>JADLZN010009479.1:0-1216409 GCA_018155175.1 Sinocyclocheilus anophthalmus | reverse complement strand
TGAACATTTATTTACATATCATTCAGCATAATGCTTCTGATACCACGTTTCTGATACCTGGTGACAGTGTGACACTAGTTATTTTCCCCACGTGTTTTTGAAATTAAAAGTTACAGGAACTGCACATTGCAATGTAAGTATTTGAATTAAATGAAAAATAACTGCCTGGAGGTTTTGGCTGGCGGATAACTGATATTATGTATCATGTGCAATAATGTAAAAAATAAAATAAAATCAACAACCATAGAGGTATAACAATAACAAGCAGTGTTGGGGGTAACGCATTACAAATAACACAAGTTACGTAATCAAGTTACTTTTTTCCAAATAGTAAAGTAATGCATTACTTTTTAATTTACAAGAAAATATAACTTTTTCAAATAAGTAACGCAAGTTACTTTTTTCCCCAATTTATTGATTGACAGCTCTCCTGTCCCCATGTTGAGAGAAATCAGATGTTACTGTAGTTCTAAAATAAATATGAATATGCATTAATTCATCTCACTCACAAAAAAAACACAGATTCAGTATTCCTCAAAATGAATAAAAATAATGCAACTCAGAATATGACGCAAACCTGCAATAATTAAATGTTAAACAACACAAATATCCTTAATGTATTTAATCCCATTCTATTAACCAAATGTCTTTGCTTCTGACCTTCGATGAACCAGTTCAAGCGTACTAATAAGCACAAACTACTCTAGACAAACATTTGTGTCTTTTTTTATTGCTGAAGTGTGTTGAAATTTCTTCTTCTGTATTCTACTGTACAGAAGTTAATTTACTTTCCCTTCAGCCTGAGGCTTATTCATTTCACTTGAATAAGTGAAATGAAAAGCCTTTTCAGGTGTGAAAAGGCTTTTATATTTGCCAAAAATAGAACTTTTTTATTTTAAAAACAAACAAGTAAGCCCTGTCCAGATTTAAAAAGTAACGCAAAAGTGACGTAACGCATTACTTCCATTAAAAAGTAACTAAGTAACGTAATTAGTACATTTTTTATGGAGTAAGGCAATATTGTAATGCATTACTTTTAAAGTAACTTTCCCCAACACTGATAACAAGCAATAAAACTTTATTATATAATTAAATTATAATAATAATAAATTTAAAAAGGCAAACCATATAATTAAGATTTAGCTGACGGTTTCTTTGCCCTCAAGTAACCAGGACGCAGTGATTAGATAAAAAAAAATCCTCCTGGTACTTCCGGACCTGCCGCTGTGAGCTCTTAAGATTTATGTGCTTGGCTGTTGAATGTTGATTACCTTGAATTGGATCATAAACAAATCCTTGTTTTTTTTTTTTTTTTTGCACGTGAATCAAACCATGGAAAGACATCATGCATCGATTCATGAAGGAGCTTGAGAGTACTTCCTGCTCGACCATCTGTTTACATCAACCTCAGCAGTATTTTTTTTTATTTATTTTTTATTTTTGCCCATATATGTATATATATAATAAGAAGTAATCATGCTGAAGGCTGTTATTCTTATCCAAGGTCCTCAAAAAGGTGAGTAAATATCCCTCAGACTCGTATCAGTGGTGCAGATTGACAACATCAACATTTTGTCTGTACAGTGATTGTTTTTAAAATAATTTTAAGACTAATATTTTGTGATAGTTAAGCATTGTCACTAAGGACAGGACTTAAAAAAAAATTCATAAAATGCCTTAAAATATAATGTTGCAATTTATGCAAAATCGTTATCATTTTGGTAATGTTAGCAAAACTCCAACTGTGTTGATATAAAAATGTACCTTTAAAGACATGAGAGACAAAAATTTAAATTATTAAAAAAAAAAAAAAAATTATAATAAGAGTAACTGTGATTTACTTTGTGAAGCAAATGGTTAGGAAAATTACAATTATGATGCCGTAGACATGAAATGTTATTCCTGCAAAGTTGTGCCTGTATTTCTGCTGTCAAAGGCACCCGGTTTCGCCCGCTGTCTTTTGAGGTGCCCAAACCTCTGTTTCCAGTGGCTGGAGTGCCAATGCTACAGCGTCACATTGAGGCCTGTTCTAAGGTACATATTTTCAGTTCATATAGAGATCGATAGATATTATGTTAATTTCCCTACAGGGAAAAGTTCTTCACTTGTTTAATAATTTTTATGATTTCTTTTTTTCTTTAGCTTCCGAATATGAAGAGGATATTATTATTGGCTTTATCGGCCACAGTGAAGAACAACACAGATTTTGTCATGCGCCCAACAAGATTTCAAAATCTCAGTAAGGTAAGTTACTTTATAATATTTATATTATATAACATTTGTATTTATTGTTTTTAAAATCGGAAAAGTTCCTTCAATCACGGCTTTTGTTTACATGGATTGTCTGAAATCCCCCTCAGATACCTTCAGGAGTACGCTGCTCTGCGCACCGGAGGAGGAATCTACCATTTCAGAGATCAGATCCTGTCCGGTGGTCCAGAGGCATTTTTTGTCATGAATGCTGATGTGTGCTCAGAGTTTCCTCTGCCAGAGATGACAGACTTCCAGAAGGAGCACGGAGACGCTTACAGTTTTGTCATCCTCGGTACCACGGTTAGGAGTTTGTGTTTATGTATCAAACCATAGATGTATTATAATGAAAGACACAAGCCAGGCTACTTATAAAACAGGATTCTCAATTGATGACTAGCTTGTTAGGGCCCGAGCACCGATGGTGTGAGGACCCTATTGGAATTGCTCCGTTTCTTCTTCTTCTTCTTCTTCTTCTTCTTTTCTTTATTTATTCTTCTTCTTCTCCAAAGTGAATCGCATTTTTGAGGGCCTAAACATTCTCCAAAACTCATGAAACTTTCCACACGGGTCAGAACTGGCGAAAATTTACATCTGATATGGGTTTCAGAAGTGGGTGTGGCAAAATGGCTCGATAGCGCCACCTGTAAAATTTCAACGGAGTGCGCCTCGAGCTACGTTTTACGTACATGTACGAAAATCGGTACACAAGCGTAACACACCCTTACCTACAAAAAAGTCTCTTGGTACAAAACCCAAAACCCAACAGGATGTACGTTATTTTCAATTTACTGTACAATTTTTGTGCAGTTTTTGACATTTCCAGGCCTCGTACTTTGACGAACTCCTCCTACAGTTTTATTCGGATCATCTTCAAATTTGGTGAGGGTCATCATAAGGCCTTTGTGACGTTAAATTGCGAAGATTTTGAGTTTTCATCAAGGGGCGTGTCTCTGGCGGCCTGACAAAGTTTGATGTTTCGCCATGAAACAGGAAGTTGCTGTAACTCAGGCAAGCAAGGTCCGATCTGCCACAAACTTCACACATTTGATAGGTGTTATGTCCTGAACAAAATACCCAAGCCCAAATTCAGTTATACTCATAGCGCCACCTGCTGGAAACAGGAAGTGACATGCTTAACACTGTTATGGACTCCTAGGAACATTTAAAAATTCATCAGCAACTGTTACATAGGCTGGCAATATGCTAGAAACATACTAAAACATGCTAGCAACACTTAGCTAAGTGCTAAAGCATGCTATTAATGCAGTGAAACAAGAAGTTACTGTAACTCAGGCATGCAGTGTCCAATCTGCCCCAAACTTCACACATTTGATAGGTGATGTCTGACAAATAACCCATGCCGAAATTCAGGTATACTCCATAAGCGCCACCTCTGGGAAACGGAAGTACATGTTGGACATGTTTGGGACTCTAGGAAACATATTAAAAAGCGTTAGCAAGTGTTAAATAGGCTAGCAACATGATAGAAACATACTAAAACATGCTAGCAACACTTAGCTAAGTGCTAAAGCATGCTGTTAATGCAGTGAAAGATGAAGTTACTGTAACTCAGGCATGCAGTGTCCAATCTGCCCCAAACTTCACACATTTGATAGGTGTTATGTCCTGAACAAATACCCATGCCCAAATTCAGTTATTCTCATAGCGCCACCTTCTGGCAACAGGAAGTGACATGCTTAACACTGTTATGGACTCCTAGGAACATATTAAAAATCGTCAGCAACTGTTTCATAAGCTGGCAACATGCTATAAACATACTAAAAAATGCTAGCAACACTTAGCTAAGTGCTAAAGCATGCTATTAATGCAGTGAAACAAGAAGTTTCTGTAACTCAGACATACAGTGTCCAATCTGCCCCAAATTTAACAAGTTTGATAAAAGTCCTGTCCTGAACAAATCTACATGCCCATTTTCGGCTATAGTCATTGCGCCACCTGCTGGCAACAGGAAGTTACATCTTTTGCACTGTTATGGACTCCTAGGAACATATTAAAATTCGTCAGCAACTGTTACATAGGCTGGCAATATGCTAGAAACATACTAAAAAATGCTAGCAACACTTAGCTAAGTGCTAAAGCATGCTATTAATGCAGTGAAACAAGAAGTTACTGCAACTCGGGCATGCAATGTCCAATCTGCCCCAAACTTCACACGTTTGATAGGTGTTATGTGCTGAACAAATACATATTCCCAAATTCAGTTACACTCATAGCGCCACCTGCTGGCAACAGGAAGTTACATGTTTTGCACTGTTATGGACTCCTAGGAACATTAAAAAGCGTCAGCAAGTGTTAAAAAGGCTGGCAACATGCTAGAAACATAATAAAACAAGCTAGCAACACTTAGCTAAGTGTTAAAGCATGCTATTAATGCAGTGAAAGAGGAAGTTACTGTAACTCGGGCATGCAGTGTCCAATCTGCCCCAAACTTCACACGTTTGATAGGTGTTATGTCCTGAACAAATAACCATACACAAATCAGTTATACTCATAGCGCCACCTGCTGGCAAGAGGAAGTGACATGTTTAACACTGTTATGGACTCCTAGGAACATATTAAAAAGTGTCAGCAAAAGCTAAATAGTCTGGAAACATGCTAGAAACATATTAAAAAATGCTAGAAACACTTAGCTAAGTGCTAAAGCATGCAATTAATGCAGTGAAATAAGAAAGTTACTGTAACTCAGGCATGCAGTGTCCAATCTGCCCCAAACTTCACACATTTGATAGGTGTTATGTCCTGAACAAATACCCAAGCCCAAATTCAGTTATTCTCATAGCGCCACCTTCTGGCAAAAGGAAGTGACATGCTTAACACTGTTATGGACTCCTAGGAACATATTAAAAATCGTCAGCAAATGTTACATAGGCTGGCAACATGCTAGAAACATACTAAAAAATGCTAGCAACACTTAGCTAAGTGCTAAAGCATGCTATTAACGCAGTGAAACAGGAAGTTACTGTAACTCAGGCATGCAATGTCCAATCTGCCCCAAACTTCACACGTGTGATAGGTGTTATGTAATTATTGCTGAACAAATACACATTCCCAAATTCAGTTACACTCATAGCGCCACCTGCTGGCAACAGGAAGTTACATGTTTTGCACTGTTATGGACTCATAGGAACACATTAAAAAGCGTCAGCAAGTGTTACATTGGCTGGCAACATGCTAGAAACATACTAAAACATGCTAGCAACACTTAGCTAAGTGCTAAAGCATGCTATTAATGCAGAGAAAGAGGAAGTTACTGTAACTCAGGCATGCAGTGTCCAATCTGCCCCAAACTTCACACATTTGATAGGTGTTATGTCCTGAACAAATACCCATGCCCAAATTCAGTTATACTCATAGCGCCACCTGCTGGCAACAGGAAGTGACATGCTTAACACTGTTATGGACTCCTAGGAACATATTAAAAAGCGTCAGCAAGTGTTACATTGGCTGGCAACTTGCTAGAAACATACTTAAACATGCTAGCAGCCCTTAGCTAAGTGCTAAAGCATGCTATCAATGCAGTGAAAAAGGAAGTTACTGTAACTCAGGCATGCAGTGTCCAATCTGCCCCAAACATCACACATTTGATAGGTGTTATGTCCAGAACAAATACCCATGCAAATTCAGCTAAACTCATAGCGCCACCTGCTGGCAACAGGAAGTGACATGCTTAACACTGTTATGGACTCCTAGGAACATATTAAAAATCGTCAGCAACTGTTTCATAGGCTGGCAACTTGCTAGAAACATACTAAAACATGCTAGCTACACTTAGCTAAGTGCTAAAGCATGAAATTAATGCAGTGAAAGAGGAAGTTACTGTAACACAGGCATGCAGTGCTCAATCTGCCCCAAACTTAACAAGTTTGATAAGAGTCCTGGCCTGAACACATCTACATGCCCGTTTTCGGTTATAGTCATAGCGCCACCTGCTGGCAACAGGAAGTGACATGTTTAGCACTGTTATGGACTCCTAGGAACAAATTAAAAAGCGTCAGCAAGTGTTAAATAGGCTGGCAACATGCTAGATACATACTAAAACATGCTAGCAACACTTAGCTAAGTGCTAAAGCATGCTATTAATGCAGAGAAAGAGGAAGTTACTGTAACTCAGGCAAACAATGTCCAATCTTCCCCAAACTTCACACGTTTGATAGGTGTTATGTACTGAACAAATACCCATGCCCAAATTCAGTTATTATCATAGCGCCACCTGCTGGCAAGAGGAAGTGACATGCTTAAAATTGTTATGGACTCCTAGGAACATGTTAAAAATCGTCAGCAACTGTTTCAACGGCTGGCAACATGCTAGAAACATACTAAAACATGCTAGCAACAATTAGCTTAGTGCTAAAGCATGCTGTTAAATGCAGTGAAACAAGAAGTTACTGTAACTCATGCATGCAGTGTCCCATCTGCCCCAAAATTAACAATTTTGATAAGAGTCCTGTCCTTAACTTATCTACGTCCCCGTTTTCGGTTATAGACATAGCGCCACCTGCTGGCAACAGGAAGTGACATGTTTAGCACTGTTATGGACTCCTAGGAACATATTAAAAAGCGTCAGCAAGTGTTAAATAGGCTAGCAACCTGCTAGAAACATACTAAAACATGCTAGCAACACTTAGCTAAGTGCTAAAGCATGCTATTAATGCAGTGAAAGAGTACGTTTCTGTAACTCAGGCATGCAATGTCCAATCTGCCCCAAACTTCATATGTTTGATAAGAGTCCTGACCTGAACAGATCTACATGCCCATATTCAGTTATAGTCATAGCGCCACCTGCTGACAACAGGAAGTGACATGTTTTACGCTGTAACGAACTACTCCTAGAACTTTAATGACATCAACATTTTTTTTTTGGTCAGTCTAATCTAAAGGCCTTTAAGATGTTAAGTTGTGAAGATCTTGAGTTTTCGTTAAAGGATGAGTCCATGGCGCCGTGACAAATTTCGATGTCTCGCCATGGGAATAAAAGTTTTTGTAACTCAGGCATAAAATGTCCGATCTTCCCCAAACTTCACATGTTTGATAAGACTCCTGACCTGAACAGATCTTCATGCCCATATTCAGTTATAGTCATAGCGCCACCATCTGGCAACAGGAAATGGCATGTTTTACACTAACTTAAACATACAATATCCAATTTGCACCAAACTTCACATATTTGATAAGAATCCTGGCCTGAAAACATGTACATGCCAATATTAAGTTATAATCATAGCGGCACCTACTGGCAACAGAAAATTACTTTTTTTACACTAACTTAAACATGCAATGTCAGATCTGCCCCAAACTTCACATGTTTGATAAGAGTCCTGGCCTGAACACATCTAAAGGCCAATATTCAGTTATAGTCATAGCGCCACCTGCTGGCAACAGGAAATGGCTTTGTTTACACTAACTTAAACATGCAATGTCCAATCTGCACCAAACATCACATGTTTAGTAAGAATAATGGCCTGAAGACATCTACATGTCAATGTTCTGTAATAATTATAGTGCCACCTGTTGGCAACAAGATATGCCATGCTTTACACTAACTCAAACATACCATGTTCAATCTGCACCAAATTACACATGTTTGATAAGACTCCTGACCTGAACAGATCAACATGCCCATATTAAGTTATAGTCATAGCGCCACCAGCTGGCAGCAGGAAGATTGGCACATATGAATGACTTTGACATATTCCTCCTATATTTACCACTTATTGCATATTGCCCACTGTTTGCTGTTTTCGTAAAGCCACCGGGTGGCGGTGAGCCCGGGTGCGAGGGCCCGTTCATCGCTGCTTGCAGCTTTAATTTTTAATTTGAGTTTTGTTATGATGTTGTGGTGCTTGAAAATCAAATCGGATTGTTTCAGGCCAACAGAAAACAGTCTCTGAACTACGGCTGCATTGTTGAGAATGAACAAGCTGATGAGGTAATCAGGATTTGTTCCTTCTTATTTTAAAAACTTGAAGCACTAACAAGTAAATTCATAATTGTCTTATCATATCCTCCAGGTCTTGCATTATGTCGAGAAGCCCAGCACATTTGTGAGTGACATAATCAACTGTGGAATATACCTGTTCACTCCAGAGATATTCCAGCACATCGGAGCAGTTTTCCAGAAGAACCAACAGGACATGGTTCTTGAGTTGAAGAGCATGCATATTTAATCTGTTCCTTTTCCTTGGTTCTCTTCATTTGTCTTTTCCCCTCTAACTCCTTCCTGTCTGCTATCATTCTGTTTCTGTTCCATCATCCATCATTATATGTTGTTTATGTTTTGATTTGAACGAAAACAACGTATCCATGTGGTGCAGCTGACATAGAACAACATACGCTGTTTGCGTTCAGTGAATTATTCATTAATCTTTATTTCTTTTTCTTTTGTGCACAAAAAGTATTCTCGTAGCTTGGCAAAATTGAAAGTTGAGCCCCTGATGCCACATGGATTATTTTACAGATCTCCTTGCTACGTTTCTGCACCTTGATCGTGGTAATTGCATTGCTGTCTATGTGAGGGTCAGAAAGCTTTTGGGTTTCATCACAAATATCTTAATTTGTTTTCCGAAGATAAACGAAGCTTACGGGTTTGGAACGACGTGAGGGTGAGAAATTAATGACAGAATTTAAATTTTTGGGTGAATTAACCCTTTAATATAATCCTCACCTCTGCCTGATAATATGGCTATAACTCACAGCTATTCTGTTTCATTAACATCTTACAGTTAAAGACATTAAAGACAACATAAATTCAGAATTAATATTTACTTTCCTAATAAGTGTTCCTAATCTTATTATGCATAACTTAGAACTCTTCAGTGCGTGTTATTCTATTATCAAAATCTAATGATTTATAACTAATAATATTTTAGCCTCAATCAATCACTAACCAAAGTGTCCCAACCTACATGGTTTCCTATAGAGTGCAACAGTGCCTGTGCACAATGTTTTGGCAGTCTTGCTTCCAAAAGATTGTTTCCCCATTAATTTCCAATAGGGATTTTTCAAAGTCATTTAAGAGTTATAAGCCATGAACCAAACCAATCAGCTATGAGGTGAATCACAACATCACAAACTTTGATTTGAAGCAAAAAAGTATATGAAAATCTTTCAAAAAGACAAGTCTGTGTCCTTAACAGCTTTAATGAGGGAACTACAATCCCTTTGCTTATGTTGATTCTCTGATTGGTGGTGATTTCTAAAGAATCATGGGTAATGTAGGAATTCCCGTTAAACATGACTATCTAAAATATAAGTTGAAATAATGGGCATTGATGGTTTGAACAAAGATTTTTCCCCTATGGGGAATATGAATGGATTTTTTAATTACAGAACCTGACCATTGCATTTTACTGAGCATTCTGATTTACTAATAAATACAATACGTTTTGAAAGTTAAATACATTACAAATGCCATTTCATGTTGTTTTTAACCCCCTGCATCTTCAGCATTTACCTTTCATTTTCATTAATTTGTTTTTGTTCAAGTTATCTTTCCTAATTATGTGTTTGCCCATCATAGTGTCATTTTATGTCATCCTCTATCTTGGGTCATAGAAAACTCTCCTGACATAACCAGAGGGTGAAATTAAGACTTTATTTGGTACTATGTGGTTGTGTGCTGTAGAGAGGAGCAGTCCAACAGCTGGCATCGGACAGAGGTGATCCGTCTGGAGCAGGACATCTTCACAGCGCTGGCAGGCCAGGGTAAATTATATGTTTACCAAACAGGCCGCTTCTGGAGCCAGATCAAATGTGCAGGGTTAGTTGTTGACATATGCTGTTTAATCACATTTATGCACTGATAATGTTGCAACTACATTTGATTGTGTGTGTGTGTATGAGTGTAGTTAATGTTATGCTCCCCTCTTTTTTCAGATCTGCGATCTATGCAAGCCGTTTGTATCTTAACCAGTATCACAAGACACATCCAGAGAGGTTAGCTACTAATAGAGAAGGAGGGCCAAAGACCAGAGGTAAATGCTTAGTGGAAGTGTGAATTTTGTTTGTCGGAAAGAGCTCTTTGCAGTCCTTCTAATACATTTTTTTAATTTTTATTTTAGGAAATGTTTATATACATCCAACAGCCAACATTGATCCAACTGCTGTGGTAAGTGCTTCTCTTCTATAGTTAAATTGATTCTTAGAGTTTCTCAATATAATCATTTGCAATATAACACTTCTGCATGTAACAGTATGTTCAGCAGAAGATTTGCAGAATCAGCCATCAGGATTTGATTTGAGCATAAGTATGTTTGCTTATGATATTAACATAGCATTAGTTTACTTGTGCAGTCTTGGTCATGTCAAAGTCAAACAAAAAGTCACCAGTCTACTTGTTAAGTAATTATTACATTTCCATTCTTTAGAACAGAGGCGCCTAAACTTTTCAATTTAGATCAATCAAACATGGCTGAGAGCTGTGGGTCAAAACTAAATTGCATTATATCCAACTATATTATGTTAACATTTAAGTTTTCAATATCAAATGACCATTCTCAAAATGTAAAAAAAAGAGATAATTTAGAAATTAAATTCATATCTATATACTATATCTATTTATATTTTCATATTCATCTATAGATGTAACTAGAGAAAGTAATTGCAGGTATTTTTGTGCACAGTAAGTGCATTGTATCAAAATATTAATTTAAATGTTATTACTTAGTAGTTAAAGACACTCAGTATAAAGTGGAGCCATTTTCCCTTCTATTTTACCCATCCTCTAGTGATATGCCATGGTGGACCAAGTCAAAGGTCATCATAACATGCCCTGAGGAACTGAACATAATAGGACTTGGGTCATTATTACTAAAGTTAAAGGGTCCATTTTGAGAGGCAACGGGGGAAACATGCTTGTACAATTCCAGCTGTTGATGCTAGTGGCACAGAGATTGTTGCATGCTTTTTTTTAATCATTGCACCTTACTTAGTTTATTTCATGCTATATTGGTGTTTCTTTTCTTTTTTTTTAGTTAGGTCCAAACGTGTCCATAGGTACAGGCGTAACGATCGGTGCAGGAGTTCGTGTGAGGGAGTCCATCATCCTCCATGGTGCTACTTTACAGGTGAGTTCATGTCCCTTACCAGTGGCACAAAACACACTTTCTTTTCTATTGCACTGTCTGGCATTTAAAACCAATGACTCAACACAATATAATACAGTATATATGCTGACTGTGTGTTCTGTAGGATCACAGCTGCTTGTTGAACAGTATTGTGGGCTGGGGCAGCACCATTGGCAAATGGGCCAGAGTGGAAGGGACCCCTAGTGACCCGAATCCTAATGACCCATATGCCAAAATTGACAGCGAGACACTCTTCAGAGATGGAAAACTAACACACTCTATTACAATTCTAGGTAATTTTATATGACATCATCATGAATATATTATTTGAGAGTGATTCTGACACACAAAGACCTCAACAGAAGCTTCAAAAACCAGATCATACTGTAATTGCAGTTTTGTTTGTACTTACAGTATGGCATTTGCATACAAATAAAACAGATATTTGAAATGAAAATGGATGAATCATCTGAAGATTCTAAATGGCGTTTGTGTTAAAATGTCTGCTACTGTATTGTGATAAAGCAATAAGCCCCAAGAAGCCATGATTTACAGTGAATTTATAACAGCTAAGGGGCGAGTTGTTTTTAGGCACGATGCACAGTGTAATGATTAGGGCTGGGTATCGATTCAGATGCCCGATTCGATTCGATTTCGATTCGCAGGCTCTCGATTCGATTTGTTTCTCGATTTTTTTTAAATTTCATTCAGTGAATATAGTTTTAATACAAATGCTATTGATATTTCTAAAAAATGAACAGTAAACATCAGTTTACAAATGGTATATTAATAAAAAGAAATTAAGAACCACATGCCTGTATTTTAAACCTATTCTTTTTTTTGTATAGGGTCCTTTTTTAAAACAATAATAGGGCCCTATAAAATGTTCTTAATTTTTCTGGTAATCAGATGAAGGCATAAAACATTAATTTAATTTATCCTAATCAAATGAAAATTAAACCCTTTTATTTTTTTGGCAAACAAAGTGCTGCACAAAAGAGGTTTACTGTTAAAATTAAAAATAAAAAAGATGTGATTATTCCTTTAAAAATAAAAATGTATTAATATTTATTCGCAGTATTAGCATTGATTCTTAAGACTGCTAAATAGTAATATATTCTGACAGTTTCTTAACGTAAAACTAAACTTTATTTTGACGGGTTGCCGTGAAGAACTTGCAGCTGCTGTGTATGTGATATGACGGTAGTTTCCTCAAATGAAACGGTAAAATGCTAATGAAGTGACTCTCAGAGCCGCTGGAGATGACATTCGTGTGCATATCATCATATAGTGAGACGGCAGAAGCTGAAAACACCGCGAGCGTCATCCGCGCTTTAGTATGTGTGTAGTAAACAAAAAAGTGCGCCGCACCATCCGCCATTCATTCATTGCAGAAATCATGAGATGGTCCTCACTGCAGAACACAAGATCCTGATCCAACTCCTCCCACCCTACATATACCTAAACCTACCCATCTCCACCCCCTGTTCCCAAAACCCACCCATCTCCACCCCTAAACCTACTAATCTCCACCCCCTAGATGTGGATCCAACCACGCCCACTGGATCTTGTGTTCTGCAGTGAGGGGCTACTGGAAATCATGGCGCCTTATGCGTGATATCAAATGCTTCCACCGATTTATAGTATTACTATAGCATTTCACCTGAGCATTGCCATGATAAGCGCTGAATGAATGACGGGCTTTCTGTTGTAACATCGCGCAAGGTAAATAAGGGTGATATCTAGTGGAGAAGACTAATTATAAGATTCATGTTAATCAGATCTTGTTTTAAATGTGTGATGAAATAAATACCGGAAAAGATCGATTCGCGGCTTTTGAGAATCGATATCGATTTGACGTCATTTAAAAAAACGATTAATCGAAAAATCTTTTTTTTTTGCCCAGCCCTAGTAATTATATTAATAAAAACATTATTCTTCCGCTAAACAGTGTAGTTCCTCAGAAACGGTTGTGGTTCTAACAAAGTGGTTGCCGAGCAACACAAATGTAAACAAAGGTATATGTTTGTAGAGTCATTTACAACAGCTTAGAACGTGGCTCAACCAATCAGAATCAAGGACCGGAAACTATCTGTTTTATTACGTATGGATTCACAATTGTACAGTGTTATCACGTAAAAACTGGATAAAACAAATGCAAAAATAGTTGTGTTATAGAATTTCTTCTCTGTCAAACTATCTCTGAAATGACTTGAAATTAATTTGATTTACAGCTTGCTGGCTCCCTCTTTGTCAGTGAAATGTCAAAGACATTCAAAGAAAGGTGCAAAAAAGAAATGTGGTTTATTTGTGCAGTCTGTTACCATTTCGTTCCAGCATTTAACATGTCGTGTAAAACAAAAAAAATGGTAAGACAAATGATAAAATCTTGTAATTGGATACCAGCCGTGTTGGTAATTGTTTTGAATAATTGATGTTTCTGTGACTGTTCCCTGTATGAATGCCGAGCGCAGTGCAAGATTCAGACGTCTGCAATAAATTATTTAAGTCACAAAAGGTAAAGTAATTTACTGCTGCCCTGGTAGAAAATCACAGTGTCTGTATTTATGGTTAAAGAGCTATAAGACAATGAGGGCGAATAGCTTACGGGTTATTGAAAGTGCCACCAATGTGCTCGATTCTACCTTTTATTGAGCCACTGGATGTAGTTTTATTGTATTTGCTCAACTCAGGAGAGGTCAGAGGTTTGAATATCTTATCTGTTCCTACACATTCAGAAACAGAGATACTGAATCAAAGCAAAATATACAGTCTACAAATTGAAAAATACAATTACATTTAAGATTTTAAAGTCATTGTAGATCATAAAAACTGTTTAAATGGCATTAAAATATGCAATAAGTGAGCAGTGGAACTCTAACTGGCCAGCATATGTTAAGGGCCTGTTCACACCACCAAGGACGACAACTATAACAATAACAATTTAGTTAAAAAAAATTCTTTAAATGTAAAAGAATAGCAGAGTCCACACCACAACTATAACGATAGCGGGATAAAGGAACAGTATTTTTGCAATCACTTTCACAATCAGAATCCATCCTGCTTTAAGAGCTTGAGCATTTAAAGCGGCAGACGACAGAACTGCAGTGCATGCTTATAATTAACAGAACGTTATTGAGTTTTGGTGTGGATGCTGATATAGTTGTTGTTATAATTATCATTCTTGGTGTGAATGAGCCTCAACAGATGGTGGATACCATGTACCTCTGCTTGTGCTTGGACAGACACTGGCGACGTTGGTATCCACAACAGAAGGCACGAGCGGATCCTCCTTCTCAGCTAGACCTTCCCAGAAATCTGAGGGGAAGGACAGAAACTGAGCCACTATCTGTTGCAAAGAAATTAGAAGAGGTTTATTTCTTGAAACATAAAGCTAAATACACAAGGAATGCATCACAATGAGATTTTCTTGCAACTTACTTTGGGTTGGGTGTTTGTGTCTCTCATAATGGTCATAGGAGAAGGTTCTAGCATCCCATGACCAGTGACGGTGGGCTCAAACACTCTGGATAAGTTATTCTGATCCATCTGACACATCGAACTCTGCGTTACTCTTAAGAAACAACATGAATGCGGTTGCAAAACGAGTAAGTATGTTTGAAAAAACAGGTATAGAAAGGCAGAGCTGCAGAAATGTCTAAATTAGAGCAATTTACCTCTGCAAATGCAGCATCAGGAAGGCCAGGGTGTCTTTGTTCGGATGCAGCAACTCTTTGATAGTCTTTATTAATGTTTCTATGCTCTTGTCTTCATAAGCCATCTCTGTGAGTGAAAAAATGACTACTTTGTCAAAGCCAGCCGCAGTATCAGATTCAATTACGCTCCATTGCCAGAGCAATGTATCAGGCGAATGAATCACTTTATCAACTTTTCTGACATTAAGAATATCAGCTTTCGTGGAGCAGGTACAAAAACACCTGTAGCAGCGATGCATTATGAAGGACTTTCTCTCATTTACATGCTACAGCCATTCTTGGCCAAGGAAATTAGACAATATGGCTCTCCCCATGACATCCAATCCAATTTATAATTTAAAAGGGAGGTACTTTACCCTGGAGTCATCCTGAATATATGAGGGCTAGAAAAAATAAAAATAAAATAAAACTCCATAATAATAGCAGAAGCACCCTGACTGCTCCTAAATCTGCCACTTACCCTCCATTCAGCAGCGGCGACTGAAATTAAAATGCTGAAAAAGACAAGCGCTGGTTTGGGAGATAATGTTCGACACTGATTGTTTCCGAATCATCAGGGACTTGTCAACTATATCACAAGTAATGGGAAATAACCATCAGCCCTAAATGAATGAGGGTAGCATACGTCCTCATGCCTCCGGCATACACAAGTACCAGACGCTTGTTATAGAATCCACCCTCTGCAAAATTGCCACCATTTTGGATAATCTAGTCTGTCTCCTCAAAGAATACCAAATTTTGGAAGTCAAATTGGGAATATTAATGTCAGGAAAGATGGTCTTTGATTGACTTGATATTGATGGGGGGGGGGGGGGGGGGGAGGTGGGGGGTGTTAGGCTAGGACAGACATTCAGAACAGACAGCGTTCAAAAAACCAACTCACTGACTGTCCCATTGTCACCTAGTGCTGTAGTCAAAACCAGCTCATCTGAGTTTGAGTCCAGGCTGAGACTTGAGTAGGTTGAGTCAGTCAAGATCGAAACCAGAAGACAGTCAAGTCTATTTCTATTTCTACAAATCAGCATATTAGAATGATTCATGTGAATCATATGACACTGAAGACTAGAGTATAGTACTGAAAAATTCGCCTGATCACAGGAATAACTACAATTAAACATATATTAAATAAAATGGGTTTATTTTATATTGTGACAATATTTCACAATATTTAATGTTTTTACTGTATTTTGATCAAATAAATGCAACCAAGTAGAGCATAAGAGATTTCTTTAGATTAAAAAAAAGTTGAACAGTTAGTGTGTATTAAAGGGGTCATATGATGCGATTAAATTTTTCCTTTCTCTTAGTAGTGTTACAAGCTCTTGGTGTATATAGAAGATCTGTAAAGTTGCAAAAAGGACTCAAGTCTCAAATCCAAAGAAATGTTCTTTATAAAAGTTAAGAGTCAAACAAGCCTACCTACACGGCTCATTATAACGCCGCCAAAATGTTCACTCAAAGAAAGAAGGCGTAACTTTTATTCTCACTGTAGTATTGTTGTTGCCGCTGCCATGTCGTGAAGGCGCTGTGTGTTTCGTTGTGATAGCGACACTAGTTTGGTTGGCCTTCCAAAAGAGGACGATATCCGCTTCGTCATGCCTGGAGCTGATCCGTTCTGGTCGCTGAGGAAATAAATCAACTACGCGCTGTCGATTGCCGGATCGGCTTTCACCATGGACGAAACGGAGTCCAGCCCGGGGTAGTCAATGGTTGCCGCAAGCCCGCCGGACGCTCCTTCGTCGGATCCACCGGCGGCGCCGTTCTAAAGCCTGCCTGCCTCTGCTCACTCAAGCCGGCATCCGCATACTCTAGGCCACGGCTCACTCTAGGCCTCCGGCCTCCGCTCACTCAAGGACGAGGTGTGTGACGCTGTTTCGTTGTGAAAGCGAAACTACTTTGTTTGGTCTTCCAAAAGAGGACACGACTAGAAATCAGTGGTTAAGCTGTATTTGCAACACTGTTCCAGAACAGTTTAACCCAAATATTCAGATGTGTCCAGCACATTTTATGGAGGACTGTTTCCTGGTCCTGGGAGATAGATAACAATGCCGGCTGTTCTGACTCACAGACTGTCAGTACGTTTTTTATTTAAAGAATTTGCCACTGACGATTCAAACACGAGAGTAGCACTTGTTGTTTGTCCTTTCTCTGATCACAAATGCAGACATGGTTTTATGTTTACGCGGCGCGATGCAACGCAACACGTAAAAAGACAGTATAAGTCATTATAATCCATAATTATGTCCCCACTGGATGCAACGAATGCCTCGTTTATAATGGGTTTTAATGTTTTTGTCTCGTCGCTCCGGCCGGACAGGGCATCACAGTATGGTAAGGGGCATAACATTTCCGTCACACGCTTGAGGTATTCGGCCAATCACAACGCACTGGATGGCTGGCCAATCAGAGCACACCTCACTTTTCAGACCGATGAGCTTTGTAAAAATCGACGGGTTTCCATAAATGTTCTGTGAAGCTTAAATGTTATGAGAGGCTCCTTGAGTTTCCTCAGGAAGTCTTTGAGGAGTCCACAGACAGCATGAACCTCTTCTACTTTGTTGAGCATCAGTGGGCCTTTCCCGGACATGTATTTGTCCCTCAGTTCCTTCACCAGTTGCTCTCCTCCAGGCACTCTGTAAATACCCTTCTACATAACCCAGTCAGCCATAAAACATAAATGAGATACAGAGAAATGTCATACATCAACTCTATGCGCTGTAACTGGATGTTGTAATGTACTGCAATATGATAAAAAAAGATTTGTTTCTTAAATCCAAATTAAGCTTAATTATACAGCTCTGAGTTACAAGCACTGTAATTATACTTTCAGCTTGAGAAACTATCCTGGTGTTGGTGTATTATTGAGTAAAAATACCTCTTCAAGTCCTCTTCTCTCAATTTCATGAACACGCTGAACAATCAGAGAGGGAATCCTTGGATGTGTGGAGGGGGCAAAGCTCTCTAAAGTCTCCTATAAGAGGGAAACAAACAGAACTTGAACATGGCATCTTTACATAAGGATGTGCATGTGCACTGTGCACTATGAAGGGTGAATACCTCAATGAGCTGGCTGAACCATGAGCATTAGGACTGCATCTCTCTAGACATAGTTGTTTACACTCAGGATGGCTCACCACTCGACAGTCTCTGCATTTTATGGCCAACTTCCTAAAGCGAATCATCTTCACACATGGCATGCATGTCTCTGGACGAATCACCTAGAAAATATAAACCACTGTCCCAGCAGTCATACAGACCCCATACAGACCTGTCTACAACTAGTATTTAAATATTTTAATTTTTTAATGTTTATGTATTATATATATATATTATACATACAATTTTAAATATTTTTTTCACACAGTTTTCCACCCTTTGACCCTTAGAATTAAAGCCTGTATTACACTATGACATTTTCAGAAAATTGCACAATGACATGTGATGCATGGTCAGACCAGAGGTATTTGACCGCTTATTAAAATTTGTAAAGCGGAAAAGCATGTTTGCCAGACTTTCCTCCTATTGCACTTATAATGCATTTTTTGACTCATTATAACCAGAATACAGAATAATAGCATGAGCACACCTGAATAGCTGGGGAGGTTCTGAAACAGTGATGTATTACACTCTACAGTACTTGAATATATTTTATAAATTATTATACATAAATCTTTATATTACATGGATCCTTGGTATAAAATTACAGAAAACTGGTTATCAGTGCTGTATGAGTGCTTCTAATATAATGGCTAAAGTAATTAAACGCATAGTTGGACATCTTTCTCTCTTTTGACTAATGTAATCATCAATCTTTTATTTTCTTTGTAAAGTCAACAATGCTATATGCTTTTTTTCTTTTTCTTTGGAGAAAAGGGTAGGCAAAAAATTGGGTATAGTGGTTTTCATGCACCACTATCAAGTTATGAGGACTTCAGCTCTGAGGAACCCTGGAAATTTGAAAATGCTATTATATTATATCTATTATGTTACATAAAGATATAAATATTTATAAAATCAAATAAATATTTGCTTCATGACTCATGAAATGATAGAGGAATAAACCAGATGGTGGTATATGAGTATCTCACATATGTGAGAATTATTTATTCGAATGGCTTCGAAAAGAATGCCCCCGTTTAGTCGATGTAGCGTCGGATAAAATACATGCTGCAAAGTCTTCTCCACAGTGGGTGTGGGGTCCTGAGGAGCGACTGGCTCCGAGGAGCTCACCTCCATTTCAACGACTGTTTCAGCCTCTGTGACTTCACTGTGTGCCCACACTGATGTTAGTTCTGCATGGAGGACTCTGGTTAGTTTGGGAAGATTAGAATGTGACATTGAAAGTGGCGCCTTTGAGTCTTATTTACTATCAACAGACGGAAAATGTTCATTTCTGAGAGCCCTGGACTGATATTCTGGAGTCTCATGGGTGATGTCTATTACCATGTGAATCTGACCTCTAGTCTCTGGGGTAGTGACAGACGCCTTCACAACCGTCGTCTCGATTTCCTAAGCACATACACAGACAAGCACACACTAAAAATCCATTTGAAACCAATCATTCTTTCTGCAGAATTGGAAGACCCTTAGAGTAGCATAACAATTGGTTATCTAGCTCGTGTCCACGTTCCTGGCAACAAAGAAAAATGTAGTTTCTCAAAGTGTCAAATTGCTTTGCTTCTCTCTTAGTGATCAGTGCCAGCTGAGTGGGAGTGATTTGAGTCCCATGGAGGAAGACAGACAGGACATGGTCCACTGCTGTTCTCATCCGAGCAGTGTGGTGGTGGGTGTGGGCAATATGATGGCAAACAGTCGGATGTGGGACTGATGAAAGAATGAACTGATGAGAAACGACATCAGATTAACCTAAAGGGGGAATTTGATCCACTACTAATAGAAATAAATAAACAAATTAAGGAGTCTGTACATTTCACAAGATATACCTCACGTTTTCTAACGTTTCTGTGCTACAATCCTCACTGATATCTTAGCTAGGAGAAGCTGTTTCATTAAATGGTAAGTGACCATTTATGATTACTGAAGATTTTTAACACATAACTGACTGTGAAATTAACACATGCCTTAACTCAAAAGTGACAAATGATGCATGGCAAAATCAAATATTCATGATTCAGATAATTTCTGCTTAAATGTTTCACTTTTGGTGGATTTGTTTTTACTGAGTTAAGACAATTGACAACCAACCTTAGTGGTTTAGCCCCCAGGAGATCTCCAGAACGCCTGCTTACTTTTCCTCGTTTTTGAATCAGAGGACCAACACTTGGGCCCATTGATGAACGCTAAAAACAAACACTGATGAAGTGAGATACATTAAGGGCAAGCACAAAACTACAATATATACTAGCACTTCACAACAGACATAATGTTGTGTCATTTATAACTTGAGAAATCTAAAAAAGAAATAGGAATATTAAGTGTGCTACACAAATTAATCTAATAATTCATAAAATATTATATATGTATGAATTATATTATAATTCATAACTTTACCTTAAATATTTCATTCATTCATTATTTTTGCTACTTTAGACTAGATTTGAAATCCCAGCCTTTCCATTTATTCCATATACTAGAATATAGAAACTGGTAGCACTTAAGGCCCGTTCACACCAAACACGATAACTATAAAGATAACGATAAAGATATAGTTCTAAAAATCGTTCTCAATATTATAGAATAGCAGAGTTCACACCACAACTATAACGATAACGATACAGAGGAACGATATCGTTGTGATCACTTTAAAAATGATTTTTTTCCCCAGCTGATGAACGATAAAACACTGACAGCCAATCAGAATCCATCCTGCTGTAACGAGCTCAAGAATTTAAAGCGGCGCTCAGAATAAACAGACGATATCGTTCGTTGGTGTGGACGCTAATATCGTTATCTTTATAGTTATCGTTCTTGGTGTGAACGGGGCTTTACTCTTCTCTCACGAGCTCTTGACTTGAGAGGCTTAACAAATGCTGTGTTGTCCAAGTTCTAGAATTCATAACATGAAATAATTTTCAGAAACAACTGTTTCGATCTTTTCAGTGATTTTTATGCATATGCACATTGCTTGTGTTTGACAATAATCCTAAATCATGAATAAAAATTATGCTAAATGTGATATTCCACCAAATCATCACCCGTTCTGTCATAACTAATGTCAGAGTGTGACAGGAAGGAAGACTCATCAATCCCTGATAACCTGATAAAAAGACACAAGATCGAAAATAGCATTGCGAATGGGGGAAAAACTCCAGTGAACTGAGAAAAAAACGAAGAGCTTGCTGAACGTTAAGGTACTGTTTTCCTCAGTGTTGTGGGACACTGGCTCCTTTGTGACTGAAGCTGGTCAGCATTGACCTCTGCTCATCATTGAGACAAGCACTTGACTTGCTGTCATGCACTAGAATGTCACATATCAACTGCATCTGCCACTCCTGTCAAATGAATTAATGAGCGATAAAGATACTATAAGTATCCTTAATAAACTCTCACAACAATGGTCAATAAATCACAGAGAACTTATATTTTATGGACTCTCTGTGCACATTAAGACATGAGTTATGACCGCCCACATTCACATGGCCCTGTACTCTATGACGCCCTTCACTAAGTCTATGTTAGTCATGTTATGTCACACTGACCAAATGGCTTCAACTGGCTTCAACTTCAACATTTACATACAAGTCTTAAAGGTGCAGTAGCTAAACAGCCCATTTAATTCAAGAGGGTGAAAAAATCAGTAAAAATAAATAAACGGAAAGAAAAAATACACCACCACTATGTAAAAAAAAAAAAACATTGCATAACAAAAACCGAATGAATGAATAATAATAAGTGGTACAAACACAAATCTAGCTTCTTCAAATTATTGCACAAGTGACAAGAACTGGTTTAATTTCTTAACTAACCAGGCACTGGTAGTTCGCCTCAGCTTTATAGTTTCTTGATCTCCACGTCCAGCTGGTTTCGAGCATGTTTGAGTTTGACCTCCAGAGCAGCTCGAGCCACATCAAACTTTACCAGGAGCTCCTTCTGTTTTTTCAGCTCCAGCTCTGCATGAAGCCATTTCTTCTGGGCAGCTTCAAAGTTCCTCGCCACCTCAATGAACTCTTGTAGACAAAAGCCAACCGGTGAGATTTCAGTATGGCAAAATATTTATGCAGATCAAAGAACGACTATCAAGACAAGACATGCTTTCTAAAAGCAGTATTTTTTAAAAAATAATTCTAGCACAAAGATATGAAGCTTTTACAGGAAGTTTAACAATAACAAGTGGGTAATTTGTGATATCATATACTTTTAACAAATAGCCACTTTCTCTTTTTTCCTCAGAAGTAAAAATGTAAAAATGTACTCCTGGCTTTCAAAAGCTCTGCTGAAACAATACACACTACAATTTTCAAATGCCTAAATTATCCCTCATGTTACACTGAAATTGACTTGACTTCCCTTCTTTTCGACATCCATATGAAAATAACAGTCATTTCAAATAATTTTATTTTACCTTCAGTGATTTTGGACATCCACCCATCCAGACATATTATTTAAGTTTAAAGCATCTGTATTATTGTAGAGCGGGCATACCGTTTTCAGAGTGGTGATTGCTATCCAGAATAGTAATGTTGTTTAGGGTTTGAGTCAAGATGGAGATTAATTTCACCTCAGTAAAAGTACATTGTAAAAAAAAAACTTTTACAGTGTGTATGTCAGCTACACACTACCATTCTTTACATTTTATTCAGCATTGACATATTAGATTGACGAAAAGTGACAGACATTTATAATGTTACTAAATATTATTTATTTTTCAAATAAATGCTGTTGTTTTGAACTTTCTATTCAGTGTTGGGCAGTAACTAGTAACTTAGTTACTGTAATAATATTACTTTTTGCAGTAACTAGTAGTGTAACTTATAAGATTTCAGTAATAATATTACAGTTACCATCCATAAAACAGCTTAGTTACTTTTGATACCTCAACCCCGCTGATTTAAAAATCCAACAATCAAATAATTCCTAGATTTATTTTCATAATTTTCATGACTCGCGCATGCATGTGATGTCCCCAGTGCAGCAGGCAAGCTTGGAATATGTAAAAGCTTACATTCAGCAGATAGAAATATTGCATTATATTGATTTTGTCAGGAAAAAAGATGATCGGAGCTGTGAGCACTGTTGTGTAAGTTGTGGCTTTACTTTACTCTGACATCACACCAGAGTGGTACATTATATTACTATAATACGTTTTTTTTTTGGTAAATTAAAGTTTCTTACAAACTTATGTGATTTGATAAAATACATAATGAAATATAATCGTATATGGGTAACGAAGAAATTACAATTAGCTTCAAGCTACACATGACAATTAATGAGATTAATACAACACTTCTACTTGAATGTCACTATCAATTACTATTGAGTGTCTGTAATAACTTCTGACTGCGATCCAATGTGGATTTTGGTGAAATGAGGAGGCAGAAATATGTTGTTGGTAACATTCTAGAAGAATTTTATGGGGAAGATACACAATTGCAACTTCTGTCGGGCGTGAAGAAAAAGTAATGTAACTAGTAGTGTAACTAATTACTGTTGCCAGAAAGTAATATGTAAAGTAACAATATTACTTTTGAAATGAGTAACTAGTAATGAGTAATAGATTACATAGATTCGCCGTGCGGTCATGTGGTTCATGGAGCTCTCTAAACAAACCAGCGCACAATACAGTTGAATGGGTTTAAGTAGGATAGCTGACAGCTTCATTATACAGGTATTTGCAGCATTTTTTTTGCTAAACATTACAGCATATTATGCATTTATTATTACGTTGATGACATTTACAGTATCATTTTATTCTGCAGTGGAGAGTGATGGAGAGGCAACATTAATATTTTTTGACCATACACTTTAACTATTTTTTTTCAGTTAAATAAATGTTCTATATTTCAATAATATTTATTTAATATTTTGAGGAAATCTTTCGGTACTAAATACTATTTGTGCAATAATTATGGTCCATTAATGACTTAAAATATTTCTACTACTTATATACAATTGTGTTAGTATATTAAGGTAAACTAGAGAAGAGGGTTTTAATTCCTAAGAAATGAGGCAATTAGAGTCAGAAAAAAAAATAATTTTCATGTTACCCGGACCGTAGGATCTTATTAATTATATCGGAGAATATTGCAGTTATGACCGCTTATACTTTTAAGTTCTACATTTGAATAAATTTAGACATGAATAAACACTGATTTTTGAAATGAGAAATTTTAACAAGTTGTGCAACTTTATCCTTTTATACCCACCATCCTAAACCCTGTGTCATGGTTTCCACAAAACATAACGCAAGGCACAACTCTTTCAACATTGATAATAGAAATGTTTCTTGACCACCAAATAAGCATTTTAGAATGATTTTTGAAGGTTCATGTGACACATGAAGACTGGAGTAATGAGGACTGAAAATTCAGCTCTGCGTCACAATAACATGACATTTAAAAAAAAAAAAGCATTATACTTACATATTTTATATATATATTATATATATATATATATTAATATTAAATAGAAACATTGTTTACAACTGTTAATATGTCACTTATTATTGGTTTTTAATGTATTTTTGATCAGATAAATTCAGCCTTGGCCAGCATAAGAGATTTCTTTAAAAAAACATGAAATCTTACAGACCTCAAACTTTTGAAAGGTAGTAGCCAACATGAAAAAAGGTCAGAGATAGATTTTTTACATTTACATTTAAAAAAATTTAATAAAATAAGCAGGGCCAATTATATCTTACCGAGCTTCTTCTATAGCAAGCCTTTCAGTCATTCTTGAGAAGTGGGACAAAACGGTGCAAAATTGAAAAAATAAAACCTTGTACTCAGACAAATTAAACTACATTTATGTATCTTATATGTACTAAGCTACTGAGCTATGCTTTGATACAACCTCCCAACTTTTCTCTTTTTAACAAAATGTGCTTTTTTTTTTACCTTGGACTGTGTAATATAATTTCAACTTTATCTTTAACAGCATTCAAGATGTTTTTAACATTTCAAAACACATTCTTGTGTTAGCAGACAGATTACACTTTCACAAGTGACCAACAATTCCTCAACAAATTAAAAATATAAATTAAATATCAAAATATTAATCTGACGGAGGTGACAGACCTGACAGAGATGACACATCTGACAGTGGTGATGAAAACCTGAATTTGTAGTCATTTTAACTATCAAATACATTAAATCAGTCAATTACTGTATTAAAACAGTGAGTATGTTATTGTTTATAAAGCTTTTATTCAAGAGTCACATTTAAGTATTTTGATATATCATTGGAACACCAAATCTTTTGGTGACATCTGACGGTGTTGACAAATTTGGCATTTCTTTCACAAAACCAATGGAGTTCATGTAGTAGTCCTTTTATTTTTTTCTGTTGACGCTAGATGCTAATGGAACCTGCTTCAGGAGAATACAATTATCTAAATATTTCAAATCATTTCCTCAGAAATTGGAAGATGGTGTTGACATATCATGGCTGTGACACAGGAAATATTAACATTAGGATTTAAAATATTCTAAAACTATAAAACTTAGCAGACACTGATGTACTCTGCAGGGGTGTACTGCGGCAAGGGGGTCCTTTAGAGTGACAGCTGCCCCTGATATTCCCTGATTTTATTAAATTTTATTGAATGTCTGACAGTGTTGACAAAAAGTGGGGACGCAATTTTCGTATTAAAAATCGTATTAAACATGCATGTGTCATTAAAAAACAACTTGCTTTGATAGGAGATATTATTAAGTGTTACTTTTGATAAAACAAGCTCTTTTTCATCATTAAAAAAAAAATGTTTTATCCATTTTATTGCATATGAATGATTGAACCCTTCTCTGTGGACACACTGTTTTAGATGTAGTGAGAGGATATTAAGAAACATAGATTTGGTATAATAATGAGAAAATTAAATTGAAGGTGATAATTGTGTTAAATACATTCTATTATTAATCCCTCATAACATTTAAAATTTAAAATATTTTTATTTTTAAACCTAATAGCAGTTACCCTTGCTGGACCTGTTTTGTCCCATGAAGAATGACTGCTTTGCAAACACAGACTGAGGACTTCTCGTTCATACTGATCCCCCATGATGGTCGCGCCACCTGACGATCCAGCGTCGAACTCAAACAAACCGCTTTAAATGCGTCAGGTGAGCAGTGTTGCCAATTTGGGGATTTTGTTGCCAAATTTAGCTACTTTCTCATTGTAGCTGCGACTTTTTTTATTTTTTTTTTTGTGACAAGGAGCTATTTTTTTTTTTTTTAGGGGGGGCTTAGTTATATTTAAATAAAACTAGCGATTTTTTGGAGATTTTTTATTTTTTACTTGGCCACACCCTGCCGTAGGCCCGTGACCTCTCATGTTTGCTCGCAGTGAACACACCAGTACGCCATGCCTGCCATGACGCACACCACAATTTAATTATAAGCATCAATCAAGAGGCTGGAGGAAAAAAATGAACATCTTGTTTTAACCACGGACACAAAAGTTATACCACAATTCATGCACAGTCATGTCAACCAGATACTGAGAGAGAGATGCATCATCGTGTCGTGTGCTGGGATGCAGTATTTTGCACTTACTTTGTAGTAATAGAGTGTGTTGACTGAAATAAGTTTTTATGAATAAAGTTGTTGTTTTTGGAAAATCATAATATCTCGTATCTGTTGTATTTGAGCAGGACAGGGATGCACTTTGGTGACACATAAAACAAATTCCCAACATTGTGTCTTTCCATCATTTCCATCATGTGTTTTTATGTGCTTGCAGATCACAAGCATTTCCTAATTTCACTTCAGAATTTTTTGTTATATTTAATCTTTTGTTATATTTTTTATACTGTTATCATTTGTAAAGTATATATATATATATATATACCTATATATACCAGATATTTATATATATATCTTCCTTTACCTTTACCAAATTTACCTGTATTTACTTTGTTTTCATATTTGCCGACTTTTTGTGAAAAATTGAGACTTTTGAGGGTGGTTCTAGAGATTTTCTGAGGGAGGGGTTTGGCAACACTGCAGGTAAGTGTAATGTAATGTTCCAGAGCACATGGAGTTACTTATGCTGCACACTGGACTTCAGGCGGGTCTGAAACTCTGCGTTTGGACGGAATATAGTACCGGAAGCGCAGCAACAATCGAAAAAGTTATTCATAAATTAGTTTTTTTAAGGCAGAGGTAAGAGCTTTTAATTCACTGAAGGTGTTTTGAAACTGTCATTACAGCTGCCATACGTATTTGGAATAGCATCTTCTAATATTTATACTGTTATGTGTATTATTATTATTTTTAATACAGTCAATATCAGGGCTAGTTTCAGTACAGGCCATAGTCTACCCTGAACTACCTGGTCGTCCGTTTGTGGTCACGTTCGATCCGTTGTAGCCAGTAGAGGGCAGGCGAGGCATTTTGAGTTGAGCATCCAGAATTGTTGTACCTTCACCATATAGGGCTGTGTGTGTGTGAGTTTGACAGTGATTAGGGTGGTGGTTGAGCAAAGCTTTGTTGTGTTTGCTTGACTCAACGCTGTTCACAAGAAAATAAGCTTCTCTGTGATATCATGCTCTGAGTCTCCACTGCAAATGCTCCATTACACAAATAATGGGTTCTGCTGCTACTGTAGTCACTTTAATTTAGCACCCAGAAATCTTATTACAGTCATTTTTAACATGGCTGCTTTGAGCATAGGAGATCAAGAGCGGCGGTGTTTGGAGAGACTGAATTAAATTTTGTAGGAAATAAAAGACTTGCAACGCCAGGTCTTTCTCATTGTTGAAAGTTTAACTGGCTTCCGAGACCTTGGTCACTGTATGTGGAATATTGCATTTGAATTTTAGTGCTATCTTTAGTGCTGTCATGGGTTTCAAATGTCGTCCTTTGCATAGCAATTAGATGCAGTGGTGCTGCTCGGTCCTGATGGTAAACATTTGGGTTTATTGCACTGGACTAAATTGATCTGCTTGTTCTTCTTATCTAATATTTAATTTGTAAGACTAGAAATATACATAATGTATGATAAACCTGTGGTTCTAATCATACTTACACCGATATTGTTCTAATTTTGGTTATTGATCTTTCATGAGCTGTTTTTGTTTATTGGACTACCAGTATTGTTTTTTCTTGTTACATTAAATTTAGGGTTAATATTAAGGCATTAGATAAAATAAAGGGTAATATTTAAATCACAACACCATATATATTTTTTTAATTCCTACTAATAGGGGCAAAAGCACCTCATATTGGAATATAGTCATGTATGCACTTTTTGTCTTTGTAACCCACTGTTTGCAATTAGTTTAGAAATGGAGTTTTCCACCCTAAATTAAAGCCCCTTCTTACGGCGACATTGATAAAAATGTAATTGTGATCGTGTGTGCTGTGTGGAATGCAAAAGCTGTTTTTCTCTGAGGGCGCTGGGATATTTGCATTGTTTAAAACCCACAAAATAATCAGTTTCTGATGGCAAATGCACAATTGCTTTAGCAAGCGAGTATTGCGTTAATCTTGGGAAAACATACATTTATAAAATAACCTAATTTGTTTCACAAGTAGACATGGCATGCAGTTGTTCTCTGATTAATATATTTATCTGACATCATTATATAAAATACAAGATATCCTGAACATGTAGCTTAATTAATTTGCTTATTTTTTGTGTATATTTTATTACAGATTAGTTTGTAATTAACAATTGGTCATGAATTAACCACCCGCGTTTAATTTAGAAGCCAAAATATTTTAAATACACATTTTCCTTATACTCTTTTCTTTTTTACTGAAAGATTTAAGTTCTGTTAATTCGACTGGGACTCTACAGCATAGAACAAATATATTTCAGGAGCTCTGTACATAAACATTAAAAAAGCAATTTATTGTCTGTTGCTTAATATTAATGTTTGCTTTACAGTGCATTGGCTCATTAGGAAACTTATTGTCTTTGGCTGAGTACATACACAGCTCAGCAGATGAGATGCTAATTTGAGAACCAGAGATGAATGTGTTTGATACTAGTCCCTATTTAGTCAACACGGTTTTACCGAATGAGCCATTTCTCTCTTTAAGTATTTACCCAAAACCCAGAGAAGCGTTCATTCTGAGATCAAATCTCGATCTGTTCATCCTTTTTATGTGAGATCTGCGGTCTGTGAATATAAAAGTGAAGACGAAGGATGTGTGGTGCTTCACAGACTCTCACATAAAAGCTGTTGAGACATTGTAGTCCTCCCATGAGCTTTCTGGGTCAAATCTGATCTGCTTCATGTCCTAAACCCAGTAATTCCTTCCTAACTGTCCTGTGTAGTAAAAGAGACCGCAACCAAAAGCAAAAGCCCAACACAAACATCTAAATGTTTTCAGATCCTGACTTGAACTTTGACCTCATCATGCCAAAATGCAGTGATACAAATTCAGATTTCAATAATGAGCTTTCAGCCTGTAGACTGTTTTTTTTTTCAGTTCAGTAAATCCAAACGTTCAGTCTGGTACTGCTGACCACATTTTCTTTCTCACCAAAGCACTCATGATTCATTTAAACCAGTTTGACTTTGTCAAAAGCATACTAGAAATACATATGAATGCAGAGCTGGGACTCCACAGTGCTCTGTATTACTAATACCAGTCAAGAACAAACCATAACAGGACCATAAAAAATAAATTAATTAATAAATATGCTGTCCTGTTATGGTTTGATTAATACATTAATAAAATATGTATTTATTTGTTTTTGCAAATAATACCAGGGCAGAATCTATATTTAACTATAACAGGACTGCATAAAATATTATGCTACCCTCTTAAGGTTTGCAAATTAAATAAATAAATACATGTATTTATTATTATTATTTTTAGTAGCAGTAGTAGCAGCAGCAGCAAACTGTACCAAGACAGAATCATATCTATATCCATTTAATGTATGTAATGTAAGTATATGTATGTGTATATTAATTTATTTTATTTAATTCACACCTATTGTGTTAAAATGAACAAATTGTAAATTATGTCAATGAAGTCACCCATTTTCTGGTAAGTTGTTAAATTAAAAGACCAAATATACTTCCATTGTGATAGTGTGCACTTAGCTGCTGACAAAACCTGAAATTATGCTCCTAGGGAAAGAAAAATAACAACCTCTGGGGACGCAGATATGTATAAATAAATAAGTAAGTAAGTGCACCTCATCCAAAGCTGTTACTGAAACTGTCAAATCAAAAAGCCTCAAACTATTATACATAGCTGAAGAAACTAGTTGTATTCTCATAATCATCTGTTTGTGAAATTGTTCCCTGAATGCATTCTAATACCCATGTGAGCATTGATTTCTGTGCCAGGTACAGTACATCTGTGAAGTTCTTATGAGGTGAGCATGGAATAAACAAGGAATATGCATGCATGACTTCCCCAACTCCACCGGGACCCATTATCAGCACCGCTGATGCAGGAAATAGATTGAATGCTGAAAATAATACCCTTGAATAATTAATCAGACAGCTTTTAAATGTGCAACAAACACACTACCTTCTCTCTAGGGGAAAGAGAATGTGTGATTTTACAAGTGCAAGTTTAAAAGCCAAACTCAGTTTACATCTGAAACGGCAGAGAAGCCGATAACTAGGGAGGAATTAGATTAAACCCGTGTTTGCGGTGGAAAGCTCTCACCGTCTGTGTATGTTTGCTCTGCGCTTTGATAAGGGAGGGACAGGCTATGGGATCCAACCCACACTGTAGAAAAGGTCAAAGTGTCGCCCGCTTCCTTGATTGGGTTTGTTTTGGTAAGTGCTTTATTTGATAGAGCAAATCATGCTTTATCTCCATATCTTCTGATTGAAAAGTTGGGTGTCATTTGATACACACAAGCAGAACTAAGTAAATATTGGATTTCCAAGTGCACTTGACCATTTGTGATCACTTATCAGTTTATGAGATAATGTCTCTCTGACTCATTAGTCTTAGTAGGGCTTAGAGAGGATAAAACCAGTGCATTTTGAAAGTGCACGGAGGAGAAATGTTGGGTTCAGACTGCGTTCCATTTCATGCACATTTAGATTTGTTTTATTTTGTCGGTTGTTTAAGAAATTCCAAATGTCAGGGGATGACCTTTCAAGTGACATTCCAGTTTCAGATAATATCAAAGCAACTAGTTGCATTCAATGAGGCAGAAGCGCTGCTAGCTTTACTTTGAAGAGACCGATCGCTGTAAAGTAAAGCTAATTCAAAATATCAATAAATACCATAGTAGTATATAAATAAAACTAAAATCAAGCGGTATATTGTTGAAACTCTACTATTAATAATGAAAAAGTGACATTTTAGTCTGCCTTTGATTGAAATATTGATTTATAAATGCTTTTATAAATATCTGACTGAGTGTGTTGCGTGTTGACAAAGAAAAGGGACACCGTTGTGACGCCTATTAAAATGGGCACATTTGTATTTTAATATATTTATATAAACATTTTTAAATTTTATAAAAAATATCTTATTTTTCTTTGGGGGGGGGTCAGAAATAGTAATTCCTTTGGTTATTTATTGTGATAATTGTGTATTGTAATAATTACACTATATATTTATTTTAGTATAATACTTATTCACTTTAAAGACTATTAACTTTTATAATCTGATTAAGTTTTAGAAAAGAAGGTATTTTAAAAACAAATATTAAGTACATCTGCAGTCATGTTGTGTCCAATGTCTCGCTAATCATTAGAACAATTTCTTTATTTGCCATTTCTTACTTTCATATGGATTATGAAAAGACCAGCATTCAAATGTAAGCTTATCTAATTGTATATGCAGCTGTGGGCTTTACTGCGGATGAAAAGAGACAAGAGAGACATGAATGATTTTAAAGCAAAGCTATTTCATTACTAACAATCACTCTAATGTTTCCTAAAGGTAAAGTTTTAATTCTGGATCTGTTCTGTATAATGGCATTCTTGGCAGAACATTGTATGTTTTGAGTTATTTGACAATGATGCAGTTCCCTTTGCCATTTGAACACAGCCACCCTTTTGCTACTGTTCACTTAGACTGTCAAATGACTTTCAAGCATGAAATGAATCGGGTACATCTCACTGGAGATTTTATTAGACGTTTTCTTCTTTTTTTTTTTATTCTGGCCTCATCCTGTTGTTCCTCTGAGATGCTTCTCCAGAGAGGAACCATCTTAATAGCCTGAAACAAACTATGTAAGTCAGACAGAGTGAATAGGGAAAGAAACTCCTGTATCAGATGAACGTAAATCTTGACTGAACTGAGAACAGGTCTCTAAGTGCCATGGTATTTGATTGAAGATGATGTCAGTTTCCCATGTGGCATACATTTCAGTTTTAGTTTTTAGAGTTCCCACGGCTTTTGAAAATCCTTTGCACCACAGTTTTCTCATCATTCTGCCAAGCATTGACTGCAAAGGTGTCAAAAAAGCATTTTGGTACATTTAATACAGAATACTGTACTATCAGCAGTTCATGCAGTATCTTCATAGGGTTGAAATGATGACAGAAAAGGCTGGTATATAATATAAATCTCATAATATATACAGTGGCATTTGATCCAGAAGACTTAAAATCAGCGACTTGTAGATATATTAACATTTTATTGTGAACTTGACACGCAAAGTAATAAACTAGATACATATTAGAGCAGATGTAAACACTTCTGTTTAAACAGTCCTGGATTTTTTTAATCATTTTTTTCAAGAATATATTAATTTGATCAAAAGTGACAGTAAAGAAATGTATAATGTTGCAAAAGGTTCCTTTTTCAAATAAATGCTGTTCTTCTGAACTTTCTGTTCATCAAAGAATCCTGGAACAAAACGGTTTCCGCAAAAATTTTAAGCAGCACAATTGTTTTCAAGATCAAATCAGCATTTTAGAATGATTTCTGAAGGATCATGTGACCGTGAAGACTGGAGTAATGATGCTGAAAATTCAGCAGTATTAATTTAACTGTATTTTTGATCAAATACATGCAGCACTGTTAAGCACAGAATCACCACTCATTCATAAGTGGTTGTAAATTCAGATATTACATACTGTATCTGGTAGTCCAGCAAGTAGTCTGAACAGTTATCACAGTTCTTCGCCGTGTTTCATCATTATAGCCACTTCCGCGCTATAAAACATCACTTGCTGGAAGCAGGACTTCAAATCCACTGAAGTTTTATTTCAATTCACAAACAGAAGATAGGGAAACGCAAGAGAAATCAACACAACTAAACAACTTCTACAAGACTATACAGTTTAACTCTACTAATACCAGACAAGGAGCAAAATGAAACTGAGAACTTATATGCACAGAAGACAAGGAAGCTAATTAACAAGACACACCTGAACAGAATACTCAAATCAATCTAAATAGTAACAAAACAGCGGGAACAGGATGACTGAACCAATTAATACTGCATTCATGCCATGTCGTAATTACTGTAATTTTCGAGATGACAACGAGATGACAACAAGATGATTGTTGGAGCTGTTCACACACTTGGACTCGGAACTATCACACTATCAATGCCTAAACATATAGCGCCTAATGAATCTGAGGACGTGAATGCTTTTTACAAGTATCTCGTACCAACAAGTTGGTATCTCACTGTAATTCCGATATGACATGAATGCACCTTAACAAACTAGAAAGCTAACTAACAAACACACACATGACCAGAACAGGAAAACAGATCAAAAACAAACTCTAAACAAACTGAAAACGTGACACCGCCATAACATAATTGACATTTATTTATTTCTGTGCATGTGATGTACAGTAGTTCTGAAGTTAAGAGATGTTGTGAAATGTCAAACGTTTTGTGAACACATATTTGAACAAAGTGTTGGACACGAATGAGTTACATTTCGTTAAATTACTGTGCATATTGAGTTTTTCCACACATTAGATGATTAGTGGCTCCGCCGGCTGGATGGCGGCCTCCGTGGCTTGCTCTGCATTTGTTTTTGTGTTTTTGTTAGTTTGTCCTGTCTTAGTTATATCCCTGCAATCAGTTTCACAAGAGACAAACTGCTGGACATTCGGAAGTACACACCAACCAATATTTAACCGGTTTTTGATTATTCTAATGTTTTGCTGGACATTGTAGTCGGGGAAGCAGTGGCGCTGATCAAACGCTTCAGGACGCGCAGACGGGGGAATCGAGCCGGCGCGCTCGTGAAGCTCAGACAGCGTGGATTCAGAACGCCGTTACCGAGCATCCATATGGCGAGTCTCCGCTCTCTACCCAACAAAACGGATTAACTTCTTCTGCTCTCCAGGACAAACATGGATTTTTCAAACTCTGCTGCTCTGTTTCACGGAAACCTGGCTGAAAGACGCAATCCCGGACAGCGCGTTGAGTCTCCCGGGTTTTCAGCTGTTCAGAGCGGATCGTGACGCAGAATCAACGGGGAAATCGCGGGACATGCTTTTACATCAATGAGAGTTGGTGTACAGATGTAACTGTGTTAAAGAAGATGTGCTGTTCATATCTAGAAGTGCTCTTCGTTAACTGCAAGCCGTTCTATTCGCTGCGGTAGTTTTGCTCGTTCATTCTCGTGAGTCTTTTTATTCCTCCGCAAGCGCACGTGAGCTCCGCTTTACAGAAACTCGCTGATCTGATCACAGACACAGAACAACAACACCCGGACTCTGTTTTAATCATTCTCGGGGACTTTAATAAAGCAAATCTCTCCCGTGAACTGCCAAAATACAGACAGCACAACACATGTCCCACCAGAGACAGTAATAAATTGATCATTGTTACACCACAATAAAGAATGCATATCACTCTGTCCACGGGCAGCTTTGGGGCTCTCTGATCACTGTCTAGTTCATTTTATAATGTCCTACAGGCAGAAACTGATATCAGCTAAACCTGTTTTAAGGACTGTAAAAAGATGACTAATGAAGCAGAGCAGGATTTACAAGCTTGTTTTGACCTCACTGATTGGAGCGTTTTTGAATCTGCTGCCACCGATCTGGACGAGCTCACAGAGACTGTAACATCTTATATCAGTTTCTGTGAAGACGTGCATTCCTACCAGGACTCACTTAACTTACAACAATGACAAACCATGGTTCACTGCAAAACTCAGACAGCTCCGTCAGGCCGAAGAAGATGCTCACAGGAAGGGGAATAATTTCTTGTATAAACAGGCTAAATACACAATGGAAAAGGAGATCAGAGTGACAAAGAGGAATTATTCTGAAAAAATAAAAGATTCAAATTCTCTTTCCAGTGACCTCCGGCATCATGTGTAACAAGTCCAAAGAATCACCAACACATACACCATCCCCCCGCCTGTGGGGAGATCAACAACCTGGCAGACACTGAACTGGGTTTTGTTCTACGCAGGTTTGAAAAGACACCCCACACCCGCCCTGAACACCTCTCCACACAACCATTCACACCTCCAGCAACCCCCCTCTCCCCCACACCTGCAATTCAGATCAGCGAAGAAGAGGTGCGCTAGGTCTTCCGGAAGCAGAAAAGGAGAGAAGCACCAGGCCCAGACTGTGTTACATCAGTCTGTCTGAAATTCTGTGCTGACCAGCTGGCCCCATCTTCACACTGATCTTCAGCAGATAACTGGAGCTGTGTGAAGTCCCCTCATGCTTCAAACGCTCCACCATCATCCCCATCCCAAAGAAATCCAAAATTACATGACTTAATGACTACAGACCTGTTGCTCTAACGTCTGTGGTCATGAAGTGTTTTGAAAGACTGGTGCTGGCCCACCTGAAGGGCATTACTGGACCCTTGCTGGATCCTCGTCAGTTTGCCTACAGAGCAAACAGGTCCTGGGACATGCCTTTAAACAGTACTTCATTCTTCTGCAACATCTAGACAGACCCTGGTGCTTTAGTGATGATCCTGTTTCTGGACTCCAGCGCATCCGTTTAACACTATCATCGCCAACCTCCTCCTGCCCAACTTCTCCCTCTCCGGCCCCCTCCGTCTGTGCAGTGGATCAACAGCCTTCTGACAGACAACCAGCAGCTATGGGCTGGGAAAATAACACATCCACACCCCGTACTTAGCCATGGTGCTCCTCAGTTTGTGTTTCTCCCTCTCCCTGGCTCTTCTCCTCCGTTGAGGCAGCACCACGGACGCTGCACTGCTCTGTATATGCCACGCCTTCTTTCCAGCTCCTGACATCTGTGTGTGGCACCGATGCCACTCATCCACTCATCCGGGCCTCATTCAGCAGGACGATCTGCCGTACAGACAAGGCGTAACGGCACAAGTCTTTTATATCTGGATTATTGCTTGTGCGGTCTCTAGCCAACCTGAGCGGTGCACAGCACTCTTCAACACTGGAGATGACCGTGGGACTTCCCAGTAGAACCCCCTGCACTCCCCCGGCCGTGCCCAGCATAAGGACAGCACTGGGTGGTGCTCCTGACCGCAGATGAGTCAGTTCGTTCCTGGGCCCCACATCTCGGCCAGCCCTGAATGGACCCCGCCCACGATTGGACATCTAGTCTTCCATTGTATACAGTCTCACACACAAGGTTTCTAGTGTCCCGTCCTGGCACGCTGGCGGCGGTGGAGTCACCTTGCCTCAGAGCTGCCTAAAACTAAACCTGAATTTCCAGCACCACCGCCACATGGGAAACTCACTGGCCTGGCGGCACTGCATTACCTGTCTGTTGCTGTCGCTACTGCAGCTACCAAATGCTACCCGAAATTCAGAAACAATACAGTGATGAGTAGGATGCCTGACCTGCCTTGAGCGTCATGGTACACCCCGTGGCGTCTGCTCTGTCTCTGTCAGCAGAACGGGTACGTCTGTATACAGAGTGACAAAGCTTGCAGAAGCCCTCGGGCCGCCTCACATCCGCAACAACTTCCCCCGCGTACTTGCCATCCTGGTCGAGCGCTACAGAGCTCTGGAGCACCAGAACGGCCGACACAGGAACAGTTTCCTCTTTTCCGTCACGCAGGCATCCACTCATGACACTGAACCAGACCGAACACACACTATTGATTCCAACTCATACACTTATTGAGCAACTCATCTCCACCTACACCCTCCCATTTGCACATAATACAGTCCCTGTACAAAAAAAAAAATATATATAGATACCGGAAATATACTGCCACCACAATGGTCCAATTTATGTTTCTATGCCTTAATCGAACTTGGTAGATCTTGAGTTGTATGATCGTGGTTTGTTGTGCTGTGTCCCACTGTCATTCGTTGCACGGTGGAGCTTCGTCACGAAACAAATTCCCTCTATTGTAACATACCTGGCAATACGCTCATCTGATTCTGATTCTGATTCTGATTATTCAAGTTTTGTAACTATGTGCAGATCACATTAATGGCCTCAAGTGCCAGTGTCCTGCGGGTCTTACCAAACTACTCTGACGTCAAATATACGCCTGCTCCTGATCTATAGTGTGAGCACACAAAACGGTAGTAGGCTCTGCTTGCATGTGGTTATTAGTCTGGAAGTGACTTCAGTGCGTGTACTTAACTGAATTGCATTAATTTTTCCCCGGCCTTTTTGTTGTTTCTGGCCTAGCACTATTTTTATTTTAAAAATGATTGCAGCAGTGTAGTGCTGTCAAAGGTAAAACATCATTTTGTCACTGAAGACTGACAAAGGCCTATTAATTAGTGGAGTTTCATTAATCCAGGCAGCTAAATACCCCAGGAGGATGATTTGTGAGCTTATCTGGAGAGATAAGGAGTTAAATATGATGATAGTTCTGCTTATCCCTACTATGGGTAATTGTAATTACTACAATATAGTGTAAACGGAACATTGGCAAATTGTCTCAGATTAAAAAATCATTATCGTTCTCCAATGAACATGCAGCCTGGTCTCCTGGTTTATTATGAAAACATTGTAGCATTTTGGCATAAACTGAGACAGCAGATTATAGCTAGCAATTAAGATGCATTCTTTTACGACAGCTTTTATTCGTAACTGGCATAATGTCATGGGCTGTCAACAGCATGACAAGGGATTCTTATGAATCTGACACAGGTATAAATGACTCCGTATCCTGGCTCTTTACCGTGCTGGGTAAACACTCTAATTAAATGTCCTTGAATTCCTGCACTGAATCAAACATACGGCCTACATTATTCTTTATTCTCTTTCTGTGGACTGTTATTCATGGCTCTTGCTCTGATCTTTCAAATATTAGTACCATGCTGGCCTCATTCCTTTCTTTCCATTACATGTATATTTTTGGATTTGATTTGATTGTATGCGAAGTAGAAAGTGGAAATTCATCTCAATGGATTGGCCACACTGCAGAATCCACTGCAATGAAGCTGGAGTTTGTCTAAGAATGAAAGTGGTTTGGTGGAGCAGCAATTAGAATCAGCTTTGATTTTCTTTCAGGCTACAAGATGAAAGCTGGCACTTTTACACAATCATATCTCAAAACCATTTCTAAGGTCCATGATCTGCTACTCATGTCACTGATGCAGTTACTGTAATGCAAACAAATGTGAAGCGGTTTTAGGGTAAACCTGCACTTTTATGTTTTGTATCATCTTTTTGTTCTTCTTACTTTTATTAGCATTTGGCTTTGGTCTTGCCTACAGTTCATTTGTTGTTCTCTTTTATACTATTTTTCATACTTAACACACTACTAAAAATAAATAATTTTGGATTAAGGTTGTAAAATGCCATTTGGTGCAACTATATATATACTGTATATATTTATACAATAGTTATTTCTGGTTCTCGAATCTGATTGGCTGAAAGCCTTTTCCAGTGGTGCGATATTCTAGTGATAACAGAGCTCCAAAAAAAATCTTTCACCATTTGTATCATACCCACGGCTAATTTTTTCACAGATGTCATGGGCGTCTGCCAAAATCCACTTAATATTTTTTATAACTAATACGGTGGTTTGTGTCACGGAAGTGTTTTAAGAGTGTTTTTTTTTTAGGTGAAATGTTACTTGGTTTAACTTAAAAAATGGGCTTGGTAATAACGAGAAAATTCACTAAAAAAACGAAAATTTTGCTTCGACGTTTTTTGGGATGTTGCCTCCCGGTGGTCAGTGGGGCCATTCTCGTTCATTAAACCCACAGAGTAAAGCTCACCTCGGACCAGACTTCTGAAAATTTTGCCTGCTTGGCCCCTGATGTCTCATAGTGATTTTAACATTGATATCTAATTCGTTTGTGTACTCTAATTGGGCAATTGGATCTCAATCGATTATTTTTCCAGAGCAAAATAAGTTTTTGGCTGAATATATCGTCTTCATGCTACCAGTGGTTACTGTTCTCTAATTTTTTGATCACTGTTTTTTTCTCCACATAAATACGGTTTTTTTGTTTAAATTCCGGGGAGGTATTTGTCAACATGTTAGTGAACAGGGTAGAACCTACAGCTAATATTCCTTCACATTCGGAAGGAAAATCTGTAACGATCACTCATGTGAAATATTGAATGAATTAACCATAATTAAGTTTATAAGTTAATTATGATATTTAGATCCCGCCTGTAATATTAGTTGCCCTCTCCAGTTCAACTGTCTGTCCCCATTCTAATAAGCATTAATTTCCCTGGTACGGTAATAATTTCTTACTGTACATTTCCTCCCTACAAAGCTTGTACGTAAATCTGCATGAAATAGTGACTCTCCGGTTATTATCAAAAAACCAATGTTGGGGGTGGGGGGGAAAACACTCACGTGTATACAAGTAAGGTTTTATTAACTACATAAACACGTAAACTAGTATATCATATTACATAAACACATAAACTGGTCTAGCATCCTACATAAACACATAAACTGGTCTAACAGCCTACATAAACACATAAACTTTTCTAACATACACATACACACACACACCCACATACAGTTTTTTTTGGTATAGGAAAAAGTTAAAGTTTAACTCTACAGAAAGAGACCAGTAATGAAATTTATGGAACCATTTGCATATTCAACAGATCTAAGCCTGAGTGATATGTCAGATTCTGAGTTCAAACACACCTTTTTAAAAAGGTGTAACTGATATTTAATGTATTAATTAATAAGACTAAGTTTGATATTTGCAAGTCTCGTCTGTCTGAAAGAGATCCCTGATGCAATCTTAAGGCCCAAGATATTGCTGAAATTAGTTGATGAAAAGAACCCGTTTGAGTCCGAGAATCTTTGGTGAATGGAAAAGTCTAGGCCGAAGAAAGGCCTGGCACAAATGATTTGGTATCCTGAAGCATTTTCTCACATCTTCATCTTAGCATCTGACCGAACCACAGACTGGGCGGGTCACATGGTGTGTCAGCTTTACGGTCAGAGAAGATCCCCGCCTCTCAAGATGGGCTTATCCCATGAGAAAGGCCGGACTCCCCAAGTGGCTTTTTTTGAGATCCTGGGGATCTTTATAACTCTTTGTGTTGAAACATGGTACTTATCTCTGCACTGGAATCGAAAATATACAGATTACTTCATGGACCGAATTATATTGCCTAGTTACCAACATACAGTTTGTACGGAAAGTATTCAGACCCCCTTATTTTTTTCACTCTTTGTTATATTGCAGCCTTTGCTAAAATCATTTAAGTTAATTTTTTTTTTCCTCATTAATGTACACACAGAACCCCATACTGACAGAAAAACACAGAAATGTTGACATTTTTGCAAATTTATTAAAAAAAAAACTGAATATCACCATGGTTCTAAGCGCAATGCATACTGCTTGAAATGTCCTTAGTGTGCAAGACTTTTCAAGTTTGGTGCCAAGTTTCACCGATTTCCAACTTCATTTCAACCTTTCGCATTTCTGGTTTTCATTCGTTCAAGTTTAAACTTCACATATTACACAGTTTTAATATCCTTATCTCCTAAAAAGGGGTGATTAAACACTGGTTAAAGTTGCACCGTTTACATGAAACACGTCAAGCATATATATATAACATACAACCTACTATTTGTGATTCTATGCTCTGATATTTTTATACTTTCAATGATTAGCAACGATTGTCAAATAAATCTTGTCTCTTTCCTTTGGAATGTGGGGGAAAAGGGAAGGGTCCTTCGGTCGCTCTCAGGTCAGACCTGAGCGTCTGCTGGAGAATCTCGTGCGGGACAGGGAGCTATAAAATTGTCCTTTTTGTTGATCGGAGTTTAGTAATTTATGCGTCCACTGGTCATGAGGGTATTTTTATCTGCTCTTTGCAAGCCCGTAAAACATTTTTAAGCACCGTTAAAGTACTGTCCTTTTAGCTTATCTTGAGATATAGCCAAACAGTCCAGGAAATGCTTCACCTTACTTGATCCTGCATGAGTTTTACGACTGCAGATGGCTGGGGAGACGAACCTCAAAAACCTTCCATGGAATGTGCGGGTTTGATGTGTATGTCTCCATCATGTAGGTGGGTCTGTTGTGAGACAGATCCTACATTGTCTTTTATCATGTGCAATACATACATTACCATTAACTTTAAAATTAAAATATTTTTTTTTTAGTTTTTACTGAGCAGGCCAATAAAGTATTTGACCTCTGATCTGCCTGGACCTACAGTTGCCATGTTTGACAGTTCCAAAGTATTTAAAAAAGACAGACAGGGAAAAAATTGCTGCCTTGACTTATCCACCGGGGCTAGTCAGTGTTGTCAATCTTTCGGAGAAGATTGGGATCAATTCCACTATGTGTGCTATTCTGACTTCAGCACGGCTCCCATTAGATGTTTACTTCACCTCAAATCATAGAGGAGAGAAGTGTGCCCACAACGGTCAAAGGATTTAGCACCTGAGTGTAAGAAAGCTGCAGCACTCTGAAACAATCCCAGTGGTGAAAAAGGAAGCATATTGTGTCTGCTGTAGTCTGATTTATTTGTCTCGGACGAGGGTAAAAGAAAACTTCCTTCTGTGAAGATTTTAAAAGATGAACCCTCTGCTGTGACGAGTCAGAAACGTGTGGATCCATTTGCAGCTTTTATTAGAATAGTCAGACAATACAGGTTCAAATACCGGCAAGGTAGAACAGCAGAGACAAAGCTGAGACAGAGTCGAGTACCAGGCGATAGATCGGGGCAGGCGGCAAGCAATCAGAGTAACGGGAAACAGTCCCAGGCGGGGCCCCGGCAGAAACAATCCGAAAGTAAACGGAAACCAGTCCAATCAATCCAGAAAAAATCAACCCGGGTAGAACGCTCGAAATACAGCCGGGCAAATCAAGACGTAGTTTGATATGTGTGGTATATGAGTGCCGGTGTTGAAGAGTTAATCAGTCCCTCAGGCAATGAGTGGTGAATGGGACATTGGAGTCCGAATGGCAATGCCTAATTTTGGGAGACGTTCCCTCGGTGGTGGCGGAGGAGAAGGTAAGGTACCTCCTCTGTAACACCCTCATTGACAGACACACCTCCTTTTAACTACGGTCCACCAGCTCCGGTGCCGACAGCTTGATCCTTTCAGGCTCAAAGTTTACAGTGCGTTTTTTTATCATAATTTGGTTACAATGCATCTCATATTTAGCATAAAACAATTCCCTCTACCAAATTCGCTTCGCAAACCTTTACAGTAATTCCACAGGTGTGCATCGGTTTTACAAATTTTTATATAATCAAAAATGGAGCTGGGTGACATTTCATAATACCCTTGTGAAAAAAACTACCCTTTTTTTAGCAAATGCTTTTTTAAAAAGAGAAATTAGTATATAATAATATAACTTAAAGAATATACTTTATTGTCACTGAAATGTAATGTTTTTCGGAAACTCATCCATGTTTAAATACAATTAAATGATAATGTGTTCTATTTAAATTTATATTACATCAATTTCCCTCTTAAAATAAGGGCTTCAAAGGTTCTTCAAGCGTGCCATAGAAAACCTTGGTACACTTACAATAAGGTTCCCCCTTAGTTTTTAACATTAGTTTAATAATATTAACTACATAACTTAACCATGAGCATACATTTGTTAACTGGGGGGGGGATTACTAATTCTACGCTAATGGGTAGTTAATAAAAATACAGATTTTCCATGTTTAGTTTTCCAGTGCATAACTAATTTTTACCAAGATTTTGAATAATGTAATTATAAATGTTGAAACTTAAAACATTAACAAAGATTCCGAAAACCCTGTCTAATTGCATTTGTTCCATATTATTCATGTAACTAAGGAGTTCACTATTGACCGTTATGAAAGGTGGTTTACCGCAACCATTTTTGGTTTTCCACAAGCATTCAGTTCCAAGGTTTCTTTAAGACCCTCTCTTCTCCTTTCTTACCTTTTTTTTAAATCTGAAAGAAACCAGAAAGGTTCTTCAGATGGAAAGGTTCGTTAGGAACATTTAGACAAAAAGGGTTCTTCTATGGCATCGTCAAGCACCTTTATTTTTAAGAAGTGTCGTTTTAACTTTAGAGTGCTGTTTTTTTGACCCATAACAGTACAAACGTACAATCTCTACACTTTAAGAGGCCTTTTAATTTAATCTATTATCTGCGATGCAAGTTTTTTCTTTTAAATAGTACATTTTTTTTTCAAATAATAGCGCAACCTTTTCATGAAGAATGTCTCGGCCTCGCTCACATCATGACACACGTTCATTTAACATGTTTTGTTTTTTATGGCCTTTTTTTTATAATCATTAAATAGCAATACTTTTTCTTAAACTCTGAAGTGCCCTTATTTTTCTGTAAGTGACACAAAACCAGTGAAATAATATTACCCAATAATACATGGAAAATAACCACCATCTGACTCATTTGAATTCTATTCCAAAATTTTCCCAAGGTCCTGCTCCAGTTTTGGTGTAGAACAATATTTTTTTTTTTCTCTTTTATTAGCTAGTTGATCCACGTATGCGTTTTGAGGCATATAGACTTGTCCACACTTTGTCCCCTCCAAAGTTGTTGTCCACATTTTTTTTTTTTTGCCATTGGTCTGGCAGGAATATTATGGATAGACGCTATTTACCCTTAGCACAGTTTCAAGTGTACACATTTTCCTTTAAATGAACATTTGTTTATTACACAATTCAGCGTTTTCACTTCACTTCACTTGTGTGGGATTACGTGGACTATTTCATGTTTTTATCACTGTTTGGATTCTCAGTTTGGCCGGCACCCATTCATTTGCAGATGATCAGTGTGGTTGCAGTGAATTTTTTCTAGATCTGTTTTCCTATGAGAAAGCCTAACTCCTTTTCTTGGGTGCCCTGAGGAATAAGTTACCATTTTGTCAGCTCATTTTTCATTTTGGTGAACTATTCTTTTACCAATAACGAAAAACAAACAAAAAAAAAAAAAAAAAAAAAAAAAAAAACAAAAATCCATTTTGAAAAGAACCAGAAAAGTTTGCAGTTAACTTTAAAAAAAATCTAAAACAGACATTAATAAGTGAGTATTTTCAGTATAGTAATGTTGTGAAAATTGTAATGATTTTTTTTATTCAATTTAAAGAGTGCCAAATGGAGGCATTTTTTAATTATCTATGGGTCCCTCAGACTTGGACCCCAGGTATAGTGTGGGGAAGGTTCCAGTAAGAGAGACCTGTATACTTCTGCTGGACCCTTAAATCTGCCAGCGAGTGATATCATACTCTCCCGTCTTCCTGGTGGGATGGCTGGCCGCAGGGTGCCCCAGTTTTCAGACTTCAAAGAATCTTGTCCATCTGAGCATGAATGGGCCACGGGAAAGTTCTGAAGATTATATTGGGCATGGTTAATAAAGTTAAAAGTAAACCTGATTCACATGCCCACTCTCTCATCTTGTCCTACGCATTTTACATCGTGGCAACAGTGCTGGTTCACCCAAATCCCCCATGCATACAATGGTACTAGTTCGCTGATGAAACGAGCTCCGTGTTTTTTCAAAAAAAACCTGTCATCACCCTATCGATTCATTAGCCCTCGTTATCTATTCCGTGCAACAAATAGCATTAGCTAGAAGCACTTTGGCATTTTGGGGGGAAGCTACTTGAACTGTAGAATTTCAGAGCTTACACCCCATTTTATTTGTTTAAATTACAGTCAAGCTAACTTTTGGAAAAAAAGGTAGCTTATGCTACAAGTTACTAACCAAATAATCTGACTACAGTGAAGTTGTGTGTGTGTGTGTATATATATATTCTGGTATTGCATATTTGTGCATGTATATTTTACAACTTGATGTAATGTTAATATACCAATCTACCTGGAACTGCCAAAAGCTGCTTTTTACCTTATTCTGGTAACCACCATAATAACACGGGTGGTAAAATCTAAAGTCACATGATGAATTGGAGTTCGCTTCACAAAAGCCGGCAGAACTCACACTTCATATCTGAGAGCGTTTGCGGAACAAACCTTTCTTCGTGGAATCCAAAACCTCCTCCAGCCAAACATGGGTTCCATCAGATACTCTCTCTGGCTGCTGGCCATCTTGGGATCACTGGGCTTCCTCCTACACTATTTCTTCAGCTCTGTTACTTTTTATTTCCAATACCACCATGTCCCCCATCTAGATGATGAGAGAAGCGAGATTCACTTTCCCGCTGTTAAACTGTGCAACATGAACCTGGTCCGACTGTCCGCTCTCACAGACTGTGATGTGCAGCACATTGGAGAGATTTGGGGCCTCCCCGTGGACAGAGTCCTCACTAAGCGCACCAGCCAAATTGGCGGTGCGTATGTGCCGCAACTCAACATCACAGAGCCAGAGCACAACATGCGCAAGTTTGACTGGCAGGAGTTGTATGATCGAGCCACTCACCGCCTCTGGGACATGGTGAAATCTTGTCGTTTTCAGGGGCTGCACTGCACCCTTGAAGACTTTGAATCTGTGAGTAATCCCTGGCTCTTGCCTTTGAACTTTAATCCATTCAGCTCCCCGTAGCCGCGGGGCGGTGTTGTCTGCGAGAGGTGTCTAGGAACCTCCTTATATGCATATAAACTTCCCTCTACTGAAGAATCAAACTTAGTAAAATAGGTTATGACGAGAATAGATTAAGATGAGTTTTTTTTCTTTTCTTTTGTAGGTAGTTCATCTGACATCTTCTAACGCCTCTGCACAAGTGCTGTGAAATAACAATATAACCACTACGAGAACATCTTGTCTTTTTTGGTCTCTCTTTTAACCATAAAGAAACTAACTAGACTTCAAAGCTTGAAACAGATTCTGTTTGAAGTTGCTTTCTTTTTTAGGTGCACTTAAGGTTTTGGACCACCTGTCTTGTAGGCTAGTAAAACAGGGAGTTGAAAAATCTGAGAACAGCTGGCAATGTGTGAGATGAAGTAAAGCAATCTCTGCCAGTGTCAGTGTTGTAGTTTGTTTTTTTTTTTTGTTTGTTTTTTTTTATAATTTTTAATTTTAACTTAAATGGTTGAGCATCACACATTGATATCCAGTTAAAGGAATTAAGGGAACTCTTGAAGACCAAACAGTCAGGTCATTTCCGTTCATTAGACAAAAGTAGCAGTCTAGTTCATTAAAAAAAAAAAAAAAACAATCTGGTAAAAGTGTTACTATTTCAACAAATATACACTGTCATTCAAAGGTTTGGGATCTAAAAAAATGTATATATTGTGTTTCTTATCGCAGCATGCGGCATGTTATAAAACAGTTAAAACTGTAATATTGTGAAATGTTATTACAGTTTTTACAGTTTAAAATTAATCCTTAAGAAATCATTCTAATTGGTGCCTAATTGGCGTCTTTTTGGTGCCCAATACATATTTCTTATTATTGTCAATGTTGAAAAAAATTGTGCGCTTATATTTTTTTTTGTGGGAACTGGTCTTTTTTTATAAAATTTTTTTGTTTTTTAGAATTTTTTGATTAACAAAGTTGTAAAGAACATAATTTATTTGAAATAAAAAAAACGTTCTATACTATGAATACCTATATTTCCAACTATTTATCAATTTCATGTTCCTATGCCAATACAAATTCATTTCTTTAAAAAATAAATAAAAATAAAACCTCTTACTGACCCTGAATTTTTTAACGGTAGTTCAGTGGCTTTACAGACAAGTCTGCAATATTTGTTTTGCTCACAAAGTAGATTGTGAATAGGGGTGGGCGATATGGTAAAAATATCATATCACGATTCTTTTTTTTTTTTTCAGGAATATCACGATTCAAGATTTTATCACGATTCTTTGTCATGTTAGTTTTACTATTTTGCAAGCTGTCTGAGCAGTACAGCCAAACTAATTTCCATGTTTTAAAAGCAAAGCCTTACAACGTAACAAAATATAAAATAAAAAAGAATGGCAGATATTTAGGCCAAATTGGGCAAAGATAAAAATCTTTGTCATTATTTAATCTTTAAAATAAAAACAAAGATACACATTACAAATACACAAAATTTGCAAATAAAATAAACAGTGTTTTATTTTCAGGTAACAGTTTCATATCATTCAAAAAATTTAATGATACATATACCAAAAAACACTATATACACACACCATTGTTTCTTTATATAAAGCACGTATGAAAGTTTCTTCAGTCAAAAGCAAAGTGAGTGACTTTCTTTTGTGGTGTTTTTTGTTTTATAAACTTAAGGAATTAGTGTTGTTTTTTCCCCAAAAAAAAGAAAATGCTGTCCCTCATTTACTCCCAACTCTCCAAGTTTGTTTTTTAAACCTGAATGCGTTTTCTTTTCTTCTGTGACCATAAAATTGAGAAATTGTGTAACCCAAACAGTTTTTCACTGTCTCCAGTGACTTCCATTGTGTTTTTTCCTATCAAGTCAATGGGGACCAGCACTCTTGGTTACCAACATTTTTTAAATATCTTCTTTTGTGTTCCACAAACAGAATGCAAGGTTGGGACACGTTGAGGAGTTGTAATCCAAGTGTTTTGGTGAACTATCCCCTTAATGACAGAGCAATCATGTTAGTACTATTATCCCCTGCTTTTCACTTAGGTCCCCGTATCCGTATTTCTCCTCAAACTGTTACCTTTCATTTAGACATAACCCTTCTGTTTTTATATTAACCGAGTTATCTGTGAAGACGGAGACCTGCAAACTGATTAGAAATGTCGCTGTACAGCAATATTAATTCTTCATAAAGCCAGACTGGAGAGCCATTTTTAATCATCCAGATAATAATCATGATATTGCACCAACACCCCTATTGTGAATAAAATTTTCTTCATTGTATGTTTTTTTTTTTAGGCCTTATACTAGAAGTGTCATTACAACCATCTCGCATAATCTCAAATCGTTTATTGTATCCAAAACATGCATGCATCCGTGATAAACGGCTTGAGTTATTTCTCTTATATATTATAATAAAAATCGTGCCTATATTACATATAGTTTATATTACCTTAAATTATTTATTATTAAATGCATTGGGGGTATGGGGTGGGGGTGTCTGGTGTCTTGAACTAATTAAGCAGTGTTGTTTCTGTAAAGGCATGTATTTTACAAATACAGTGGATTCATATTTTAACTGAAGAATATAAATTCCTGGCACTTGCCGTGTAACTAATCAGTTCATGGGAAATATGAATAATTAACCATTATTAGTTATAGTTAATTATGAATATTTTCGATCCGCTGTAGATATTTAGCTGACCTCTCAGGGTCAACTGTCTTGTCATTTCTAAGAACGTTAATTTCCTGGTTAAATAACTTTCTTACTGTACAATTCTTCAAAAGCTTGTAGCATAAATCTGCATGCTTAAGTGACTCCAGTTATAAGCAAACAAAGAACCACGTCAAGTGTGATACAAGTAAAGTTTTAACTACATAAACACTTAACCTAGTCCAACATACTACATAAACACAAAAACTGGTCTAACATACACACACACCCTAAACTGGTCCTAACATACACATACACACCCCACCACCACGCATACAGTTTGTAGAGGAAAGGGTTTCAAGCTAACTCATACAGAAAAGAACATAAGGAATCAATTTAATGAACCTTGCATATTCAGCATATCCACCTGATGGAAACGGGCAGTGCTTAGTGTCCAAACACAATTTGTAAAATGTAAATGAATCTAAGTCCCTGGAAAATAAAAGCCTAAAGTTTGCTGCTTGCCGGCTCATCTGTTCGGAATGAGATTCCTATTCAATCTTAGTTTCCAGTGATCTGTTGCGTAATTTTGGGTCATGAAAAGACCCAGTTTTGAGTCAGAGGATCTGATGAATGGCAAGGTCGAGGCCGAAGCCTTGGCTGTAACTTGGTATTTCTGGAGCCTTTGGAACTCACATCTTATGAAACCTACAGTACCCCGACTGGGAGGGTCCCCTGGAGTGCCTTAGTCGAGAAGACCCCGGCCTCTCAAGATGGGTTTTGTCCAATGAGAAAGAGTAATTCCAAGCGGTAAAAGGTTTGGCAATTGCTGGAGGTTTTTAACGACCCCTTTGTCCTCAATCATGGTAATTTGTAAATGGAACTTGAATCGAAATTACTAGATTCTCAGGACACTAATATATTGACTATGTACCAACATATAATATACCCTTGTTTTTTCGATCCATATAAGGGCGAATTCATTGATACTAAACAGGTAGGACATTACATATAGTGGGGAAAAGGTGACAGGATTGTGGCTTTTCGATTTATAACCTGCAATAACCGTCATACAAAACAATTTTTCCAAAGACAAATACCGTGACAATGAATATACCCACTTAAACCTGAAAGGAATGCATGTGTGTTGTTGCCATGCAAAGAAAGGTTTCCTTTATTAATTAGCAAGAAAAGTCCTTTCCCTTGGGATTTTCCCCCTTGGCAGGAAGCGAATTTGCTTCACCTAAATTCCAGGGAGGTCGTAAATGTATCGAGTGTCTACATGGAACCAGTGGGCCTGTTCGGCTTCCCGGGTTTTTCCTAGTAATTTGTTTAAGTCCTAGCTAACAAAATTATATTGTGTGTGTTGAGTGGTTCCAGGACGCGACACAGTGTATTGTGGGAGTGATGGTAGCAATGAAGATCTCTGATGCTAATTGACAGCAGATACTATGATCTCTGGGGAAATATGCAGTATGTCATTATAGAACCGACATTCATTGTACAACATTTTACATTTTCATTAGTCATTTAGCAGACCTTTTATCAGCGCCTTACAATGGGGATACTGATCTAGGCGATTCTTCTTAGAGAGCAAACAGAACACAAGAATTGGGTTTTTTGTAATCCAGTTCTTAGAACAGGTTCAAAAAGTACAGCGAGAAGAGAGAATAAATATTTGTTTTTTTTTTTTTTTTTTTTTTTTTTTTTTTTTTGTTTATTAGAAAGTCACATAGCTAGCTCGAAAGAGATGAGTTTTTTCAGCTGTCGCTGAAATTGTGTCAGGATGCCGCATCCGGTAGGGGTGGAATACGGTTCCCATCCAGGCGTGTGACAGAATTTTCTTGAAGTGATTTTGAGCTCTCCGTGATGTACCACTAGCGTCCGCTCCACTATCGGAAAATCTCATACTTCTGGAGGATGTAAATTCTGAGTAGTGAGTGGAAGTACGGGTGCTGAAGCCTGTGGCGGTTCTATATGCAAGCTCAATTCTTGAACTTTATTTCTGTCGGGCCCCGCACCGGTAGCCAGTGCAAGGAGAATGAGAGAGTGAAACATGGGCTCCTTTTGGCTCGTTTAAGACCAGTCCGTTGCCGCGCTGGCATTCTGAATCATTTTAGAGGTGTTGAATTGTGCTTGATGGAGTCCCAGCCGAAAGAGGCGTGCAGTAGTCCAGCTAGAGATTTACACGGCCGTGACAAGAATTTTGGCCAGCATGCTCCGTAGAAAGGCCTGATCTTTCTGATTTTGTTGCAATGCACCTCATATCGAGCGGTCTTTGCAATGTGGGTCTTTGAAGGTCACGGTTATCAAATTTACACCAGATTTCTGACCGCAGTGATGGGGTAATTGTAGAATAACCTATCTGGATGGAAAAACATACTGTTAGTTGGAGTGCCAGGGAATACAAGAATCTCGTCTTTTTGCCATGTGACTGAAGTGATATTCTTTTCATCCATGCCGAGATGTTTGCAAGGTAGCCTGAGATCCATGCAGCTACTATTGGGTTGTCTGGTTGAAATGAATGATAGAGCTTTGTGTCATCAGCATAGCAATGGTAGGTGAAGCCATGTGCCTGTATGATGGGACTCAGTGATGTTGTGTATATGGAGAAGAAGAGGGGTCCGAGAACTGATTCCTGAGGAACCCCAGTGACAAGTTGAGGTGCTTTGGATACCTCCCCTCCCCAAGACACCCTGAAAGACCTACCAGTGAGATAGGATTGAAACCAGCTAAGTGGAATCCCTGTGATGCCCATTGAAGTGAGGGCAGACAGGAGGATCTGATGATGGACAGTGTCAAAAGCAGCAGAAAGATACAGCAGAATAAGGACTGATGATTTGGAATCAGCTTTTGCAATCCACAAGGCTTTCTGTGACTGACAGTATCGCAGTCTCAGTTGAATGGCCACTCCTGAAACTTGACTGGTTAGCGTCCAGTTTGTTGTTCGGTGAAAGAAACAATGATACCTGGTTGAAAACTCTTCGTAGTTTTCCGCTCTGAATGGAAGGAGGAGAGACAGGTCCTGTAAGCCAGGCGTAGTGAAGTTGTTTAAATTAGGTTTTTTGAGCATGGGGTTTTTTCCTAGCTGCCTGAGCAGTGTGGTAAGGTGCCTGTAAGGAGAGTTATTGAGAGGTGTGTGATTGTGGTAAAGTGAAGGAAGATTGCTTGGAGCTGTTTTGAGGGATGGGTCCAGAGGGCATGTTTGTAGAATGGCTGGAGACAATGTTTTGATACTTCTGTCTCATGAGGGGACAGAAGGAGAAATCTGGATTTTTTTTTGCAGTGGTGTTTGGTTTGAAGTCCCTGTTTGTGTGGGGCCTGAGATTGGCTTACTAATTGTTTCTGGTTGTCTGTGAGAATGGCAAAATCATCAGCTTATAGATGTAGGAGTGGTGAGGGTACAGAGGAAGAGAATGGACTTTTGAAAGATTACGTGTGTCCTGAGCGCTGGTTGACTTGTTTGTGGAAGTATGAAGATTTGGCCAGTATGGACTTCACAGAAGAGATGAAAGCAAAACTGATACATACTTAGGTCCGGACGGATCTTTTGATTGCACCATTTCCGCCTCTCAGCTGCCCTATTGTGGTCCGATGTTCCACGAGACATCGATACCTGAAGTTGAGGCAGCCCGTGTGGCCTGGATATAGAGGACAAATATATCTCACAAGAGTGAGAGTTAGAGCATAAAAGTGTCCAGTTGCTCAATTCCACAGATCCATAAAGATGCGAATTGGAGGTAGGGAAAGCGATGAAGATACACGGAGGAAATATGGGAGGGGGGAAAGGAGCGTAGTTTCGCCTAAAGTACCGTCATGGGGGGTTGGTGGCACCGTACAAACTGTTATTTGAAATGGTAATGAGAAATATCAGAGATTGTAGGTTTGCCATAATATTGTCTGCATACAACTGCGTGTGTACAGTAAGTCAAGTTTGGTTGCCAGATTTGTGCCGTGCTTGTGTTGGTTTAAATCGTTTGAGATCAAATGAAAAGCAAGGACTGAAATGGAAGTCTGAGCATAAGGCTTTGTCCCGATAATGTTGGAGTCCCCCCGCCAAAGACCTAAAAGTGGCTGCCCATCCCCGGGAATGAGGACATCCAGCCCATCCAGCTCTTCTAGAAGTGGATAGAATTTGCCCAGGAAGGGCGGTAATTTTACCACAGTACTTGAGTTGTTACGGAGCTTTATATGATCACAATTAGATTCAAATGAGTTTGTAATTGCTAGGGAAGTGGGTTGAGTAAATTTCCAATTGGTTTAGAAATGAGCCAGACCAGTTTCCCCCCCCCCGTCCCAACTGGACGGGGGGTAAATGAGAAGAAAATTGTTCGAAAGAGCGCTGGGGTTTTCTTTGAGTCTTCTGGACGAATCCCATGTCTCAGTCAAGCCCAAGCAGTGTGGAGTTTTAAGGAAAAAGAACAAATGAAGCCTGCTTTGTTGACAGCTGACTGACAATTCCATTGACCCATAGAGAAAGAAAGAGGTGTAGCAGAGGATGTAGAGATAGGATGCAGGTTAACAAGACTGCATTGCTGTCTGCGTGTGATGTTAGAGCATTGTCAAGAGACAGGCGGAATGGTTTGGAAACACATGATAGAAGTGGAAAAGAGAGGACAGAAAAAGAGAGTGTGTACAGGGAAGAGCAAAAATATACTTAAGTGCCTGGGCAATTTCGTTGCTCAGTGAAGTCGCAGGTCTTTACCGCGTTGGTCTTCACACAAGGAGCCGGAACGCTTTTCCGCTGATGCTCCTCCGCTCACGCCAGAATCATATAAATCACCAGTCCTAAGCACTAAGTGCAAACTGTGCCAGCCTTCTAATTAGCACCGCCAATATCTATAGCAGGGCAATTCCTCCATTCGAAACTACAGTTTCATTACATGAAGAGTGGTTTGTACTACTGTGCAAATAGAGATGTTGAAAAAATGGATCAAACCCAACAGAAGAACAAAGTGAAACAGATTGGGAGCAATCCATGTAAACACGTCTTAAAATAGCCTTGTTATTAAAATGTCACAAACATCAGGACATTCCCATGAGGGAGGTTAAGATAAGGACAGCTGCACAGACTAAATAAATATACAATATGCTAACTTCTCAATCACTCTGATACATGTTACTCAAACAAAGAAGACATTAAGGGGAACTTGCTAAGAGTGATAGCGCCATTCATTTTGCCTGATTCGCTAAAGGAATTATGAGTGTGTCTGAATGTATGGATGATTTGATTTGATTATTTAATCATCCTTCTAATAATAATTGCTACTATTGATCAATATAAAAAGTACACAGACATCTCTTGTCATTTTTTTAAATGCTGAAATAATACAAAGTGTTGTGAAAGTTTAGTGAATTGGCCTCTCTATATAGTGCCGTTAAAGTGACATGAGCATTTGTCACAACCTGTAACAACCTCTCTTGCACTTAGGAACATTTCATTCCATTTTAGAGGACATACTTCCATGTGAAGAATATAAAGTAAATTAAAAATCACCTTGACATTTCTCAGAACTGCAGTGTTGCATGAGATTTTATTTTTATCCATTTACGGAGAAAATTTGAAATAAACAAGCCGCTTAGACAGTAGTCTGATGAAATGTGAATAGAGCATGTTTAAAAACACTCAATTGAATCACATGGTTAAAATCAAATCCGTCATGGTGGTGATACAGTGGTTCAATATCTGCTCTAGTGAGTCAAAGCCCATCATTTCAGACCTAGATGGTGGTGACTTGTCAGCAGAAAGTTTACAAGATCTTTTATGATGACTTTATGTTTTGAAAAAGGCACCTAACCTCAGACCGCTGTTGGGGTCTTCACGCAGTGTGTACTTTAAGTGGCTTTGAAGTGTCAGTTAAAGCAAAGTAACAAATAATGTACTGCACTTACAGAGAGCTGAAGCAAGGAGTTCAGAACTCAGTCGCTTGTATAATCTTGCATGCGAACCTCATATGATGTTCCAGGAATCCTTGGTGCTGAATACTAATCGCTTTGGTTGAAGTGTTGACATCTTTTGTAGCTGACATGAGGACATACTGTATAAGTTATTGCACACTGTGTTTCATTAATGATGCCAAACATATGTGGAAACTTCATCCACTTGGTTTAAAAATTTTATTTATTTTTTTAATTTATTAAATTATTTTAGCTTTAACATCACAGCTCTGGTTAGTCACTAGTTGAATTGTTTGGACTGTGCATTTTATTGTTGTGAAATCAGAGTTCACCATTTTCTAGAACTGAAAAACTTAGCAGACAGTGCTATCTCAATATGTCAGCAGTGTGCTATTTATCTTAATATACTAATTAAGCTCCTTTTATACTTTAGATAAATTAATAGATGAAAAGTTTTCATATTTGAATAACCAGTTTGTTATAAAGCCTATAGAATTACAGTTCACTTCATAGCAAGCTGGTAGCGAGCAATAAATGAAACCAGCCTTTGAAAGCAAATTCTTGTTTGTAAGATTCAAATTTCTGTTCCTACTGAAAAATAAATAAATAAAAAAGATTGATAGTCTACACATCTCAAAAGTGTGAAAGTTTTGAAAATGTAGTAGTAATTGTCTGTGTGTAAATTTGTCATCGCTCTGTAGTTTAGTTTCAAGAACTCCCACTCATTGAACATCGGCTGTCCAGACGTATCACAGAAAAAAAAAAATAGCATTTGATAGCAACTTCCCAAAGACAAATACTAGGGTTCGAGTCACCTAGTCGAGTCAAGTCGAGTCCCGAGGCAGCCCGATCCAAAAATGGGCGAGTCAGACTAACGTCCGAGTCCCAACAGCCGTTCCAGAGTCCCACGAAACTCTCTTATATATTAGTATTTTAACATTGTTTTAACCTTTACAACTTTAAAAATGCAATTTCCATTCAAATGTTACAAAAGCAAACCTCTATTGCATCTTTCCATTTAGATTTTTTATTAATAATTAGTGTCTTGCTTTGCTTAGCAAACTTAAAGTCATATAACAGAAGTTATGGCTGAATTGACTTATGTATTTACTTTTTGACTCCGATTCCGTAAAAACTTAACTCGCGTCCCCGAGTCGACTCAAGTACCCACTCTAACAAATACAGTACCTATATTTCTATATTAGTGAACAAACCACTTATTTCGTATCCTCTTGGAGTTTTTGTGTTTTGCCCAGGAGGAACAGATGAGGCAAAACATGTTGATGTGGACACGTCTCATGTTCTTTGTCCTGTGGGGATACATTTGTTTGTCTGACCCATGGCCTCATACACAAGTAATTGGTCTCTAGATTATTTATTGTCATGCTGCAGTACATCTGGCTAGTCTGTTTAGTACATGAGGCTTGTTTGTGTGTGCAGAGATGTTCAAATAGCATATTAAACAATATTCAAACAACTTTCATTCATACTTTATTTTCTTTCTTTCTTCCTTTACTTCCTTATTTAAATATAAAATATATTTCTTGCGTCTGTATGGTTTTGTATTTTTGAAACTTTTTGCTAGTTGCTGGAATAAGACCCAACAGTACTATAAAGGTGCAGTCACTTTTACTGTTGCTCGGCAAAATTTCATGGGTAAAATCCAGTCATTTCAATAGGAATCAGTGCGATCGGGAGTTCACGTAGACGAACAAGGTCCCATGCAGATAATTGCCTCATGTTTCTAATCAGTCACACAAATTCGCCGTGTTACTTGCTTGGCTGCTTGGTTTGAAAGTGAGTTCCATGTGAGTGGTGCTTAATGCATCGCTACACTATTGACAATGGGCCTTTTTTCTGCAAAATTTCCCTCATGCGATGTGACGACATCTTAAATGTATCCTAAAATGGTCCACATGACTTGTGTTATTATATTTGAAGTCCTCTGAAACTGTAAGGTAGCTTTGTGTGATAATGAATTAAATTTAATTCATTATATGCATAAAATCTACCTCTAATGGGCTGTTAAAGTGTGGTCACATTAGCAACATTTCTGGGCAAAAAAGGCCCATTGAGGCCTTTTTCTTCTTTATGCGAAACTCATGATCACTGATCACTCAGATTCCTATTGGAATGACTGGATGTTGCCCTCAAAATTCTGCAGAAAAACGTGAAATGTGAAAATAAATTGTTTCATTATTTATTCAACCGTATGGTTACACTGGTTCATATGAAACAATATCCAAGCCAGTAACAGACTACTGTTACTCATGTAAAATTAGCTGATTTAAGATGGTCTATTTTTTTCCAGCAGAATATAATAGATTTTTTTTGAACAACCATTTTAAAAATTATTTAAGAGTGCAGTTAATTGCCTGGCCTGACCTGACATGTTTGCAAACATATCAATGCAGAAATCAGAAGTGTATCCCTTGACAACGTGCAGCTCAGTTGCAATATCAATTTCAGTGCAACATCACATCCTGTCATTATGCATTTGTGTCTCCTGGATGTACAGCGGAGAGAGATATAGAGGTTACGTGGTCACAGCTATTCAGATTGTTGAAGAGATAACTGATAATGCATTCATCAGCGTAGCACAGGCCAGGTCTACTATCTCGCTTTAAAAGCCTCTATTTTTTGTATATTTCAACTGGTAAATAAAAGAAAGATGAATAAATTTGAGATGTTGTCATGCAGGGAAACATTCCTATTACTTGCTGTGCAGGTATCCATGGCAACCCTAATTCTGCAGGTACCGACCATTCGTGGCTGGTAATTGCTTCAAACGGATGCATACTTTTACCAAATTAACCTTTATCAAAACCTTGAGACGTATTAATCTTCTGTTTTGTCTCCATTAGTGTGACTCTGCAAAGTCATTCTGATTTATGGAGGTGTCAGGCGGGTGGCTCCAGACATCATCTCACGAAACGGGCCCCTGAATGCCATCATTTCATCCTCCCAGTTCCAGAACAAATGCCCCTCTGTGACAGCTCCTGAGCTATTGATGTGAGATCACTTTAGAATCCCCTGACGTGGCGCCCGTTTTGTTTTATTTTCAGGACATTTGTTCTTCTTTGTGTCAAGCTAAAAATATTTCTCCGTCATTGGAAATTAAACCACTGAGATGTGCTTTATCAAAGAGATTGAGCTGGGCTAGAGTGATCTGTCGTACCGTAATCCGTGTTTTGTTTGTATTACTCGCGTTCTGTTGTTCTGTGCATTTTTCCCCACAGTTCAGGATTTAAATCCATAGTTCACCCAAAAAAATGACAATTACCTGAAAATGTACTCATCCTCAGGCATCCAAAGTTCGATGATTTGTTTTCTTCATCAATATTTGTAGAAATTTATAGCATTGATCATTGCTCACCAACTAATCCCGCTGCGTGAGATGGGTGCCGGTCAGATAGCCCAAAACAGTGATAAAAACTCACACTAATCCCCAGTAACCACGCAAACCTCCATCCATCAATGAATGTCTTTTGATTGAAAAGCCCTGTAAGTTTTTGGGAATAAACAAATCCATCAGTGACACCTTTTAACTGGTCATATGTGCTAAAAGAACGTAATTTTTGTGTTATTGTGGGAATGAAATGTTTTTTTAAGGCGGTTTAAGGTTTAAAAAAACCACAATATTGTTTTCCACATACTGTACATTGTTGTTTGTCCTCTATGCCCCGCCTTTTTAAAACGCATCGATTTTTACAAAGCTCATCGTCTAAAAAAGCGAGGTGTGCTGTGATCGGCCAGCTATCCAGTGCGTTGTGATTGGACGAATACCTCAAGTGTCCGGGCCGAGCGCGACGAGACAAAAACATTAAAACCCTTATAAACGAGGCATTTGTTGCATCCATGGGAACAAAATACGATTACAATCTATAACTTGTCTTTTTCGCTTGCGTTGCATCGTCCGCTAAACCGTAAAAACCATGTCTGCATTTGTGGATGAAATGATGAATCACAAACACACAAGCGTTCTTCCTACACTGCCTCAAACTCTCCGTTGAATCGTCAGTGGCACATCTTAAATCTAAACATACTTACATCTGTGAGTCAAACACCGGCATTGTAGTCCCTCTCTCCAGAACATGAACAGCGCCATTAAATGTGCTGCACACATCCGAATATTTTGGTTGAAGTTTTCTGGAACAGTGTTGTAAATGCAACTTAATCACTGATTTCTAGTCGTTTCCATTTTTGGAAGACCAAACAAAGTAATTTTCGCTTTCACAACGAAGCACGCAGCGTAACACACGGCAGCCTAGAGTGAGCGAATGCCATGCTAGACCAATTTTTATGGTACTTGCTTCACAGCCCCAGTTCTAATCCACTTTCATTATTTTAAAAAGAGTGGTTTGGATATTCTTCAGAAAATTACTGCTTGTGGTTCATGGAGAAAGGAAAGTCATATGGGTTTTTGTACATGCGTAATGATAATTTAAAACTTTTTTTCCAAATCTTTTTTCATAAAAGTTTTATTTTTGTTTGTATTTCACAACAACGTAGTCCCCCATTCCACAACATATACTGCCTTTCATTATTTAGATAGAATTAATATAATATCTATATATATATGATATATATCTAATTGAGAGATCAACTGGTACATAACATACAATCATACATATAGTATCACATTTGAGTTGGATCAAAAAGCTCATCAAGTTGTCCTAAAGACACGAACACATTTTTTGTTGAGTACAATTGCAAAACCAAAAACAAAACACTCCTAACCGAGGCATGCAATACTGACGTGATGAAGTCTTGGTTTAGCCACCAGGCTTGCATTTCTTTTCACTGCCTGACTCAGTCTATTACTTATCCTTTAGAATGATCACATATTCAGATACTGGGGCAGAAAATGATAAATTTTTTATCATCTATGGTTTAATCATATCACCAAAGATGGCATTTTTCTTTAAAAATACAGCATGGTTCAAATGTTGTGCATTTTATACAACAGTTTTTCAATAAACAATAAGTAATACCAAGAGCACGTTTTAGACCGCAAACGGGGCTATTTTTTTGTGCTATTCTGGGCCTATTTCACACCAACAAAACTTCTAAACAACAGCCACGTGCGGTTTGCATCTCTGAGCAACATAGCCTTGTTGCAATAACTGACTGAATCAACCGTTTGAATCATTCAGTTCGATCGCAATGACTCGCTTATTAACAGTAACTTGCTGCCACCTGCTGGCGGTTCTCATTTCACATTTAAGGTTTCTTTTTATTATTTAAATAATTTCAATATCAGTATTCAATGTTTAATGTTTAATATATCAAAACATTATTTTTATGAATTTGTAATTGCAGGTTAAATGCATTAATGTCCCCTCCTAGCTGCATTACAAGTGTAAATCATCTAATCCACTTCATATGCAATTTTCCTTGCAAAAGATTAATTTTTATTGATACTGGATTTACGTTGTGTTTCGTAACAGCCAATTAATCATTATTGATACTAACGATTAAATGATAGACTTTGACATCCAAAGATGATTACACTTTTAGAAAAATTGGCTTACATACAGGTAAAAAATGTTCCAGTAAAAGGTAAAAGAATGTAAACTTTGAAAGATTAATTTCGCTAATCACTGCTGTGGACTACTGCCCCACCAGATACGAAGAATATCAAACCGTTTTAGACGGAGTCAGAGCTGTTCACGGCACGTCCTTAAGATATCAGCACAGAACACACCAGCAAAATACGTCTATTATCTTTTATCGATCAAATCCCCGAAATTTGATATTAGGATTTTTTGTCCATAGGGCACAACCCACTACGTGCCAATATGAATTTGCAACGGTCGCTTTGGTCAATGCCAGTGTAGACAGACTGAAACCTGTTGGTTTTATTTCCTGTCTTTTTTTTTTTTGACCTTGTAGAAGTTTATGGAATTGCCGGTAACTTAAAAATTTATAGCCAATGTGGCTGTTGAGTGAAAAAGTTTTCATTTCAATCCTATATATAATAATATATATATATACTTAAGATATATATACTATATATATATGTACAGTGTGTAACTGAAAGTTTCAGACCCCCTTTAACTTTTCACTCTTTGTTATATGCGCCATTGCTAAACATTTAAAGTTAATTTTTTTTTCTTCGCTCATTTAAATGTCACACAGAACCCATATATGAACAGAAAAACACAGAATTGTTGACATTTTGGCAGATTTATTAAAAAAGAAAAACTGAAAATATCACATGGTCTTAAGTATTCAGACCTTTTGCTGTGACACTCATATATTTAACTCAGTGCTGTCCATTTCTTCTGATCATCCATGAGATGGTTCTACACCTTCATTTGAGTCCAACTTTGTTTGATTATACTGAATTGGACTGATTAGGAATCCACACACCTTTCATATACGACCTTACAGCTCACAGTGCATGTCAGCGCAAATGAGGATCATGAGGTCAAAGGAACTGCCTGAAGGGCTCAGAGAGAGAATTGTGGCAAGGTACAGATCTGGCCAATGTTACAAAAATATTTCTGCTGCACTTTAGGTTCCTAAGAGCACAGTGGCCTCCCTAATCCTTAAATGGAAGACGTTTGGGACTACCAGAACCCTTCCTAGAGCTGGCCGTCTTGCCAAACTGAGCTATCGTGGGAGAAGAGCCTTGGTGAGAGAGGTAAAGAAGACCCCAAAGATCACTGTGGCTGAGCCCCAGAGATGCAGTCAGGAGATGGGAGAAATTTATAGAAAGTCAACCATCACTGCAGCCCACCACCACTCGGGGCTTTATGGCAGAGTGACCCGACGAAAGCCTCTCCTCAGTGCAAGACACATAAAAGCCCACATGGAGTTTGCTAAAAAAACACCTGAATAAGATTCTCTGGTCCCTGATGAGACCAAGATATAACTTTTTGTCCTTAATTCTAAGCGGTATGTGTGGATAAAACCAGGCACTGCTCATCACCTGTACAATATAGTCCCAACAGTGAAGCATGGTGGTGCAGCATCATGCTGTGGGGGTGTTTTTAAGCTGCAGGGACAGGACGACTGGATGCAATCAAGGGAAAGATGAATGCGGCAAAGTACAGGGATATCCTGGACGAAAACCTTCTCCAGAATGCTCAGGACCTCAGACTGGGCCGAAGGTTTATTTCCAACAAGACAATGACCCTAAGCAGATAGCTAAAATAATGAAGGAGTGGCTTCCCAACAACTCTGTGACTGTTCTTGAATAACCCAGCCAGAGCCCTGACTTAAACCCAATTGAGCATCTCTGGACAGACTAAAAATGGCTGTCTACCAATGTTTACCATCCAACCTGACAGAACTAGAGAGGATGTGCAAAGAGGAATGGCAGAGGATCCCCAAATCCATGTGTGAAAACTTGTTGCATCTGTCCCAAAAAGACTCATGGCTGTATTAGATCAAAACGGTGCTTCTACTAAATACTGAGCAAAGGGTCTGATACTTAGGACCATGTGATATTTCAAATTTTTCTTTTTTAATAAATCTGCAAAAATGCCAACAATGCTGTGTTTTTCTGTCAATATGGTGTGCTGTGTGTACATTAATGAGGAAACAAAAATTAACTTAAATGATTTTTCGCAAATGGCTGCAATATAACAAAGAAAAATTTAAGCGGGTCTGAATACTTTACGTACCCACTGTAATTATATAGCTTAATAAGATTTATATTTTCCTTCTGAGCAGTTCCGCTATGGGAGCTATTAAATGTCAATGAGTTTGACAATCCATTTTTTTGCAACAGAAAAGGAAATGAACATGTTTCAGTATATGAATATTAAAATGTTCATCAATAATTAGTTCATAATTGAGGTCGAATTAGAAATGGTGAATAGTCCTGTAATATAGACATGGTTCAAAATCCTGAGACCACTAGTAAAAACTACCCTACAAAATTACATTATTAACATAACAGTTTAATTAGGAAAATTACCATAAATTTAAAAACTAATCTTTTTTTATTACCAGTTTCCCAAAACACATTTGCAATATGTTGCTAATCACTCTTTTTTTCCTATTCCTATATCTTGTAAAGTTCCTCACTTTCAAGGCCAGACCAGCAGACTTCAGTTACTATGTGCAAGTAATTCCGAACACCTTATTTAGTTTGTTCAGGTGTTTTTAGTTAGATTTCAAGCTAAACTCAGCAAGACAAGCAAGAGCCATGCCCTATACAGATAAAAGTATAGAATATATTGATATTTTTATATTAGTATGAATATGAATCATGCATGAATACATTTATATTTTTGTCCTGACAGTTCCATAGAGCATCTTGTGCTTGAATGAAAGCAAGTAAATCTGACCTTTTATACAAAGTTCACATGCTTAATGTCACATATGATTAGTTGTAAATAATGCAGAGCTTTTCTTATTCTTCAGAATTACTCATTTAACATCATAATGTTTCTTAGTTTTATTTATTTTTTTATTTTCAGGACTACGTTTTTCAATGTGGACTCAATTGGACCACACGGTAGATGTATTTTCCCATGTGTTTTCCCAACTAACAGTAATCTTTAAACATATAATTTAGTAATAAATCTATGCAAATACACATTCTGTTTTGCAGACTAATTTGGAAAGCTTTTGCAAATGCACATGAGATCGAATTTGTGCTGAGGATTAATTGTAGAAAGTGTCTGTTTCCTGACTGGTGAAACAGCTGGGTCAGCCTTCACTGCTCCTTCCTGACATTAGATGTCAATGACATTGGCAATCACTTTAGAAAGCATTTCCTCTAACTGCCGGTGCTGGAAGTGTGTGTACCACTGAGGCTCTGAATCCTCAGATTATCTGTATGTACAAATCGTATGCAGAGAAAGTTTCAGCTGCCAATTTTGCTGTATCAAAACACCATTTTGTAAGCTTCTGATGTGCAATTACTTCTTTCTGGGCACATAACGTTCTCTCCTTCTCTCCCTCCCCCTCTCTGTCTCTCTTTTCATTTTCTCCGTAATACTCTCAAACATTCGCTGGCCTTTACGCCACTCCAAAAAATCCCCTCTGCGATAGCTGTTTTATGTAAATTGCAACATTGATTAGACAATTGAAAATGAACAATTGTACATTGATCTTAATTCCCAAGACCTTTTTTAATGAAAAAAGCCATTAGGGTGTTTGATATGTAAAGAAATAGTGTACCATCAGCGGGTCACTATCGCAAAATAACCCCCTGATTGAGTGATCTGGACTTGTCTCGCTCTGAACAGGTTTATTTTGCAATAATGTCAGGCTGACTGTACATTTATCTTGATTATTACATGACCACTCACTGAATAAATGAATAATAAGTAAATACATGGGCATGACATATTGATCTGAGCTGAAATTATAAAAAAAAAGTAAAAAAAATAAATGAAATTAATGCTATTATTCAACAATGACTACGTTTAAATGTGCACTAATAATGTGATTAAATCAGAGTAAGGACTTAATCGCTGTGAGATGTTTACATGACATAAGCAAACCTCTTCAATCCTGTTTACATGCAATTTTCACTATGTGGTTAGTTTTATTAAACCTCAATGTACTGCATACATTCGATGTGTTGTAATAATAACATTTCACAGTATTACTGTTTTTACTGTGTTTTTGATCAATTAAATTCAGCATCAGTGAGACTTCTTTTAAAAACTTTAAAAATCTCACTGACACCAAACTTATGCATGGGTACCTACGCTGTTCAAAAACTCACATTTGATAATCAGTGGCAAATCCTTAAAATATGAAAACATACTTACAGTCAGTGAGTCAGACAGCCGGCATTGTAGTCTACTCTCCCAGGATCAGGATCTCCCAGGATCTCTTTTGGAAGGCCAAACAAAGTATTTTCACTTTCGCAACGAAACACAGTGTCTTCACAACATGGCGGCGGCGGTGGCAGCAACAATAAAGTTACGCCTTCTTTCTTTGCGTGAACATTTGGGCGGCGTTATGCAAATCTTCCCACACAGTGACGTAGACATGTGGGGGCGTGTTAAAACGAGACATTTTAGGAGGGCGTGGACGAGTCTTAACTTTTATAAAGAATATCTCTTTGGGTTTGAGACTTTAACCTTTGCAACTTTAGGGATCTTATTCTTATCTATTCACGAACAGCTTTTAACACTCCAAAGAGAAAGGAAAACTTGAAATCGCATCATATGACCCCTTTAAGACACAGAAAATACAGCACCTTGGGTTGGTTTTTTTTCGACACAAATGCAGGAAAGTTTTATGTGTACGTGGGGCGATGCAACACAACGCATAAAAAGGCAGTATAAGTCATTTTAATCTGTAATTATGTCCCCACTGGATGCTACGAATGCCTTGTTTATAATGGGTTTTTAATGTTTTTGAATCGTCGCTCCGGTCTGACAGGGCATCATCCCAGTATGGTAAGGGGCGTAACATTTCCATCACACAATGAGGTATTCAGCCAATCACAATGCAATGGATAGCTGGCCAATCACAGCACACCTCGCTTTCAGAACGATGAGCTTTGTAAAAAAAAAAAATTGGCGTGTTTCAGAACGGCGGGGCATAGAGGAGAAACAATGTACAGTATGTGGAAAAGTGTTTTTTTTTTAACCTTAAACCGCATAAAACATTTCATTACACCAAATACACAAAAAATGTTTTTTAGCAGCATCATATGACCCTTTAAAGTTCCAGTAAGGAAAGAAAACATAGGTTAATTACAGTGTAGTAAAAAACAGTTGGCCGAGCTACAAGTATTGGACAAAAATTGTAGCAATATTATAGTAATATTAATACAGAGTTTTTTTTCCTTAAGATCAACAACTGATACGCAAGTTCACTGCAGTTGTGTTTGTGTGAAACGAGAGAGCAAATACACAGAGTGATATGTAAGACATGAAAGTAGCATCAGCTTTAGTTACCTAGATGAATGATCTCATATATAGCATTGCCCTGTAAGGCGGCTGATATTAGGAAATATTACTGCTCGACTGCGTGATTGACCAATCAGAATTGTGCCAGGAAACATGCCTCATGCCCACCTCTCTGTCCCCTGTGTGAAATGTCTACAGCTTGATCTCAATTAATGTGTTGATCTGATTTTCTTCATCAGTAGTGTCTCTGGGATGATCATTGTTTAGGACATATTTTCACAAGCATCCTAAACTGATTACAAGCACTTTATCACTATTAGGAGTGTCTTTAAGTAATTACAATCATATCTTGACCTCTGATCATTAACAACAACATCACATTATGTCTGTTTGTCCCAGATGTGCTATTATTATGAGAGGCCTTCTTTCATTTGCCTGAGTCTCCCCCTCTTTGGTTTTGACCCAGAGCTGTTTGTTCAGCAAGAGGAGTCGAGAGGGGATTTAATTTGCTGAAATGACTGGCTAATAGTGTTTAATGAGCTGTGTTTTGGCATGATGATGTATTCCGGAACTTGTCTGAGGAGAGAGGTGATGTGACACCACCCATCCACAATCGGAGAGAGGGTGTGTGTGTGTGTGTGTGTTTGCACCTGATCTTGTCATTTTTAATAGAAGCTGACTTACAGAGCTCCCAGAATGCTCTTCGATCTCATCTCAGTAGCTGTTGGAGAAGTGGGACTTGCCTCACATCACAAACTTAACATCTCGGTACTAAAGGGAAAGCTTTTAATGCGTGTCTGAGATGCCAGTCATGAACCCGAGCCACTGGGTATGTTCAATATGAGAGTCACTGTGGCGTCATTGGACCAGAAAATGGCATCTCAGCACTGCACAATGAGCTCGGCAAGCTTCTGAAGGGCTCACAGAGGTTGGGTCGCATTAATCCTAAGGATTTTCATATGAACCTGAAATATAACACAGTGACTTTCATTGTTTTTGCTTTTTGTGTAGTCTTTGTTTTCGTCATTTAATTAATAGGTTAGATGGATGCAAACATATCAACCAGTGCTGTTTTTGTTAATTGAAATAAAATAAAATATAAATATTGGATGAAAAACTTAAACTCTTAAAATACTGAGAAATGTTTTCTTGGCAACTAACTAAAATAGTTAAAAGTTAAATAGAAGAAAAAATAAATATTAAACTTACTAAAACTTAAACTAAAATTTTAAATTATAAACTGCACATATAAAAATCTAATTTCATCCAAATATAATAAATACTTTTTAGATATATAATCAAAAATCAAAACAGACCTTTTTTTCACTCAATATCAGTGAATCCTGTTTTAATCGGGTGTAAGATGGAGGGACCTTGCCATTAAAAGCCTATTGGAGCTTGAATGTAAAAATTATGAAGCACAAAATTAATGGATTATGTGAACTATATAAACAAATATATATAAACAATATACAACAAAACTCCTGTTACACTTCTGTTACATGGAAGAATAAGACAGGATTATTTAATGTCTGCTTAAAATTTATTTTGAGAGAAGTATTATTTTTCCTATTTTTACCCAAATTACGATGGATTGGCCATTATTGAGAAAATCAAGGACTAAAGCGGGGGAACTACAAGAAAAAATCCCTCCATGAATTCTAACAGTATGTTATTATTTTTGTTATTAATTACTCTCTTTTTTTTAAATATTACATTTCTAATAAAAAAAATAAATCACATTTTGGTATGCATTTCACAAATTTTTGTATGTAATATTTACCTTGCAAAATGTAAAAGTTAACGACATACTCCATCATTTGGCTTTTTTGTGAATAAGGGCAAATAAAATCTTTTAAAGAGAGCATGCAAGTAAAATTTATTTGAACAATTAAAAAGGCACTAACATCATAAAATCTAAAAGACAAATCACAATTATAAAACAAGTCTTTTTCATAGAAACTCCATATATGCATCACAGTAATAGAACTCCAGGAAATCACAAATATGGACAAAGGCAACCAGCTATCGCTGTGACTGAATAAAAAGAAAATAGAAACGATTTGAATGATGAAACATGAAGAAAATAAACACTCGACTGAGACAATTTTTTTATCTGTGACGGTTTTAATCAACGGTTTATCTGTGTTCTTCAATCCATCTCGGGTATTTTAATACTGATTAAGTATATGTATAATCCATTGCTAATTGACATAGCCTTTATTTCAGCAAAGAATATATTTTCTGCCATTATGTGATATAAAGCCACATCAGATCACAAAAAGAAGTTATTTCAAACATCGACTGATGTTTGGAGGTAAAAACGTTCGGTTATATAAACCCTCGTTCCCTGAAGGAGGGAACAAAGACGTCACGTCGGATGACCAACGAATTGGGATCTCGCTTAGAGAGACAAATCCACTTTGATTGTAAACTAAATGAGCCAATGCACATCGGCATGCGATGACTGCATCCAGCTGCCGCTGATCACAGCGTGAGCATAAAAAGGCAGCCGGTGCAACGCATACCAGGTTTTCGCTGAGGAGCCGAGCCGGTGACCTGGCCACTCAGCGGTGGTATAGCAGCCGTGGCGATGGGACTTGACGTGACGTCTCCGTTCCCTCCTTCAGGGAGCGAGGGTTACATACAGTGGGTACGGAAAGTATTCAGACCCCCTTAAATTTTTCACTCTTTGTTATGTTGCAGCCGTTTGCTAAAATCATTTAAGTTAATTTTTTTTTTCCTCATTAATGTACACACAGCACCCTTTATTGACAGAAAAACACAGAATTGTTGAATTTTTGCAGATTATTAAAAAAGAAAAACTGAAATTCACATGGTCCTAAGTATTCAGACCCTTTGCTGTGACACTCATATATTTAACTCAGGTGCTGTCATTTCTTCTGATCATCCTTGAGATGGTTTACACCTTCATTTGAGTCCAGCTGTGTTTGATTATACTGATTGGACTTGATTAGGAAAGCCACACACCTGTCTATATAAGACCTTACAGCTCACAGTGCATGTCAGAGCAAATGAGAATCATGAGGTCAAAGGAACTGCCTGAAGAGCTCAGAGACAGAATTGTGGCAAGGCAAAGATCTGGCCAAGGTTACAAAAAAAATTTCTGTGGCCACTTAAGGTTTAGAGCACAAGTGGCCTCCTAGTCCTTAAATGGAAAGACGTTTGGGACGACAAGAACACCATTCTAGAGCTGGCCGTCCGGCCCCCAAAACGGAGCGATCGGGGGGGGGAGAAGGAGCCTTGGTGAGGAGAGAGGTAAAGGAAAAAGGGGGGGGGGGGGGAACCCAAAGATCACTGTGGTTGAGCTCCAGAGATGCAGTCGGGAGATTGGTGAAAGTTATAGAAAGTCAACCATCACTGAACCCCCCTACCAGTCGGGGCTTTATGGCAGAGTACGGAAGCCTCTCCTCAGTGCAAGACAAATGAAAGCCCGCATGCGCGTCCAAGATGGTGAGAAATAAGATTCTCTGGTCTGATGAGGCCAAGATAGAGCTTTTTGGCCTTAATTATAAGCGGTATGTGTGGAGAAAACCAGGCACTGCTCATCACCTGTCCAATACAGTCCCAACAGTGAAGCATGGTTTTGGCAGCATCATGCTGTGGGGGTGTTTTTCAGCGCAGGGACAGGACGACTGGTTGCAATCGAGGGAAAGATGAATGCGGCAAGTACAGGGATATCCTGGACGAAACCTTCTCCAGAGTGCTTAGGACCTCAGACTGGTCCGAAGGTTTACCTTCCAACAAGACATGACCCTAAGCACACAGCTAAAATAAAGGAGTGGCTTCACAACAACTCTGTGACTGTTATTGAATGGCCCAGCCAGAGCCCTGACTTAACCCAATTGAGCATCTCTGGAGAAACCTAAAAATGGCTGACCACCAACGTTTACCATCCAACCTAACAGAACTGGAGAGGATCTGCAAGGAGGAATAGCAGAGAATCCCCAAATCCAGGTGTGAAAAAAACTTGTTGCAATCTTTCAAAAAGACTCGTGTTTCGATTAGATCAAAAGGGGTGCTTCTTTTTTTTGCTTCTACTAAATACTGAGCAAAGGGTGTCTGAATACTTAGGACCATGTGATTTTTCAGTTTTTATTTTTTAATAAATCTGCAAAAATGTCAACAATTCTGTGTTTTTCTGTCAATATGGGGTGCTGTGTGTACATTAATGAGAAAAAAAATTAACTTAAATGATTTTAGCAAATGGCTGCAATATAACAAAGAGTGAAAAATTTAAGGGGTCTGAATACTTTCCGTACCCAATGTATGTAACCAGAGACGTTCCCTTTCAGCGGTTCACATCTTGAATGGGAGCCTGTGAAGGGCCCGGTTCAGGACACGCAGGTCCAGGATTGGTCGTAAACCCACCGCCTTTCTTGGGTACGATAAAGTAAGGGCTGTAAAACCCCGACTTCATATCGGCTGGAGGGACCGGCTCTAATGCATCCTTCGCCAGTAGGACTGCGGTCTCCGCATGCAAGAGAGGAGCATCGGCTGCCTTCACTGTCGTGAAGCGGATGCCACTGAACTTGGGGGGATGCAGGGCGAATTGAATCGCATAGCCGAGGCTGATGGTCTGCAGAAGCCAATGAGATGGGTTGGGTAGTGCTAGCCAGGCACCCAGACACCGTGCAAGCGGGACCAGCGGAACCACCACCATACACGCAGTAGGGCAGCGAGGTGGAACACAGGGACCCAACTCAGGCGGCTTGTGAGCGGACTGGAGCGGGGTCTGAGTGTGCGGTGCAATGCTTACCTGGTTCCATAGGTTGGCAGAGGGTGCATGAATAGGGCCTTTGTTGACGCTTTCGAACTGCCCGCTGCTGCCGGCTAGCGAAGGAGTGTCCGGTGTTGGGTCATCTGCGACTCTCCGTGCCCTCCTGGGACCAAGAGATAGAGAAAACCTCTCTCTCGTCGAGATTTTCCAGATTTTCCACCCGGCCCTCCTCCGGGGGAGGGAGAGGTGCCTTCACCATCCCCCAAAGAGCAGCTTCCTCCCTCTCTGGGTCCCCCGTCCCGGGGCCTCTTGCTCTTTCGCTCACTGCCAGGTTTGACGGGGGCCTGGATGGGTGGGGCGGCCTGCCTATGCCTAGCTCCATGGCTCCGCTTGCTGGAGGCTGCTGCAGATGCGGTGCGGGAGTAGGGGCGGACACAGGGATGTGCAGCCGAGAGCCGCTGGGCCAAGCTCTCGACCGCGTCGCCGAAGAGACCGGTCTGGGACACAGCGACATTAAGGAACCAAACTTTGTCGGCACCCCTCATATCAACCAGACACAGCCAGAGATGGCACTCCTGGACCACAAGTGTGGACATTGCACGACCCAAAGAACTCGCGGTGACCTTCGTCGCTCGGAGCGCGAGGTCAGTAGCGGTTCGGAGCTCTTTCAGAACTTCCCTCAGTGCCTTGGTCTGAAGGCGGAGGCAGCTTCTCCACAGGCCATATAAGCATTGCCGGAAAAGGCCAGACGGAGTACATAACAGACCCGGGGGGTAGTGCAGCCTGTTGTGTGCAACCCACTCGACACAGGAACGACCCCCTCTGAAGCGTCGTCTGCCAACACAAAAAGCTCCCGAGAGCGCGCTAGACTCGTCACACACAAAGCAGTTTGGTAGGAGCAGAACGATATTGTCGCTCGGCTCCGAAGCGAAAAGCTGGTTTGCGTTGCACCGGCTGCCTTTTTATGCACACGCTGTGATCAGCGGCAGCTGGATGCAATAATCGCATGCCAATGTGCATTGGCGCGTTTAGTTACACTCGAAGTAGATTGTTCTCTCTAAGCGAGATCCCAATTCGTCGGTACTCCGACGTGACGTCGAGAGTGACCGACTGATAGGGAACATTAATGTTACAAAACAAGTTCTTTTTGTTGGACAACAGGTTTAGAAACCCTTCTCATTCGGGTCTTTAAATGGGGGAAATTATTTAAACGGAAAACCAAAAAAAAAAAAAACTAAATTCACAAGTGCACATTTAACTGTGGATATATTGAGAATTGTGGCATCCCTAATATATACAGTGGGTACGGAAAGTATTCAGACCCCCTTAAATTTTTCACTCTTTGTTATATTGCAGCCATTTGCTAAAATCATTTAAAGTAAAAATTTTTTTTCCTCATTAATGTACACACAGCACCCATATTGACAGAAAAACACAGAAGTGTTGACATTTGAAGATTTATTAAAAAAGAAAAATGAAATATCAGATGGTCCTAAGTATTAAGACCCTTTGCTCAGTATTTAGTAGAATGCACCCTTTTGATCTAATACAGCCATTGGGTCTTTTTGGGAAAGATGCAACAAGTTTTTCACACCTGGATTTGGGGATCCTCTGCCATTCCTCCTTGCAGATCCTCTCCAGTTCTGTCAGGTTGGATGGTAAACGTTGGTGGACAGCCATTTTTAGGTCTCTCCAGAGATGCTCAATTGGGTTTAAAGTCAGGGCTCTGGCTGGGCCATTCAAAAACAGCCACAGAGTTGTTGTGAAGCCACACCTATTTTAGCTGTGTGCTTAGGGTCATTGTCTTGTTTGAAGGTAAACCTTCGGCCCAGTCTGGGGTCCTGAGAACTCTGGAGAAGGTTTCGTCCAGGATATCCCCGTACTTGACCGCATTCATCTTTCCCTAGATTGCAACCAGTCGTCCTGTCCCTGAAAAACACCCCCACAGCATGATGCTGCCACCACCATGCTCACTGTTGGGACTGTATTGGACAGGTGATGAGCCGTGCCTGGTTTTCTCCACACATACAGCTTAGAATTAAGGCCAAAAAGTTCTATCATGGTCTCATCAGACCAGAGAACCTTATTCCTCACCATCTTGGAGTTCTTCAGGTGTTTTTTAGCAAACTCCATGTGGGCTTTCATGTGTCTTGCACTGAGGTGAGGCTTCTGTCGGGCCACTCTGCCATAAAGCTCCGATTGGTGGAGGGCTGCAGTGATGGTTGATTTTCTACAACTTTCTCCATCTCCCGACTGCATCTCTGGAGCACAGCCACAGTGATCTTTGGATTCTTCTTTACCTCTCTCACCAAAGCTCTTCTCCCCCGATAGCTCATTTTGGCCAGACGGCCAGCTCTAGGAATGGTTCTGGTCATCCCAAACGTCTTCCATTTAAGGATATGGAGGCCACTGTGCTCTTAGGAAACCTCAAGTGGAGCAGAATTTTTTTTTGTAACCTTGGCCAGATCTGTGACTTGCCACAATTCTGTCTCTGAGCTCTTCAGGCATTTCCTTTGACCTCATGATTCTCATTTTGCTCTGACATGCACTGTGAGCTGTACGGTCTTATATAGACAGGAGTGTGGCTTTCCTAATCAAGTCCAATCAGTATAATCAAACACCGCTGGACTCAAATGAAGGTGTAGAACCATCACAAAAGATGATCAGAGGAAATGGACAGCACCTGAGTTAAATATAGAGTGTCACAGCAAAGGGTCTGAATAATTAGGACCATGTGATATTTCAGTTTTAAATTTTTAATAAATCTGCAAAAATGTCAACAAATCTGTGTTTTTTTGTCAATATGGGGTGCTGTGTTACATTAATGAGGAAAAAAAATTAACTTAAAGATTTTAGCAAACGGCTGCAATATAACAAAGAGTGAAAAATTTAAGGGGGTCTGATACTTTCTGTACCCACTGTATATATACACACATACAACTTGTTCTTAGATTTAAGTTCAATCTTTCAGTTGAAATCTACCTTCATTATATAGTTGACTTTTATGTATGACAGTGTGGTTTCATTGCGTTTACCCAAAAGCTGTTACAAAAATATGAAAATGTTAGAATTTTAGTTTGGTGGATAGAATGAACATAAAATATTCTAATAATAATAATTTAAGGAGCTTCTAAATTAGTTGTTTAAAACAAGCATCCGAAAGCACTGGTAGGAAAACAACAACAAAAAACATCCAGACCTTATGGTTACTTAGATACTGCCCTGCGTTAAAAATTATCAGCACAGTATGCATGGAAATGAATTAGCTGGACTGTGATGCATCGTCCATTTAATTAATTAATATCATATTATCATTAGTGTGGTTAAAATACACTGACTCCAGCACACAAGAGTAAACACACTAGAAAGGCACCTCTGTAATGGCAGACTTATCATCTGTCTCGCAGTCTGTTTCATTTACATCTGTTAAAATTGGATTTGGAAGACATCTATTAAGTTTGCTGAAGCATCATTTCGCTCCTGAAGATAACACGCACATGTTTCTATTAATAGGTGCTTGATCTTTTTGCCTCAAGCCTGTCATCACCTGTCCACCACAGGATCTTAAACAAACCGCCGTTCTGCTCATAATGATAAACCCTGAGGAAGTTGGGCCGTTTCTCTTGCTCTTCCTCTCTTTCTCTCACTTGCTCTTTCTCCCTGGATTTAAGACCCTGTTGTGAAACAGATAATGTACATTTAGGCTGCTTCAGTACTGTAGTGTGAATTTGAGGAATGATCTCTGTAAGGCCTGTGTGATCTCTCAAAGCATCGTTTTCATTTCCCTGACCTCTCCCTGCACCTTATGAGTGGCAAGTTGAAAATGTTTTATAGACATAAATAATACAAGTAACGCAGTATTAATTTCTGTGATACATATTTCAGAAAAAAGGATAATTATAGCAATTTGTTTCCCACCAGACCCACTTAAGAAGTGAATATTTTATTCGTTTTAAGAGTTATCCTAAATAATTGTCTAGAACCTGCTCGCAAATCATTCTATCTTGCTTTTAAGTGATTTGTCTCATGACATTTATATTTAGTCATTTAGCAGATGCTTTTATCCATAGCAACGTATGATATTGTTCAATCAGTTTATCAAATGGCATGCAGCTAACAGTACTCACAGTACTGCAATGCAGAGTTTCAAGAGTAAATTCAAGTAGTGAAGATAGAGCAGAAGAATTTATTTATTTACTTTCATTGTTTCATTGTGGTTGGGATTATACGATTGTAATCAATTTGTCATGAGGGAAGCTGTATCAAACCAGCTTGTAGAATCTGCCTTTTGAAGTGGTCCGGAATGCTTATAAATCAGAAAAATAAGGATACAGTTTTTTATTTTATGAAAACTAATGTGTGTAAAAGAAGTCTTGACTAATATAGCTTCGACGGTGTGTGTGGGTGAGTGTGTGTGCTTTTCCTCCAGGTCCACTTAAGGAATTAATATTTCATACTTTCACAATTATCTTATTTGTCTACAATCTGCTTGCGAATGGTTCTTTCGTGCATTTAAAAAAATTTTAAGTCATGAAAAATTCAGACGCTTGCATGTTAATGAATTGTCTGAACATTAAAACTAAGTGCATGAGATGTACAAAGTCTAGGTAATATGATAGCGTGATATCAACATAAAGAGAGTGTAGCCATATTCTGTAGATGAATCAAACATATCATAAAAGCAGCTTATGTGTGTGCGTGGGGCGGGATGCTGAGGCTGTGTTTGATGACTCTAGTCTCAACCCTTGTTTTAGCAGGGCTGTGTGTTGAACCGTGACTCTGCTAATGACATATATTGCTGCTGGTTTTTACCCTGTAATTCCACCTGATGGACGGTAATGACGCTGAGAGACTCCATCAGTGTCATGCCTGGGTTATCTGTATGGATCCTGTCTGGCAGCCCGCACCATTATCGGCCTGGTTGTCATCATTAACGCCGCTACAGAGATGCACTGCAGCCCAGCTCCTACCCAACAGCTACACTGAATTTTGCAGCCCATGCTGGCTACACTACAACCTGCAACGCTCCCATCGCTGAGCTCATGCAAACAGGGTGCTGGGGATTCTGCCTTCTCTGCATGCAAGCAAAAAAATCAGTGTGTTCACAGCAGCACTGTGGGGAGAGAGGGTGAAAGGGTCAGAGTGAGAGCGGAAATTAGGTCATGGGGAGTGTTTTTTTTTTTATCAGTCAATCGGAGAGGACGGAGGGCTTATGTTTATGGATAAGCAGTAGTTCATTTGGTACAGCTTAGTATTGCATAGCCAGACGTTTGATATTCTGCATAAAGTCTGGTCTGTTTTGCTAAGTATTGGTCATTTAGTCAAGAAGGGGCTGTCTGTCATGTAAAGTGACCAATCATAGTTGATTATTTGGTGATGTTTAGTGGCAGGTAAATATGTATTTGGACATAATCCCTAGAGAAAGGTGGAATATGCAGGTTTACACTCATAGTGTATTGCATTTAGTTGCATTTAGAAAATCAATTAACAAATCAATCAGTCTATTGAAATAATACAAGTATTTACATATTTAAAGGGATGGTTTACCTACATCTTGAATGGCCTGGGGTTGAGTAAATTAACACCATTTGTGGGTGAACTATCCCTTTAAATAGCTTGCATAAAGTTAACATTCAAATATTTTAATAAATATATTTTTAATAAAAAATATTGTTTATTGATACTAATTAGTTTAATATATAAATAGTTTTTTACGAGTAAAGTAGAATAGCACAGATATTTAATATATTACATAATAAACAATGATATAAAATGTAAAAAAAATTTTTTTTTTTTTAATTATGTAATTTATTCTATTTATTATGTAACTACATTTTTCTACATTAGTTTAATAATAAAATAGTTTTAAATATATCCATTTATTTGTTAGTTGGAAAAGTTATGTATTTATGTCCATCTTAATTTTTGAATTTTACATTAATAAATCGATTCTTCATTGTATTTTTAATTCATAGTCCTCCGTAAGTAACAACATTCTGGGCATAAAACGGGTATGGTTTTAGTAAACCTTCAATACCAACTCTGATAACATCATTTAGTAGCATGTAAACCAGTGGCGGGCCGTGCATTTTACACCTAGGCCTTCAGTGGCGTCCTACATGAATTAATCCATTTCTTCATACCATCATAATGATGGCACGGCTATAGAAACCATAAATATTACACAATAATACAGTATAACAGGGCACTACATAACAGACAAGTACCTTATGTAGCGAGAATGAATGTCATTAGTAAAGAAAGAAACCTAATTAACAATTGCGCAACACATCATCTGTAGCTGAAGCATTAACCTAACAAAATGAAACACATATACAGTCCCTCCAATGTTCTTACAAACATTTATTCACCCAAACGTATTTATACCTTACAGATAGCCTTGGTATAAAACAAATAAGGTGATTACATGTGTTTTAAAGTTGACCTAACAATTTAATGTTCTCTTACTGCTGTATTTCGTCTTCACGAGTCTCCCCGCCGGTCTGCCAGCGCACTGCGGGAGGAAAATACTGGTTAGAACAGCTTTACTAGGAAAGTGAGCAAGCAACATTAAAATAATTCACACAAGACGATGAAGAAAAGTGTATACATGCGTTTTAACGTACCTCTGCGACTCATCTCCCCGCTGGTCTGCCTCTGCAAGCGGCGCTGCGGCCGGAGGAAGGAAAAGAACGGTCTACAGCTCATCGGGAGGAAACTCAGATTTATTACGGAAACTAAACCTGGCTTTTATCGCGCTAAATACATCAGAATACACGATCAAGGATTTTATAAAGAGTCAAAAATGAAATTAACATACCATACTCCGGGTTTTTCATTCTCACGAGTTCACAGAGCGGTGCAGAGAGGTGGGTGGTGTTTTTCGCAGTCATTAGGACTAACGTTACTGTTTTTAGATTAACTAAATATAGTAGGCAAATATTTTTTCAAAATGCACTGAAAATCTAAACCTGAGGAACAGTAATAAAATTTTTACTAAGTTTTAATAAAATGATTAACAGTGATGCTGTTTGCTAGCTAGTACAAGAGGACCATCCAATCAAAGGATGAGAAAATACTGACGTTATCGTTAGCCAGCTAGATGGCCCTGGTGCTGCCAACTCGAAATCTGATTGGTTAAAGCAACGGTTTCATTGCCATTGATTTAAGCTAACAGACGCCTGCACTGTGGATTCTGAAGGCCTTAAGGCAGATTTATTTGACCCTGGCAACAAGATTGCTGAAATATGATTGGATAATATCTCTAATATAAACATGCACTGCTGGAAGCAGTGCAACCAAGAGAAAAGCTATGAACTGAAGAGAATAGACTATTGGAAATAATTTAATACACATTCATGGAAAAATATATTAAAACTAAATCAGTGATTCTGATCGTGTTTAGGCCAGCAGAGAAGGGTTTGCTGGCCCTGACGGCCCACCACTGATGTAAACACAACTTTGTTCAACCTTGTGAAATTTGACTCCCGTAAATGGCTAAAGGCAACCAATCAGATTGTAGCTTGTAATTTTGAGAAAACTCTTGTCTTTATGTATTATGTGTGTTTGAGATGGGTCCGTGGGTATATGAAATATTTGGGGTTATGCGGCTCAGAGATCAGCTTTGCTGAGGGTGGCTGCCATCGGGCTTCATGCTTGAGTTGTTATGCCCAGAGCAACAGACCGGGCGTGCATGTGACCTATGTCAGCGCACCTGAACCATGACCCTAAGACACAAAGAGGCCTAGTCTCTGCTGAATAACACCTGCTCTTCCCTTGTCAGGTCACAGTGCTGATGTAAGGGTATATGCCTGTGAGCCGCTGTCATCGGTTTGTTATGTGTAGACGCAGAGGTGTGGCGTCATACCGGAGGATTAAATCATCTCATGAGAGCTGCTCTATATCGTAGATTTTCAGAACTTTCCTCTTGCCATAATCTACATACAGGAAAACAAATACAAAATTAAATACCATACATAGTTGTAATGCTATATTGAGCACAGCCCAGGTAACCACTGTTGGTTATGTAAAAAAGTGTGTGTGTATGTGTTTGTTTGAGCATTTACAGTTTGTCAGCATAGAGCTGGACTGACTGCAAGACAAGTGGAACAATCGATGACTTGTGGACAAGAGACCCATCAGAGAGGTCAAAGAGGAGGGCATCAGAGGAGGGAGGAAGAGGGCAGGCAAACGTCATGTCCAATAAATTTGGGCCATCAGTGGACAACCCTACAATATATAAACAGACACCTTACTGTGACAAAGGTGCTTAAATTACATACTGTAGATAACCCTCATATGAAGAAAATGTGCAGTGCAGGATATATCAAGTAAATGGCATTGTTACACAATTCTTACAGTTTAATAATTGACAGTAAAGGGAGAAACTGGTGCTGGCTTCATGTTATTTCCCAGGGGAAAAAAAGATACAATTCATTGAACATGTTGATCAACGATGCAGTGTTATTTTAATATTATTTATTAATTTTGCCATTTTTATGCCATTCTATTAGTTTTTTTAATATATTTATTTTTTATTAAATTTTTAGTTTTATAAGTTCAATTTAAACTAATGAATTTTGTTTTAGTTAGTTGACAAGGCAGCATTTATGTTTTTCATTTTAGTTTATATTTACTTGTATTTGAGTTCAGTTAGTTGAATTAATGAAAATATTGTTCTTTTAGTTTATCATTTTAGATTTTGTTAACGATTCCGCAGCGAGATTGTGTCACAGTAGAACCTGCTATTAAACACTTTATTATGGGCTTCTTAATTAAATTTAAACCATTAAATGATTTGATGTGAACTGATAAAAGTAAAATTGAGATTGAACTGGAATAAAATATCACTTATGCTTTGAACTCTGTTTCCTGTAACCATTGCAAAATTGTACCATAATTTCTGTAAAAAAAAAAAAATACAATAGTTATTACAGTCATTGTTACCACAACAAAACTATGGTAACTGTCAGACTCTGTTCCATGTTTTGTGTGTGTCTTGCTCCCCATGTGCCTTCCCATGCCCTTATTTGGTTAGTTTCCTGTTCCTGTCCTGATTAGTTAAGTTAATTTGTCCCAGGTGTTTCCCTTGATGTTTCATTGCTCCCAGGTGTGTCTCGTCATCCCCTCCTCCTGTGTGTGTACATAAAGTGTTCCCAGTCCCTAATTCTCTGTTAAAGGTCTTCCTGTGTTCGTCTCCCTTGGTTCCTGAAAGTAAAGTATTCTCCAGCGTCTCCTCGTGTGTGTGTGTGTGTGTGTGCGCGCGCATGCATCGTGACAGAACAGCGGACCAAACAGTAAGCGGCGTCCCTTCCCTGTGTTTAATTTCTGTGTTTTTGAAAGTTTTTTGCTTTGTTGTTTTTCCCGTGTGTTCCTCCACGTCCCCAAATGGAGGAACGTTTAATGTTTATCGCGTTGGCTCAGGAGAGCCCAGACCCCGTCGTCTTTGCAAGGGCGTTCGTGCCGCTCGCCCTTACCAGCTCCCTTGAGGGGGAAACCCTCGCTATGCTGTTCCGGATCGGGATTACATTCCATCATCATCCCACGGAGCTCCCAGACACTGGAAGGAGGCAGTCATCCGGTGTCTGGAGAGTCTCCGATCCCGATCCGGAACCCCTCCGCCGGCAGTTCCCGAGTCCAGTCAGCCGGCAGTTAATGTGGCAAGCCCAGAGCTCGCTCCAGTGTCAGCTCCAGCTCCAGTGTCGGCTCCAGTCCCAGAGCTCGCTCCAGTGTCGGCTCCAGCTCGCTCCAGTCCCAGCTCCTCGAATGTGCTTAGCTGTGCCGGCTCCTCCAGGGCATCCTCCAGTGCCAGCACCACGTAAGCGCTAACCTGTTCAGCCCGGGGAGGGCTCCTGTTCCCCAGTTCGCCCTTGCAAAGACGACGGGGTCTGGACTCGCCTGAGCCAACGTGATAAACCTTAAACGTTCCTCCATTTGGGGGACATGGAGGAACGCACGGGAAAAACAACAAAGCAAAAAAACTTTCAAAAACACAGAAATTAAACACAGGGAAGGGATGCCGCTTACTGTTTGGTCCGGTGCTGTCACGATTCACGCATGCACGCACGCACACGCACGCACACGCGCTGGAGAATACTTTACCAAGACTTTATTTTCAGGAACCAAGGGAGATGAACACAGGAAGACCTTTAACAGCAGACAGAGAACTAGGGACTGGGGACACTTTAAATACACAGACACCAATGAGACACACCTGGGAGCAAATGAACTAAACAAGGAAGACCTGGAACAAATGAACATAAGGACAGGAACGGGAAGGACCAAATAAGGGCATGGGAAGGCACATGGGGATCAAGACACACACAAAACATGGAACAGAGTCTGACAGTTACCATAGTTTTGTTGTGGTAACAATGACGTCGCTCTTGTATTTTTTTTTTTTTTTTTTTACAGAATTATGGTATTATGGTACAATTTTGCAATGTTTACATGAAACCGAGTTTTACTTTTATCAGTTCACATCAAATCATTTACTGGTTTAATTTATTAGAAGCCCCTATAAGTTGTAATAGCAGGTTTAGATGGTTTCCCGAGTATAGCTCACGGAGGGCTCCTGTTCCCCAGTTAAGCCCCGTTCCGGGTGCCATGGCGGAGCAGGGGACTCAGGAATCTGGAACTTGTGATCCCTTCTTCTGTGTTTGAAGAGTGATGAACTCCAAACTATGTTATTCTGACTCTAGGTTGTCAGGGGGGGGGGGGGGGGGGGGGGAGGTTTTCTCCAGATGAAATGAGACGATTATGAAATCTAAAGAGATTTCAGCCTGAGATCCAAGGATGTTTGTGAATTACAGACAAGGCCAAAGCCTGGTGCAGACTAAGGTTTCAGAACATTCTAGCTCATCCTCCATCTTGCTCAGAATCTAACAGAACCTCAGACTGAAGGCAGGTCACTGATGTGAGGCCTTTAAGGTCTGAGAAGATTAACCTCCTCTCATATGGGCTTGTCATGAGAAAGGCTGACAATTCCCAAGCGGAGTTTTGGAAATACGGGAATTTTATGGCCCTTTGTCTGAGTAGCATGGTGATTTTCACATGGACTCGATTGGGTTTTGATGCAAAGTTACTAAAGATTCTTCGAACGCTAATATATTGCCTATGTACCAACATATAATATACACTCTCGTTTAGATCATCAGAAGACAAATTCATAGATACTAAACATGGTAAGATTACATGAACGAGTGGTTCTATAATAAGCATGCATAAAACAGTATACAATACAAAAGACAATATACAAGAACAGTAACAACATGCACAATGACCTGAAGTATATGTGTGTTCATTCAAAAAAAGCTTTCCCTATGAATTAATTAGAGAAGAGTACATTTTTATGGGCATTATGTGTCTGTTTTAGAGAGACTTGAGTAAGAGTTGCTCTGCCCGCATACTTTTAGATCATAAAAGTTTATCTGATCTGGCTGAGGGGTCCTGATTGCCATGGTAACCAGGGGCCTGGGGTTGTTCACAGACATTCTGGCACCCAGTATGTTTATTGGGCGAGGGGTCTGTGACTTTGTTAATCTAATGAATAATTGATTTGTTAAATCTAATGAAAAATGGTGTGTCTGATTGGTCCAAATGCTACAACCATATACATGTATTGTTGCAATCGTGTGTTTACTGTCTTCACGTTTCATCAGTCAAAATGTTTATTTTTATTCAGCTTAGCTACAGCTGAGATTGCTTTAGCTACAGCGATAGCCGGATGCCTTTATCCATAGATATGTATAGGTAGATTCCTCATTTGACAGCTCCAAGCACGTAGACATCTTGCAACGTGACATCATTGACCATAATAATCAATGAATATTCGAAGATGCCACAATCCTTACATATCTATAGTTCCCCTCTCTCGCATTTTCACCTGTGAAGGGTTATCCAGTTTCTTCGGAAATTTAAGTGATTCATTGATTATTATGGTCAATGACGTCAAGTTGACCCTTCCAATATGGCAGACGGCTTACGTGTAGCGCCCATAGAAACAGTCGCTAATGAGGCATCTACGTATACATATTTATGGCCTTTATTCATTTTAGGAATTTCCTGGTACGTCATAAGTTATTACTTCTACGAGTCCGTTTTGAACTTTCTGCACGAGAGCGCCCTCTGGCTTCCAGTATGAATGAAACATAAGATTGCATGAGTGTGTTTAAGCCTCAGTCCTTGACCGCATCATTGAGTGTTTTTAGGGAATATTTGCATTTGTTCACATGTGATTGGATTAGCTACTCACGCGCTGGACCAAGTCCACGTATTTTACGCATCTTTTTTTTTTGTTAAGTCGTGTGTGGGTTACGGTTTTTGGGGCTTATTTTAAAAAATGTGGTTGCTTGTTATGAAAACCTGACAAGCAACTTAGTTTCTTTACATTTATGGTCGCTGTTTTTTCCAATATATTGTTGACACTGTCTGCTAGCAGCTAATAGCCAAACAGTGCAATAATAAAAGTGCTGTAGTTAATTCGTCATCGCACATTGTGCCCCCTCTTCCCCCTTAATTAAATCAAGTTTAACGTTCAGACATGTGATGTTGTAATCCACGCAACGATGATTAATAGATGTAATAAACAATTGATAATAAATAATATTGTTTATAATAAAATATTAAAAAATATTGGGCTTGTTTTTGAATCTGCGGTTGCTTATTTATCTTGTGAGAGTTGGCAACACTGGTCCTGGACTGTCATGATTTGGCTAATGGAGGACACTACTGAATGATGTGCATCAGAGGGGATTTAGAAGTGGGTATACGCAAAGCCGACTGATAAAGAAGTCGGTAAACGCTGTATACCTGCGTATACCCTGCACTACACCATTGCACATAATACATTCTGGGAGATCTTCTGTCCTTCTGATTAAAACGAACAAATTGAATACTGAATTTCATATAGCATTGTGGTGATCCAAATATCACATGGAGAAACGTCTAGGTTACTTGTGTAACCCTCGTTCCCTGAAGGAGAGAACGGAGACGTTACGTCAGTGACTGATGAATTGGGATCTCGCCCGAGAGCCCAATCACCTTCGAGTGTAACTAAACAAGCCAATGACAGTTGGCTTGCGTGTTTCGCCACGCGCACCCCGCCCCGCAGCGCGGGTATAAAAGGAGAGCATGTGCAAACGCACATCAGTTTTTCGCTGAGGAGCCGAGACTACGTGCCCCGGCCGTATAGCGGTGGTACAGCAACTGTGGCAACGGGACGTAACGTCTCCGTTCCCTCCTTCAGGGAACGAGGGTTACACAAGTAACCTAGACATTACCTTTCAGTCAGTCACGTTCTACGTTAAGTCAGTCGTGACTGACGAATTGAGATCCGTATGGAAAACGCCACTATTGCTGACCCCCTCCAGTGCCCTGCGGAAGCCGGCAAGTCCCCCCACACCAGCTGGGGTGGAATATAGGACAGCGGCTAGGCAGAGGTGTCTGCCACTGCTGTTCCATACAGTGGTACATTGGATAACACTGGGAAAGCGTACCCAGTTGGTATGCTACGGAAGCCACATCCCACACATAGGAGGTATCATGTGGAATTACACATATGGACTGGCCCAGGGCAGTACTACATATGGAAGTCCCTGCGGTAGACTCAACCCGCCTGGGGTGAGATGACTATGCAGCAGAGATGGCAGAGAACGTCTGCCAGGGAAAGACACAGGCTTACCGTGAGGGGAGCCGTACCGTGGAAGAATACACATGTTGGATCACCCGAAGGGGGAATCACTACACACTGGCACCTAGCCCAGCACAAGGGCTGATCTTGGGCATGCACACGAGTGCTGAGCATGGCGTCTGGCACTCCGCCACGCCTGACCGCCGAGGGTACGGGAGGAACTCCACCAGGGTTCGCCATGGGGAACTGATTGAGGAGCAAAAAAGCGCACGTATCCGGTCCGTAGAGGGGAATGGCGCAGCAGGCGTGATCGACACCGAGCAGGTCCGGTGTTACTGCCTACCTGAGGCGAGTACACGAGAGGACACGGGCTCTACACGGAGATTATAGAATCTCGCAAACGTGTTAGGCGTCGCCCAGCCGTCAGCTCTACAGATGTCTGCTATCGAGACGCCCCGCGCCAATGCCCAAGAAGATGCCACTCCTCTCGTAGAGTGAGCTCTCACTCCGAGGGGGCATGGTAAACGTTGGGCCTGGTATGCCAAGACTATAGCCTCCACTAACCAGTGGGCAAGTCTTTGTTTGGAGACAGCCTTTCCCTTCTGCTGACCTCCAAAGCAGACAAAGAGCTGGTCTGAGGTCCTGAAGCTCCGCGTACGTCCACTCAATTCGCAGAGGCGCACGGGAAAAAAAAAAAAAAAAACCCCCAGAGCAAGCGTGGCTGGGTCTGCCTCCTCCCGGGGCAGCGCTTGCAATTTCACCACCTGATCCCTGAAAGGTGTGGTGGGAACCTTGGGCACATATCCGGGCCGGGTCTCAGGACAACGTGAGAGTTACCCTTCCCGAATTCTAGGCACGAATCGTCGACCAATAATGCCTGCAGGTCCCCTACCCTCTTGACCGAGGCCAATGCGGTGAGGAGCGCTGTCTTTAATGACAGAAACTTAAGCTCTACTGACTGCAGAGCTCGAAGGGCTCCTCCTTCAGGGCCGTCAGGACCGAGGGGAGATCCCAAGAGGGTAACAGGTGAGGGCGCGGAGGATTTAGCCTCCTTGCCCCTCTGAGAAACCTGATGACCAAGTCGTGCTTCCCCAGAGACTTACCTTCTACTGCCTCGTGATGCGCGGCAATGGCGGCAAACTTCACTTTAAGGGTGGAGGGAGACAGCCTACGCTCCAACCCATCCTGCAGGAAAGAAAGCACGACTGCGATCGGGCATCTACGGGGGTCTTCCCGGCGGGAAAAGCATCAACCGACGAACAGGTTCCACTTCCGCCTGTAAGCGTGTCTGGTAGACGGGCTCTAGCTGAAGCGATGGTGTTTACTACCGCTGGAGGTAGCCCACCTAGAACCTCCGCGTCCCGTCCAGGGACCATAAGTGGAGATTCCACAAGTCCGGACGCGGGTGCCAGTGGGTGCCCCCTCTCTGAGAAAGGAGATCCCTCCTCAGAGGAATTCGCCAAGGAGGGGCTGTCGTGAGGAGCATCAGCTCGGGGAACCACGTCCGACTGGGCCAATATGGCGCTACCAAGAGGATCTGCTCCTCGTCCTCCCTGAACTTGCACAGTGTCTGTGCGAGAAGGCTCTCTGGGGGAAACGCGTATTTGCGTAGGCCCCGAGGCCAGCTGCACGCCAGTGCGTCCGTGCCGAGGGGTCCCTCGGCCAGGGAGTAAAACAACTGGCAATGGGACGTGTCCGGTGAGGCAAACAGGTCTACCTGAGCGTCCCCACAGCGTCTCCAAATCAGCTGGACTGTCTCGGGGTGGAGTCGCCATTCTCCCGGAAGGGCGGGCTGACGTGAGAGCTCGTCAGCTGCATGATTGAGCTCGCCCGGGACGTGAACGGCGCGAAGCGACCTCAGATACTTCTGACTCCAAAGGAGGAAATGGCGGGCGAGTTGCGACATGCGACGGTAGCGTAGACCGCCCTGGTGGTTGATGTACACAACGGTCGCAGTGTTGTCCGTACGGGCCAGTACGTGCTTGTCGTGTAGCAGCGTTTTGAAGCGGCGCAGAGCTAGCCATATTGCTTGCAACTCGAGGCAGTTGATATACACTGTAGTCGGGGCCCCGACCAGAGACCCGCAGCTGCATTCCCATTGCACATGGCACCCCAGCCCCTGGCAGAGGCATCTGTTGACACAACAACATGCCTGGATACTCGCCCAAAGGACACCCCTGTCCGAAGAAAGGCAAGATCTGTCCACGGGCTGAGGGTCTGAACGGGGTAACAGAAACCCTGTACGTGCCGTGTCGCCATGCCCATCTCAGCACCCGGTCGTGAAGTCAACGCTGAAGCGGTCTCATATGAAGCAAACCGAGCGGCATGACAGCAGCTGCGGATGCCATATGCCCCAAATTGTTTCAGTGGAACCACCGTCTTGCACTGGAAGGACCCCAGGAAGTTCAGCATCGACTGCGCACGCTCTAATGAGAGACATGCTGAGAGGTTGACCGAGTCCAGCTCCATGCCGAGAAAAGATATCCTCTGCACCGGGGAGAGTTTGCTCTTTTCCCAGTTGACCCGAAGACCCAATCGGCTGAGGTGACTGAGCACCATATCACTGCGCTCGCACAACTGCGCTCGGGGCTGGGCCATTATGAGCCAGTCGCCGAGGTAGTTGAGAACGCGAATGCCCACTTCCCTCAATGGAACAAGGGCTGCCTCCACGACCTTGGTGAAGACACGAGGCAACAAGGATAGCCCGAAGGGGAGGACCTTGTACTGATATGCTCGCCCTTCGAACGCAAAGCTGAGAAACGGTCTGTGTCGAGGGAGAATCGAGATATGAAAGTACGCGTCCTTGAGGTCGATTGCTGTGAACCAATCGAAAGGACGGACGCACTGAAAGACGCGTCTCTGCGTCAGCCTGCTGAACGGGAGCTTGTGAAGGGCCCGGTTCAGTACGCGCAGGTCCAGGATCGGTCGTAACCCACCGCCTTTCTTGGGCACAATAAAGTAAGGGCTGTAAAACCCAGACCTCATCTCGGCTAGAGGGACCGGCTCTATCGCGTCCTTCGCCAGCAGGACCGCGATCTCTGCACGCAAGACAGGAGCATCTTTGTCCGGCACAGAGGTGAACCGAATGCCCCCCTGAACTTGGGCGGGCGCCGGGCGAACTGAATCGCGTAGCCGAGTCTGATGGTTCTCATGAGCCAGCGAGATGGCCTGGGGAGCGCTAACCAGGCCCACAGTGACCGAACTAGCGGGACCAGGGAGACCACCGACGTACCCGCAGTGGGGCAGCGAAGTGGAGCACAGGGACCCAGCCCGGGAGGCTTCTGTGCGTCCCAGGGTGGGGTTTGAGTGCGCGGCGCGCCACTTACCTGGCTCCACGGCTGGGCAGGGGGCTCGTGAGGAGGCGTAGCGTCCTTGGACTGAACCCTGCTGCCCATTGGCGAAGGGAGAGGGGGACGGCCATGTGGAGACTGGGTCTCGCGCACTGCCATCCTCGCCCTCTTGGAACCCGGAGAAAAAGGAACCCGCTCTTCTGTTGAGGTTTTGGGCACCACTGGCTGGGTAGCCAGTGGCGGAATAGAAAAAACCAGGAACAAAGGTTTCTCCACCCGGCCCTCCGCTGGGGGAAGGAGCGGTGTGGTCACCATCTCCTGAAGAGCCGGATCCAAGACCCCCGGGTCGCCCATCCCAGGACGCCGCCCCCGTGGGGGGGGGGGGGGGGGGTTTTTTGGGGGGGGGGGGGCCGCTTTCACGGGCTGGCAGGGGGCGAGACGTGCTGCGCCGCTTTCCGTCGCGGAGATGGAGACCACAGTAGGGCGCTCTCGGCGACGAGCAGACAGAGGGGTTGCAGCCGGCGGTGGGGTGGCTACAGTAGCCGACCGCCGGGGCAGGATGTATTGCGATGCCTCCGTCTGCTTCTGTGCGCGGCGAACTGTTGGGCAAGAGCCCTCCCAGAATAGGCCGGCCTGGTAGATCGGGGAGTCCAGGAAGCGATGCTTGTCGTCCTCCCTCATATCCGCCAAGGTCAGCCATAGGTGGCGCTCCTGGACCACCAATGTGGACATCGTCTGACCCAGGGCCTGCGCCGTGACTTTCGTCGCCCTTAGCGCGAGGTCCGTCGCCGTGCGCATTTCCTGCAGCACACCTGGGTCAGCACCACCCTCGTGCAACTGCTTTAACGCTTTGGCCTGGTGGACTTGCAGGATGGCCATGGTGTGCAGGGCGGAGGCGGCCTGTCCAGCGGCACTGTAAGCCTTAGCCATCAGAGCGGATGAGAACCTACAGGTCTGGCGAAGGGGTGGACTACCTCTCCAGAGCTGCATGGCAATCGCGCGCTCAACAGGAGGGATGTCCACATACCCCGTCCCTGTACCCAGGCCAGCACACTTGTCCGGAAGCACCATGTGGTGCGACATGCTTGAGGAATGAGAGGCCCGCGAAGACGTACTCGACGGGGAAGCTCTCACCGTAACCCTCAGGTCCCCCTGACCATGAACCGAAGTAGCCCTCCGAGAACCGGAGGAGCTAGAGCGGGGCATGGTAAGGGGGATACCCCCCGTTTAATGAGGTATCTAGACTGCAACGTCGCGATGGTCATGTTCCCGCACTGAGAACATGACTCATCCAAGAGCGCTGCTTCAGCATGCTGTAAGCCCAGGCACGAGAGGCAGCGATCATGACCATCAGATGGAGCCAGGAAGCGACTACACCCAGAAACCCAGTGTGGAAGGCCATCTTTAAAAAGACGCCCGTCACTTGTGGAGCTCTTTTAGTCATTTGCTCTTTTAGGAAAAAAGGAAACACTCTTTTAGAGAGAGCGCTGAAGCGCCCAGGGGAGGTTGCGGTGAGACCGCAGAATGGCAGCTGCAGCACGCCGAAGATGATCAGCACTGAATGGCTGAACTCCCGCTGACGCGCCGTAACACCAACGCCAGCTGTTTCTTCCAAACACTCGCGGAGATTCGTCCTGAGAAGGCTCGGCTCCGAAGCGAAAAGCTGATGTGCGTTTGCACGCGCTCTCCTTTTATACCCGCGCTGCGGGGCGGTGTGCGCGTGGCGAAACACGCACGCCAACTGTCATTGGCTTGTTTAGTTTACACTCGAAGGTGATTGGGCTCTCGGGCGAGATCCCAATTCGTCAGTCACTGACGTAACGTAGAACGTGACTGACTGAATGGGAACACTGCATTATGATAATTACTTTTTTTATTCAATTATTCCTTGTCAGCATGCCCGTGACCACATGTCCTTGTCTGTTATTAATTCTTGTGGAAGTGTACCTCGAACATTCAGTGTCACTTAAGCATGCAAATATCTGATATTTTAATCTTACAAGCTTGCAACTAAAAATATCACAACTCCTGCTCATCTGTGTTCACTCTTTGCTCTGTCTTGCCACTTCTAATCTCATCTCCACCACAACAAATTTGTTTTCCTGGTATGTGCCAGAGTTGTTCCAGGCACTGATCCAGGCCTCCACTGATCCTCATGGCTTAGATGCTAGATGTGGGAGATATGGATCTCAATCCGGTCTGAAGCATCATCTAGCCCTGAGAGACTCCAACTCTCATTTGGTGTGTATGCGGGTCTGTGCGAGCGTTCTGTAGTCAGAGGTTGTTTCAGACTCCCACGGAAACCGCAGGGGCTCAGACTCCCCTCAGCCCTCTCGGCCAAACAGATGGACTGGCAAATTTTCCTGCCTTGTTTCGAATAAGCAGAGTGCTTCAAACTGAGTATGAAACTTCATTATGCTTGTTTGCTGTTTGTTATTGCTGAGGCTCTATGAAATCGGTGCTTATTTTAACTTACCACTTTTTGTTTGGCTTTTATTTCTCGATTTGATGTTCAGGGGAATGTGGTTTGTTTGTGTTTGTGTTTTGCTGTGTGGTTGTAGGATACATTAGGTGGAATTAAATTGAACTTCCATTGAAAAACATGACTTCCTCTCGTATCTCCATCACTGCAGAACAAATAATTGAATGTGCAGTTCATGCTCAGCATGCTCAGAGATCTGGGCTATTTATTTGTGTCCATTTACTGTGTGCATGTGTTCAGGATCTTGCAGATGTGTTTTTTTGTACATACAGGTACCTTTCCTCGGTCCCATGTATGTACACACATTGCCAGCACAATTTCTGGTTAAATAAATGTCATTCTGCTTGTTTTATTGCCTCACTTTGATGCCGTGTTTTACATTATTACCTCTGTTATTATTTTTTGATGGGGACGAATGATGATGACTTAGTGATTGTATTGCTGTAGACACTGACAGACAGTGTACCTTATCTTAAATGCAGTTAAATACACAATTATATTGCCATTGTTTTGCAATCATCCTAATGTATAATATGAAAGCAGTCATTTGTATTAAACGACTGGGCTAGACTGTGTCTTCACTTTGAGTTTATGTTTTTCATTGTCCCTAGGGCTTCTGGGGAAACTGTGTTCCATTAGGACTCAGCATTTTATCTTTGTTTGTGTTCTGCATTTTTGGCTTTATATTTGGTGCATGATGATTTTTTAAAGAGTATTTTCTGACACAAACTGATAGGTATCTTAGGCCCTGTTTACACCTGGTATTAGTGTCTGTCTTGAGTGATTTGATCACAAGTTGTCAGTTGAGATGCATAGCAGTTTATACCTGTTATTAACATGGGGCTCAAATGCACTTCCTGTGGCTGCTTGAAATTAAAGGGTCTCCGATTTTGGCAATAAATCCATCACTTATACTGCCTTATTGTGGTTGTTGATTAAAGGGAAAAAAGGGGAAAAAGATAAACATAGATAAATACTGTTCAAAAATTTGGGGTCATAAGATAATTTTTTATGTTTTTGAAAGCAGTCTCTTATGCTCACCAAAGACTGCATTATTTGATCAGTGAAACAGTAATATTGTGAAATATTGTTTTAAAATGTTTTTAAAAATTTTCAGCACCATTACTCCAGTCTTCAGTGGCACATGATGCTTAAGAAATCATTCTAATATGGTGAATTGGCACTCAAAAAACATTCCTTATGGTCAATAATTAAAAGAGTGATGCTTCTTAACATGGGCAACATTAAGGGGGGGCCAGTTGCCCCCCTCCCCCCATATCATTAGTCATGGAATCCCCAATGTCAGCCCTGCTGTATTTGGAGAGGTTAGCCAAGCCAAGGCCCAGTTCTACGGGGGTACTTACTTAGACTCCTGTACTGTGCGGCGCATTAGGCGACGAGTGATCTCCAGCGTACCCGGTCTAATGCGGTGACTTCAGCTTCATCCCATGATATTCCCACAGCGTTCAGCTCTTTGATGAATGTGTTGCACCAAATGTTCTTTGGGCAGCCAGGTTTCTGTTTTGGCATCCTATTCTGGACTCTGCGAACCGTCGATTGGTGACCAAGTCCACTATGTGTTGACTTGAGGTGCGGCAGTATACTTCTTTGCTGGTTACATGATTTCTGGATGATATTCTCATAATTCACCGTAGGCACAGTTGGTGGAAAACATTCAGTCATCGTTCAATGCTAGCTGTCAGTTTCCACGTCTTTGAGGCATGTGTTGCCGTCGGGAAGACGATGGCATTTAGAAGGCAAATCTTGACTCGCAGGCTAATGGTATTTGACTGCCAGATGGGTGACAGGCGTTGGTAGACCGAGAGATCCTTCCCGATCCGGCAAGTGACATCATGATGGCGATCATTCACCCAGGAGATTCCCCTCACCCTGGCCAACAGTTTGTTGCATAACAATTGACCACCAGCAGGAACAGGAAAGGGGAGAGGACACACCCCTCCCGGACACCTGTGACAATGCTGAAGGCCTCAGAGATACCGTCATCGGTCCGTAAATAGCAGCTTGAGTCTTGATAAAAGAAGCAGAATATATCGACATATCAGCTAGGAATTCCATAAGCTCGTGTGATGTTCCATAATGTCTCCCAATGTGCTCTATCAAAGGCCTTAACAAAATCAATGAAGCTGATCAGGAGCTTGCTGGTATTCAAGACTTTCTTCGATAATCGTTCAGAGGATTAAGATCTGTTTGATATACAATCATCCACTCCAAAAGCCAGCTTGCTCTTCCCATAGCCGCTTGTCGACCGATCTCCGCAATCGATTCAATAGCATTGCACACAAGACTTTTACCAGGACTGATAGGAGTGTGATGCCCTGCCAGTTATTACAGTCGGAAAGATTGCCTTTCTTTGGAAGGCGGATGATCATTCCTCTCCTTCAGTCTTTGGGTACAGTCGCATTGGTCCAACAATCATTGACTATATCGGTCAGCTCGGCAATTAGATCTTGGATTTTGTGGTGGCAGCTGGTTCAGCATCTCTTTAAAATATTCAATCCACCTTCACTCTTGCGCTTCTTTGGTAAGGAGCAGTCTCCCGTGCTTCTCATATATTGGTGCACCATGCCTGCTGGATGGTCCGGACAATTCATGGAAAATTCACGGACGATGCGGTAGAGTGTCTGCATCGTTACGATCTGCTGCTCATTGTGATTCTTCACCTTGTCAAATCCATGCACGTTTGTCCTTTTGACAGCTCCGTTTGCTTTGGCGATCTAGGATGTGATACTGGTCATCAGCATACTCCTGGGCCTCTTGTGTTGGCACTTGCTCACGGTGTTGCTTTGCATGTTGCCGTTTGTCGATCAGGTTCTAGGACTTTTCACTAATCCACCGCTCTTTATACAAACCTAGTTGTCCAATTGTCCTCTAGACGATTTCTACCACCGTTTCTCAAAATTGTGTCCAAGGCTGGTCGCTTTCTCAAGTGTCTGAAACCAGTTCTGAAGTTCTATCTGGAAGGCGTTGGTGACAACAGGGTATTTAGGCCTAGCCACATTGAATGGACATTGTCGTTTCGGTGGTGTGGACAGATGTTGGAGACACAGGAGCTGGTGATCAGACCCCACATCGGCCCCTCTTCATTCTTTAATGCCACGCTGTGTTGATCGCCACCTCTTACACACGTAAATATAGTCGATCTCATTATGCGTTTGCCTGTCTGGCGACCACCAGGTCTTTTTATGAATGTCTTTGTGTTGATAGGATGTGTTGCTGATGGAAATGTTGTTGGCTGCACAAAAGGAGACCAATTTTTTGCCATTGTCATTCATCTGTGTCGCCGATCTATGCAGGCCAAGAGTTCACTCAAGTCCTCGAGTCTTCAGTGGGTGTGTACAATTGCACCACTGTGATCTTCACGTGATGAGCTTGACCATTGAATATACTGTTTCTCATTTGCTGTTTCTGTGACAAGAGAATATTTTTTTAACCCTCCTCCTTTCTAATCCAGGCTTGGGACCGGCGACTGTGGAGGACCCTCAAACTAAAGCAAAAGCAATTGATGATCTGGAGGATATGGATCCAGTGCGTATTTGCGTTTATGCTTTGAACAGTGTCAAAAGTATTTACAACATGCTTTTGCAGCGTTGAGCAACGTAGCCAATCACAGACATATCTGTTGATTTCTTGAACGCAATGGCCAATCAGAAACGTTTTAGTTTGTCAGAATTCACTCACCGCTGAAAGTGCCAGAGTTTTTATCAAGTGCAGTTTTGCATGCTCGTGAATTATCTCATAGACAACTAAGTGCAGATTCGATGCAAATGTAGCGGATCAGCTCATGGGGAAATATGAATAATTAACCATAACTAGTTATAATTAACTATTCATATTTTAGATCCACTGTAGATATTTAGCTGACCACTCAGGGTCAAACGTCTTGTCAATTCTAAGAACGTTAATTTCCTGGTTAAGGGAAATAACTTTCTTACTGTACAATTCTATAAGTTTGTAACGTAAATCTGCATGATTATTGACTCCGGTTATGAGTAAACAATGAACACGTCAAGTGTGATACAAGTAAGGTTTTATTAACTACATAAACACTTAAACTAGTCTAACATACTACACAAATAAGAGATGCATTGTTCAGTTTAGAGAGCTTCATAAGATTATAACGGAACTTTGTGAGATCGTGATGAACTAAGATGAGTTACTATTTTTAGTGGTAATAAAGGGAGAGCTATAATCCATTTCTAGGCTATAATCCATTCAGAATTTGTATGAAACTTTGTTTTTCGGACACAGACATCCGCATATTTATTCACAAATAGCCGTGATTGACATAGTGATAACCATAGCAATGGATGGGACAACAAATATACATGAGAGCACCCTCAGTGATTTAATTCTGGAACCGGTCCTGGCCAAGCCTCCACAGACAGCAGTTTATTTAAAATGAATGAACTTCAGTCAAATGCCACAAAACTTGTGAATAACGTCACAGAGATTATGAAAGGTTCCAATCCCAAAATCATGTGTACAGAGAAGTTCTTTTTTTCAGAGCATTCATCTGCAAAAATAAATAATGAATATCATGAATGAACATCAGTGTCTGATGCGACTACTATGGTACCCCAGGATCTTAATGACATTGATTGAAATGACTGCTCAGCACAGGAGAAAAAAAAAGAGATCTCTTTGCTGTGGATTTCGCTGGCTTACCTGTGCTCAATAAGATTAAGTGCTATCTCATCATCGATATGATTGCACTAAAATGTCAAACTCCTTTAACTCTAGATTAAGATGTCAGTGCAGTGACGTGAGGATGCTCTCTTTAGTGCACTGAGCATCTGAGAAGAAACCTCTAAGGGAGCAATTTGCCACAGATGCATTATTTGACCTTTTCCTCTTCCTTTCTGACAGAAAAAGTAGTTCAGTTCAGGTCCATCCTTCACTGCTGCAATCCTTCCTCTGATGGGCAGGATCTCTGTGTTTGTGTTGGCTTCCTATAAAAGGCTGCAAGCTTGCCTGACCCCTCTGTCACCTTGACGTGTTTATCTGGAGAGTGGGTGGGACCCCCTGCCTGTCACTTCCTGTCTGTAATTACTGCCTTATTTACAGTCATCGCTCATTGCTACCCAACTGATGTCCAGTTTCTTATTACATTCAGAGCAGCTGTGCAGCCATGCATCTTGTAATTCTTGCATCGTCCTGTTCCTCTAAACTCATACCTTAGGGGCCGCTATCCGGTTGATGAACTCCATTGGGGGCCATTTGAATGGTTAATCAAGAAATTCTTTATGGGTAAAGCAATAATTAATAAAAGTAATTCAAAAGTTTGGGGTGGGTAAGATTGTAAGAATTTGGGGTGGGTAAGAATGTTTTTGAAAAGTTTCATGCTTGACAAAGGCTGCATTTATTTGATCAAATTATAGTAAAAACAGTAATATTGTGAAATGCTGTATTATTATAAATTAAAATAACTGTTTTCTATCTTAATATACTTTAAAATAAAATGTATTCCTATGATGGTAAAGCTGAATTTTCAGCAGCCATTACTCCAGTCTTCAGTGTCAAATGGTCATTCAGAAATCATTCTAATTTGCTGATTTCATATTATTATCAATGTTGAAAACAGATGGTCTTCTTAATATTTTTGTGAAAATTATCCATTTTCTTTTCAGGATAGACAGTTCAAAATAACAGAATTTATTTGAAACCAAAATCTTGAAAAAAAAAAGTTTACTCTGACTTTTTATCAGTTTAATATGTTCTTGCTGAATAAAACAATTTCTTTAAAAAATAAATATTTTTGAATGGTAGTATATGTTATGGACGATACACATGAATAAATAGATTTGTATGCTACATTAAAGGCACTGCTAGTCAATAATACTGATCACAACTAGGGGTGTAACGATTCACTCGTTTTCTTGATACATCGATTACAAACCCTGACGATGCAATGCATCGATCTTGAATTTTTTAATCGTGAATCGTCAATTTCGAACAGTAATCGATTTAAAATGCTAAGAATCGAATTAATTGTGATTTCTATAGCGATTCAATGCTTTCAAAATATATACACATTAAATTACTACGAGCAGGAATTAATGGAGACCTTGAACAGTATTCGTGTCCTTGCATCTCTCCTTCACGCAATCCATTATTTACCGCCTGTGACTGTCACAAGATTGCGCTCGCACTCCGTTCGTCTCACTGACACATTTTTTGAGCAACTCATTAGTACTCGTGGCCAGTAATGCCAAAGTCAAGTAGTTTTACTTTTCTGTAGTTTTTAAATGACTCTCGGTCATACCGACGACATTACCTGAGCAGTCGAAGGCAGCGCATTTATTGCATGGACGGAGCAAAAAAATTAAGTGTCTAAAGCATACGCACAGTTCTATTGAATGAGAAATGTGTTTTAACAATGTCGTTGAACCAAATGTACGAAGGAAACTGTTAAAATAACCACAGCATTACAACACCCTGAATAGAGTGGAGGTTTATTGATAATCCGATGCTGAAAAGTAAGCGTTCGTTGCTAACAGACATCGGGCACGTTTTCTTACAGAATCATCATTCGCCTTGAATAAGAAATCTAATAGGCCTGCTATAGCATTTTATTTTATGAAAATTAGATGAAGTTTTCGCACTGAAAGAAAAGTAATATCACGCTCATAGAACTTAAGACGTGCCAGGCTTTATCTGCAGCTAAGCTGAACAAAAAGCAGAATGAACTGGTGAAACGTTAAGACAATAAACACAATAAATAAAAAAAATGTATGAATGATGCAGCGCTAATTGACATATCATTTATTACAGTACAGAAACTATAAAGTATATTTTCTACCTTATTCTGTGCAGAAAATTGAAATAATTGTTTGCAGTATATAAAACAATCATAAAATTGCCATTAGGAAAAAAATATATATAGATTACAAATGATTGATTATTGTCCAGCAGTGTATTTGATTTCTTATAGCAAATTAATAATACGCGAATCGAATTGAATCGTTCGGAATATGCAAACACGTTCTGCATCGAATCAAAAAACCTATGATCGTGATCGAATCGATCGCTGTCGACCCAAATATTCAACCCAATCACAACAGGACAATGTACCCTTTGAAATAAATCTTCTATAGAAAAATAAACGTATTATACTCTTTATACTATTACTGTTGTATTATACTATACTGTAAATATACTGTTTCAAAGTAATAATAGAGGTAGTCCTTGGAAACCTCTGATTAGATTTTTAAAGATTGCTATTTTAAAGAGTGTTTGTGTGTGTACTTGATGAAGCAGAGTTCAGTTCTGTTTAGAGTAACAATAATGAAGTTGGTGTACTTTTTCAAGGAAATGAGCTTCAATCATGTTTATGCACAAACACACATAGCTCTGCTGTCGTCATACGCACAGCAACTCACCAATATGAACTCCTAAGAGAAAACACTTATGAGAAAGTGCTCTTGAAGGGTTACATTTTGATATGTTCTATCGCTGTACCATTTAGTGATAGATGATTATTTAAATCTTAAAATAGTTGTAAACAGTTAAATATCAAATAACAACAGATACAGATACAATTAAAAGAATGCTGATATCTGAATTTCAAGAAACTATCTGAATGTGTGTTACTGCAACAGATGCTCTGAGTGTAGACAGCTCAGTTTATAAATGAAGCAGTTTTGCACTGCATACATCCAGTGTAAAAAAATTGTTTACATACAGTATGTGTGCATTTGGTCTTTTGTCATGTAGGCTACAGCTCTGCATTTATATTTATATAGCCTATACTGTTTTCAAGAGATCTATGTGATAACATTAAAAAGATTAACCCTTGAGGGGTCAAAGGTAACTATATGCGATCTATTGTAAGTCAGTAGTTGGAAGCATCTATGTGTTGCTGTATGACAAAAAAACAGTTGAACTTGAAGCATGATAGAAATTAGGTTATTACCTTTTGTCAGCTGTTATTATATTTGGAAAAAGTGCAAAAAAGTTCAAGCTACAGAAAGTGATGTCAGTGATTTATTGGAGGTGCCAGACACTTAATAATTACTTAAATACACACACACATAGATCATGTTTACTGTATTTCTGTCAGAGACTGCGATGGAAAGGAAATGACACGTGATTGATGGTAGGAAGTGCAGGCCAGACCCGGAGGGGTGAGGGTAGAGCAAGGTCTTACTTATAAAAACATCAATCAGAGGCCTTGCAGCAGAATCTGGAGACAGCTGTGCGGCAGCCGCCTCAGGAACAGGGAAAGGGTCCACAAGGCCTGTTATGATTCTTAATGTAGATGTTCATATGGGCTGGTCTGGTATGTGTCAGTCACAATGTCAAATATATGTCTTACAGATTGTGCTGTGGTTGTCTTACAGCCCAGAATTCACTGGATTGGTGGGTACCAAGAACGTCTGTGACTGAAATGATAAATGTTTTTCCTTTTGTCCTAATCTGGCACATCCAGTAGATACTCTTGCACTGTTCCAAAAACTAGTGACCATCCTATAAAGGCATCATTGACAGATTCCTAACATGTCCTTGTAGACCGTGAAGTTATGCTGCCTTATAAGGCTAAAATCTAAGTCAGAATTGCAAGTATGCTTTGTGGATAAGGCAGTACCAGAAATCCACCCAATATCTATGTTTCATAAGCATTTTTTTGTGATATTTAATGTTTAAATCAACTTAACAACAATATTTATTTATTTATTTATTCAAGCATTTTTAGCAGTAGTTATACAATTTTGGCTATGGGCATAAATGTGTCAAATATATTTAAATGCACAACATTTCTTTCTGGTTCTTTAATCTGATTGGCTGAGAGGTCTTTCCACCCATTTCACCATTTGTATCACTCCACCTGCAGTATTTCTCACAGCGACTGTCATAGTGGACACCCAAATCCACTTTAATTCGACAAATAATATGGTTTTTGTGTCACGGAATGAGGCTGTTCAACACTCATGAACCCGCCGAGAGCAACCTTACCTTGAGAAGCAGCCTTACCACGGCGTTCACGACAATATCACGATGCATGAGTGAGCATTCCTCTGCTTGCAAACAAGTTGCAGCGCATCCATGTTCTATGTCAGAACGGCAGATCCTGCATCAGCAGCACCACATTCATGCGTGGTACTCTCGTGAACACGCATCAAAGACAGACATGGAAGAGAAGAAAATGTTGAAAAAATGTTTCTTATTTATTTACACACTTGTGCAGTTGAACTGTTGTATAAACACAATATCACACTCATAGCCATGCAATATGGCTGTATATCAGAAGGCGGGTGAGAACGACGGAACTCAGTCGCAACACAGCCAGGCGATGTACAGCCATATCAAAAGGATATTCGGGTTATATCGCGCATATAAACTGTATGAATGTGTGTGTGTATGTATGGTGTATTATTTATATAATATTATTATTGCGTGGGTAACAATTTGTGGTGAACATGAAGATGTATATGACTGCAAATATAGAATTTCTGATGACTGACTTATTCTTGGTGTTATCAAATTATGAATCAGGTTGTAGAGCAATAACTGCTGACATTTTGACAGTGCTGATCACATTTACGTTATAAATCTCACAAAGGAAACTTGCAATAATAATTCCTTTGTAAATACAAGGAATACCCAGGGGTCCTTGTGCAAAGAAAGAGTTTCCTTGTTTGCCATCCTGATTTATTTAGGGGGAAAAAACATGCAGTAGGCAATTAATCTGAGAAATGGCCTCCTATTTACAAACAGTGATATTTCTTAATCTAATTAGGTTACCTAGAGATGTCATGTAACTCTTTTTACAAAAGTGATTAAAGTATCTGTTTTTTATGGTTTTTGTTTTGTAGAAAAGCACTGAAAAGCAAATTTTGTTTGGTTTCTTTCTGCGGTTTTGCAGGTGTGAAAAAGAGGGGGAAGGGGTTTAGAATGTGCAAATTAACATCCTTTTTAAATTAACTTAAAGTTAAAATGGCGTGAAATTGAATGTGATTGTTGCCTAAGTAAATATGCCTAATTAGGATATAAGGACCGCCAGTTAAAAATTAGATAACCATTTTTTATTTGCAGGTGTGCTTCATCTTGAATATAAATTTGAGAATGACACAACTTCTGTTTTTCATGTATTTAACCCTGTGTTACCCATATTACATTGTAGGGTTGTCATTTACTCCAGCACTTTCAATAAACCAATTTTTGTCTTTGATCCTGAGCCCATAAAAAAATTTAGTGTTGACTCGTTATCTCTACCTGTGATGTAAGCCAGAGAACGCATCACTGTTTGTAAAACAGACGATATCTGCACCACCAGATATGCAAATGTGTGCGCTTATGCAGACCTAATGAGATTTACACAGATCAGAAATGCATACCTTTCTAAATCTTCTGCAAAGCAGTTTAAAGATTGTTTTTGTTTACTGATGTCATGGAGGCAGTGCAGCAGACCAAATGGAGGAACTTAGTGACGGTGTAAAGAAGGATCTGTCATTGTATGATGAATGTGCCTGTCAGATAAAGGACAATTTGATCATGTTCACTGGCTCTAGTTTCAATCTCACTGATTACATCATGGCATGTGCCTCAGAACTGGATGTGTGTATATGGAATAGTTACGATCCTGCACTATTGAATGCTTTTTAACATCAAACTTTCTTGTCACAAAGTATTTACAAGGTTTCTGGTTTGGAAAAAAAAGTATGCATTCCTTCTGTTCCTCACTTGGTCAAATTAAACATTAAGCAAATGAGTGTTCCAAAATCTCACATTAGTCAGCTAAATATATTAGTTGCACGATTAGCCATGTAGTGCCATGCTACGCAAATGTTTATTATGTGTTAATAATATGCTCTTCATTCTCTCCTTTCTTTTTTTACTGCTTAGAAACATTTTTTTTAGAATTCTTTGATGAACGTTCAAATAAACAGCATGAAATATATATATATATATATATAGTTTTATTATTAGAAAGTTATTATGTACTTTGATCAATTTAAGGCTGCATTGCTATATTAAAATATTTACTGAACCAAACTTTTGAAAGTGGAAATAAAGCAACTTCGTGCAGCCTAATTAGAAGATGGTATTGCTATTAACATATGGTCACAGACAGCCTTTATTAATTCAGGCAGACATTCCTCTCATCTCCTTGAAATTTACAAAAGACTATATGTATATCTTTTTTAAAAAGTAGTAGCTATGCTTGGGTAGCGTCTGGACCAACAAACACACAATATATTATTTGTTAGCTATATTTAACAATACCCTGTAAACACCCTCAGTTAACAAGCCTATGAGGACCTACGAATACGTCCACCGAAATGCCGTAACACCCCAGGAAGCCGAAAGGCCCCTGGGTCCATGGCAACCAACGCTGATATCACTGGGTTTATTGGCCAAAGGAATGCAAAGCAGGGAAAATCCCTGCATGTCCCAGAGCAAGAGGCACAAATGCACAGTAGAAATGGACTTTTCTACTAATTAATTCATAGGAAAACCTTTCTTTGAATGAACAGTGTATCCTTCAGGTCATGGTGTATGATGTCTTTGATATTTTTAGACTATTTTAGGCATGCTTATGAGGGAACCCATTCCTGGCATCCTTTCACTATATGTAATCCTACCTTGCTTAGTTTCTATGAATTCGCCTTCTTATGATCGAAAAAAGCGTGTATATTATATGTTGGTACATAGGCAATATATATTAGGGTCCTGAGAATCTTTAGTAATTTCGATTCAAGTCCATTTGCAAATTACCATGCTTAGAGACAAAGGGTTGTAAAACCCTCCAGCAATTGCCACCTCCCGCTTGGAATTTCCATCTTTCTCATTGGACAACCCCATCTTGAAAGGCGGGGATCTTCTCCGACCTTAAAGGCCCCGCTCCAGGGACCCTCCCAGTCGGTGGTTTGTTGGAATTCTGAGAGGTGGTGAAAAAAACGCTCCCAGAACATCATAAGCTAGTGCCAGGCTTCGGCCTTGTCCTTTCAATTCTTCAAGTTACTCTGACGCAAACCGGTTCTTTCTCATCAACCAACTTCAGCAAGATCTTGGGCCTTACGATTGCATCAGGAATCTATTTTCAGAAAGACGAGACTTGCAAGTATCAAACTTAATCTTATTAATTAGGTATCATTTGCACCTTTTTACAAAGGTGTGTTTGAACTAAGAATCTGACGCTTCCCTCAGGTGTAGATCTGCTGAATATGCAAATGGTTCCATAAATTTCATTCCTTATGTCTCTTTTCTGTACTGAGTTAAGCTTTAACCCTTTCCTATACCAACTGTATGCGTGTGTGTGTATGTGTATGTTAAACCAGCTTAATGTGTTTATGTAGTATGTTAGACTAGTTTAAGTGTTTATGTAGTTAATAAAACCTTACTTGTATCACACTTGACGTTGTTCATTGTTTGCTCATAACTGGAGTCACTTAATCATGCAGATTTATGCTACAAGCTTTTGTAGAATTGTACAGTAAGGAAGTTATTTCCCTTAACCAGGAAATTAACGTTCTTAGAATGACAAGACAGTTGACCCTGTGAGGTCAGCTAAATATCTACAGCGGATCTAAAATATGAATAGTTAATTATAACTAGTTATGGTTAATTATTCATATTTCCCATGAGCTGATTCGTTACAATGACAACAAGAGCTGTTCCGCAGGGTTCCATGTTTCCTGTGCTGCATAATACAACTTTAGTGGAACGTCAAGAGCTTTTGCATAAAAGGTGCTTTCTATGAGAGCACAGTTTATTTACATTTACATTCACATTTATATTCTTGGCAGACGTTGTTTTAACAATACGTTTCTACTTTTCCCCATCACATTCAAGGCTCACAATCATTATTAATCACATAAACAACACTAAAGCGTGGAAATGGTTTTGTTTAGTAAACTGTCTGTGCGAGGTTTTCGTTTGGAAACACATTAAGTCCTGAAATATTTGGCCACCATTCAGAATCCCGGAGTCTGACAGCTCCTCTAATGTAGCTTTTAAGTTCTACTTTATAATGAACACAGTGTGCTGCTTTCGGAAACAGGCACAACAGCAGCAACATTAAATAATGTACAATGAAATTTACAACGATCCTAACAGCGTGTTGCAGTACTACTGGGAAAATGATAGCACTGTAACAATTCTCCCAGCAACATGTTGAACTCTACACAGCATTAGTGGGTATCGATGTATCACAATGTCTTCATAATCCATGTTTCTGTTTTCCTGCACTTTATGTTGACCACACAATGCTACCGCTCCATCGGTGCAGCTATAGTGAGACAAATCTAAGAAAAGCTAGTGCAGGCTAGGTGTTTTTTTTTTCTTCTCCTGATAAAAATAGTGATTGCAATTAAAAAATGTATTTACACCCAATAAATATTAGTGTTATTGAAATTTACACTAACTGTTAAAAATGTTATTGCTAGTGTTATATTTCACTGTAAAATAAAAAAAATCTAAGAAAAATATAATAATAATAAGAAGAACAAGAATAATAATTATAAGAATAATTTAGTTTTACTGCACATCTGTAAAATTACACTCCTAATATTTATGGCTGTCTTATAATTTCTTCATTTTTAAGCATTAAACATCAAGCTTTTATTTTGACATAAAACCACAGGGAGCATTAAAAAAATTATTCTCTTTTTTTCGTGACAACAGGCGGTTTATATAAACTTCTCATGACAAGTTTGGGAAGATGGTTGGCACATGTTGCATGCATGATATAAGCAACCCAAACTCAAAGCAAAGCAAGCCGCTCTGAGACACTGGAAACCATGAGCTGCTTGCATGAACTGTAAAAGAACACAGTGCCACTCTCCAATCAGCACAAACACACAACGCATATATTTATTTAATTAAATTGTAGCCGATTTGATGATCATGCTAAACCATATAGTGAATGTTTGTCTTTTAAAAGACCTGCATCTGCTTTAATAAAATGTGCTTCATTAAATGTCACATTTGAGTAACAAGGTCCAAATAATTTAGGACAATTTGAATCAACAAGATGGGATAAAATACCCATTATGCTTGTAACAGAACAGCTTGGATGCTTCCATTGAACAACCTTGCCAGTGTTTTTCTCTTTTTTTATGTTCTCTGTGTGCTTTTTGCCTGTGTTTTGTGTGTATTGTCTTGCCAAGATGGAAATTCATAAGGGACATTCAAAGCCTAAACACTTAATTATCTTCTAGCAACTGAGGAAAGAAATGGGAGGAAAACACATTTATATTTTCAGTTATTCACATTGTTCTGTTCAGGCACAGTTATTATTTGTTTAACCAGCAGTAAATGCACCACTAAAACACGCATCCAACTAGTTCATTGTTCTCAGTTGGTTTGTGACTGTTTTTTTTCTTCTACTTTATTAGATGAGTGAATTAAACGGTGGAATGAAATGTCACACATCCCACCCTAAAATGCTTTCACTTTCCCAAACCCAATTTCTGGTGCATTTAGTTATGTATCAAGCCTGTTTTTAGCAAAAACGTAATGCTGTGAAAAACCAGGAAGACAAATTCTCTTAACATTTCATCCCTTCATAGCCTCAGACATAAGCGAAAATGTTTTTGTTAATGGCAGAAATAGAGAAGGTAAAATGCACTGCTCTTTTATGCAGAAGGCAGGTGCTTAACCCATCAGGAGCACCATTCTTGATGGCCTGATTAGGTCAGAAGGCTTTCTGCTTAATGCAGCTATTGGCATTCATCACAGTTTTCAACATGACTATGCCTTAAGCTAGCACACGTTCACATGGCAACATCACGCACTTGAAGATGAACCGAGTGAATGACAGATGCATGAGAGCTGCTTCCTGTAACAAGCCATTCAACAACGTATTAAGATCCAAACATACACCTTATATCCAAAGAATGTACTGTAAAACCCCATTGCTATACTTTTTATGCTGTCTTTTTTATTATTATATTTTCTTGATGCCTGGTGCTGTTCAAAGTTACCTGCAAACTTAAATCTGCGGCATCTGAATGGCTTCTCTGAGGGGGTATTAGTTCAGCTTATCTTTCGCTCTTTTATCTGTGAAATTATTCAATTAGGTTGATCTCCATAACAGAAACATCAGTTCTGATTAGACGTTACAGTTCTCTGAGAGCCTTGTGAAGTGAGAAGCGCAATATGAAACTTAGTGAATGCTGATATGAGGACGCAATCTGAAGAAACCCTCGGTACGTTACAGCCAGTCATCTGTTTACAGATGCTAACAGAAAGACAGCATTCACAGCTACTCCCCCTCCAACTGATTGTTAGTTCAGCACCTGATGGGCTGGTTCAATCCATTTTCACTGACATATTACGAAGAAAGAAATCAATTTTTGTTTAAATAGACACTGCTACCAATAACCAAGGATCAATACAGGACATGTATTACAGAGCAGGTGCTGTTTACTGTATGGAGAAGCTCTGGCTATAATACAAGGGTAAACTACATTTCTGAAAGCTGATGTCTGGTTACATGACCCAAGGTCTGCTGAAAAAAAACAACAACTCTGTGAACTGTGAATATCTTTTGATTTTTGGTCTTAAATCTTTCATATTTTAACATAGTGGAGCTGCATTAGTTGACTGCAAATATCAGCCACATCTGTTGTTATAAAGCAGATGTCAAGAATTGTTCTCGTTTTTCCTTCCATCCATTCGTCCCTCGTTCTATCATTCTGTCCATCATCCATCATTCTTTCTATTCATCATCCATCCATCCTTCCATCATTCATCAATCTTTCTGTCTATTCATCATCCATCATCCATCCATCGTTCTTTCTTTCTATCTATCCATCATCCATCCATCCATCCATTGTTCTTTCTATTTATCCATTATGTATCTGTCTGTCTGTCTGTCGCTCATTCTATCTATTGTTATTCAATTCAATTCAATTCAAGTTTATTTGTATAGTGCTTTTCACAATACAAATCTTTGCAGAGCAGCTTTACAGGAAATTATGTTTCTAAAATATATAGTTCTATCTATCGTTAGTTCTGTCATTCTGTCTATTTATACTGATCTTTCTATCTATCTATTTGTTTATCTGTCATTCTATCGCTCTATCTTTCTCTATCAATCTTTCTGTCTATTCATCATGCATCCATCCATCGTTCTGTCATTCTGTCCATCATTCTTTCGATTGTTCTAGCCATCATCCATCCATCCATCCATCGTTCCTTCTATCCATTATTCATTTATCATCCATCATTCTACCATTCTGTCCATCATCCATCCATGCATCCATCGTTCTTTCTTTCTATCTCTCCATCATCCACCAGCCATTCATTGTTCCTTTGATCATTCTATCCATTATCCATCTGTCCATCCATTGTTCTTTCTATCTATCTATCTATCTATCTATCTATCTATCTATCTATCTGTCTTTCTATCTATCTGTCTGTCTGTCTTGTTCTTTCATTCTATATATCACTAATTCTGTCATTACCTGCGTATTTCTTCCTTTATCTATCTATCTATCTATCTATCTATCTATCTATCTATCTAGTAGTGACCCGGGGTTAAGTGCCTTGCTATGGTAAATAATCCGTTCCTTGCGGCGATCAAACCAGCAGCTTTCTGATTACAAACCCTGAGCTTTAACAATCACGCCTCCAGTGTATTGACTCATTACCACCCACCAATTAAAAATATGCTCCCCCCAGAACACCCTTCAGAGATCCACAACAGAAGTCCTGATGTCCCACGATATGCACAAACTCATCATGTGTGTTCAGCACTTTGTTAACAGTGATTTATGATGTTGTCTGACTTGTGTTGACTAAGATGCACTAATGATATCTTTAGTTTCTGCTTTAGTAAGACGTTAATGTTCATGAGCATCACATTTTTTTATGTATAGCAATTTTTCTCAGCGCTTTGGGCATTTCTCACATCACTATTACATTTGCACAACAGAAATTAGTTCCTTTTCAGGAACTCGAGCTGCGTCGAAACACTTTGGGAACGCCCTTGCGTGACCGCGTTCTGAAGCACGTGTCAAATCCGTCCAATGGAGCAGCGAGACGTCACGAGCAGGGTGACGTAAGCACCAGAAAGCATAAAAGCACATCCGGCCGGGCGCAAACCAGCTTCTGCTCTTCAGTAGCGCTCTGTGTATGTGTCTGTCTATTTACTGTTGTCTGTCCGCACAAGCACTCATATATATAAAACAATGACAAAGTCTATTTGCGAGCAAACGGCATTACAAACGCTGTGTTTCTCACTGCCCACGATATCTGGCGGCGGGGCATGCACACGATTTGTGTGTTGTTTGTTTGGGAGCGGAAGCATGCATGGTCAGCTTTCGAGCAGCTGATTGTCTTCACTGCGAGCTCTCGCTGCGCACGCTCCGCTCTCGCCTGGCTGCGTTTGATGAGAGCGGCCAGGCTCGCGATCCCGCTGGCAGCGGTCCCGCTGTTGCCGAGGCACAGCGCAGACTGTTGTCATGGGGATCGCGGGTGGATTTAGCGGAAGGATCCGAGACGGGCTCGTCCTTTTCTCGGTTAATCACCGCTAGATCGCGGCTCCTCTCTCGCGCGAGCCCCCCCACCCCACCCCCCCCCCCCCCCACCCCCCCCCCCCCCCCCCCCCAACCCCCCCCCCCCCCCCACCCCCCCCCCAACCCCCCCACCCCCCCCCCCCCCCCCCCCCCCCACCCCGCGAGAGAGAAAGAGGCCAGAAGTTCTCTATCTTCCTCCGAGTGAGGTGGGATTGTGAAGAAGTGGCGAGACAGAGGGGACTGTGGACTCGCCACCGCAGTCCCTCGTGTATGAGGTGTGATTTGTGATTATGGGGGGTGTTTTGCGCCAAAATAAAATATCGTTTGGCCAGCCGAGAAACAGGACTCTCGTCCTAAAAGCAAATTAGACGAGTGTTTCCTGAGGGCGAGGTCACAGCCTTCACGACGGGGCTTTCCGTTTTTTTCCCGATCTCCATGCTGAGGTGTCAAGTTCGTGGGAGAAACCGTACTCATCCCGTATTACAGCCCCACAGTCTCGAATTATTCAAAGAACATCGTGGGGCTGAATGATAAAGTATATGGGGCGATGCCAGTGGTGGAGCAGACGCATTCGAGCTATCTCTCCCCATCCTCAGAATCATCCCTGAAGGCCCCGAAGCTTCCCACCAGGCCAGTTAGGCTTACATCGAGTCTGGTTGGGAAAGCTTATACGGCGGTGGGTCAGTCTGGCGCATGTTTGCACACCATGGCGGTGTTACAAAAATACCAGGCTGACCTGCTCAGGGGTGGGGCTGATGAGCGGCAGCAGCCCAAGCCATAAAGCTCCTCATATCGCCAGTCTCAAAAACAGAGCGTTGCAACCCGCACCCCTCCACAGAAAGATCGGGGGTCGGGGCGATGCTCTCAGTTGGGGTCTTATAGACCGAAAACGGATCTGCGGACCGTTATTTGTCTAAGAGGACCTCGGCTAAATGGTTTTACCATTGTCAGGTCCCTGAGGGCAGCACCACCTGGGGGGAAAGGATAACACCTCAGTATACGGGGCCCAATCCTCCTCAGTGCCCTCACGGAGGCTTATTGATACCCCTGCCACCTCGTTGCTTCAGGGCTCAGTGAGCTCTGACGAGTGAAATTCCCAGTTGCCGCCCGGCAACGGTACGGCACGGGAGAGCTCGCCCCCTCAAGTGAGGGTGCTACAGCAGTCAGGTCGGTTGTTCCTTCAGTGCCCTCATGGAGGTTAATTTATACCCCTGCCACCTCGGCGCTTCAGGGCTCAGTGAGCTCCGACGAGCGAATTCCCAGCTGCCGCCCGGCAATGGTACGGCACGGGAGGGCTCGCCCCCTCAATTGAGGGTGCTACTGCAGTCGGGTCGGTTGTTCCCTCAGTGCCCTAATGGAGTTTCACTGATACCCCTGCCACCTTCAGGTGCTTCAGGGTCTGTGCGCTCCGACGACGGCGAAATTCCAGCTGCCGCCGGCAAACGGTACGGACACGGGAGGCTCGCACCCTCAAGTGAGGGTGCTACAGCAGTCAGGTCGGTCGTTCCCTGCCGGTCATCCGCTTCAGGGCATCGAACTGGCTCCTCTAATAATACCAGACACCAGCCTCGAGAGGCTGGTTCCCTTAGTAGATTTTCTGGCAGCATGGAAGCTTCTGCCAAATGTCTCACAATGGGTCCTGCACACTTTAGAGAGAGGTTACAGAATTCAGTTTGGTTCTCATCCACCTCACTTCAACGGGGTTATCCCTACACTAGTGGGCCCCGAGCAGGCTCTTGTAATGGAACAAGAAGTAGATACTCTATTGAGGAAGGGGGCCATAGAATGTGTTCAGCCTCTCTCTCGAGAGAGCGTCCGGGTTCTACAGCCGTTACTTCATCGTTCCGAAGAAGGATGGGGGGTGCGACCTCGGTGCCTCAGGGCTCAGTGAGCTCCGACGAGTGAAATTCCCAGCTGCCGCCCGGCAACGGTACGGCACGGGAGAGCTCGTCCCCTCAAGTGAGGGTGCTAGAGCACTTGGGTCGGTTATTCCCTCAGTGCCCTCATGGAGGTTCATTGATACCCCTGCAACCTCGGTGCTTCAGGGCTCAGTGAGATCCGACGAGCGAAAATCCCAGCTGCCACCCAGCAACGGTACAGCACGGGAGAGCTCGCCCCCCTCAAGAGAGGGTGCTACAGCAGTCAGGTCGGTCGTCCCTGCCGGTCATCCGCTTCAGGGCACCAAACTGGCTCCTCTAATAATACCAGACGCCAGCCTCGAGAGGCTGGTTCCCTTAGTAGATTTTCTGGTAGCGTGGAAACTTCTACCAAATATCTCAAAATGGGTCCTGCAGATCATAGAGAAAGGTTACAGAATCCAGTTCAGTTCTCATCCGCCTCGTTTCAACGGGGCCATCCACACACTAGTGGGCCCCGAGCAGGCTCAGGTAATGGAACAAGAAGTAGATACTCACTTGAGGAAGGGGGCCATAGAACGTGATCCTCCTCTCTCTCTCGAGAGAGCGTCCGGGTTCTACAGCCGTTACTTCATCGTTCCGAAGAAGGATGGGGGGGTTGCGTCGGATCTTAGATCTCCGTCTTCTGAACCGCGCTATCAAACGGCTTCGGTTCAAGAATTATTCGAATTACTATCACTATCAGCAGATAGTATCTCAGAACCAGTCCGAGGACTGTTACGATAGATCTCAAAGACGCTTATATCCATGTTTCCATCCTCCCTCAACACTGGAAGTTCCTGAGGTTTGCTTTCGGGGGCGAAGCATACCAATATCGAGTTCTTCCCTTCGGCCTGTCACTCTCACCCCACACTTTCACAAAGTGTGTGGATGCTGCTCTGGCTCCACTGCGACTCCAGGGCATCCGCATACTCAATTATATCGACGATTGGTTAACACTAGCTCAATCAGAGCAGATGGCGGCTCGGCATCGAGATGTCGTCCTCGCCATACGAGAGAGCTGGGGTTAAGACTAAAAGCCAAGAAGAGTGTTCTTTCTCCACTAAAGAGAACCACTTATCTGGGCATGGTGTGAGATTCGACCACGATGCAGGCACGTCTGTATCCTGCTCGAATAGAGTCTATCCTCACTGCAGTCAAGAGAGTGAGAGAAGGCCAGTCACTCACTTTCAAACAGTTTCTGAGGCTGTTGGGCCGATGGCAGCGGCGTCCAACGTGATACCTTTTGGCCTGCTGTACATGAGACCCTTGCAGTGGTGGCTCAGAACCAAAGGATTTTCCCCGAGGGGGAATCCGCTTTGCATGATCAAGGTCACGCGGCGATGCTTACGTGCCTTAGACATGTGGAAAAAACGTTGGTTCCTGGTTCAAAGCCCGACGTTAGGGGCTCCTTGTCGTAAGGCTAACGACGGATGCCTCTCACGGGCTGGGGAGCGGTCATGAATGGCCGCTCTGCCCAGGGTCTGTGGGAAGGCCATCATCTCTTTTGGCACATCAACTGCCGGGGAATGCTGGCCGTGTTTCGAGCTCTGACACACTTCCTTCCAGACCTAAGGGGACATCATGTGCTTGTCCACACAGACAACACATCGGTGGTCTCCTACATCAATCGGTGGAGTTATGGAAGCTGTTGGCATGGCCCCTGAGGGGCACAGCTCATAGCATCTGGTCTCTCAACTGAAGATGTTGAGACCATACTCCAGTCCAGAGCTACCGCCACTAGGAAACAGTACGCCTTAAAGTCAAAGCTTTTCACTTCATGGTGCGGACAGCGACTACAGGACCCAGTCAACTGCCCAATTGGTACAGTTCGGGAGTTTCTGCAGGAGCGATTCTCCGCAGGGTTATCTCCCTCCACTCTGAAGGTATACGTGGCGGCCTTAGCTGCTTACCACACCCTTCTGGGTGGTCAATCATTGGGAAGACACCCGCTTGCCACTCGTTTCCTCCGTGGCACCCTGAGGCTGAGGCCAGTACACCGCACCAAGGGGCCCATAGTACTTCAGGCATTCTGTCCTCCTCCAGGAAGTAGGCCAAGAAAGGCGTAATATGCTCTGTCCAGTTCGAGCACTGGACGCTTACACACATGGAGCTGCCCCGTGGCGTAAGGCAGATCGGCTTTTTGTTTGTTTTGGTCCGCCAAGAAGGGATTTCCGGCGACCAAGCAGACTAAGGGTAGGTGGGTGGTCGAGGCCATCTCACTAGCCTATGAGTCCTCTGGCCTCCCGTCACCTATGGGGGGTCAGAGCGCACTCGACCAGGAGTATGGCGGCCTACAAGGCTTTCAACTTGGGTGTGGCCTTACAGGACATTTGTTCTGCGGCGGGCTGGTCCTCTCCGCACACTTTTGTCCACTTTTACAACCTAGACCTGGCTTCTACCCCAGGTTCCAAAGTTCTCTCTTCGTGATGTGCTCATAAAATACACACACAGGCAGGGACTTGGTAATATGGCACAGTTGGTATTCTCGTTCCCAAAGCAAATCTCGACACAGCTCGAGTTCCTGAAAGGGAACTTCTCTAGGTGACGCATGTAACCATGGTTCCCCGAGGGAAAAAGACGCTGCGTCTCTTTGCCATACTCCCTGCATCCCTGCAGGCGCTACTTCATCGAAGCTGGTTTGCGCCCGGCCGGATGTGCTTTTATGCTTTCTGGTGCTTACGTCACCCTGCTCTTGACGTCTCGCTGCTCCATGGACGGATTGACACGTGCTTCAGAACGCGGTCACGCACGGGCGTTCCCAAAGCGACTCGACGCAGCGTCCCGTTCCCTCGGGGAACCATGGTTACATTAGTAACCTGAGACGATTCTTCTCAAACAATTAGTACAAAACTGCCAAACCTAGTGAAACCTGCAATAGCGTGTCACTTGCTCAAAATGGATAGGTCATTCCTCAAAAGCAAGTATTCATGTCAATGAAAGTGTCAGTGTCATCAAGATGAAAATTCCTGACACCATTGTTTATGAACAAGATAGTCAAATGGCTTTGTCATGTTTTCATTATTACAGTTTACTCTGTCAATGTTTTCCGATGCAAAAAAGTCAGATCTTGGTGACACTACCTGAAAATGCTCAAGACAGCACTATATACTATTTGCACAGCCATTTGAAAAATACAGTAAAGTTACACATTACTGTATTTAGTGAGGTAACTGAGTACAAGACACTGAATGTGTATGTTTCACATTTTTACTGCATATGCTCTTTGGAATTCTAATTTGTTCACAGCATTGTGCAAAAGAAAAAATACACCCTTATTTACAACAAACATAAACTCCCTTTGAGTAGAGCTGTGCACAACATATTGGAACTGAACATACAACATACATAGTACTGTAATCATTCATGCACATCCAGACGTTCCTCTCTGTCTGGCCACATAATTTCATCTACATCACAGCGAATATCATCTCTTGCAATGCAGCGAGGAAAGTATCTCCTCGAGTGGCGAATCCACCCTCTGCAGGACTCTGCTGTGATGTCATCACATGCTGCATCCATGGCCGCTAGCAGGGCCATTTGGGTATGTGGATGCCGGTCATATACCTTCCACCTCCAGGAAGAGAAAAACTCCTCTATTGGATTTAGGAATGGTGAGTAGGGAGGGAGATATGCCACCAGCATCCTATCATGTGCTGCAAACCACTGTCTGACGACATCTGAGTGGTGAAAACGCACATTATCCAAAACAACAACATGCTTGCTCAGATGGTCTCCAGTTAGACCCCTCTCATTCTCAGGGATTATGTCCCTGTAAAGAGTGTCTAAAAAAGTCAGCAGATGTTGTGTGTTATATGGACCAAGACGGGGGATATGGGTGAGGACGCCGTTTTCTGAGATGGCTGCACACATAGTAATATTCCCTCCTCGTTGGCCTGGGACATCAATGGTTGCTCTCTGTCCAATGTGATTCCTTCCACGTCTTCTACCTTTTGCCAGATTGAAACCCGCCTCATCAAGGTATATGAATGTGTGCAGCGGTTCCCTGCCCTCCAGCTCCAGTACATGCTTTATTACAGAAGAGGGAGTGAGAAAAACTATAACAACTTTTCCTGTGTAACAATGCATTTTGGACAACATATTGTACAGTATGCACTGTGAATACACATACACAGAACTGTCATGTAAGTGTAGTGCATGACACTACACAAAGTAAACAGTTTACAGCACTGAACATTAGAATATGCATAGAACACATACATGTTTTACCTGTACATACTGGTGACGGAGCTCCTTCACTCTGTCGCTGTTCCGTTCAAATGGCACATTGTACAATTGTTTCAAGCGCATTTCATTCCTCCTGAGCACTCTGTCAATTGTAGCAACTGAAACAGATTCAATATTCCCAAAGATGTTGTCATCCTCTATAACAGCACTTTGTATCTCTCTCAACCTTATGGCATTGTTTGCAATCACCATTGCACAAATGGCTTCCTCTTGTTGCGGAGTAAAAAGGGGCCCTCTTCCACCTCTGCAAGGTTGTCTTGCAATCCTGTGTGGTGCAGAGTAAAATTACAGTAAATATGGCAAATCATTACTGTAACACTACTGTACACTACAATACACTAAATGTATGATGCAGTAAAGCTGTACGTCGAAATGTAAAATGTACAGTGACAAGTTCTTGTCCCACTGCAAGCTTCATGTATGACACAATGACAATAGTGCAGTGCAGATTGTTTAGTGCTGAATTACTGTCCATTTATACACACCTGTTCTCCCGACAAAATGTTTGAATAATTGAATTTACAGTGGTTCTCCCAACATTTGGCTGCACCCTTCGACCAGCCTCAGCCATTTTGAGGCCGTGATTGCAAATATGATCCACAATTGTAGCCCTGATTTCATCAGTGATCCGCCTATGTACTTGGCCTCTTCCCCTGTTTTGTCCCCTTCCCCATCCTCCCCGCACCCTCACCCCTCTTCCACGAGGCTGACCTTCCATTTCTGTGTCACAGTATTGTAGAAATGGTACACACTATGTCCTGCTTGGTTCATATATGCTTGTAAAGTGGGGGTTTATGGGATTCAGCTCTGACAGTGATTGTAGAGAAGTGGCTTATCATTGGTTGCAACTAATACTTCACACACCCCTTCTCATCAGTGAAAGTTGAGATTCACCTGAGAGAAATTGTTCAATTTAGGAGAAATTTTCAGGAAAAAAAAAAAAAAGATTTTAAAAAAATTTGACAAAAATTTTGCTTGAAAGGATTTTGACAACTAGTTCAAAATTGTGTAGTAATGACTAAAGCAATGAAAGAGGACTATTAGTTTTAGGAAGGACTATTAAGCATTCACAAGTATAGTTACTTTGGACTGACTTGACATAAGCAAAGATAAGGGTTATAAAACAGAAGAGAGTGTATGAAAGCAATTGATGCAGTCCAAAAGCATTTGCATTTGTGTCGAAGGAATGCGGAAACTGCACTAGTGTGTGCACAAAGACTACACATGTTGTGAGTGGAAAATAACTGTTGTGCAAATGTAAGTAGTGATGTGAGAAATGCACCAAAGCGACTGAGAAAAACTGTAAATATTTTCGCTTGCTCAACATGTTATTTTGATTCTGCTTGATTTATACAGGTGCTTTCTTCCTCAGATCATCTTACCTGAAGATGACAAGGTCATCATTGATATTGTGCAGACACAGGTTTTGGTCATACGCATCAGCATATGACATGGCTATGTAGATTTTTGGGGTTTTACAGTGAAAGAAATGTAAAAGATGGGGAAATTGCTGGGAAATTTTAACATAACGGCAGCATTTTGGATCAGTGCCAAGGTGTCAGAGGCGAGAGAAGAGATGGCAGATGTGTTGTCGACAGATACAGTATAGGCACTGATGGAGAATGAGACCCGGTGGGCTCCGGTTGATTGTTTCTGGCTCTTTCCACACTTCCCTAAGCACAACACAAACTACATTTCCATTATGTATCAGTCAATTTTGTCAACATGTTGTGAATTCCTTAAGTCTGCCATTTCCTTCGCTTTGCTTTAGATTTGTATTTGTTTGTACATGAACATGAAAAACGGTTTTCCTTTCAGCCTGCATTTGCGCTTGGCTTTCACAGGTGTGTGTTTGATGATAAAATTGCATGAGGGTTTTTTCAGGGATAAGTGCACCTCTGGGTTGCGGGGAAGTGCAGTGGCAGAGAAATTAAACTCCTCTTTTCAGCACATAGCGCACATAGCTTCACATGCGGTCATGTTTATAAAAAGAGATACTGTGTTTTTTCCTGAATATGACATTCAGCATCCTCAGATCTTCCAAACATTGCGCAGATAAAGACTGTAAACTTAAATTAGCCAAATTGTGTAGAAACAAAGCACTCTTTTAACACTAAGCGCAATGCAAAGATTACTCTCCCAGATCAGAATGAATAAGCCGAAGCCATTTCACTTTTCAGAGATACCCACGTCGAGTTTTCATATGCATGCCTGCGTATCTACCTGTCTGAACTGCCAATCAAAACTACAGACAGGTATTTGATTAGATTTGAAATTCAAAATAGCACGAGAATTCTGCTGATGAGCCAGCGCCTTCACCTTATTTTGCGTTGTAGCGTCTGGACCAATCAAACACACAATATATATTTTGTTTTTATATTTAACAAATACTCTGTAACCCCCCTCAGTTAACAAGAATATGAGGACCATGACCCTTCCCCGAAATGCGTAACACACCAGGAAGCCGAACAGGCACCTGGTTGGATGGCAACCAACGCTGATATCACTGGGGTTATTGGCCAAAAGAATGCAAAGCTAAGGGGAAGAACCTGCATGTCCCAGGCAAGAGCAGAGTAGAAAGTGGAATGTTCTCTAATTAATTCATAGGAAAACTTTTCTTTGATTGAACACACATATCCTTCAGGTCATTGGGTATATTATTTTCATCGTGTATTTTGTCTTTGAGATTTTATACTGTTTTATGCAGTCTTATGATCGAAATACTCACTCCTGTAAGCTTACATATATATATCTCTACCATATGTAGTATCTATGAATTCGCCTTCTTATGATCGAAACAAGCGTGTATATTATATTGTGGTACATAGGCAATATATATTAGGGTCTTGAGAATCTTTAGTAATTTATTCAAGTCCATTTGCAAATTACCATGCTTAGAGGACAAAGGGGTCGTAAACCCTCCAGCAAGTGCCACCTCCCGCTCGGAATTTCCATCTTTCTAATTGGACAAGCCCATCTTGAAAGGCGGGGGATCTTCTCCGACCTTAAAGGCCCTGCTCCAGGGACCCTCCCAGTTCGGTGGTTTGTTGGAATTCTGAGAGGTGGTGAGACAAACGCTCCCGAAAACGCTAAGCTCGTGCCAGGCTTAGGCCTTGTCCTTTCCATTCATCAAGTAACACCGACTCAAACTGGTTCTTCTCATCGACCAGAATTCAGCAAAGATCTACGGGAAGCCTTAAGATTTGCATCAGGAATCTCTTTCAGACAGACGAGACTTGCAAGTATCAAACTTAGTCTTATTAATTGTTACATTAGGTATCATTTGCACCTTTTTTCAAAGGTGTGTTTGAACTAAGAATCTGACCTTTCACTCAGGTGTAGATCTGCTGAATATGCAAATGGTTCTATAAATTCATATTCTTATTTCTCTTCTCTGTACTGCGTTAAGCTTTAAACCCTTTCTATACCACTGTATGTGTGTGTGTGTGTGTGTGTGTATGTTAGACCAGTTATGTGTTTATGTAGGATGTTAGACCAGATTATGCAGTATGTTAGACTAGTTTAAGTGTTTAAGTATCACACTTGACGTTGTTCATTGTTTGCTCAAAACTGGAGTCACTTAATCATGCAGATTTATGATACAAGCTTTTGTAGAATTGTACAGTAGAAAAGTTATTTCCCTTAACCAGGAAACTAACGTTCTTAGAATTGACAAGACAGTTGACCCTGAGAGGTCAGCAAAATATCTACAGCGGATCTAAAATATGAATAATTAATTATAACTAGTTATGGTTAATTATTCATATTTCCCATGAGCTGAATCTTACAGCGTAGACCTTCCTGCATCAACAGCAACTTATTAGATTTTCTTGAATGCTCACCTGCCTGTTCATCACTGCTAGCTATTGGGGAGGAACCCCTCTCCTCCTTCTCCTCTTCCAATTAGAATGCAGCCAGTAATGTAATTAATTACCCCGGCCAAATGGTGAAGTCGTGGCCTAATGGTTAGAAAGTCAAACTCATAACCCAAAGGTTGTGGGTTCGAAGTCTTGTACCGGCAGGGATTGTAGGTGGGGGGAGTGAATGTACAGCGCTCTCTCCCCCTTCAATACCATGACTGAGGTGAGACACCGAACTCCAAACTGCTCCTGGGCACCGCAGCAAAAATGGCTGCACACTGCTCCGGGTGTGTGTTCACGGTGTGTGTGTGTGTTCACTGCTGTGTGTGTGCACTTTGGATGGGTAAATGCGAGTATGTCACGTCACTTTAATTAAAAAAAAGTCACAAATGAGCTCTGCCATGCAGGGGATCTTCTCTCTCTCTGGTGCTCGATTAAGAGACAAGAGGAGATACACTTCAGTGCATGTATGTGATTCATGCCTCAGATCCCGTATTGGTGAATTTACCTTGAAATTAAAAGATAAGATATAAGGTATTTATTTAAAGTGGTTAAACTATAGTCAAACTATCCTTGCTTAGTAGCTTGCTTAGCAACACATTGATCATATAATGGCAGCCTTGGTGAGCACACAAGACTTCTTTCAAAAAGAATAACCCCAAATGTTTGAACAGCAGTGTGTCTGTATGTATTAAGTATGTATGTGTGTATATTATATATTAATTGAAGCTTCTTAAATGCAACATACAGGAGAGACTGTTTCATTATTGAGTAATACAATGTACTGAAAACAGTTATATAGCATTTTTTCATATTATTATACAATGGTAAATGTTTTTTAAATGTTGTTGGAAACAACAAAAAAATGTGTTAAGTTAGTAGCATGACTACTGCTCAGATCAAATGCTCTCTTATGAAGAGAAGAGCGAGCAGGACTTGAGAGGCTCAGAGAGAGAGAGAGAGAGAGAGTGATGCATAAGGAGAAGAATGTATGTTTACTTGATACTGCTGGGTCTGAGCTTGTAAACTACACTGAAAGGCAGCAGGTAGACAGTCAGAGAAAACAGGACACATGATGCTACCTGCATAAGAATGAGTGGAACAAGGGCTCTGAAGCTATTATGGTGATGATACTATAAATCAGAGTTAATGGGGCACCTTGCAAGAGAATCTATATGCTATAGACCTGAGGGCTTCACTTAATATTCAGACAATTAAAGCATTTCTTGACTTGTGTAGGATCTTCATTTGTAAATGAAGTTAGGGTTATGTATTGATGTTTTTTTTGTTGCAGCGCAGAGATGTCAGTGCTTTGTAAAAAACTATGATTGCTTAAACTTTTATATTTTAAGAAGCTCTGTTTTACACTTTTTTGATGCCTCTTATTTTTCTCTGAAGTTCACTTAATCAAACTTAATCAAGTGTTAATGTACCAAAAGCAGAGGCACGTGCCCCCATGACCAAAAAAATAAATAAATCATATAATCAATAATTATTATTATTTTAGGTACAAAATTAGTAGTTCCCAAAAGTTGTCTCCTTTTGGTGAATTTCGTGTTTTCAAGCCAAATTATATAATTTATAATTTAGCCTAAGTGTGATTTGTGCAGAACCAAGGAGTTTTTGTGTTCAGCTGGTTTTGGGAATCCATCCAAAATTTTACAAATTATTAATTTGTCAACACAACACAACACAACAGAAGAGTTTTATCATTCAGTGAGGTCTATTTTATACATTAATTTAAATGTCAGCCTTTTGTGAAAATAACTGCCAAACCAGGGAATCTGTCACAGGGTCACCGCCTTTCTCTGAAGGACTGCAGAGAGCATCCTCTGATTCAGAAACTATGCTGTCAGATGCATAGATAAGGTACAGTTTAGCCTTGTGTTGTCCAATGCTGAATAGATGCAGGACTTTTAATATTCTGGAATAGCGACAATAAAGGCATTAATTATGTATGTTCTTGCTTCAGTTCATAATTCAAAAGTATAAAATTTGGTCAGAAGATGTTTCAGTAATTATTACAATGAAGTACTTCATTCAGGTTTTTATTATAAATAATAATTCTTATTTTTATTTGGGGTTGGGTTTTTCCCATGACACTCAAACAGTGTTATCAAAAAGTCAATTCTGCTTGTTTTCTGTACAAATGAGGGACAATTTATCGACAGTAGAGTTGAGTTGCATTTTTGCTTGGTTCATTATAAAAAATACCACTAGACTATGATGACTCACAGTCTTAGGAAGATGTGCCAGAAGTGCCCCTTTATGTAAATGCCCTCTGTTACGATTGGTTAGCCTACCATATGTAGTTTACACTGTCAGTCATCCAGACAGGCCAAGTTGTCAAATATTGAACAGATACATAAATGTGCATCTCATACGGATTTTGGCCAAAATAAAAGCTTGATGGTTTAGGATTTGAAAATGAGATTGTACTGTTAAATAAATGATATAATACTAAGAATAAGAATATATAAATAGTTGTATTATTTTATGGTTGTTTTGATATGTAATGACATACTTAGACACAAGCAAACTTGGGAGATTTGTTTTTATTTAATTTTAGATTGACTACATTTTTATTAGAAACAAATGCAATTAGATTTTTTTCTGCAAATCATGCAGCCCTAACGTCATGTGTAAATGAGCTCATTGTTTTGATGTCATGACCATGCTATTTTCTAAAATGACCCATTTCTGCAGCTTGTTTTCCATAAATGGCCTGATTGAACTTTGAAGCCTTTTTGTGAATATCGGAGTATACCTACATAGTACACCGAATTATCTTATTTCAAAAGAGCAAAGAAAAACATGTTTTTCATGACATAACCTATTTAAATCTGCAACAGGAACATTTCGAAGAGTTAAACACCCTTGCGGTGCATTCATTGTAAGATCTGAGAGGTGAATAACAGTCTGCACATGACAATACCTCACTCAGAAGAAGCACTCTGTCAGCCCCTCATGCTCACTTGACGATGTAGAGGCTCTGCAGCAGTTGTGATAATGGAGTAAAAGCATGTAAATACTCTTTAAATACTCCATATATTCACACCCCCTAACAGCCAGTAGACAGAGTGCACTTGCACTACAGAAGTACTCTAAGCTCCTCTCTGCCTCAGTATTTATCCACATCTGAACCGCACACCTGGAGCTCAGAGACGCTGGGTGTGGACCAGAGCACACAGAGGAACCATGTGGTGGTTCTTTCTCAGGTGTGTTTGGCTGAGGAGTCACTGTAACAAACAGCCGGGTAAAGGTTAATCCTCTCAAAGAGGAAGCTAAAAAAGCGTGTGCTGCCTTTTTATCTACACAGCTGCCATTACCACAGGCTTAACCAGCTCACCGGTGCTTGCTTTCATTATTTCTAATATGAGCCTCACAGTAAGTAATGATACTGTGTGAAGTATTGTTCTTATACTGAACCACTAAGAACTTTCACACATACTGATTTTCTGCACATTTAATTATGTTTTTCTGTTAAGTGGTCATATGTGAAAATAACTTGTTGAAGAAGCTACGTGCAAACAAAGCCAGTGAAACGTTTGTGTAACTGTTCTAGCATGTATAAGAGTAAACATATTTAGCTTTATTATCTGTTCTTCAGATGAGGAAAGAAAACAACACCCTTGAAAAAATAGCGGTGCTATAAATTAGATTTTCACAGTTTGTGGATCAAACTTTGTATATTTATATGATGTTTGTGACGTGATAAACAATTAATAGTTAAACAATAAAATAATGCATATATTATTAATGTTAATAATTTATTTGATAAATTATCTTTAAAGGTGAGATATCATGAAAATCCGATTTTCCAGGTTTTAAGTGCTATAATCAGTGAACCCGGCCGGTCTGCCCCTAGATCTACCAACCAAGGAAAGGTGAAAAAGATGAACTCAGTAACTTTGTTTTGGTAAGCTTTTTTCTGCATGTGTTCTGAAAAAAAAAGCGAGCGCGTCTATTTCCCTCCCTAGGACGTTGCAACAGGGAGCTCAGTATCAATATCCCCCCCCCCTACGACAACACCCACTTACATCTTGCTGAGTTTCCCACCCACAGCCGCCATCCTTTTGATTTCGCTAAATGGCGAACAAACGGTGTAAGTCAGCTTCTAGATGCCATGGCAAAAGTTTGAGCAAAACATGCTAACTGTTCTGTCTTTGGCTGCACAGACCCACTATTACAGCTAGTCCCAGCCTCAGAGGGAGACAAGAGAGCAGTGGATTTATTGATTCATTTACTTTATATTGATGCTGCCACACAGATCTAAAATAAACACGTGATTTTACTCCCTCTTTCCCCCCAAGCTGTTTTACCTCACCAGACATAAACCAAAAATTTTTTTTTTTTCCACACTTTCCTTTTTTTGTAACTCATGGTTTTAATCTGTAAATTGTTGTGTGAATGAAGAAAACATTAGTTTCTGTCTGGTCACGTTTTCCCGGGTACTCCCATGCTGTGACAGCCGCTTTCTGTACGTGTGCACTCAGAAAACCATATTTCAGAAGTTAAAACTAATATGGTTTAAAACGCATGATTTCAGTGCGATAAACATATTATTCATATCATGACCAAAAAACATGATGTTATTTTTAGCAACGAGTATCGATTTCTGTACATGAGCTCAGGCATCGGTATTCTAGGACAATAGGGGGGAGTGGAGTGCTTCCCCCCCGCCAGCTCACATATTTTGCATTTGTACTAAGAGAATGGGCAACGAAAAACAGTAGAGACCGGCATTTTTCAGGCCTCGGGCCTGTTTTAGGCCAGACTCCTTATTTGTATTATTTTAGACATCCATCACATATTGAGTGTGAGAAAAAACTGCCTCGTGGTCGGAACAAAACACGATGACACGCCACCCAGCACTGTCAAGTGTGGCTAGACGGTTGTTTATGATCCCGCAGCAGCATGTAGGTATGGTGCGTGCTGTCAGCGCAGTTCATTCTGAAAAAAAGATTGCTTCGCCACCCCTTGTGCAAGCAAATAGGCTTAAGCTGTGCGCAAAGCACCGCGCAAAAAGTACCATTACCATTAAAAGTGACAGGAAAGACGCCGCGGGAAATAGTAAGGAGATATTTGAGTTATTTACCAATAAACAGTACTAAATAGCGTTTTCTGAGTCAGTGTCGCAAAGATAAAGATGATGATCCTGACTCGCCATTTCTTCATTAGACGCGCCTTTAGAGAGAACTGCATCTTTACGGATTATGATTATAATTAAAGAGTTTTTGTTTTTGATTTGTTTTATTTCAAGTAGTAATTAAAGCTTTCTATAGATATATTTATCATGTCTGTGAGACATGTATTCGCCTGAGTTTTGAGCTTGCCATTGTGGGTCAAGTCCCCCCCCCCTCTTTCTTCCCTCGACTCAAGACGAGTAATCGGCATGTAAAGCCGATTCATATTGTTTTACCTTTTCGTATTTTATAAACGCCCCCCCCCCCCCCCCCCCTCAAAAACGTGTTGTTGATATTGTGAGTTGCACCACAAATAAAGTAAAACCCTTTACAGTACGACATGATGTATTACTCTTACCATTTTATGAGCAAAAATGGCGGGGCGCTATTCCAATGAAAAAAAAAAATGCAAAGTGGCCCCCTGCGGCGCTGGCGGCCTCCAATGTCATGTAGCCACCCCAAGCCGCCCCCCCCCCCCAGGCTTCAGCTTCCACTCTCAGAACCAAACCGCACTCCGGCTATATAGCGCACATTTATCTAGGTTTAAGCTTTAAACACTGCTATATGCTTGAACCATTTTATATCTATAGATTTTATTTTAGGCAAGTCGTGATGATTTGAGAAGGCTAAATCAGGGGTTTTTCCTCTGCTAAAAAACTTGGCCCTTCCAGGCCACTCTTCCTCAGGAGTTTAGCTCCAACCCTAAGCCCACAAAAAAAACACACCTGAACCAGTTAATCATTGTCTTCAAGACTATTAGAAAGCTACAGGCAGGTGAGTTTTTGGTTGGATCAAATCTCTGCAGGAAAGTAGCCTGGAAGGGCCAAGTTTGCCCATCACTGGGCTAATTGATCAAACATAGACTCTCTGTCTGCCGCTGGCTGCTTGGTCGTTACTTTAAAAAAACAAAAACTTATATTTAACGAACAAAAACTGCTCGAAACATTTTTTTTAAATAACTTCATAAAAAAAGCGAAACGAAATATAATCACTTTGCTATTACATACACAAACTGAACTCATGTAATAGCTGACCCCCCCCCCCCCCCCATTAGCTTGATACTAAAGCTGATTTTGGCACGAGCCCAACTCCTCGTGGTACCCACATTCAAGACGCTCGCCTTTTTCCGGCTTCGGGCTATAGGAATGGTAATTCTGGACAAAGAGCTAGAATGGCTGTCGGACCAGGTCGGGCTAGAGACCATGCGCTTCTGGTGCCAGGAGACCCGGGTCATAGGTGGGGGCGTCGCTAAATTTGAGGTTTGTTTCTGCTTCCACTCAAAATAGGCATTTTCAAACAGCTGTAACCTTAATTTCACATTAATGATCTTGGAAAGCGGTGTAATATTTGAGCTGGACAGTCCCACCGACACGTATCTGGGACAGAGAGCTTAATTATTTACACATATTGTAAAAGGGGCACTTAAATACTGTTACACTTAGACAGGGTTTATTTTATAATATTAATTAATATACTTATTAAGCCCCCAAGGTATATCCCACTCAGCCACTGTTTTCCAGCCTCAAATGAATATCAAGTTGACTGCGGCATATAACTTTATATTGTGATCGGAAAGGGATAGTTCCCACGCCCGCAAAACGTGCACAAGTTGTCCTTTTTTTTTTCCCAATAACTCAGGCATCGCAAATGTAGCATAACTTTTTTCTGCAAGGCCTAGAAGTCGTGTGTATCGTGTTTCCCCCCCAAGAAAACAGGAACGTGATGCGTTACTTGGTGATTTATAAAATGCAAGTCTTATGCGCGGTATCGTCCCTTTTGCTAGAGTCAAAAAAGCAGATACCTGTACAGACAAGATCTGACTTGACATTTGATCTAGTACTCTTATAGCCTCTCGTGCCAGATTTAGGTCTTATTAAAGAAAAAAACGCAATGGGTCTAGTGCAGCACATTTACTGTTAGCTGTAACATTGTAACACAACCTTGCTCTCGGTGTAATCGCATAGTCTCATACGCACTTCAGCGATTTAAGCGCCCCGCAAATGATTCTCCCAATTTAGTAGCGATGTATTGCCGCCTTCTTTTAATGTGAGTTTGTGTGTGCATCATTTTTGTGACATAAAATATATTATGTTATATGTTATGTTGTGTTGTGTTGTGTTATATCTCCAGTTTTAGTGATATACTAAATTAATTCTAACTCGTTCCTTCATTAATTTTATGGTCATTAATTTATCGTTTGTTTCAGGTCTCGAGTGCCTGGGCACCCAAGCGCGGAAGCAATCTACCTGTCGAATGCTGGGTGCCGTGGGTGTGTCTCTTTTTTTTTTTTTCGTTTCTTCTGGTGCCAATCCCTTCTACTCCCCTCTCTCTCCCCCCCCCCCCCCCCCCCTTTTTTTTTTGTTTTTTTTTTTCGCTCTTTTTTTTCCGCAATGGCGTATATAAAGTGTATGCTTTGCAGCTCAAATAGGCAGATTTACGCATTTGAAAATTGTATATATTAATATATGTTCACTACTCACCCCTTAGGTCTAAGGTTCATTACCGCTATAACGCCCGCCCCATGCCTTTAGCCCCCCCATATTTTTCCCCACAAATTTTTTTTTTTTTTGTGACACTGGCACATCTGCTGGCCATCTCGCCATGTTCTTGACACCTTCTGGCAGCTTACCCCAGGCTGTGTTTTTTGTTATCCGTGGTCTTCAAAGTGGCTATATTGTATCTTGCTATACTCAGCTGGTATGCTTATCGAATTAAAGAGTCATCCAAGATGCCCCTACTTTCATAAGGTTCCTATTGTACTGCTACTGTTCTATGTCCTCCCTTAACGGTAACCACTAAGGCGTGATACGCGGTCAGTTTGTGTTCGAGATTAACTCTTCTTGACTGAATCGCCCCCCACCCCCGGCCAACATGTAGGGCCTTACTCACCCCCCTCCAGCCGCACTTCGCTGTCTCGGTATACATGTAGAATGCGCCGTACATAAAATCCAACCATTCTAACACTACAAGTAGTTGCACCCCTTCTAGGTGACAGCATTCATTAAGGCACATGACTGTGTGTGGGGCCTCCTTAGTGTTACCCAGCCGTTAAAGACTTTCCAATGCTCCTCCGCGACAAAGTTGCACAGTAGTAATTATAACACGCCCATATAGTCGCCCCTTTCGTCCTTCTAGTTGTGTTAGGGACCGCATTCCAGTCAGTTAGTGTGATTCGCCGGTGCTAGCCCTCTCTTCTGCGAGTCTTTACTGGAATTGATATATTTCTGAGGTTAAACTCTGCGGTCACCGCCAGTCCCGCCAGGCCCGGATGACAATGTCCCCTACTTTCCTTAGGCTACTCCCCGTAAGCGCAATGAAGTGCACCCACACCCCCTGTCTACGGATTAGACAGATTTGTGTGTATTTGTGGAATAGGAAGAGAGAATCAGCATTACTTACTTTGGGTATTGCTGGGAAATAACAGTTAAGATAACATCTACAATCTGAGTTGGATTTATTTGCATTCTTAGCCTAGTTACTGAAAATGTACGGTTTTATAGTTCTGAATCTACCATCTTTGTTTACAACGTTTTGGCTGGGTAAAGCTCCTGTAGTACATGTTGAAACAATGTGGTAATACTATGGTACTTTGTGGTACTTTTTTTATTGTTAGCACCTTCTGGATTTTGGAAGGTGAGGATTCCTGCTGAAACAAACTGTTTAAACCAGCCTAAGGTTGTTTTAGCTAGTTTAAGCTTGTCTGGACTAGTAGTTGGGGCAGCTAGCAGACTGCAAGTTGGGACAGTGGTGGCCTAATGGTCATTTTAGAGAGATCAGACGATTGCTACTACAAAAGGTTGCATGGCTTCGAAGTCTCGGTAAAAATGCGCAGGGATGTCAGGATGGGGGATCTCATGTTAGTGATTTACCCCCCTAGAAGGCAATGCGCCCCACTCTACTTCCACCCTCAACCACGACTGCGGACAGTAGCTTGTTAAAGAGGGTACATTATGCTGTTTTAAAGATAATTATTTTGTGTATTTGGTTTGATAACAGAATATGTTGACATGCTTTGATGTTCAAAAAACACATTCTTTTCTCAAATCATGATACCATTTTATTGTAGCTTTCCGTTGATCGCCTATGCCCGTACCTCTCTCAAAGTGCTTGTTTTAATACAACTTTCTCTCATGCCGATACAAAGCCAAGTTTGTTGCCACTACTGCATTGGGCCTATCACAGATGCCAGATGACCATTGTGATTTGGGCCGTCCGAACACCGACAAGACACATCGTCGGAAAATGCGGCGTCCCCCCCAAGCCCCTTACCATAATTCGTGCTCGAGACATCCCCCTTTTTCAATGACCCCCGTTCTCACTTCAAAATTAAATGTAAAGCACAGACTAAATAATGTATTAGTTTTACATCAGTTCAAGCCGACCAAGGGGGAACAGAGTCGCGTGACTAGGGAACCAGTCTACACATTATGATGCAGTACACAAACAGGTTGAGCTTAGCAGCCTGACTATACTGTGAGCTGTGATTGCCTGTGTCTCCCCTACCCCCCTCTCCTTTCTTCCTATTGGCTCTCACACACACACACACCACACACTCTAGGCGCGCTGCAACGGGATAGGCGGCACACACACACACACACCGATGGCAAAACTCATGCATCATGTATGCAACAGTCAATAGCCAATAGGTACTTAAACTAATAAAGAAACAGCTAGCTGACTCTTTTCTTTCAGAAGCGCACCAGCACTTGTCAGTATTGTATCCCAGCACCTCCCCCCCCCCCTCCCCCCCCCACACACCAAAGGCCGCAGCCCACATGTCTACATATCGCTCCTAGGTTCACGACACGGTCGTAATTGTAAAATTGCATTGCTGCCTTATTGTTGCTAAGTAATCCTTAAATGATTCCTCACCTCCTCCTGCATCTAGCTTTCAGTGTAAAAGGCAGGAATATAACACTCGTGCATTTCTGACCTTTCGGCCCATCAGAAACACAAAACGATCTGCTCTGACATGCACCTGCCCCATCAACACTAACGGCACCGCTCGGTTTAAAGTTGAAACCACGCCTTACTTTCTTTGCCCCTTAGAAGAATTTATCTTTGGGCCACGCTTTATGCAACATATTCCTCACTAGATAGGTATGATATGTAGGCGACGGTACTCCGATGTTAGAACGAGCCGTTTAGGGGAGGAAGACGTGAGCCCCAGAGTCTGTACTTTGAGTAAGAAATGCTATCTCTTTGCCCATTTTTGCGGAATTTAGCGTCCTGTAGCTAATTCTTCAGCGGAGCGTATCTGATCTAAAATCAGCCCTGTTTTTCACACTTCCAAAGAGAAAGGAAAACTTGAAATCGCATCGTATGACCGACTACTTGTAGTGCGGCAGATGCCCGCAGACATCTGCAAAATTGTGCCCCAAAACTCGGCCTAGCCTAGAGTCGGAGACCACCTCAGGGCAAGCCTGCGCGAGGCCAACTAAGTCTACTCAGAACCATGTTTATTAAGTGGCTGGTTTTCAAGTCGATGTTTTTAGCAAAGCGATGACGGGAAATATCAATTTGCCTCTGCTTGCAGTACCTTGCTCCTCCCATCTCACTCTTTCCTTCTCTCACCTTCACAGTGGCCTGGGTACTGTCAAGCGGCTCCGTGTGGGTGTCCCGTGAGCCACGAGTGAAGTTAAGATCAGTCCCGTAAATGTGGAGGAGAGTGATGCTGAGGTGAGCTCTGTAATGACGCTGCCTTATTGCTTTCCATGAACACTGCGGCTTCATGCATATTTATGAGTGGAAATATCAGTTTAACAACAGCCCCGTCTGCACACACCTTATTCCAGGACTAATGCTTGTTTCTGTGCACCGCCAGGATCCTGACAATGAGCTTTATACCCTTTATATTAGCTCTAAACGAAAGCTCAGAGAAATGGCAATGGCATTCTGACCCAGCCGCTGCAAGGCAGAAATGAAAAACCTCAACATAACAGCACCTGTATGTATAAATCTTTCCCTCAGTGGTTTTTGGTGATGTCAGCAATATATGAGAGTGGCATCACTGCTTGACCACCAGTTGAGTAAATGTGGAGTAATTGGTTGAACAGATTGATTTGTGACGCTACACTTGTATGTGTTAAATATTAATAGCCATCCATTCCCGTGGAACAGGCTTGAAATTTAAAGGGCAGCTCTCACATGGTCATTTACTTGATTAATAATGGCTTCTAATACAGCTCCATCATCTTGTGAAGAGTCACCTATCTATCTCAACTCTATGAGCCTGCTTTTACTGCTATTGGTACTCAAAACCTTTACCAAGCTGCTGAAAACTAGATTATTCCTTAATTTTGTCTCATGTTTTATGAATGTGTTGATAGATTTGAATATGGCGAAGTGCGTGGCAAGGTTAGAAATTCATGGTGGGATATGTATGGCAGTAGTTGAGTTTAGAAGTCTGACAAAACCAAACTCTTGACAATTGACAGTCACTTTTGCAGATCAGTCTGACCAAGAACTGCCCACTGGTACAGTGTTTTTTTTTTAAGCGGCAGAAAAGACCAGATTATACAGTTGTGTTTGAGGATTTGTCGTGTAACGTTTATTATTATTTATTAGCTCTAAAAAGGGGAATATTTATGACGAATTATAACTGGTTATGATTCATAATAAATATTTAGATTATATCTTATAATTAACTGTAGCAGAATCAATATTACAATTATTTGATCTGTCCGTCCACCGAGCAGACAATATAATCATTTATCAATTCAAGGAATATTTATTTTCTGGCCACAGAACAATAAAACGGTCTTATTTGTAAGTGCTAGAAGGTAATTATTAGAAAATGTAGCAAGGGTCAAACATTCAGTTGACTAACTCGAACTGCGGAGCAGTAACAGAGAGCAATTCGTTGGGATAAGGGCTTTATAAATTGAAAGAACTATATCGTAAAGATAAATAAATAAAACATATATACACAGAATAAACAAAGTAAGGAAAGACTTGGAGTAGTCGCGATAGTAGGACAGAGAGAATAGGAAAGACTGGCAGTATTTCACATCGCTTAACCACAACCTTTGAAAATCAACAAAGAATCCAATAATCACCTTAAAAGGGTCTGAACCTTAAACACGCATCTGAATAATTTTAAGCGGTTACTTGCATTGGTTTTTCGATCGCTGAAGAAGAGTCCGAATGCGGTAGATAACAGAGGTCTTTTGATGAGCTCGCGAGGAGTCAGCTGGAAGTTTTTACTTATGGTTCTTCTGAAGAAGAAGTCCACAACGACTAACGTTACTTGAAAGTAAAAAACTGCCGGAAAATAAAACTCAAGAGGACGATCTTGAGAGTCTTGAAAGGTGTTGTCTCAAACGAAGAAGAAGTTTTATGAGCAAAGTTATTTTGGGCTAATCTTTTTGAGAGTTCCTATTCTGTGTGTACTAGCCAATGAGAGGCATGGATTTTGAGCGGGAGAAACTTTCTTTGTCTCTTGTTTATGGCTCATTTGCATGCTTTATGGCCGGTCTGGAATATCCGTAGTTTTAACCAAAAATATCGTACGAGTCATATGATGCGTTTCACAATCACACACTGTACGTCATTGTCCGAGGAATGAAGTAACCAGGTGTAACATCTGATACCAGAACAATCATTGGAATAGATTAACCAATAGATACATACATACAACCGGAAATCGTGTTTTATGCTTTAACTAAATACAATACACGAGTGGTAAATGCGGCTAATTAATCGGGGAAGTTACACACAACACATGATATAACCGATACAATATAACTGATAATTATAGATCTAAAATAAGAATGTCTTATGCTTGTGTAATGTGTGTTAGTTTGGGTGTGTGTGTGTGTGTGTGTGTTTTCGTTTGGTACCATTTGCGACGACTCTTTGTCGGATGTGTTGAATCAGATTGACAGGATGGCTCCTGCGGGGCGGTCTAATCTCTTGACGGCGAAAGAACCATTTGGCAATTGACACCACCAATCACGAACGTAAAGTTTCTGACCAGAACTGTAATTTATATGCAAATGTCAAAAGGCTAAAAGGGGTCTTTTAAGCCATAAACAGTCCAACGCTCATGCATGATCCTACGCAGACGCTACAGTCGTTTATTTACTTTGTGGTTCTTAAACCCTGTTGTTTATGCATCATTTAACAGTGGCAGTGATGTACATCACTAACTAATAATTAGGCTTGTCACTACACCTAATTGTTATAAATTGTGCCAAACCTTATAGATTCATAATAATCTATATCACTGCATAACAAATTAATAACGCCAACTTACCTTAAGTAATTCCAAATTTTATCCACATACAATACACTCACATAATCACATGATATACTGTATAAAAAAATCTCAATTGCTTGATTTATATCGTCATGACATGTAAACTATACTATTGCCCAGCTTTAAACTGCATGAAACTTTGTTAAGCTGCTTTGTGTATTGTGCAAAGGTTTGCAGATAAATTGACTTGACTTGACTTAAATGCTTCAAAATACATTTTGGAATAGCTATATTTCTAAGTGCCTCAAATCCTGCAAATTTCAACTAGGCAAATCGAGCAACTAGTTCTTGTGAAATGCTCATTGTTACTATGAAGACCTTGTCATTAACATTTAAGAAACAAGTTTGATTTGTTAACATTAGTTACTGCATTTGATATCATAAACCAGCAATTTTTTATAACTTTTAAAAGGTTAATATTAACTTAATAACAAAATGTTAACAATATTAAAATTATTTCCAATGCTATTTTGGACCATTTTGACTTTAATTGTATGGACAAAAACAGTTTTGAAAATACAATATTTTTGTTTTGCAGAAGAAAGTAGTGCCTTGAATGATGAAGAGAATTATGACATATTTCATTCCCTTGGGATGTTGAACATCCTTTTCATGTTCATCTACATACATCACTTGACAAATTTAAAATGTTAAAATATGTAACAAATAACATGAGCTTTTTAACACTTATGATTAATAAATACTGTACATGTATTGTTCATTGTTAATGCATTACTGTAGGTATCATGAACTAACAAATGTGGGTGGTGGTGGAGGGCTGCTGAAAGTCGAGAAATAACGAAGGTAGGACTTACTTGGATATTTATAGGAGTTTTCTCTTGCGCTGATTGGATAAATGGTTGTCATCCCAAAGGAACTGCCGTGTTAATGATTCTGTTGTGCTCGCTCCGCGAAATGTGTTTATAAACCACACTGAAATAGTACATATGGGCAGACAATGTTTGAAAAATAATATCAAGAAGTAATCAAAAGACGATGAACAATAATTACAGCAATTATCCCCTTATCCTGATGCACAACTATCACAACTCTATAAGCAAATGTGGTAGTTCTGTATGTTGTTTCAGGGTTGGCATCATCTCATCTCAGGTGTTCTGGGTCCAGACTGAAGCTTGTGTCAATCCTAGTTACCACGGGATGTCAATCAGAGAAACAAATAGAGACATAATTAGCGTAGCTGCTGTTCCAACAAAGCAATATTTTTTTGTTTAACCCAAGCTAAAGAATGATAATGTGCAATTGATCAGATATAATTGCAGTACAAGATTATGAGTTGCATTATTTGAATGCTTGGCCAAAGAGATGTGTCTTTAATCTAGATTTAAACAGAGAGAGTGTGTCTGAACCCCGAACGTTATCAAATGTTAACAAATTGAGCCTTACTGTGAAGTATAGTATTATAACTTTGTTTCATAGACTTTTCCAAGAATTGTGTGCATGATACATTTCCAAGAATTGTGTGCAACTCGTGCTATATGTGTCAAATATTTTATGAACATTCTGAGCATGCCATCTAAGGCCGAGAGAGTAGATATACTTGTATTTTTAAATGTTTCTTTAACATCCATATCATGAATGGGTGCCGACTGTAGTCCCAGCAATGTCAATAAAGATCAGGCTGTAACATTGCTCTGTGCCGCCCGTAGCGTCAGTTATCATATCAGCGGACTGATGTGGCTGTTTCTCAAGGCTGATTCTTGTATTCCAGCTGCTCTGAACACTGCACACGCCACCACACTAGAGCACCAATTTGACCTCCTCCCCATGACCTCGGGCTCCTGGAGGTCTCCCATCCCCTGAAGAGGAGCGTGGAGGTGTATTTAGTCAACCCTCGCTGCACACAAATTTTATAATGTCTCATAAATCTTCTCTCCCAGAGCCAGGTCTCCCAGCTAAGTGTATTTGATTTGTCAAATATTTAAATTAACTTAGGGTCACACAGCAGAAGCATGTTTGGTTTTCACCATGGGAATGCAATCCGTTAAATACATTAAAAACCTAATCTGGGCACCAAAGTGGGAATAAATCATTCTGCCAGCACTGTTTAAGGACTGTCTGATTATTCTACGCTCTGACTCCAAGCCAGGACATTATTTAAAGGCTGTGCCTGAGGAAGTAGCCTCCAATGTGTTGCTCATTGATTAGCCCCACCACGGGGAAACATTTGGTGAGATAACAGAATTGCCTCGCCTTGAACAGTCAGTCTAAGACAACAGCCATAATGATAAAATTACTCCATGTTATAGTAATGAAGTCAGAAACTAGAGATGCTGTGTGTGTGTGTGTGTGTGTGTGTGTGTGAGGGTTGCACTTGGGAGTTTCAGATTGTCTATGGGTCGATTGTGTTCCATCAACAGACCAGTTTATGTGCCACTGCAGCATTGAGTTTCTGTAATTGTATTTATTTTAGTCTCGTTGTTGTTTAGTTTTGATCCGCTGAAAACTCAATTCAACAAAATACTAGTTTGTGTTTTCAGAGAACCTGTTAAAATGTCCATAGCATCTTATAAAATAAGGTTTTGTGGTTACTGTTTCCAAATTGTGTGTATTGCAGACTATATGCCCACAAAACCTCCCACCGTATGGAATGTTAAACTTAACAGATCCATATTGCACAGAAAAAAAGCAAGAGCTGGCTGAATTCTGATTGGCTGCCTGCTTCGCAATGGCCACAGGTTTTTATCAGTCTGCTGGTGTTGTGCAACATAAGCTGTGTCTCATTTAGAAGGCTGCACCCTCCGGAGGTCGAATCCTCTGGAGGTCGCATCCTCTATAGGATGCATATACGAAGTGTCCTCAACCTAGAAATAAACGAGACGGCCTTCGTAGGACAGGCGGAAAAGGAAACCGGAAGTATCACGTTGCTATGCCAACACATTTAGAGCATTGTTGCACTCTCACACTACTTAAATGAAGGAAATTATTTCTAAATTTGGAAAGTAAAAAAAAAATGGTTTCCTGTTATTTTGTCAATGTTTTGAGGAGTGCAGCATAATACAGCAGGCCATCGGATTAGAGGAAAATAAAAGAAAAGGAGGAGGTTATTAATTAGAACCTAAGTTTATCCGTTTTTGAACGGGCGAATTAAGGTAAAGTGGCTAAACACAACATGCTGGCCGCTTGCTACGTTACCTGTGTACGTACATCTGACTCAGGAGCCGGCAATTTTTTCATAACGACGGTTTTTTTGTTCACTGGAGCACGCGCATAAGAATTGCTGGTAGATCTGATATACGCCCAGTCGAAGGAAAATCAAGCCATCCTGCATCACGCCTCCTATACGTACTCTCATAGTTTGCCTGTGAACGAATGGCGGCATTCGACAGGTAGCATTTAGGACGTGTCCCTACTGCCTTTTCTGAAATGAGACAGGCTCGATGACGTATGCAGCCTTCGAATACGACCTCCGGAGGACGCAGCCTTCTAAACGAGACACAGATATAGCTTTATCACCTCACAGACTCATTTCCCCAAGGGCCATCGCAGGGGCCCATTGTAATGCCTTTTAAAACACATTAGTGCAATATCTTCTTAATAATTTAGCTATTTTTACTGACTTTTTTTTGTAGCAGTGTTAGCTGCAAATACAGTTAAAAAGGGTAGTGTGCTTGTGCAAATCCTGGTTTTATGTTAAGAAAGCAGGCTAATCCATTAGCATGCTAATGTAACAGGCTATGTTATGGTAGCCTGTTATATTAGCTGGCTGGTGCTGGTTTATAGCAAAAACTATAGAATACCCAAGACATGTCACTAGTATAGTTTTGAATGGGGAAAAAATGCAACACTCAATATGGCTGCTCAATCGCAGGAACCCCCGCCTTCTGAATGAAAGAGCCAACCGCTAATCGGTAAAGTCAGAGCGTCACTGCCGGTTGCCGTAGAAAGTCATGGTTGGTACAGAACCAGTCAGCATTCTGAGACACGCACTAGGACTGCACATGCGCACTGGCTGCTCTAGCCTGAAAAATAAGCCTTTTAACGCTATTTGAGCACCAAAAGATCTCTTCTTCATTCATATATTATGAGTCAGTTGTTGTCAGATTTCATTGGTGATTTCAAATATGAAATTTAATTGTAAGCTTGGTGAACTGTTGAACAGCTGGTGAATTTGATGTGTCCCATTCAAAGACGATAGGAGTTCACTTGCATGGCGAGAGGTTTGCTGTTTCCAAGTGGCATCGGTGTGTTGACCTCGCCATAAATGGGACTTTGTTTATAGTCTGCAAAGTTGGGTAACAGGTACATCTAATAATAAAAAATAAAAATATAAAAAGCGAAGAAAATGTTAATTTGACATTAGGGTTGTGTCATAAATAAACATGAATAATTTATTTGTATACTACATTTAAGATCTATGCATACAGCCCCGATGGTTTGTGGATTGTAATGGCATGAGCACCGCACTGACATAGAGTACCAGCTTTAACACCAGTAGAAATCAGTGGAGTATTCCGGTGTACCCCACTAAAGCATGGAATTCGCCAGGGGATCCATCGGACAAAATACCTAGAAGAAACATGGTACCAGAGTATACAATTAGTGATTCTGTCTGGGTCTGAATTTGTCCAAGTTGCAAGGTCCATGGCATCAAATCGTTGAATGCCTGTGAAGGACATTATTGACATGTTTAAAATTGTTTACATGAAAGCCGTTTTGTTTCTAATCTTTTATCCCTTTAAATGCCCTGAAACAGAATGAGCTTGACAGTTATGGTACACAGACAAAGAACAAACATACTTTCTTTATTTCTTTCCTTCTGTTTGTTACCCACGGCTAGCTGCATGATCTTTACCAAAGTCCCTCCTTTAATTCCCATTTGGCCGTGCGGGCGGGACACAAATAGCTGCTATGTTTGTTGATTGCGATAGCCAAAACCGAACTCCCTCCTCGGCCCCCGCGGACGGGCCATTCTTGGTGCACTTTTTGCGCCCTAAACCTTACATTATTACGACATCTCATGATCGTCGTCATTGCAGTCAACATGATCATCAGCAATTGAACCACCTAGCCAGAATTAATTGAAAGCGACCTCCCTTAGCTTTTCACGGCTGGCTCTTCGTTTGACATCTTGCTATTTAAAACCACAGACAGATCTGAAAGTGCATTTTAGGAAATTTGGAATATGAATTAAGAACAGGGGTTCATTAGTGACGTGCCCCCCCCCCCCCCCCCCCCAGTTCTCTCCTAGTTATATAAGTGTAGTATTCGCCTCTGAATGTGACAGTGTCCGGTTGGTCGCCCCCCCCCGCACCTTGCTTCCCCCCCCTGCACTTACTGCTGGGACCTTGAGACCTGGAGAAGGTCGAGTTATTTTTCATATCGTGCGTCTCAGGTTATACATCACCTGTACTGTCCCATAAATTGACAGCCCCATGGGAGACACCACAGACTAAATGGGTGGTGTGAATGCGGTCATGGAGCCCCTTAATCATGGTTTCCTGACTCCTTATTGGGGCGCGAGTGGATTGAGTAATGGGTATTGTGACAAATTTTGCCCATTTATGTATTCGTATATCGTCACTCTTGTCCTCAAATAAAAAACAACCACACAATTAAAGAGATCCTTCTCCTTAGCGTGGCTTATTAATATGAGCCTCTCCCTCATTAACTCCGTGTAATCCTGTCCTAAATGTACGCATGGCCTGCAACTCCTTAGTGCGCCTCGTGTCTCTTGTTTTGCCCTATAGCTCAACGCCCTGTTTTTACTATCTATTTCTTCCCCTATTACAAGTCAGTAGATTCATTAATTTATTTTTTGGCCCTGCTTATTTCATTCGCATGGATGCATTAAATTGATCAAATGTAACAGTAAATATATTTATAATTTTTAATTAAATACAATTTAATGATTGCACATATCTGTTATTAGCCATTGACAAGAGTGTCAGTAGATTTTGGAACTGTTATATTTGGAATTCTGCCCATCAGCTTGTCACTTTGTCCTGGTAATATAGTCGTTTGCCATTGTAGGGCTCTTGTGCGCTTGTATTACCTGTGCGTTACACAGCTTCTATGGTGCCTTGCCATTCACGTTTTCGCTTGCGCTTTTTCTTCTTCTGACCCTTTCTTTGTCTCCCAGGTTGTGGGCCGCCCAACAATACAGTGTTGTTGCCTCCTACCGTTGGATCAGTGTTTTTTCAATATCTTGCATGCATTTTCTAAGAGTCTTACAGGCCAATCCAGCCAAAGGCTAGTCCGCGTTTGGGCTAATGTCAGTCGCGCTTATCATTTATGTCATGAGTGTTTATTGAGCCCAATCATTGGGCTCTACGACATTAATTCTAATGTTTCGCCAGCTTGCTTTATGTATAACATTCTCACCGGCCTGCTTTTTGACGCTTTTTGTTTTGTTTCTGCCTTAGTCACTGTCAGGTTGTGCTCGCGAACCACTCTCTCCCACATTACCTGAGGTACCAGAACAGGCAGCAGTACAGAGGATTAGACTCAGCTAGAAAAGTCTCAGCTAATGTCTGACATTTCTTCCAGAGAGCCGGTTCCCAAAGTCGGGGGTGACGGCTCGAGGGGCGGTAAGATTTGCCCCTTAGATCCTCTTGTGGATGGGTCCCTCCACTCCCCCTCTTGCTATCGCCCCTACCCCATTATCGACTCTTCTGACACATGATGACAACGCCCAAGGAGAGCACATTCCACCCACACCAGCTCTCAGCACACCCTGCCCGCTCACGAAATATTAGATTTAAACAGAAATCTTTGTTAATGAGCGCCTCATGATAAAAAAGGCATGTTTGTGTGAGTGTGATGAGTGGGATGAGAAAAACCCCCGAGAACTGACCGCCGCCCACATTCACTGCCAGGGCTTAATCCCATAAACCACAGCTCTTCAGGATCAATAGGTGCAATGAAATCGGTCTAAAAGGATTTGTCTGTCATCAAATCTAGAGCTGAAAATGAAAACTCTGACCAGCTTCGGTATGTCAGATGTCTGTGATCCAGTGTAATTAGATTGCTTATGTTTTCTCAGTAGAACCGAGGCAGCTTTGTGGCATGTATGACCAATGTTCAATGCGTTCCCAATAGGGAGATGAGGCTACATTGTTAACTTTGTTATTTCATAAAATGCTCGTGGGAGTGTACAGTAAACAGATCGATTTAGCCAAGCATGAGAGCAATTTCGCCCCTAGACAGTCGGCCTTTTTTAATTTGTGTTTTTAATTGAGTAGTTTTATGTGATGATCCTAGAGAACAGAATCAATTGGACTATTAAGGTTAGTCAATAACAGTGGACTTTATTTTGTGTGTCATAACAGTTGAATGGTACCTGTCATTTTGGTATTCACTAGGATCGGCTGATGCTAAAAACTTAATGAACTCCTGTTCCTTCAGTTTTAACTGACACTGTGAATATTGAAAATGTAAGTTTAATCATGCCTTAAAGTTTTAAGCATAAACAAATCGGTGCTAAAGTTACATATTTTCACTGTTGATTTCATTGCAAATTAGTTAAATTAGTTGTTATAATAGCCTGATCTCATTAGTATTTGTATATAACATTTACACATACATTTTTGTATATATATGCTGAAATGTACAAAATGGATGTTTATTGTATTGTAAAGTATTTATTTACGTATACACAGCTTTAATCACAAATCTTTATGAACCCTTTATCAATATGTAAATGTCAATAAATATAAAATGTGAATTTGCGTGTTCCCATGTGCGTGCGTGCGTGTGCGCGTGCGTTTTTGTGACAAATGAGGACATAAATATTATATAATGACAAAGGTATGACATAGGTATTACAAGGAGAAGGTGACATGTTAAGGACATCCCCATGTCCCCACTTTCAAAACGCTATATCCCACAGGAATGGAGGTATGAAAATCTAGAAATAGCACAAAGTTTCCTGTGAGGGGTAGGTTTAGGGGTAGGGTTGGTGTAGGGCAATAGAATATACGGTCTGTACCATATATTCCATATACATCAAAACCATTACGCCTATGGGATGTCCCCACTTTTCACAAAAACAAACCTGTGTGTGTGTGTGTGTGTGTGTGAGTGTGTGAGTGGTGAGGAGTGAGTGAACGTGAGTGAGAGAGAGAGTGAGAGGACCTTCCTGAAGCTGCCTTGTTGTGTCTACATTAAAATTATTATTGGAATCCTTGTCGTCGTCCTGCCTGCCTCCACACACCGTGGCAGAATAACCAACCCAAAAAGCAAAGTATAGCGGTGTCTTTCCCCTCGTTTGTTTTCCCGGTTTTAGTCAGTTTTTATTTTTATAATGGATTACCCCGCCTTCCAAATCCTCCTGCTGGAGCAGGGGGAACGCTCTCTTGAGGACCACACAGGCGACTTTCTGTCCCTGGCCCACCTCACGCACTACCCGGACAACTGCCTCTGCAGATGATCCCCAGTCCAGCCCAGGAAGGGCTGCTGATCCCCAGTTCATCCCAGGAAGGGCTCCTGATCCCCAGTTCAGCCCAGGAAGGGCTCCTGATGTTTCGTTCAGCCCAGGAAGGGATGCGGATCCCCAGTTCAGCCCCCCAGGAAGGGATGCTGTCAAAGTTAATCCCAGGGAAGGGAGCTCCTGATCCCCGTCAGCCAGGAAGGGCTCCTGATTTTCTCGTTAGCAAGGGGGCTCCTGATCCCCAGTTCCCGACCAGAAGGCTCAGCACACGAGATCTCTTTTTCCCAAGGTTGTTTTTTTTGGGGGGGGGCATGATCCTAAAACTAACCACCCTCCCACCCGATTGGCCTCCTCCAGCGTCACCATGATCGGAGTCTCCCTCGTCTCCGCCTCCAGCCTCCGAGGCCCGGACTCCGCCTCGGTCCGTAGACCCAGTGGCTCCACTTCGGCTCCTAGCTCCCTCACCTCCACCATCACCCATCGATCCATCAGCTTCACCGGGCTCCCTCGTCCCTCCGGCTCAGCCTTGGTCGGGCGTCGACCCGCCATTGCCTCAGGAATCTGCTCCTCCGGCTGCACCTCGTCACTTTGTCCCACCGGCTCCATTGGGCTCCTCCCTCCAGCTCTACCTTGGTCCTCAGTCGCTCCGGCTCCACCACGGATCTCTGGATCTCCGCCTCGGTCGCCAGAGCCCTCGGCTCCACCCTGGCCCCCCGGATCCTCGGCATCCCCCTGGCTCGTTGGCTCTCCGTCTCCGCCTCGGGCTCCACCTGCTCCGCCGCCGTTGGTCGGCCCCCTGGAGTTGGTGGACATTCCTCCTCCATGGCTCCCTCATTCTGCGCAACCGTGGGCCGCGATCACCCCCCCCTGGCTGTGCCTGGGTCCCACCTGGCTCCTCCTCCTGCTCTGGTTCCTCATGTGTCTCGATCCGTTAGCCGTCCTCCTCCTAGAAGTCCGTCCTCCGCCGGAACCTCCACCAGTCTGGTCTGAGCCAGCCCTTTGCATTCCCCTGTACCATTCACATCCACTGCTTGTCCTCTCCCCCCCTCTGTTGTTCTATGGTGCGAGGACGTACCTTCCGGGAGGGGGGAGTAATGTAACGCCCCCGTGGACTGTTTATTGTGGTTTCTTCCCATTTTGTTGGTTTAGCCCATACTAATCATTAGTTAATTACCCTCATTACGTTCACCTGTCTGCCCCTTGTTATCTGCCCTATAAGTTCCTGTCTCTTGTATTCTAGTATTGTCGGTTATTGTGAATGTTACCCCAAGTGTGTGTGTCTCACCTTCCTGAATCTGCCTTGTTGTGTCTACATTAAAAGTATTATTGGGATCCTTGTCGTCCTGCCTGCCTCCACACACCGTGACCGTGACAATACTATTATATAGCTCCTGTTTAAGCCAATAAAATTACCCTATTAATTCCATGAATTCAGTTTTGGTTTGTATGTTTCTGAACTTGTTCAGTGCTCAGTTTTTTTGATGGTCAATGCCAATAATTTAGAGAGCAGGCTGGACGATCACATCACACTATATTTCACATCACACTATATAATCTGAATCAGTATGTGAATAAAGTGAAGTCAATAACACTGATATAATAATAATGTAATGAAATGTCTATTTATTTTACAAAATGTTTACTAAATTAGAAATCATTTGAAAATGAATCAAAATAATGCAAATAATTAAAAAATGCCAATTATCGGTCGATTATATCGGTCGACCACCAGTTGATAGATTCTGTCATATGTTAATAATATATGTTTCAGTGTCTGTGCAAACATACAAAAATGTATGTGTGCTACAACCACACCTCATATACAAATACCTTACTAATGAGGTAATGTTGAACATAATGATCAAAACATTTTTTGACAGTATCATGATAACTGTTTTCATTATCCTCATAACATTATTTTACAAGCAGCCAAATATGTTTTACTTTGCGCAGAAATAATTATACCATTATTGTCTTCAACCCTCCTAAAGTTAGTAGAATTTGTTTGTTGTCTGAGACCCTGGGAATTGCTTGCAGGGTAGCGATTCCAAGCTGTCTCTACCCTGTCATCATGTAGCCATTTGAAAGCCTTGTTCCTCAGAGAGGGCCACCTCTCTTTACCTGTCACCGTGTATTCAACTGGAAACAGGTGTCTCATTCCATATGCCCTGTGCCTCCCTTTTATATATTTATTTTATTGTGTTCGCCTGATGACTTCTCTTTACCAATTGAGTTATTCTTTGCACCACGTGTGCTCTTCAAGTGCTTGACAGCTCTCTGCAGGGCCCAGGAGATGCCTCTCACGTGAAGAATGGAGAGAACTACTTCTCCTCATGTTTACAGTTGTTCTCTCTGGGTCAGTCTTCATTATGTGTTCCCCTCAGAGATTGATATGGTTCGAAAAATGACTTCAAGGTTTGTTTTAATGGTACGGATGATGCTTTGATGGATGTTTGTGAATGATCAGGTTAATTTCTTATAATTTAGTGTGTGAATGACACCACACTGTCAAATTTAATTACTGCATCATGAGCTTGTTTGGTTAAATGTGATGTCAGTTATCACAAGTTAACTTGATGGCCAACTAATGTGAATAGAAGTGTTCTGGTAAATGTGGATCAATGACAATGATCAGTGTGTTTTTTGTGATTTATGAGGACACAAATTTGTATTATGACATGGGTATGACATAAGACTATTATCAAGGTCAGAAGTGCGAGGATCTAAAATGAGTAACACAGAGAGAGGTGAATGAGGGGATCCCCATATTTCAAAAGGCTTATAAATAATTCAGAATGAGTTTTTTTGAAAATCTAAAAATGCAGAAAGTTTCCTGTAAGTACAAATATCATGAAGACATTTTTCATATACTAGCAGTGAAGCCATTTTAATTTATTTTTATAAGAAATAATACTAACTTTAATAATAATTTAATTTTAATAATAATAATTATTATTTTATACTATTCACTTTTTTTCAAGAATTGACTTTTTTTCTACAATCAGTTATAAATGTATTGCCCTTACAAACCTGAATGAATTTGAAATTAAATTCTCTTTACCAAGTCTTTTCTTTTATTAAATCACCATGTATGAACGCATATTCAGGACTTTTTCAAAAAGCATTGCAAAGTGTATTTTCATTGCGTTTTCCACAGTGGGTGCCTAAAGATGTGACAATCCAAATGCAATTGCAAATCTTGCATTACCGTTTGCATTTTTGCTTCGCGAAGCACAGTGACTGCAACCACTTCAACATGAAAAAGCAAAATTCCATTTGACAACTGTATTCCATGTTCGTAGTTCTGAGCCTGCCATATTTAAATAGGCAATATTAATTACCCACATTTGCTTTTCACTCTCCTCTGCAGATGCATGTAACAGGCCAAAACTCAAAGGAATTGCAATCCTTTTGCATTGAATTTCATGTCTACTTGCCGAAAGCCGTCAATCAAATGTGAGGGGGCGGGACACACTAGGGGGCGTGTTTGTTTGGGATGGGTGACGTCACTCACCGACGACCGTCACTCTGAAGGTCTGGCTACGCGAGACTACTTGGAGAACAACTTTTGTTATGTTGAGTTCGTGAGAAAAATAAGTCGTAATAACTAGAAAACCATTTTTGTTATGTCGAGATCACGAGAAAAATTTCTGTATGTCGAGATCTCAGGAAAACAAGAAGGAAAAAAAATGCATGGCCGCTTAGAACTTCCGTAGTAACAGAGAATGCGTCACCTGCCTCAAGATCTTTTACTGTTTGCACTGTTTGAGGCACATAAACAAACAGACAGTTTTTACCTATCTGCCACCTATATCTTATTCCTATCTTATAATAGAGCACCTGCCTCAAGATCTCTCAGTCTGTTCACACTCTCCAATTGATGCATGTGACAAAACAGAAAATGCTGCTACTCCTGCTGTGCCTGCCCTAGATGAGTCTTCACTTTACACCAACGATCTAGGCGCAGCTGTCACAGAACATGCCGCAGCCAAAGTGAATTAATATTGTGCATCAATCGCAGTGTCCGGTGGCTGTACACAGTGAGAGATCTTGAGAATTGAGCAACGCTTTGGTGCCACGGTCCATGGGACGCGTGCTCCATAACGGATTAAAACTGTAAAAATATGAAATGATATAAAATATGCAAGGTGGAAAATGGGTAAATAAATATAGCTTGGCACTGTTTTTTTTTTTCAAACAGTAAAAAATAGTGAGGCAGGTGTGACGCGCTTTTACAGATTAAAAGAAAGGAATAAAATATACTCCAATAAGTGTAGAATTGCACTGTCGGTTTACTCGCATCAATCGGAGTGAGAGAAACAGTGAGAGACGTTGGGTGAAAAGCGTTTGGGTAATAGTGAATATTGACCTATCGTGCGTACCATTGTTGCTCCCGCTGTTAGCAGGGGATAATCGCTGCATTTGGGGTAAAAAAAAAAAAGGCAGATATGTATTGTGCCAAGAAGGTTGTCTGTTCGTTGACACAGGCAAGAAATGATTAGCAGCTGCCTTTAGCGGAGTCTTTACCGATTACCTCCATTGATCAAAGATTCGGCACGGTCGACTGTGAGTGACGTCACTTCCCAATACAAACATGCCCCCTAGTATAGTCCCGCCCCCTCACATTGATTGACAGCTTTCCGTGTAGACATCGGAAATTCAAATGCAAAAGGAATTGCAATTCCATTTGAGTTTTGGCAGGTTACATGAACGACGCAGAGAGAGTGAAAAAGCGAATGTGGTAATTAATATTGCGAAAGCGAAAAATGCAAATGGTAATGCAAGATTTGCAACTGCATTTGGATTATGTCACAATTTATGCGCCCACATGTGGAAAACACAATTGAAAATACAATTTGCAATTGCTTTTGAAAAAGTCCTGAATATTCTTCCATACACATGCGCATCATCATATAAAGTGTGTATTCAAGTCATTGTATGTGTGAATTGTATTTTTAAATGAAATAATAGATAGGAAAAATGTAGTATCATGTCTTTGACATGCACAGTATACTGAAAGATAAAGCAAAGATATACAAAATGGCAAGAGTCTGGCTCAAGTATTCTATAAAGTACTGCTTTAGTTGAAAGCTCATCGAAGTTCATTTTCATTGTGACTTTTATGGTATTACTCACACACTTCTCATGGATATAAAGTCTTACAGCACCATATAACAGAGTATAAAACAGCTTGACCTTTAATTGCAAAACTTTCAAGACGAGAAATCATCCTTTTAGTGAGGCTGACATTTTTAAATACCGGCTGTCCTTCTGAATTGCTTTTTTGTTGCCATCTCTCTATTTCCTGGTCTGACTGTATCAGTCCATTTGTTCAGAACCATAAGAACTGGTGCTCGCTCATGACAGGGCCATATAAGTAAACAATGCTGTGGGGTTTTTGTATGTAGAGGACAAAACAGTTACCCGGGGCTCATGACCAAACCTATCAGTCAGAGTGGAGATGGAAGGCACCGATAAAGATGGTAGTCTCCCCTGGCCCTCTGTTTGTGCACCCTGGACAAGAAATCAATAGCGGTGGCTTCGGAGACTGTTTTACAGTCAAGGCACCTCTCGGCTTATATGTTTGTCTGTTTTAGTCAATGACACTTCTCTGCAAACTATTACCCACCAGGAATGAAGAACAAATGTGAAACAAATAAACTAGGCGGTGACCCATCTTGCCATTGTTTGCGCTTACAGATGGAATCCTGATAGTGTGGAAATTTTCTTTATGCACCGTCAAAGAAAAATCTATCACAGCCAAGATCCAGGCCATTATACAACTGCCTCGGAGGAAATATTGCATCGCTCTATGGCTTGTTTTATCCTGATCTGCTTTGTACACCCATCATGAGATGGATCTGAAAGCAGCTCAAGAAAGCCATTGCTTTATTTGCGCTGCGATAAAGGAGGATTTCCCGACCGCTATGTATAGAAGGTTATCATTGCCTGTGTAATACCTCAGAACTGTCGGGCAACAACAACCAAAACAGCACCACTGCTCATCCTTGAAACAAAAAGATTGAATTTACTTCTCTTAACTGATGTGGTCATAATTCTATTACAACCTCATTTTTATGATATAGTGCATTCACATTTTTATGGATACCGAGGGAGATTCTTCCAGAAGGACTGCTTTTATGGTAAAGACGTGAATTGAAATAATTAGTGACCCTTTTTATGTGCTAATGGTGAAAAAAGGCTTTCTCATTTCAGTCAAACAATCCATGTAATTGTTTGTTCCCGCGCTCTCTTTGTAGCAGATACAATGTTATACTGGCAACGGCACTGTTAAACTTTTCTTCAGGCAGCCACATTAGATCTGAATTGGATGCAATTGTATTCTCGCTTCAGAATGTGCCCTACAAGCCAAAATGCTTCTGCAGCTTTTAAGCAAATAATTTTTGACAAAACTTTAACAAAGCTTCTTGTTCCTGACAAAATATCACATTTGTCAGTTCACTGTTTAAGAGCGGCAATGAAAAAAGGAAACCCGAGTTTGAAGTTTACTAGAACAGACATGCTACAGCTTCACATCACTCAGACGATTTTAGGCAGGACAGAAATGGAAAAGAAAACAGTCACTCTCTCTTTGTAAATGTTGCTTTGTTCCCCCATCTCCTCCCTATTACCTCCATAACTCTGAACCCCACTGCCTCTCTCTCAAGGGAATTCTCCAGTCATGGATGGGTGTATCTTCCCATTCAAGTGGGGCAACCTGTGATTGGCTTTTGCACACACCAAATAGTGCTAAGTTAACTGGCTGTCAATCAACATCTTTCAGTGCCACTTTGAATAATACTAAGTATTTTATTTTCTGGTGTTTGTTCTTGTGATTGCGAAACATTTAGGTTGGAAGATCATTTTGTGTTGAATTTGTTTTAATATTATTTTTCTTTTTATTAGTAGTATTTATAATTTTTTTCTTTTGCAAAAATCTTCTAAAATAAACAATTGATAGATTACTGACTACTGTCCTCTTCCCAAACCAGTGAGCTGAAAGATATTCTATAAGCTTTCAAAGCATCTCTCTAAAGCATCTTTTTTTTTTTCTGACTCATAAGATTCAAATTCAAAGGTAATATATATTTTTTCCTTTGTGGAGAAGGCAAAGCATTTGAAGGTAACATTGCATTTTCCCTTTGCGGAGAAGTCAAATCCGGGATGTACTGCTTGCACTCAGGTAAAAAGTGCATGGTGAATTAGGGAGAACATTTTTTATTTTGAACTTATATATTGCATTCAATACTGAAACTTATAGATGAAAAGTACAGTGTAATTATAAATTGATTATTTGATTTAATGGATTAGTTGTTTCACAAAAGAAAGAAACTCATTCAGGTTTAAAACAACAAGTGAGTAAATGACACAAGGAATTTGGATCAGTTTCAGTGAGTAATGCCAAAAGTGCATTCAGTTTCAAAAGTGAGACATTTGAACTTAAATCTGGTTGTACGTGTTGTGCCTGTTTGGAAATAAAAGTGAGTGGTGCTAAAAGGTTAATGCTCTATCGCATTTAGAAAAAAAATCATACCACCTTCACTAAACCCATACCATAAACCTAACCGATGGAGTAAACAAAAGTAAACGTGAGATAAATGTTTTTTACAGAAGCGCCTTGCTTTAATTTTGACTCATGTTTCACGGGACTCATACCCAAGTGCTCCACATCACAAGTGCAGTGCTGTACCATGTGAGCTACTGAGCAAGTTTACTATGGCACTTGCTTTACAGTATGGATACAAAACACAAGATTTAGTTTACAACCTCATGGCCCTATAGTAAATGTGTTTGGAGTCAAGCATAGTTTGTGAAAGGTGTGAAAATATATCCTTTGCTATTGGCTAGATCTGCCTCGAGTCATAATTTGTATTAAAAGGAATAATAAGTTGTTGGTGTTCTACTTAGTGTTCATTTCAGCTGGAAACTGCAGTGAATTGTATGTAAAGGTATGTTTTTGGAGTTTTGCAATAATGTACAGTAGGTAGAGGCACATTGTTCCAATAAGTTGCATTAGCTTAGCAACATGCTAACGTCAGGTTCTATATGGAGTGCTGCCTATGATGAGCATTAACTTAATTTATGAGGTTCTGTGAGGTTTCTGCCTTAGAAAGCAACTGCTTATGTAGACGGTAGGCAGATACTGAAATATCTGACACGGTTCCATTACTCATTTTCCACAGTATCTCCTGTATATACACCGATACAAGCTGCGTCTCTTTCCTCTCCGACAGTGAGTTTGACACGCATCCATCTCCTGTCAGAGTCTGAATGTCCGCGCGGGATTGCAGGTATTCCGCGTAATTTTAATAATTCTCGCGTAAATGCGGCGAGAGCTTTATTGTAACATGAGAACACAGTCATGTAATTACAGAAAACTGGATGCCAGCTCTCAAATATGCCTAATTTATACAAATGAACTGCCTGTCCTCTCACTCCGATATTGCTTGTGCGCACTCAGACTGTGTGCAATCACAATCTCTCCATGCTAGAAAGTATTTCTCTTTGCTCCTGGATTAAACTTTGTCAAAATGTATCAACCATTCAGAATAGATCCACGCCTGACCGATGAAAATGCTACTGGAAATTTTATTGGCTGTAAGTGAAATGCACCAGAAAGTCTTTCATCAATCAAAGATGGAACTTTAATTTCTTTACAGTGTAAGTTTATGCTAGAAATGTTTTGGTATTGGATATTTGTATGATTTGTACATATACATATCCTAGTCTGTCATTATTACAGGTCAAAGCCATCTGATGTTCCATTTATCTAAATAAACAACATATATTGCTCTTAAATCACTGCCTATGAAAATTCAGTATTGTTATATTTCGAATATCTCAACTGAATTGAGGTCATTTGTTTTATAATTTTATTACTGACTGTGTACTTGTGTTTTTAAAAAAAAATTCAATTCAGTTTGAAATCAAATTTGAAATCATGCTTGCTTTTGCTGTAAGCTTTTTGCAACAAAGATAGCCTATTTTAAAAACACAAATACACAGAATGAGCAAATGTTTAAGATTGAGATTTTTGTAATGGTAATTGATCAATATTTATATGTATGACATTAAATCTGTTCAATCATATAGCGATGTGTCCTTTAGAAGACTTGGATTAAACCTCTCAAAGCTTGAAATAATGATAGCCTTGAAAAAAATGGATAGACAAAACAATTTGAGATATTAAAATATCTATATGGCAGTATGTGTTAGTTTTGCCAATGGTATTGAAAATTATTATTCGTCATGAAATCAAAAATGACCCTACTTACTTTTTTTTAGTGCACATTACTAGTCTTGTGGTGAACAATGAAACCGTGGAAGTCAATACACTGGGAAAAAATTGTCTGCCGTCGTAATCTTCAATCAAAAATTGAAAATTGGCTTCTGCTCTGGAATGTGTTCTGGCTCTGATGACGTCAGTTTGACTGCTTGGGGAGAATCCTCTTGTTAAGAATGACGTAAGGACGGCTGTTTCCAGGTCCATGCCTCTACTCGTTTCACTTGAGAATACTATCTCAACAGCCGTTTATGAGCGTTATTTAATTAATATTACATATTTAAGCATTTAAAAATTTGCTGTGCACTACAGTCTCTGTGCTCACAGTGTCTCAGACACTTATTTTAGCTGAATCACTGTCAGGCCTTCTGGGATTTTGGTATGGAGATAAAGGTTAGGGTTATATTTTTTCAGTATTACATGACATCGTGAGTGTGTATATGCAGTTTGTTGTTTTTTGGCGGCCGTCTGGCAGAGCATTAGGACCTAGAAGCGGTGACGCGTGATGTCAGACGTAACGAGCTGATATTCTTAACCACTATCCAACCGTGAATCTGTTATGAGCAAGAGGTGGAGTGGAGGTGCACCACAATAAAACCCGCCCTTTATTCAATATTCCGTTTCACCCTTGGTTTCAGGCTAGAAAGGAATACATTGGCGCCTACGTGGGCATAACTCACAAAAATACAGTGTCCATTTGTCACACTTGTACAACAATAATTCATATTTTTTGCATTATTGTAAGTAGTAGTGTTTTAGGTTGGGTAGGTGTCAGAGTTAATACCCAAAAGACAATCAATAGAACATAAATTAAATTGTTAGGTTTCCTGTCGGAGCTGTATCCTTCTAGCCACAACCTTTCACTTTGAAATACATCATAATAACACTGATCCGTTGCAACATTCCCCGATTCCCGGTGTACTTTACTATTCATATTTTCAAAGGTAGTTGAGTAAAATCATTCCTGTTCTGACCACTATTCCTTACTTTTGTAAAATCAAATAAAATGGGTTTTTTATTCAAGTAGCTATATCCACATAGGTCTGTGATGTGAAGTTATATTTTTTGGGTAATTCATTAAATATCGACGTCTAAAAGTAATTAGTACTCTGAGTAGTTTTTTGAGAGGAGTACTTTGTACTTTTATTTAAGTACTGTTTTGACACCAGTACTTTTATTTGTAATTGAGTATTATTTCAGCAATTTAACAGTACTTGTACTTAAGTACAAAATTTTACCACTGCTGGCTAGTATGACACTGAGCAGGAGATGAGTAAACTGAGAAACCTCCCATCATGAGTGGTTGTTCCTCTGTAAGAGATTGATTGATTGGCCATTCGCAGGATCTCATGTGTCCTTCAGACTTGAGCAGTGAAGGACAGGCTGTGAAATACAGGGCTAGGCTCTTGGCTGGATTGCTCTACCTGTACAAAAAAGTTCTGAGACAAATCCACAGTCTCTAGGAGACATGTATGTATGATAGAGAGAGTTTGTGCCACAATACAATACAGGCCTGCTGCAATAGTAAAAAACTCATTCAGAATCTCCATAGACAAATTGATGAAAGTATAAAACTTTGGAGGCAGACCCACCATGAGCTCTGAGGTTGTTAAATTATGCTTTATAAAACAGGTAGTTCCAACTGTAAATTCTGATTAGATGAGTCACGTTTCAAAGCTGAACTGTAAAATCACTATAAACTCACACCTGTGACTGCACATTCTATATTAATGTGGCAAGTTGGTGTGTTGCTTGGCAACTGCGAATGGCCTGCAGCTAGAATAAATAATATGGAAGAATGGTTTATTCCAACAATTATGAATAATACATTTAAATCAATAAAACTAAAGCTAAATTACGAACTAAAAGGGACACTGCAAATGCAGAATACCCACTTCTGTACTAGTTTGTAGTAGTTGCAGTGTCCCTTTTAGTTTGTAATCCTGTATTTTCTCTGTAATCTACATTGTGCTTGTTGGACTCAAATGTGTAGCAGACAGCACAGGGCAAGGCTGAACAGCATGAGTGCATCATCTCACAAACTGTTGCTTGTCCTCTCTCAGATGGATGCACTTCACACAGACTTTGTTTAGGGACCCTAACAGAGTGACTGAAATTTCAAATATGAAATGTTAAAATAAATGCACAGTGTGCCTGTAGCGACAACGGGACATTCCTGACCCTCCCTTTTGTACTTATTGTCCAGAGTTTGTCAAATATTTGCTAAGTCTCACAGCACAATCATGGGCCCCCCTTGCAGCACTTTACTCTTACTCTAATCATACTATCACTCTACTCAATCACAACTGCCATCTCCAATGAGCTGATTCTCATTTTAAATGTTAATTGCCTTCCTTGAGGGCGAGCTTCTCCTCATTACACCCCCAGTAAATGATATGCTGCAGGCTCTCTGAAAGAGCTCTCATTTATCCTCTCATTTCATTAAAATACACATATTAAATCTCAGTCAGAATGTGCTATAAATCCATGCGTGCGTTTTAAAAAAAACAAAAACCCACAACACAAAAACCCTGATCTCCAATTTGGCTATGGAATGAATGGAAACGGTATGCACAGTTGTCAAATCTATGCACATATATTTATTTTAACCCTGTATGGTGGGATTCATATAATGACAGATTTAAAGCACTATTTGTACAGGATTTGTTTTCTAAATTATGTTTGCATTGCATTTAATAATGTAGGACATCTGTTATTTAATACTGATTCAGAGGATTGCTGTAGTTTTTTTTCCCCCTGAGATTTGAGTGTTTGTTGGTCTGAATGTGGTCATTAATCAGTGTGTTTAATTATGGAATATCTATCATCAGTCAGTCATCAGTCAGTCAGCATTCAATCATTATTGACAGTCTTATTTATTGATACTGACTTATTTATTGACTTATTCATTTATTTATTGACTTATTGAAACATATTGCACAATGTTTACTGAAAATTAAATTATTTTTGGATTATTTATTTGACTTATTTGTTAATTTATTGACATATTGACATATTTATTTTTTAGCGACTTGTCCATTTATTGACTTATTTAATGAAACATTTATTTATTTATTGTTTTGTATTAACAGCTTTTTTGTTGTTGTTCTGTAAAAACAATCTTTGTTGCATTGTTGGTGTCTGCAAAATGTTTGCTCCATTTATACACAGCAGAAACCAATATTTAGCACTTGTGTGTCTTCCATGTGAATTATTTCAGATATTTTCACCAGGGAGATCATGCATTTCTCATTTCATCCTGAGCCTTTGAATGCGCTACAAAACCAGACAGTCATGTGTGGTCTTAAAAGTTGACACCTTTTAGCTCTTGTTTACAGTGTACATATTACAGGAGTAAGCGTTCTGTATACATCAGTTATTAAAATATTTAATCACGGCTTGTTATAGAAATATCACACATATTATGATCTCTCCTTTGAACGACACATCTGTGAGATGCAGTCTGTTTCTCAATGCTTCTGGGAGATTGTTGGAGATGTACACTATTATGTAATTGCAAGGTTGTTTTGTGAATGCAAATGCATATTTTGACAATGTAACTATGAACTATTTGCCCGGTATATTTTAGGTCACTTTAAACTCCTGCAGTGACTTTGGAGACAGATTTGTTCTTCGCTCTGTGTGTTGTTACATAAGCATGTTTCTGTGCGGATCTGTTTGGGGTGAGGAAGGGGCGTAATGTCAAACTCATTGCATGGAGAGAGATGAGTATGCCAATCGTCAGAGCCTGAGGCTGTGCACCTCCATCGTCAGCTTGGCTCCGAACACCACACACTGTAATGCCATCTGGCAGAAAGGTCAAAATAGACTGATCCAGAATCAGCACTCTGGTTTTACAAAGCTGTGCTCAGGCCTTACATAAATTCACAGCACTGTATCTCTTAGACATACAGAAGACGTGTTAAAGAGTTTCTCAAAGGCTCTGTGTACAAAGTGTTGAGAGTTTTACCAGAAACAGGATTATCGAGTTAAAGGCATGAGCACTGTAAATACAGACAACATTTCACTTTTTTTAAATTATAATTTTATTTTTAGTTAATAGTGTTGTCATGATCAAACCTTAATTATGTTTCATGGAAAAAGAATGTGATATAACAACAACAATTGTTATATCAATTGTGATATAACAACAACTATTTTTATTATTTTTCTTTTAATATTACTACGACTACTATACACTACACTACAGTGAAAATGAGTTAAAAATGAATAATAATAATCCCTAGTAGTAGTAATAATAATTAATAGTGATATAAAACTTGTTATAACACACTCTATGCCGTTGTGTATTAACAACAACACAACGATATTATTACTATTATATTTTACTTATTATCTTTCATTTTACTGAGCATAATGGTAATAATATAATTTATTAATATTTTATTATTAGGCGTAAAAACTATTCCTATTTAATTATTATTATTATTTATGTGATTATAGTGAATTTTTATAGAAAAACTAATATTCACATTGTGTGATAATACAATAATACCTAGAAATTAAAATATTAATAAAATAATATAGTAATAACAATTTGTTTATTACTCGCTACTACTACAACACTGCTACTATTACAGTAAAAGTAAAAAACAATAAGTGATAAAACTTTATTTCTTATTAATATTATTAAGTGAATATAAAAATGTTAATAAAATTTAAATTAAATGTTGATTAATATGTTTATTATTAGTAGTATTAGTAGCATAGTGGATATAATATAGATTATTGTGATACTAATAATAACTATATTACGTTTTTTTTTTTTTTATTACTACAGTACATATTATTACAAAGTTGTTATACCAAAAAAGACAACTTAAATCCTAAACTGAAAGAATTGTACTCCCAAAACTTTTTTTTTTATTATTAATGTGCTTGTGTTCCTGCACTCCCGTTTGGAAAAAAACTGTGACGGTATTTCAAGACTTGAGTACAATCTATGCCGCAAAACACTAGTAGGCAATGCTTATTGTTTGAACTTGACATCTGTGCCTCCGTAAGTCTCACTCAGCTTCTCCTTGTTTGGATGCATTTGATTCTCTTGCACATTATTCCTCCATTTTGCATCATACTAAATTTCTCAGTCGGTTTGGGATGAGAGGGCTGCTATTTTCTCAGATGCCTGAAGGTGAACCGTGTGACACCCCACCAAAGTGACAAAAAAAGGAGTTGTGTCACTGAGTGGCGCGTTTTTAAGATCCCAAGTGTGCTGCAAGACTAGACCTCAAAGAGTTCATTGTTAGCATGAGAGTGTATAAAGTGGGTTGGTTTTATTTACAGCAAACTGTTGTGTATATTAGTTTGTGATATGAGATTGAATAATGAGCTTTGTAGAGTTATTTGCATTAGCCCTCTGTAAGCACCGTGTCTTGTGCAAAGATAAGTCCTTTATCTGTGATTGGTCATTAACCTGGTTGAAGAACTGGTGTTGTGATGCTGAACTAGTGGCTGGTTGCCTTGGAAACCTGGGATGTCAAGCACCGTGCACTGGACTAAGATGATGTTCAAAGGGGCATCGGTACAAGAGGGCAGCAAGAAAAAGTTAATTGCTTTTGGATATTCAACCATAACAGCACCAGGAAGAGCTTTCGCAGAGGCTGAAGAGAGGGAAAACATGTGAAAAGTTTTATAATCCTTCCTTCGCCCAGAATAGCAGGTCTTTCACGATGTTCCTGGGAATGTGCTTCTCTGGTGTTGCGTGGATGCCTGGGATTGGAGCTTAAGTCTGCTTCAATATGATCACACAATAGATGGATCTTAGGTGTTGGGTAGGGGGAGCTACAGTGAAAAAAGCAGTTACGAAACAGAAATCCTTGCTACAAAGATACGAGGTGAAAAGGCAGTAATTTAACCAGATGCCCCACTCAGCAGAGGAGGGATTAAAATGCATTGCGGCTTATCTTGCCCCTAAGACCTTGACTGTTGAATCGCAGGTTTCACAAAAACACTGCCAAGGTCACACCTTCATTAAGGTTCTTTTATGTGTTAATGAGAACGCGGGGCGACTCAGAGAAAGGTATTTAGGTTCTGACCCTCTGTCCTTCCTTCAGGTCTTACTGTACTAATGAAAGGAGGAAAAGGAAATGTGACGGGCACGTCCTGTTTGACAATGCATGGAGGTGAAGTGAGCGAGGACTTTAATGTGTCAGCAGCTTAGAAAGGTGAAAGCTAGAGCACATGTCCAATGCAGTCTGAACGTTCAGGGGGAAATTGGTAAGTTATTTTTTCCCTGTACATTTAACAGAACTTTTCCTGTAATCCAGGACAGACTGTACAGTAGACTGTAAAATTCTGTTATCCGGACCTCTAATCTGATTGGACAAGCAACACTCCAAATATCATGTTTAGTATAGAGTAGTTGTTGAATTACTAGTTGTATCATGATACCCATATAGCTTTTGTTGTTTCGGTTTGTATTAATCTTTAAATTTCACACAAATAAATATTTATTGTTATTATTATTATTATTACAACAAAGAATATACAGTTGTTGTTTTTTTACAACATTGTGTCATCACAACCACAGAATTATTATGAGTGTGCCTGGGGGTTGTTATAGTTTAGTATTTTTGATTTAGATTTTTCCAGCATTTGTGTTTTCAATTTAGTTTCAATGTAGGTTTCATTTCATCAGTTTAGTTTACAGTTTGTTTTTCTAGAGATCTTGCCTAATTACAGTATTAGCATAAATAGCTGGATTCAGGTGGACATGTTGAATTATGTGTACATTTTAAACACTCTGTAATGCCAGTCTATAGACATTGTAATTCAAGACATACCATGACATTGGTACTAGTTTTTACTTATGCCACTGTATTTTACTGTTTCTCACATGAATTTGTCAGTGGCTTCATTTGGCTGTGGCTCCTAATTCAGCATTCTCCATGTGACAACAAAGAGGCAGCCTTCTAATTTTGTGCAATGTAAGGTGTACAATTCAATATTGACGTCTTAAAAGCATCAAATGTCATGCATTGCAGGGGAATCTTTTAGTTCTGTACACTGGCAGATTGGGAGGCTTGTGACCCATGTTCCTGTCCTGTTTCATGTGTGTTCCATATTGTGGCCTTTTCCTTTCTGCCACTCCACCTGTTCACTCTGTTCTCTGCTCTGGAGTTAAAGAACATTCAGGTCTCTATTGTCGTGAAGGATATCTATGATGACTGACTCTCCTGCAGTGTAATGGGGCCTGTACCTACTGTCTAACTATATGGAGGCTGATTGGAGTCCTATGGACATGGAGGATCAAATCAGAGCTCCATTCATATCACTGCCGTGACGCAATTCAATGGTTTTCTCCCCAAACTCAAGTTCAGGTTCTAGTCAGATTGAAGGCCCCTGTCACTGCAAAGATAGACAACAGTAGGACCATGATAACATTTTCAGAGAAAATAAGAGTTTTTTTAAAGCTTATTTTTCCTCTCTAAATATAGATTTTATGGAAAATAGCATAGTGGCATAGCATAGCATTCATTCATTCATTATGTGGGGACATAGTATATTTATTACACTTCTAAGGTGTCCTTGAGTGTCATGAAAGGCGTCTATAAATAAAATGTATTACTATTATTATAACCCCAAGTCTAATCCAAAAAATGTTTTCATTATTTAATTACCCTCACTTCATTCGAAAACCATTTTTTTTCTTATATTGAACACATGCTCTTTTCCATACAATAAAAATGGATGGCATTTCAAGCCCCCCAAAAGACAAGAAAATTAAGTTGTTTTAAGCTGAATATTTTGTCTTAATTTCAGAATAAAAGAAACGCATATGGGTTGTAACGACATGAGCATGAGAAAATTATTCTCACTTTTTCAAAAAGTAAAACTTTTTCAAGTTTGGACGAACTATCCCACTAAATATCCCAGCTATATTTTGTACAAACATGTTCAATTAATTTATTTTAGTTGTTATTTTAAGACAATATATTAACAAACCAGAATATGTCTGTTGTTAAGAGTCATTTTAACTAGAGTGACAATAGCACAATTGTAGAGTGTAAGTTCTAGTAAATGAACCCAGCTGATAATAAAAGATGAGCAATTAACATTGTGAAAACTCAGCCTTGAACAAAGAGGGAGAAAGTGATGCCATGTTCTTCTTTTTAAAGACCTAATCATTTATATTTGTTAATTTGTTATTTTCATGTGTGTATCCTGTGATTTCAAGCAAAGGCCTAGCGCATACACTCTAAGCACAAGGACAGCACAAAGATCAAAGCTTTACCGCGGTACTAAGAGAAATTAGTATTCTCCCCACTAATAATTGTCTGTAAGCAATAGGCTCTGAATTATGGGCAGGGTTTATGCTCTAGGTAAAACCAGGAACCAAATGTATCTTTCATGTTCTGTCAATACGTTCTGATAAAGGAAGGCCAAAACAGGTGCTTATTAAGAGCACAGAAAATAAAGAGTGTAGACGTTTATGACATTCCCACTGATTTTTGATGATGAAAAATGTTAATTTGGCAGCTATCTATCTATCTATCTATCTATCTAGGTTCTCATGCTTCCATGCCACGCCGCACTGATGCAGTAGTTCATGCAAAAGGAGGCCCAACCAAGTATTGAGTACATGTACATACAGTAAATGAACATACTTTCCAGAAGGCCAACAATTCACTAAAAATGATCTTATGAATAATTCTAATTTGTTGAGATAGTGAATTGGTGGGTTTTTGTGAAATGTGAGCCAAAATCATCCCAATTAAAAGAACCAAAGTTTTTAACTACTTCAGTCTGTGTGCATTGAAATGATTTAATACACGAGTTTCACAATTTGAGTTGAATTACTGAAATAAATTAACTTTTCCACGACATTCTAATTTATTGAGATGCACCTGTAGATAGCGCATCCCTAAAACGCTATGTCTTGAGAAGTCATCAAGTCAATCTACGGCTATAATGCTGGAGTGGCTAGCAGTAAATCTGTAGCTGAGGGAGCAAACATCCAGCTCTAAATCGAGAGGGAGCTCAACCTACAGCATGTTCCAATGGTGGAACAGCTAGCAGTTATTTAGCTGAGGGAGCAACACACCCAGTTCTCAGTCGAGAAGGGGCTCGACCTACAGCATGTTCCAATGCTGAACCAGCTAGCAGTAATTTACCTGGCTAAGGGAGCAACACACCCAGTTCTCAATCGAGAGGGCGGCTCGACCTGCAGCATGTTCCAAACAGGAAGGGTAAGCAGACTGCCAAGGATAGCCAAACACTCAGCGAATCAGGGAGGCAGAGGAAGGGCCTAATTCGCCTGATGCTGCTGGTTCCAGGTGTTCTGGAGAAACAGAGAACTCAAACTTCTTATGTGAGAGGAGAACTCCGAATTCAGTGGAATAACGTTGCTCATTCCAGGTAAACCTTTGATAAAAGGGGAGCACTGCTCAATATTACCACAAGGACAGCCCATGGAGCAAGGAAACCAACTCCTCAGAGAGGATTAACGCTAGAAAGAAAACACCATACTCACAATAAACACAATAATAAGGGGAGCTATGCTTCCAGAGTGTGTCAACAGAGACACACTAGACGAGTGGAGCCCAGGGTAACGGGGTCTAAACCAACTCAGAGAAAGGGAACGAGACAATGGGAGTCTTAGAGGACGTCTCACCCATAGAGAGATAGCTGGCAAGTGTTTCTCTATAGGGGCATCTTCTCATAACCTCTTTTGCGCATCGCCTCGATGTTGGCTTAACTTGTATGCTGGAATCGATGGATTCGTGAAGAAAAATGGTCTCTTCCATTCCTTCTCAATCTTTATTTGAAAAACAGGAAGAAAGGAAGGCTCACCTGAGCTGCAGGGTTATGGACAGAAAAATAACGTTCATCTAGTTATTTCGCGACGTCACTTCTTCACCCGCTTCACGGCAAGTAAAGAGTAATCCTTACCATAAAGGATTTTAGAAAAGTGGGCAAAGCATAACGTGCACACGTACCACTTATGTGGATTTTAGAAAAGTTGTCAAAGCATAATGTGCACACTTACCACCTATATGGATTTTAGAAGGTGTGCAAAGCATAAAGTGCACACTTACCAGCTATGTTGATTTTAGAAAGTGCACAAAGCATAACGTGCACACTTACCACATATGTGGATTTTAGAAAAGTGGGCAAAACATAACATGCACACTTACCAGCTATGTGGATTTTAGAGTTTTCCAAGCATCTGTTTACAGATACCCGGAAGTACTGGGCCAGACGGGAGAGGCAAGCTCAAATACAACACTCTAAGGTGAGGGGAGCACTGCCCGAGACCGCATTACACAGGAAGGTTCTCGTAATGCCACATATACCTCCCGCTCGATGCCTCAGCAAGAGGGGATCTCCTGGTGATCGGACAGCCCCTCAGGGCGACCAAAGATCCGTTAGACCTGGGTCAGGGTAGCATTGAAAGCGTAAACCCCAGCACGGATGTCCAGGAAATTTTTGCCAGTGACGCGGCCGGGTGCTGGATTGATCATGAAGCTTCCGCAGATAGAAGAAGCCTGTGTTATGGCCGCATGATCCAGGAAGCATGAAGCCGGAACCAGGGCTATCATACCGGCTGTACACAATATCGACGAGTGAGGTAACATTGCAAGTCGAGCACCTGGTTTCTGAACTCAGCAGAGGGGGTGCCCATCGAGGACCTACCCTAGAAAGGGACAGAAACACACAGGTCCCGGGAAACACTGCAAAGAAACTAGCAGAAGGGTTATACACACAACCACCAGCTCATTAGATACACACATATATATATATTTATATATACATATATTTAGACATGGATCGTACTCACCCACCATGGTTCCCGCATCGGAGCTCTGTCCGAAGTAGCCTCTAGACCGGACCATCAGTAAGATGGTCACTATGAAGCCATAGAAACAACCAAACATATAGGTCCAGTATAGGAGACGGAAATGCAGGAAAATTCATACCTAACCTCGGGCAGGTGGAGAGCTGGTGGTTATAGGGGAATTATGAAGGAGAAGATAAGGGCAGATGTTAAACCCCCCGAAGGAAATGAGTAGATACTGAGGTATCACTCTGATCCAGACAAAAGCGCTGACGCCCTGTCTGGATCACATCCCTTAGGTCTTTTACTTACCTTCCTTTGACCCGTGATTCTTCCTACCCCTACCAGCGGGCGGGGGAGGAGCGCGAGCCGCAAAACTAGCCTTCTGAGCCAGTCTCTGATCCTCAAACCGAGACGGGCTAGGACCCCCGGGTTGTTCGGGCTCAGACCTGGACTTCGTGAAGGCCGCAATCCCGGTCTTTCAGCAGGTCAGCCTGATACAGTGGGGAAAAAAAGTATTTAGTCAGCCACCAATTGTGCAAGTTCTCCCACTTAAAAAGAGAGAGAGGCCTGTAATTTTCATCATAAGTATACCTCAACTATGAGAGACAAAATGAGAAAAAAATCCCAGAAAATCACATTGTAGGATTTTTAAAAAAATTATTTGCAAATTATGGTGGAAAATAAATATTTAGTCAATAACAAAATTTCATCTCAATACTTTGTTATATAACCTTTGTTGGCAATGACAGAGGTCAAACGTTTTCTGGAAGTCTTCACAAGGTTTTCACACACTATTGCTGGTATTTTGGCCCATTCCTCCATGCAGATCTCCTCTAGAGCAGTAATGTTTTGGGGCTGTCGCTGGGCAACACGGATTTTCAACTCCCTACAAAGATTTTCTATGGGGTTGAGATCTGAGACTGGCTAGGCCACTCCAGGACCATGAAATGCTTCTTACGAAGCCACTCCATCGTTGCCCGGGCGGTGTGTTTGGGATAATTGTCATGCTGAAAGACCCAGCCACGTTGCATCTTCAATCCCTTGCTGAGGGAAGGAGGGTTTCACTCAAAATCTCACAATACATGACCCCATTCATTCTTTCGTTTACACGGATCAGTCGTTCTGGTCCCTTTGCAGAAAAACAGCCCCAAAGCATGCTGTTTCCACCCCCATGCTTCACAGTAGGTATGGTGTTCTTTGGATTAAACTCAGCATTCTTTCTCCTCCAAACAAAGTTGAGTTTTTACCAAAAAGTTCTATTTTGGTTTCATCTGACCATATGACATTCGCCCAATCCTCTTCTGGATCATCCAAAATGCTCTCTAGCAAACTTCAGACGGCCTGGACATGTACTGGCTTAAGCAGGGGGACAAGTCTGGCACTGCAGGATTTGAGTCCCTGGCGCGCAGTGTGTTACTGATGGTAGCCTTGATACTTTGGTCCCAGCTCTCTGCAGGTCATTCACTAGTCCCCCCGTGTGGTTCTGGGATTTTTCTGGGACAGTTCTTGTGATCATTTTGACCCCAACGGGGTGAGATCTTGCGTGGAGCCCAGATCGAGGGAGATTATCAGTGGCTTGTATGTCTTCCATTTTCTAATAATTGCTCCCACAGGTGATTTCTTCACACCAAGCTGCTTACCTATGCAGATTCAGTCTTCCCAGCCTGGTACAGGTCTACAATTTTGTTTATGGTGTCCTTTGACAGCTCTTTGGTCATGGCCATGGCGGAGTTTGGAGTGTGACTGTTTGAGGATGTGGACAGGTGTCTTTTATACTGATAACAAGTTCAAACAGATGCCTTTAATACAGGTAATGAGTGGAGGACAGAGGAGACTCTTAAAGAAGTTACAGGTCTGTGAGAGATAGAAATCTTACTTGTTTGTAGGTGACCAAATACATATTTTACACAGGAATTTACCAATTAATTCTTTAAAATCCTACAATGTGATTTTCTGGATTTTTTTTTTCTCATTTTGTCTCTCTTTGTTGAGGTATACCTATGATGAAAAGTACAGGCCTCTCTCATCTTTTTAAGTGGGAGAACTTGCACAATTGGTGGCTGACTAAATACTTTTTTGCCCCACTGTATGCTTGGAGCATTACCATCGTGTGCAATGAAGCGACAGCCCGACATGCTGCTGCTGCGTATGCACTGGCATCCGAGCGAGATGTCAAGGAAAGGAGTCTTAGAGGACGTCTCACCCATAGAGAGATAGCTGGCCAGCGTCTCTCTATAGGGGCATCTTCTCATAACCGCTTTCGCGCATCGCCTCGATGTTGGCATAACTCGTATGCTGGAATCGATGGATGCGTGAAGAAAACACTGCCTCTTCCATTCCTTCTCATCTGTATATGAAAAACAGGAAGAAAGGAAGGCTCACCTGAGCTGGAGGGTTATGGATAGAAAAATAACGTTCATCGATATGGTGTCTCTCACTGTCTTCACCCGCTTCACGGCAAGTAAAGCCTCGCCGTGGCGCGATCCATAATTTCCAAAAGCTCATCATACACAGGGCAGGAATATTGGGAAGGCTCAGCCTCAGCTTCTTTGCCCTCCTCAGACATTTCCTGCTTTTGCTGGGCTGATCCCAGCAGAGCACTGGCCCCTGAATCAGACAATGTTAATGAAATAACATCATCCTCCAGCGGCTCACTCTCGTCCACAGCCGACGATCGTGAAAGGGAAACCCCTCTTCAAACTCATCGGCCAGATCCACCTGTGATCCCCACAAGCTCATTCCCTTCCGTGCCTCAGCAGTGGCGAATCCTGAATCGCGGGAAGCAGATGGCTGCCCCTCTTTCCTCGAAAAGAGAGACAAACGAGAGCGGAGCTTTTTCATTTAAAAACGCTCGCAGTGCAAGCCGATTGCCCCCTCAAGGACATCGCGTGCGTGCTCTTCGCCCAAACAAATAACGCATAGATCGTGTGTGTCATCAGATGTTAAACAACGTCAACACGGATGCACACATCCTTAAACGCTTTGCTAGTGCTCACCATAATGAGATGAATAGAGATTGCTCTTACCACAGAAATTTTTTGCACGCTTCAAACAAAACAGTCAAATGAAGACGAATAAGAGAATGATGTGTAGCTCCCGGCAACGATTTATACTGTAGTCGCACCGGTAGCGACGTCATGGCTGTCGCCGGCCAACGAGTTGGTGTTTTTTCAATGTATGCTTCAGACACGGGTCACGACGAGGCGTTCCCCATAGCGACCCCTAGAGGACGCAGTTCGAAGTTCCCATGAAAGGGAACACTAGTCAGGTCACTTCTCAGTACACTGCAGAAATTAAGACCATTAAATGTGTAATGCATTCAGGTTTCACCAGAAAGAATTAACATTAAACATCATCTGGGCATTTGAACCAAGACGGTAATCAATATCGAAGAAAACGGAAAAGCACTCTCTCAATTAATATCAAAGTACATTAGTAATTTTTTCCAAATCTACTTCCTCAAACATTTTGTTAAACTCTCAAAGGTCTGAAAGGGTTTCAGTTGAGTGGGAGGTGAGAGAGTGGGTTGTTTTCATGAAGCCATCAAAGAGAGTGATTGTTAAAATAATCCACAATTACAGTGTTTCCATCCTGCAAAATAGAGCAAAAATGAATGCAGTCTTTCAGTGGAAGGGAAAAAAAATAAATTGGTGTAATGTTGAAGCCAGCCTTGCTAAAATGCTCCTGACTTGCTTTTAAATGCTACTGTCTCTGAAGTCTCATTGCAAACGGGCTGTCAGCCTCTCCAGAGAGTGTCAGGACTGTTTTTTTGCTGTGTTTTGTTACCAACTCAGTGCACCATTCTCTTCTGTGACCTCAAGAGGTAGGGTGTCTGGTTAGTAGAGGGTCACATTTTCTTGTTCACTGTCTTGACAAGATGAAAGTCTGCAAGGAAAATCTTGATATTGTGGAGCAAAGACACATGCAGGAGATGTTGTTCTATGTTCTGGGCTTCATGTACAGTATGTTGTGCCGGTTTATAAAAGATTGATTCAATAAAAATAAAGGTTCTTCAATAACTTTAATTCAACAGGAACCATCTAATTATCAAGAACAATCTTTCTCTGCAAGGTTTTTAAAGGGATTGCACATAAAAATTAACATATTGTCATCATTTACTCACCCTCATGGTGTTCCTAAAAAAAAAACCTGTATGAAGACATAAAATCTTTCTTGAAGAGATGTATTCATTTATTTAATCGATCAGTTGGGTTCAATGTTTTTTTGTGAATTAAATTTTTTTAATTTGTGCTGCTACATTTGTACTTTCCTCAGTTTCCTGGTTTCCTTTTGTAAAGAACTAGAGGATAGTAGAAAAGTTATTTGTGAGTCTTTAAAAAGTTCTTCTGTGGAATCCGGCTGTAAATGGATCATTCATTTTAAGAGTGTAAAAGAAAATTAATTTCCAGTAAAGTGAATAACACTTGTCCTGTTCCAACCAGCTCAAACACTGCGGCCTTACATAACACATGTTAGGGGAAAAAACACAAAAGGTATTAGCACCTGCCTTACACAGCAATCACATTGTGATTTAGTCCTTGAAAAGAATTGTAAATTTGTCAGATACATTCTGAACCATTTCCTATTTTGCAATTATCAGATATTTTCCAGGAATTCTGTTCTTTAAATTTTCTGTCCTGCCTTATGATACTCAGCGGATTCCGGAGTTGAATTGCTGCACTCATTACTTTAAATTGTTGGACATGCACCAGAGTAAAACCTTGGGAATAGTATCACACTAGGAATATTCACCAGAAGTGTAGTTTGCAGATAGTTTACTTTGCTCAGCAGCATAAACGCCAGTGCCCCAGCCCCCTCCGAACCACTTAAGACTGCTGAACGCCCACATCACATTTAAATCCAAGAACACACTCATTCAGCCCGAGCGTTTCCTTCCGTTTTTCAAGCCTATTGCACAGGAGGGAGTCCATGCAGAAGAGATTTATTAAATTTGGCTATTGTACCTGCTGTAAGTGATAGATTTGGAGAGAACTAGCAAAACGGCACAAAAATAATAATCTCCCAAGCATGAAACATGACAAGTGAACAGCCATGAAAAAAAAAGGAACGGGGCCAAGAGAAAATTGGATTTTCAAGAATGCCTTGTTTCACAAAAAAGGAAAAAATGACCAGTCAGAAGGTGTTAGTGAAGCAGACTGACTTTCATTAGTTGAGTCATTTAGCACTATTGAACCATGAAGATGGCTCAGTGATATTATGTTAACCCCCTGTTTCGCATGCATACTGCAGATTAAATGTAATTAAAGGGCTTTTGTACAATAATGACGGCTTGCTGATAATTGATAACTGGCAGAAATTATTCAGTGTTTTTTTTTTGTGCGTATGACATTCAGGTCTCTGAGTCTGAGCATGTTTGAGTCTTTCAGTACTTCGGATAGTTGATACTGTGAACGGTCTCTTTGTGATGGCCATGCCATTCACTTTGGTTTGGGATTGTGGAAGAAATAGCCATTGGTATGTGATTATTAGTGTGTATTTTGGAATGTCATGCTCTACATTTTCTTTTCCTTTGTGCTTTTAGATTAATAAGGCTGGTAAATGGAAGAGAAATGGGGAAGAAAAAAGAGGCCTGGTGACGGATGTCATCCCAAGTGTATTTGATAGATGAATGATCATGATTGTTGCTCCATCCGAGAGCCAGGCCCACTGATCTGTTAATCAGGGGTTCACCGCCTGGTGCATTCACAACACGCCTGGAGGAGCCATGAAAGCTCTTTTAAAAATGCAGCACGGATATAAACACGCAGGCTGGAAATAAAACGATATGCAATTACGTAAAACGTTTGAAAAGTGAGAATAAAACCCAATCTTGATGCTAGACCTCTGTATATGTGGAGTTACAGTCCCTGCTGTTTTTTGGATGGTTCACCCCTGTCGTTTCTTGTACTCAAATTCTACTCAGGTCTAAGCATTTGTAAGCCACTGTGAAGTTTCAGAGAAATCTTTCGCACTCCAGCAGCGCATTCAATATTTCTTTGTACGTTTCTGAAAGACGGAGACAGGGGCAGCCCTAGAAGTTCAGGACCGTCATCTCCCCCCCGGTAACTCACTCACCTCTGAATGCACCATCATTCGCACCCTGCTGAAAGCACTGGATCTGAGCAGAAAGCTCCCTGCTGGCTGGGTGAGTGAGTAGGCAATAGAGTGGACACGATTGACTCTCCTCCACTCTTGTGTCCCCTGCTGCAGTCGGAAAGACAAGGAGAGACCTCTTTCTGCATTCTCTGCTGCTGTGCTAATTAAGGACTATTATCCAACACAGCAGGTAGTACCTGAAAGATAATTGTCCACAGCGACAACTAAATATCCCAATCTGGAGGCTAAAGCACTGATGGTGGTAAAGGTCATCTGGTATTATATAGTCCGCTCATCTAATTAAAGCAAGCATCTGCCGGAAGGCATGTGTTAATTCAGAATCAGGGTTTTGGTGGTTAATTTTTCTTTGTTTTTTGCATTACTCATGACACTTTTTTTCCAAAGTGTTTTGAACTTGAATCTGCTTTGTCAACGGTTAAAGGCAAAGTCACCCAGAAATGATAATTCTGTTGACATTTAATCACCCTCTTGTTGTTTCGAAACTGTATGACTTTTTCCAGAATAAATTTGGGATAAAATCACTCTTTTCCATGCAGTTACTATGAATGAGGACTGGAGCATTATGGTTAAAAAATGGACACAAAGGCAACATAAAAATACCAGAAAAGTAGTAAATCCAGGGTTCCTACGTGGTTTCGAAAAGTATGGAAAACAGGTCTGGAAATGTATGGAAAAAAGAAAGCAGTGTATGGAAAAATATTTGCATTTCCAGACTTTTGCCACTATTTAGTTTTTTTATCTAATAATATATATATATATATCTATATATAGTATATATAGAAAATGAGATTTTTAATGAAAATAAATGTAACAAGAGTGTGGTTTTTTCATGGCAGTGTGTAGTGATTCTTAGGGTTGTCAAATACGTCAGAATGAATTCAAGGCACATTTTTTTTGTTATGCGAAATGCAAGTTATACGATTTTTGGGTTTCTTCTCACAATATTCTTAGCACTGTATTATATAGCCTTAAGGACCTTTGCAAAAAATAAAAAGTATTCAGACTTTTATGTGCGCACAAGAAGCCATTAAACTTGGCATATAGGACGATGCACACTGAGCCACCTATTGTGCAATCAGCCCATTTCGCGTTGTGGTTTCTTGGCCGCCACAGACTATGCATTAAAAAGAACTAAGGCCTTGAAATATGACATACGGCCCTATAACAAAAGCCACATTTTTAACACTTTTTTACAGTACCAGTCTTTTTTCTATTTTTTTTATAGACCCTTGAACTTGGCAAATAGGACAATGCACACGGCCCACTTTGTGTCATGGTTTCTCTACTGCCACAGAGGATGTGTTAAATAATTGGACTTTAGGCCTTGATATTAGAGTTACTACCATAAGGAAAGCCACATTTTGAGCAATTAATGTGCATCCATGTTCTCGTTTTATTCATAGTAAGATGGCAGTGATGCACAAAGAAAATGGGTTATATAAATCTAGAAATTGTAATGCGTAGGCATGCAAAAAATTCCCATGCGCATGTGAATAGTTTCTCATGGGCACAAAAAGTTTCTTGTGTGCATGCAAAAGTCATTTATTTATTTTGTTGTTGTTTTTAATTATAATTTTTTTATTTTAGGGGCTCTGTATGTTGTCACTTCGAGAAAATCATGAAAAATATTTTGACTCTTACTCTCCAAATATAAAGCTGACAATAAGCTGTTAGAACCTTACAGTGGTGTGAAAAGTGTTTGCCCCCTTCCTGATTTCTTGTTTTTTGCATGTTTGTCACACTTTAATGTTTCAGATCGTCAAACAAATTTAAATATTAGTAAAAAAAATAACACAAGTGAACACAACATGCAGATTTTAAATGAAGATTTTTATTATTAAACAAAATCTAAAACTACATGGCCCTGTGTGAAAAAATGTTTGCCCCCTAAACCTAATAACTGGTTGGGCCACCCTTAGCTGCAACAACTGCAATCAAGCGTTTGTGATAACTTGCAATTAGTCTGTTACAGTGCTGTGGAGGAATTTTGGTCTTCTCATCTATGCAGAATTGTTGTAATTCAGCCACATTGGAGGGTTTTCGAGCATGAACAGCCTTTTTAAGGTCATGCCACATCATCTCAATAGGATTCAGGTCAGGACATTAACTAGGCCACTCCAAAGTCTTCGTTTAGTTTTTCTTCAGCCATTCAGAGATGGACTTGCTGGTGAGTTTTGGATCATTGTCCTGCTCTAGAACCCAAGTTCGCTTCAGCTTGAGGTCACGAACAGTTGGCCGGACATTCTCCTTCATGATTTTTTGGTAAACAGCAGAATTCATGGTTCCATTTATCACAGCAAGTCTTCCAGGTCCTGAAGCAGCAAAACAGCCCCAGACCATCACACTACCACCAACCTATTTTTACTGTTGGTATCTTTTTCTGAAATGCAGTGTTACTTATACGCCAGACGTAATGGGACACACACACACAAAATTTCAACTTTTGTCTCGTCAGTCAACAGAGTATTTTCCAAAAGGTCTTGGGGATCAACAATGTTTTCTGGCAAAACTGAGACGAGCATTTATGTTCTTTTTGCTCAGCAGCAGTTTTCGTCTGGAACTATGCCATGCAGACCATTTTTGCCCAGTCACTTTCTTATGGTGGAGTCATGAACACTGACCTTAAACTGAGGCAAGTGAGGCCTGCAGTTCTTTGGATGTTGTTGTGGGGTCTTTTGTGACCTCTTGGATGAGTCGTCGCTGTGTTCTTGGGGTAATTTTGGTCGGCCGGCCACTCCTGGGAAGGTTCTCCACTGTTCCATGTTTTTGCCATTTGTGAATAATGGCCTCACTGTGGTTCGCTGGAGTCCCAAAGCTTTAGAAATACCTTTATAACTTTTTCCAGACTGATAGATCTCAATTACTTTCTTTCTCATTTGTTTCTGAATTTCTTTGGATCTCGGCATGATGTCTAGCTTTTGAGGATCTTTTGGTCTACTTCACTTTGTCAGGCAGATCCTATTTAAGAAATTTCTTGATTGCAAACAGGTGTGACAGTAATCAGGCCTGGGTGTGGCTAGAAAAATTTAACTCAGGTGTGATAAACCACAGTTCTAACAGGGGGGCAAACACTTCTTCACACAGGGCCATGTCGTTTTGGATTTTGTTTTCCCTTAATAATAAAAAACCTTAATTTAAAAACTGCATGCTGTGTTCACTTGTTATCTTTTACTAATATTAAAATTTGTTTGATGATCTGAAACATTAAAATGTGACAAACATGCAAAAAAATAAGAACTCAGGAAGGGGGCCAACACTTTTTCACACAACTGTATGTTAGCGGGTAAGTTCAACCAAAAATGAAAATTAGTCCATAAATTACTCATCCTCAAGTCATCCTAGGTGTATATGACTTCTTCTTTCAGACGAATCCAATCGGATTATATAAAATGTATTTGATCTTTCAAGTTGTTTAATGCCATGTTGCATGTATCAGTCCAAAAGAAGTTAAATAAAAAAGCACCCATCCATAAAAAAAGTGCCTCACACGGTTGTGGGGGTTAACAAAGGTGTCCTGTAGTGAATCAATGCATTTTTGTAAAAAAAATATCCATATTCAAAACATAATAAACACTTTAATGTAGCTTGCGCCAACAGAAGAAAATTTACAGTCTATTAGTACCATATCAACAGTTATAGAAAAAAATGTGAAGCCAAAAATCAAAAAATTGGAGATATAGAGCTGAACATTCTTTACCATGTAAAATTTAAATTATGGTTAAGTAATTTTCAGCTCAGTGTTATGTTCATATAAAATGAGACAAGTATGATATTATTTAAGCTCCAATCTGTATGTATCTGTTCAGATTGTGTTTTTAATGACTTTGAAATAATAGCAGAAGACACGAAACCAGTTGTTAAATTCCAGTTGCACAGATGGGCACGTGTAACACCCTGCGGTCAATGTGCTATTCTATGACATTAGTGATTTAATTTACACTATTTACTTTAATGAATTTAATGAGAAACAACGAGAAACAGGCGAATAAAGACTGACAGTCAATGTTTAAAAATTATTATTTCAAGACATGCAAAGCAATTTTGCTCGTTTATGTGGGCCATCCCAAGCATGGTTGCAATGTGTTCATTGTCAAACTCCAAAATCAGATTATTTTTAATTCTTAAAAAACGCCATTGTTTTATTTGAAATAAATAATTATTTTATTTTATTTACAAAATATTTTAGTTTGTCTTGTATATTTTTTTCATTCGATCAGATAACATTTTAAGCTGTCATATGGTCATGTTACAACATGCCCCTCAGATGTTACACTGTACCCCACCTACAGGGCATGTTGTCACATTTCACTTCCATTTTTGGAGGGTAAATAAAGAAAAACGTATACACTGTAATTATGAAACAAAGCAACATATTTGTACTAGACCATTTAAAGTGTAAAATTATTCTGAACCCCATGTGGATTTACACAAACTGAGAAAGTCAAAAAGTGTTACTTTGTACCCCACTCTCCCCTACGTTTATTGACACAATGAGCTGTAGCTGACTTGGAATGGTGTAAACTGTCCTTCTGGCAATGAAAGACAATTTCTTTACCAATTGTGTGTTTTTAGAACAATAGCAGTCATTGTCTCCTTGTCGTTGAAAAAACAACCAATTATGTGCCACATATAACGCCACTCTCTCTTAGTCATCTAATATATGCTGAATTCACAGCTGAGACTGAGGAACTGCCACATTTTCTTTTATTTTATTTTCTGAACAGACAGTGACTGTCTGGTGGTATAGATCAGTCTTTTCATAAACTTTTGAAAACTAATTTGATCTAATTAAAGTGGTGTAGTGCATTTGGCCATATTGCCAACCACTCATGTTAATGTGCTCCAGGTGCCTATTCTCCTGTCTCTGGGATATCATGAGTTGAGGCAGACTTATTGATCTGGCAAGATTGATCTGGACATAGATGATACAGCAACATTACATTATTTATTTAAGTCTTAATATCTTGAGGCAGGTCAGTCCCACCAGACACTGTTATGTAGGCATGTCGTTCTTTAATCACTGAGGATATCAGAGGATCTTTAAAATGTGCACACTCTTCTTGTTTAGTTATCAAAAGGTAGCCACTGTATATTTCACTTAGACTAATGTGTGCATGTGATGTCAACACGTGTTTGAAATTCACTGATCTATTCACAACATCTTAAATTATGTGCATGCAATATACTGGTAGCGCCTACATGTATTTAACCCAGTATAAAGTCTTACATCAGGATCTTAGTTTGTGGATTTGTTCTTGCCTCAAAGCTCTACATCCATATTTTTCATCTCATAGATATACTTTTCAAAGAACAGCTCTTTATAGCACCTGGCATTCTGGACAAGGCAGTATCATCTGATCAACCCTGTACTTCCACCAGGACATTCAGCAGCTGCTTTCTGTCCAATGATTGAGAAATTGCTCAAACTAAGCTGTTTCCATTACTCTGTTCCAAAACGCAGTGAGCTGCCCACGGAGACGGCATTTTATTTGTCGATATCACAGATATCACAGCGATGTTCCAAAACGAAGGCAACTTAATTATTTTGCCACCTAAGATAATTTTGGATAAATTTTTATTAATTAATTAATTAACTTATTTATTTGTGTCTTCCATGTCAATACAAATCTATTTACGTTCTATTTACAGTACATTTCTTTGCCTTTCCATAGACAGTATTTTTTGGTTTTTCTTATTTTTTTCTTTTTGTGCTTTGGTTCATTCAACGCCAATGTATTAATTGAAAAAGTAAATAAATAAACTGAAACAATGTATATGTGCATATTAATATTTATTATTTATTCAGTTGTTGTATGTTACTTAATATAAATGTAATTTAAATAAAAATAGACAGACAGATAGATAGATAGATCCCAAAAAAAACCGTTAAATATGTAGCATCACACAGGGAATGTCAATTATTTACTGTAAATTATTTAATAATTTGTTCTTTTTCACTTCTAAAAAATTAAAATTACATGAAATGTAAGGTAATACCTATTACAGTTATTCACCGTACATTGATAGTTTTCACGTGATGTCACACCCTTACAGGAACGCCCACATGGAGAGTAAAACAAGGCTTTCCTCCACTGACCGAACGCCAGTTAATTTTCTGAGGTTTGCATTAAATAGTAATGTATTAAGTCAGTGATATTTAAAGGCCAAATTCAGTATAAACCTTATTGATAATGCATACTTTGCACAGCCAAGCAGATTAACCCAGAATATAAACGCAATGCACAAAGATTAATATTAAATGTTTTCCCATAGAAAACCATTATAAAGAAGGTGCTTAACCCTTTACCGCATTGCGTTGTCCGGGCTCATTTGCCTGCCTGTATAAAGCGCGCATCATCAAATAAGGTGTTGTACTACTTTCATGTTTAGTATCCCCTGTTTTAAAGGCACTTTAAGTGTTTTCACATTAAACGTTTTAGAATGTACCGCTGTTTTTAGTGATTGAAATATTTTAACGAGTGCTTTATATGGATTACGAATGGCCAAAAACTTTTTTTTTCCATTTTGTTCACATATCTTTGTTTTATTCTTTTGATCTAAATATTTTTTGGATTGGAATAGATAGAAAATTGACGGGCTTGTGCTGCGGTTCTATGGATGTTTTGCCCACCAGGTCTTAGTTCGAGCAAGTCATGTGACTGAAAACTATGAATTGTACGGAAACTTACTATTAACCAATTTACATGTTTTTACTGTAGCATTTTTTCAGTCTTTTACTATTAACATCATGTAAGGTTTTTTTTTTTTTTTTTTTACTTTTTTACATTTTTGTATGGATGGATGGATGGATGAATAGATAGATGACTGACACTGTGGTAACCATAGCAACATTTAGCTGTCTCACATGTTTGGTATCCGTTATGTTTGACTAATGTAATATTACAGCGACCAAAAACTTATGTTTGCCACTTTTTAACTAAACCAATGTCAACAGAGCTGTCGTGTTTCATTTATGTTTGGAAGGTTGCTTTGCAGTTTGCAACTCTTGAAGTGTTGCCATGTCCACTTAAGCAACAGTTATTAAGCATCTTTGGGCTTGTTGTTTGGGCTAGGTTCATAAAGCAATCAATTTTATGGAGTTAATAATGTAGGCACTATTACGAAGATAACATATTTGGATTAAAGTTTAATATACGTAACGTAGGCTTGTTCTTATTTGCTGTTATACTGTAGCAAGATCTGGCAACACCAATGAGTCAAGACATACCTCGTTCCCTGTGATTTACTGCACCATAACTCTGATATGCATTGAAATACGTCATTAATGACTAGTTGTTCAGTTCGGCATAGAATTTCTGTAAATGCTGTACATTCGGTTGTAGAATGTGGTTGTCACTTCCTTACTAAAGTGAATTACTGAACTGTGTGTTTACAGAACAGGATTAAGCTCTAAAAGATGAGTTGACAACCAAATTTAGCTGCACTGTGTATGTTGCCATTAGGTTTAAAACAGTTAGGTTTTAGGTACCGTGCCTACTATATGTGGTAGTGTGCATTACAGAAGCTCTTTGAGTGTCTCTCAGTGACAGTGGCTCCAACCTTTTATCAAGTTTTTTTTCTTTTTTTTTTCTTTTTGTGGAAATAAATCTAACACTCTGAGATTTGAGGGTGGAGGCTGTTTGTGCTGTTGATGATCAGTGGTTCGTCCCAGGCTGCGGTCTGCGGTCTGCAAACCCATCTGTCCAGACATTGACAGCCAGTGAGCACTGGAGCAACACAGCAGCTGTCCGATAATGAACCCCCCCACCCGCTCCGCATCAAGACATCAAACACAAACAGATAGATAATTGAACCAGAAGAAGAAATGTGAAATTAGCGTTTTAAGGTACTTAGTCACTGTGTCTGTTGATGTCTTGGGTAAATAAAATCACATCTTTGGCTTCATACGGATATATGCATAAATTTGTCAATATATTATTGACGGAATAAAATGCCTCTGCTTTAAAAAAAAATCTCTTGGTGGTGCATGACCTGTTTGTTTGTGTGTTGTCTTTGTGCTGCCCTGCCTGGTTGGAGAAGGATTGATATTATTGCCGTGGGGAGGTGAAGTGAAGGGACACAAACAAAGGGCCCTGGCCTTGCTCCCAGAGAGATGCAAGACACAACCACTTCAGTTCACACTGGGCCACAATGACTTCCAGTGAACCTAGGATAGAAACGACTTTATATTAAGAAGTGCTCCAAGAAAGATATGCATTTATTATTTACAGGCAGCTGTGCGTTGTAAAAAATGTGCATGAATGAGTTTTCTTTTTCTTTTCTTTTTTTTATTATAAAAAAATAAATAAAGAAAAAAAAATCAGCCTGTGACATTTAGGTTTTGTTCCAGTTGAGAGTGCCTTTCTTTCCCATTTGAGGTCTTGGAAGGACAAAGTGAAATGAAATGAAACAAAGGGGGGAGAATAATTCCTACTATTGGAAGGCTGAGGAAGAAAGGTTACTCTCAAATTTGCTTTGCTCTTGCTGTATCCTTGTGGAAAAATAGAACTCAGATTTGATCACACTGTATTGTAGGTCAAAGCAAAGAAGTCATTATGTTATTAATTGTTGCGGGAAGGATACTTTTGGTTTTGCTCAGTCAAAACTTAATAGATGCTGACACTGAACAATTGGGGAAAGATATTATTTTACTCGACACTGAAGTTTTGAAAGTTCGTCTGCGAGTTTGGAGTGCCATAAAAATATGAAGAGGTTTATTGCGAGAGGACGGTGTGTGGCGAATGGTCATTATCCTGTTTATTACGCAGCTTCTCAACAAATAAATAACTAAATATGCAGACATGACATATGCTTTGAAACTATTTAAAGTTGAGGTATATCTAAAGTTCAAGTAAAAAGTCAGATACTAAACAATAGGCCTAGCAATAATACAAAAACTGCAGTGATATTAATGTGTTTGTATGAAACGAGAGAGTGAGACTGTAGTGTTACGAGAGGACATAAATGATGAGGAATAGTTAAAAAAATAATTTTGGGGGCAGTTTGGGGGCAGTAATTATTTTTTATTTATTTATTTTTATTTTATTTTTATTTTGCTGTTGTTTTGAATTTTTTATTCAAAGAATCATGAAAAATTACCTTGGTTTCCACAAAAAAATATTAAGCAGCAAAAACTGTTTTTAACATTGACAATAATAATAATAGAAATGTTTCTTGAGCAGCAAATCAGCATATTAGAATGATTTATGAAGGATCATGTGACATTGAAGACTGGAATAATTACTGGTGAAAATTCAGCTTTGCCATCACAGGAAATTTTTTTAAATATAAGTTATTTATATTACTATTTTTTCTGTATTTATGACCAATCCAATTCAGGCTTGGTAAGTATAAGAGACCTCAGAACATAAGTTACGACCCCAACCTTTGAACTGTAGCGTACAGTATGTGACCACTTGATGCTGCAATTGACCAATCAGAATCAAGTATTCCAGAGAGCCGTGTAATAAATCAAATAAACAACTGCTGCGTATAAGCATAGAAGTTTTACAGTATTATTTGTTATCATGATCATACTTTGAGTTGGAGTAATGGAATTTTGAATAGCCTTTGCTGATAAGACAACCACTAGACTCACCTAAGGCTAAATGCTTCCTTAACAGGGCTGCCATTACATCTACACTCCTCTTTACATGACTGCCAGTGAGATAATGATAAAATCCTTGGCTGTATTTCAAGGACCACCCCAAGCTTTTCCCATTTGATGACCTTTCACCTCCCCGCCATCACAAATCAAACGAGCCGGAAAGCGTGAAAGAACCAAATTGAGTTGTTCTGGACCATCTGCTGGACATGAAACACTAATCACATTTTGATATATTGAGTGGTTTCTGTACACTTCAATAAAACATTGTTATTAGGGTCAAAAGGGTCCCAGGGGGAAAAAAATAACCTTGACCCTTCCTCTGAAGTTCGCAGAGCGAGTCCGTTTGTCAGTCTACAGAAAGCTTTCTCTGCTCTTCAGGGCAATACATTTACAAAGTGAGTTTCCACATACTTGATGTGAAAACGGGTTCAGCCTGTCAATGAAAGCTCTTATTATGCATTGAAACCTCAGAAGATCATGCAAGGTTACAGTACCAGAGCAGAATCTGAGCATGCCTGAAGTGAACTGATGTGCCTCTCAAATCTCCCACATCCGCTTCAGTACATCAAAAGTAGTCAGAAGAAGCAATTGCATCTGAACATAAAATAAAAATGAAGTTTTTACAGTAAGGTCTGTCTGCTTGCACATTAAATGATCATTAGATTTAGTTACTGCTACACAAAGACTGCAGTGATCTTTTGTCCCTTTTTTACTGATCCAGTGTTTTGTGTGTTCACCAGTTAAAAGGCAGTTCTGGGATGGAAAAATCAGCTCCACATCGCCCCCTAAAACATTCATGCTTGACACCAACCAAGCACCAGCTCTAGCACAACAACCATCACCACTTTTGTGGAAAAGGTGTATTAGATGAGAAATATCCAGCTCTGTTTTCCCTTTCGCTCTGTTTATGTTTGATGAAACTTAATGGATCCGCCAAACGAACATATTGACTGATTGTGTGACATGATTTGTCATTCTGAAGTAGGATTCCATCTGTCATTGGTTTGTTCATTGCTTGATTTATACATTTGTTTATTAATTAATTCATTTAGCATTTCACCAGGGCTGCAGACAAAAGGTCAGCCTCTTAAAGAATATGGTAAGTATTGTATTAATACCATCAGAGATTCATCTGCCACTCTTTTAGTATTTTTAAAAGTGTTTTATAAATTTTTTGAATTAGCTTTTATTTTTACATTTTCAGTTTTCATTTTTAGTTTTAGTAAATGTATTTGTGGTTTGCCTTTTTTATAAAAAAAATAAAATAAAAAAAATTATATATATATATATTTATTTATTTATATATTTATATATATATATATTATATATATATTATATATATATATATATAGATATATATATCTATATATATATTGCTTTATTTTTAGTTTTCTTTAGTTTGTGTGGCAGGTTTGGTTCAATAATTTACTCTGTTAATGTGGTTTATTTGACTAAGTGTAAACACTGCCATCTAAACCTTGGTGGGCACCAAACAAGCGGACTGAGATCCCCTGACAAAACTCTGGTGGGATTTGATATATGTACGCAACACTGACCAAAGCCTTCTAAACAATCCAAAAATAGGACGTGATGTGACAAGATGTGACCCTAAAAAAGACAAAATGCTCAAGCATATCCGGTTGTTCTCATAGGAGCTATTTTACCCTTTACGGTTCGATACAGCCGTATACTTGCAGCATATCTCTGTGTGTGCAACAGAGGAATTCCTGCCGCTGTTTTGACATATTTTGGGTTATAAGCAGTGGTGGAAAGAGTACTGAAAAAAATATACTAAGTAAAAGTACCATTACCTTCCAAAAAATGTAGTGCGAGTAGAGTAAAAGTACTTGTCCAAAAAAACTAAAACAGTAAAAGAGTAGCCTATTTAAAAGTACTCATGTGTATTGAGTAGCGAGTACTGAGCTGTGGATTCTACCCCCTCATAATAAATGCTGTACACCGCAATTTATACATTTTAAAAACGTTGTACATTCTGTAATTCACATTATCTTGTTTGTCATAAAGAATGAAGAATATCTATCATCCAGCAGTTTTAATTTTGACTGCCAACTCTTTAAATTACAACAAAACAGCACGGAAACAGTATTCAGCTGAAGAAAAGATGAAAGTTATTCTCAGTACAAGCATAACCACTTAAAGGGGTCATATGATGATTTTTTAAAGATCATTATTTTGTGTATTTGGTGTAACAGAATATGTTGACATGCTTAATGTTCAAAAAACAAATTATTTTCAAATACTGTACATTATTGTAGAACTGCTATGCCCCGCCTCTCTCAAACATGTCGTTTTCAACAACGTCCATCCTTCCGACAAGCGCAGTTTGCTCTGATTGGCCAGCTGACCCAGTGTGTTGTGATTGGCCGAACATCTCAAGCACGCATCGGAAATGTAACGCCCTTACCATAATCGTGAGATTCATCTTTCAAAAAAATGTAAAGACAGAGCACGAAAGGGGAACAGAGTTGCGTGACAGAAACAGTGATGAAGCTGCTATGTGTTTGCAGTACACAAGCCACAGCTAAGACAGCTGACTCCACTGTGATGTGACCCATCTCTTCTCACACACACTGGCACACACACACACACACACACACAGGTCTGTTTTTGTGAAAAGTGGGGACATCCTATAGGCGTAATGGTTTTTATAATGTACAAACCGTATTTTCTATCACCCTACACCAACCCTAAACCTACCCCTTACAGGAAACTTTGTGCTCTTTCAGATTTTCAATACACTCCATTCTGTTTGATTTATAAGCGTTTTGAAAAGTGGGGACATGGGGTTATTGTCCTGAAAAGTCACCTTCTCCTTGTATACCTATGTCATACCTTTGTCATTATAAAAATGTATGTCCTAATTTGTCACAAAAAACGCCCATACACACCCACACACACACACACACACGATGCTCAAAACTCAGCATTTGAACAGTCAATAGCAAATACTTAAATTAATAACAAAACAGTAGCTGATTCAGAAGTGGCAGATTGTCATAGCAAAGTCAGAATTACTCCTAGGTTCACGAAACGGTCGTCCAAAAAAATGCATTGCTGTTCTGTTGTAAGTAATCTTTAAAGATTCCTAAATGCATCTACTTTTGGAAGTCCAAATAAAGTGCTTTTGCTTTCGCCTTGAAACACACAGCATCTCCCTGACATTGCTGCTTTAACACTAACTGCGGTTACTGAAACCAGCCTTCTTTCTTTGCGTGCACATTTCTGCGGCAGTATGCAAATATTCCCACATAGTGAGGTAGATATGTGGGGGCGTGTAGAACGAGCCGTTTTAGGGGGGGTGGCAGAGTCTTAACTTTGATAAAGATTGTCTTGATTTGAGACTTTTAGTCTTGCAAACTTAAGGGATTCTTATCCTGCACAATCAGCGGTAACACTTACAGAGAAAGGATAAAACTTGAAATCGCATAATATGACCCCTTTAAATCATAAAGTTTGAAAAAATAGATTTTAAATAATGTGTAAGGCCACTGAGAGAGCATATGCTGTTGTTGCACATAAAATAATGTTTAGAACAGTGCAAATACAAACACTATTAGAAACTCATAGTTCAGCATCACACAACATGATATGGGTTCAAATGAGAGCCAGTTTCTCTCCAAAACGGTGCCAGTTTGTGTTTTGCAATAAATAAATAAGAATAACTAAACTTGATAATTTTTGTTACAATTTTAACATAAATGCACTTTGTTCTAGAAGGATGGCATCATGCCATTCCTTTTACACGTTTACTCGAATTGTTATGCTGATAATACCATTTGTAAGGAAAAATGCATTAAATAACGAGGTATTTCTGGGGAAACTTTTTCAAAGGAAAACACACACGTGTGTCTCTTTGCTGAGCCGCGGCGGTCTCTGTGAATCAGTAGCATCCACAACTGAATGGAACAAAAAAGTGTTGAACTCGAAAATTGTTTATGCACGAGTGCACTCGCTAAATGAAGGCGGATTGTATAAAAAAAAAATTTTTAAACGTTTATTAACAAGCTGCAGTTTTACTACATCACGCGCTGGCACAGATGCAGTAACCTGTATTAACGCCACGGGTCATCAATAATTTGCAGATCGGTCCTCAATTTGTGTTTCCAACACACTTTTTCACAGCGCGCATCACGCGCTCAAACTCATCAAAAGTCAACAAGTTCAACAAGCAACAACGACTAAGTGACCGCTGCAGAACGCACGCGAGAGAGAGACGAGGCAGATTGCTCGTCTCATAAGTGAGTGAAAATTCTAACGAAACAAAAGTAGCATTGCGGGAGGTGAACCGTAACGCACACCAAATTGTCAGGAGTGTAGATAGGCAAGCATAGATACAAATCATTTAGTAAGCAGAATCCGAAATTTACCTTAACATATTAAATTAGAGGAAGATGCGACTGAATTGATGCTTGAAGAATGCGCTTCCAGCAGCCATGATAAACAGTTGGCGGTTAAAGTTTTCTATGGACAATTTGATTTGACGAAAGTCACGAAACCTATTACTATCTATCCAATCACGTTGATGGATAAAAATACAATTAAAATAAGCATGTAACGACCACAAACGGAGGAAAATAGCGGAGTAAAAGTACCGATACATCACTTAAAATGTACTCAAGTAAAAGTACACAATTTTTAAACTACTCAAAAAAGTACAATTACTGATAAAAACTATTTAATTACTGTAACGTGAGTATTTGTAATTCGTTACTTCACACCCCTGGATATAAGCAGGTAAAAATATCATATGCACACACATACAATGAGCTCATTTAGCCCAGCACACAGCATTGTTTTAGATGTTCGGTAAATTCGCTGTCCAGTCAGATTGTGACCATATCGTTAGGTTGAGTGTTAAAAATGACAGTGTGAATGCTAAGCGAGCTTAGGACTAAATGTATCATTTTCTTTTTTGGTCTGGACCAAAAGAACCAGGAGAACTGGACTATGAGTGTAAACCCCCCCTTTGTTTTAGTAATTTTACTACTTTACTAAATTTATTTCAGTTAGTTGCCAAGGCAGTGTTTCTAATTTTTTCAACTAAAATGTATATCTTGTTTTATTTCAGCTTGATTTTAATTCATAAAAACAGTTTTTAATTTTTGTTTTGTTTTAGTTAACAACAACACTTTCTCTATATTTGGCATGATTTACGTGATGTTCATATGATGCCCATTTTGCTGTCTCTCTGTAAATGGGAGGAAGAATCTAACATCCTCTCTTCTTTAACATCACTGAAGACAGATCTATAGCAGAAATGTGCTAGCCAAGATGATGTCTGTGGAAGCAGTGACAGAAGCGGTATTCCTGACACCTCCTGAATGAATATCCCTCACAGGAAAATTATATTCTCTCCCTCACACTGTTCCGAATTTACTGCACCTGGTAGAATCTGAAAATATCTCACCTTCGGATCCTGGTGCAGAATAGCAATGCTCATACAACTTTTACTATGAAAACATTTACAAATATTTATAACGGAATTCGGCTATATTCACTGCATATTTTGTGATAATATTCACAGGTACTTTTATTGGTCAGTGGTAAACCCTACAATTAAATCCTACTAATTGTATGTTTCCAAAGTCATAAATTAATAACTGCAAATATCTATATGTAGTGAACAATTCTCACTGCCACATCAGTCCATGTTTTGTAGCAAAAGCAGTATAATTCGGTTTAGGAGCTTTCCTATGCCATGTGACAGATGTGTCCTTTGAGCATGTTGCTGTCTCATATCACTGGAACAAGGTTAGAATTCATTCCTAACCCTGTCCTCCCTCCCCCCGCAGTACATCCATCAGAACAACATGATGAAGCCCCATTTAGCCCCAACATGTGACTGAATACAGTCTCCTCTGAAATTTAGCTCAAACTTGAGGTTTAACTTGGAAAACCTTGTTGGGTTATGAACGTATATGCTGTGAGTTTGCCATTATGTTAAATTTGCTTTGAACACCCAGCTTTGAACGCCCCATGTTTGACTGACTGGAGCATTAGGAGGCTGATAGTGCCTAAATAATGTTTTAATGGCTTTGGGGAACACTGCTGCTCAGGGGGAAAGGGAATCCCAGAGGCTCCAGCAAGCTCTAGAGGCTCACCATCAAGAGACTGTTGTATGAAGTGCTGCATAGACAAGTACACATAAAAAAAAAAAACTACAGCCATATAGTGTCAGAGGCAGGGGCCATTCTAGTGCCAGTTCTAGGAATGTTAGAATATGATAAACTCTTTAAAAAAACACTGAAATATTATCAGTGAGCAGTCGTTTTTAAAAAGTAAAGCTGTTGATTTTACTGGAGCTAAAAATAAAAGGTTCCACTAACACTTCTGAGAAAATTTGACCTGGCATGGAAGCTGAAAAACAGAAGACTGCAGAGAAATGTTTAGCTTTCTACTGCTTTACAATGATGCTGGATTGCATAGGTGGTGTTAAGAGGAAATTATACATTTAATTAATGCACATGCACATGCTTAACATGCATTACATGGATTTGGGCTGTTGGGCCATGACACACTACTGTAGAAGGAAATGCTTTATTGTCCCATAGATTTATTGTCTTTATTGTCCCAATAAAGTCTCTTATAAGTAACTGATGGCTTTGAGCAATTTCATTACAATCAGAAAAACACATTTGCATTTGTCAGAGTAACGGATAATAAAGGTCCTTCACAATCACACCCAGGGGTAAATGTGAGGTGAGGTAAGCTTAGTTATTTATAGATAGAAGTTTTCACTGTAAGGGTGCCCTTGTACACATTCATATAGTCTAAATATAGATCTCCATTTGCAGAGAACAGTACTGAGAATATAATAGAGAAACTTACTATACACGGATATCATGCTTGTCTAGTTCACTCACTCACATGATATCAAAGGAAGCATCCATGTAGATAAGCCTTAAAGGGACAGTTCACCCAAAAAATATGTCATCATTTACTCAATTACTTACTTGTGTAAATGATGGAATAGATGGAATTGTCCTTTTAAATGTCTATATGATCTTAGTAGGCTCCAGTATCTGAAATTAACAATATTTAATGATTGATTTCATTATCCACAATTGGTCGGATGGAGTTCGACCATGATTGTGGCAAACCAAAATCTGAAAAAAATACATTCTGTAGAAACAAGTTCTCATTCGCATAGACTGTGTAGTTGAAATAAGTATTTCAAAATCACATATTGGGATGTGATGTTTGAGTGAAGTGTGCATATATACATATATATATATATATATATATATATTATATATATATGTATATATTATTATATATACGTAACTGGTGGTTTGCTAATAATACTCCCTAAAGGTAAAAGAGAGCTTGTACAGACCCAAAGTGTGTTTTCATTCCACAGAGATTTGACATGTAAACCTATGTTTGTTGAAGAAAACTATGTATTAGGGAGATGCATTTTGCATAATTTTGTTTGGCAATTGAAAAAGGCTATTAACAGCATGAGAGTGCTCGCCTATGAAAGAAGCTAAAACGTGTGAAAGTAGGGTCAAGATCAATATGTTATTTCTGTGTCTTTGGTGTCATCTGAACCTACATTGGGAGACAGGCACTAATTTAAATTCGTGCAGGAGCCTGGTGATGCTACCATTAATTCCTGATAAGAAAGAACCATTGTACTGCTTTCCTTAATCTTTGACTGATGATTCTACGCGATCAATATCCTTTCTTTCTCTATTTCCCTTTTTCTTTGCTTTTTTTTTTCTTGAAGATTGATCGTTCAGAGTTGTGAGCTGTTTACGCTCACTCCTCACGGCTCATTATTGTCACAGTTAGGATGTCTTCTAGGACTAAGGTGGGGGGCTGACATTAAAATCCACTGACCCCCCCTAACGTTCTCATTTAGTCCGGCATGTTCAGCGAAGCAGCCTTTGACCGAAACTTATTGTGGTCAAGGGGTAAGAAAGCATCTCAAACAAGTGGATTAAGTGAGAGAGCGAGCGAGGGGGTGCGAGTGTATACGTACGCATGTGTGTGTGTGTGAGGAGAGAGAGCAGGAGACAGAGAGATAAAGCGGGAGGACAGAGAGCGTGGGGGGTGTTTGAGTTGCCGCTGCTTGTGCTGGTGAAAAAGAAATAATCACAGTGTTGCTTCCTCATGAATTATTAAGAAGCCCCCCCAGTCTCTTTTAGCTGTGGCTATAAAGCAAAGAGGAGATTTGTTGTGTATTTTAGTTGTTGTTGTTTTGTTTCCCTAGGTGTATCACAGCTGGTAAGCAGGACTCGTATGCTTGCCGAACAAGTGCTCAGATGAGCAGTCCGAGTGCAGCACCAGGAGCATCAGCACAGAGAGACAGAAGCAGTTCCCTGCACTGCACACGACAGCAGCAGCCGCTCTCACTCTCGCTCTGCATGCCTTTTTTCCCTTATTTTCTTTCTGGAGTTGAGATCTTGTTTCTCAGAGCAAAGGGACATAGTGGATACTGGAGCTCCAAGCTGTTATCCAAGCATCCCAAACGCAGACCTGGCTGCCCACATGCCTATCGAATTTGTTTGCAAAATCAAATTTGCAGAGGAGGATGAGAAGCAGAAAGGCAACCAGGATGGGGACAAGGAGAGCCTGATCGAAGAGAGCTGCAGCCCCCCAGCCAAGGACCTGCCCGGCTTTGCCAGTGCCTGCTCGCTCCATGGGATTAACCACATCTTTGTGTCGGGCCGGCTGGGTGTCAGACAGACCCTCTGGGCTCTCGCATTCCTGGTGTCCCTGGCTCTCTTTCTATACCAGGCGGCAAAGTGTGCCATCTCCTACCTGGAGCATCCTCACGTCACGGCACTGAACGAGGAGGCCACCCCGGAGATGGTGTTCCCCGCCGTGACCATCTGCAACATCAACCGTTTCCGCTTTTCCGCTCTTACCGATGCCGACATCTACCACCTGGCCAACCTGACTGGCTTGCCCCCCAAAAACAAGGACGGCCACAAGCCCACCGATTTGGAGTATCCGGCACCGGATATGCAGGACATCTTCAACCGGACGGGTCACCAGCTGGAAGAGATGCTGAAGAGCTGCAACTTCAGTGGGCAGAACTGCTCGGCCGAAGACTTTACAGTGGTAAGCTCGAGGAATGTTTCTGATATCGACTTGCAAACTTTTGCTTCAAAAAGTTAACTTTAGAGAAAACATAAATGGCAAAAACTACTTTGGGCTATTTATTATTAGAATCAAGAACATGGTGGAGGTGTAAAGAGCAATAAATGTCCAAAATCCTGTATCAATTGCTGGAATAGTGAGTTTATTTGCACTTTAGAAGCAAATGTTCTGTTTTCAGATGAAACTGAGGAGTCTGCAGGTGTTGCAAATAAATTCAATTTATTATTACAAGAGAAACAGTTTCTGTCCGCGGTGAGGTGGATAGATATGCTTTCTTCTCTGGTTTCCCCTGTAGTGACTATTCATTTGGGCATAGTCTTTGTAAATAGGGCACAGACCTGGCTCGCTACCCTCATTATGTTCACAGGAGAGGTCCTGTTTCTCTGTAGTCGGGATTTCTTAAAATGTACCGACAACAGCAGGGAACTCAGCTGTTATCCTCAAGGGAGAAGAGCAGGGTGCATTTTTATATTTACTTTTCAGTTGTTTGATTCTGCCATCAGTTTCAGCCACTGAAAGAGTGCATGGCAACAATACTGCTTTGTAAAAACTCTCATTCACTTTTTACACCACCTATGCCAAGAGTGAAGTTTTCTCAGTGTTGTATTTCAATCCTGTCACTGTTGGAATTAAATATTTAGAGTCTGAAATCATACATGATTTTTGCATTAGCTAAATTGGTTAAAACAAATAAAACAAATTCCATAAGCCAACCAAGTCCACTCCGGAAGGTCTTATATGTGTCCATCATGCCATATTTATTGATGTTATGTGTACTGGTGGATGAATGAATATTGCTTTGGTAATGGCAAGGAACATTTTTCAAGTCTTAATAGGATGTGTTGGACACACACACCTTCCCGAGATGGATATGATAACATGGAGTGACCCTTTGATGTGTTGTCGAGTTTTAGTTTTCTGTTCTACTCAAGGTCTCTCTGTAGATACATATGTTTGATCCTAAGTACCATTCATGTGATACAAGAAATTAGAAGTGACGGCTGAGACTCTCTCGGCTTCTCTCTTCCACTGCTACTTTCTTTCACCCCTTCTGTACAGTCTCTCTCCCTGTTGGCCACGGCAGGAAAAATGCCACACTTCTGCAGAAAGATAAAAGCAAAGCTGAGAAGAGAAAAGCGGTAAAAGTTATGACAGGCAAATGTGAAGTCTTGTCCTCACAGTTGTTTGTGCTTTGCTGATTTGGAGGAATTCAAAGATAGAATCAACGGGCATCCAGTTGTGTCTGCATCAAAGATTTTTAAAAGACAATTTACTTACCCCCATGTCGTTCCAAACCTGTGTGACTTACTTTCTTCTATGGAACCCTGTTGGAGAAATTCTGAAAAATGTGTTTCAGTGTAACAACATTGAATTGGGACTGGAGCTTTCAAGCTTAAAAAATAATGCAAAATCACCATAAAAGTATGACTTGTGAGTCTTCTGGAGCCACAGAATTGGTGTTTGTGACAAACGAACAAACCAAAATTTCAAGTTGTTTTTTAATTAAATTAATCTACCCTTGGTCTCTTTTACATGGAGAGAAGTAACAATGTCTGATTCATGAACAAATCATTCTTTTGAGGGATGTCTTTACATTGAATCAGCTGATATGGTCTGAGTGATTCCTTCACAAACCAGGTAAGATTTGGTTCTTGTGACGCACTGTTTCATTAGCAGTGGTTAACCGCTTTTGGATGGAAGTCTTATCACTGAATCTTAAACTTAAAGGAATAGTTCACCCACAAAAAATTGCTGAAAACGTACTCACCCTCAGGCCATCCAAGATGTAGTTTTTCTTCAGTAGAACAGTAAAGAAAATTTTTAGCTGAAACCGTGGTCCTTGGTGATTCAGAAATGCAAGTCAGTGGCTACTGGCACTTGACAGTCAAAAAAAAAAAAAGGGGGTTTTTAAATTTTTAAATGTACAAGCATCACAAAATTAATATCCATGGCTCCTGATGATATATTAAAGTCTTATGAAGTGAAACCATTGGTATGTGCAAGAAACTGAACATTATTTACAACATTATTACATGTAATGCAAAGCTTCAGGCCATGGTTTCAGCAAAAATTAATCTTTACTGTTCTACTGATGGAAAAAAGTCACCTACATCTTGGATGGTCTGAGGGTGAGTGAATTAACAGCAAATTAGTTTTTTGGGGTGAACTATCCTTTTAAATTCCTTATAGAAAGCTATAATATGATTTCAAAAGGTTAAGGTGCGATCACATGAGTGAAATTTCATGGGCAAAAAAGGTCCAATGTCTATTGTCAGTAGTACGGCAATGACCAAATCTGCATGGTGAAATTCATGTTGTGTGGGTTCCTGTTGATTTTTGTCCAAGAAAATCTGTCAAGCAATGGTTACATAATGCACTATTTATATGTACTACTTTTATGATACTTATATGGTGCTTTTATGTCATTTCCATCAGTGCCTCAGTTCCCATTCATGCAGGTAACTGCATTAAAAAAAGCAGTACATTATTCAAAATTGGTCCATTTCTGTTTTACTGCAGAAAGAAAGGTATACAGGTTTGTAACAACAAGGAAGAGTAAATGAGGACAAATTTTAAGTGAACTATTCTTTTAAGTATTCGTTTCGAAAGATGGGATTGGCTATCCCATGTCAGCACGGGCCTCTCGTGAGCCACAGAAGGACTACTTATGAATTAATCTGCTTGGAAAGTTCCCTGCTCCACCGTTCTCTCCCATCAGCCCTGTGATCTGTGTCTGAGAGGCTGTCAGTTAGATTAGTTACAGGCATCTTGTTGTCTCCACGCATGACGGGACACTTCCTCCATCCCACGGGCTGCACAACCACAGGCAGAAAAACAAGGAGGGATTCTTGAGAAACGTCTCTTTAGCCTTTCCAGTGTGACTAGATTGCAGATGTAAGAGGAAATGGGATCACTGTGACTATCACGAAAGCTTTGTATTGACAGCAGACAGACTGATATTTTTAGCATAAAGTGTTGACGTTAGCTGAGCTTAGTGTTTAGCATAAAGGGAAGACCTTAGCTCAGCTTGCTGGCCTCTGTGTGCGTGCGAATTACTAGCCTGAGGAAAAGAGCACACGGCATGTTCATGTCTAGCCTGTTCCAGATGCTGCGTTTATCTAATGACTGCATCAGCAAGGAAAGCGGTATATTTTCGATCAATCACATCCCTGGCATTTAGCCCCACTACTTGGTTTCAGCAATTGCACTCATAATATTAGCTGTTCATTTGTCATTCTCACGCCCAATGTCCTAGAGCTCTTCCCGTTCAGAAACACTGCAACAATAATCATTATATCAAAAGAACAGAGGCACTTTCGAATATCTGCATCATTGATCATCACACTGTTTTATCATCAAACAGAAGGGCAAAAAAATCTGAGAAAATGTTCTAATTGGGTGTGCATATTAATTTCATATCCATTCGTTGCTAAGCACAAATGCTTAATTTATGGTCTTTGATTTATGCTGATGTTAATAAAAATATCATTTCCATTTTGCCTCATAGATGTAAATGCATTATGTATCCGCATTCAATTTAATGTAGCATTTTGTCTCACTTGTGGATATAACAATTTCCTCTTCCTAGAAAGCTTATTGCAACAGACATGCACATGTATTTAAAATTGTATGTACAGCAGTCGTGAGTGTTCATAAGATTATGTCAAATGAGTAGGTCTTTGAATTACTGACAGTGTCAGAGGTTAAAAGGGGTACTTATCATATTTCAAGGTAGGGCTGAACAATTAAAAGATTAATTGTATTTTCACCATCATCACGATTTCCATGTCTTTCGATTAATTAAGCATAATCGTCTGCCATATTGGCCCACTGGTAATTTATGCTGAAAATCTTTTTTTTTCTCTCTCTATGTATTGAAATTTTCAGTTAGCTTGCATTGGTAACAAGCCTCAACATGCTTGGGGTCGCCAGATGTCAAGAGTTTGAATCCCCCAAAATAAAGCTTTTCACTTAAATAGATATATTTTCTACACGGCACTAAAAAAACACGGATGATCTGACAACTCGGTTGGAGTTTTCAATTGCAATATTGTGAAAGTGTAGTACAGCATCATTTGTGAAAGTGCGATCTTGTGAAAGTATTGTTAACATGACCGTTTGCTCTATTTGCTGCGAATAAATCTTCAAGCAAACCTTCTCAGTGAAACTATCAAACTATCATAAATCCAAACATGAATCTCGATGATACTGTTTGCAATTATGGTTGCTGAAACTTACGCAACCTCTGTGCTTCAATGGGTTTTTTTTTTTTTGTTTTTAATAGAAAAACATTAATTTGGAATTAATATAGGAATATTAGGAATATTCACTCTTTTAGCTTTTGTGAAAAGCTTCTATTACCAGTTTTCATAATGTAGAGAGTGTGCTCATGTACTAAATATAATAAATCAGGAAACTAGATGAGGTCAGATAAATCCTGTACATTGATTAACGTTCTTTTGATTTGTGCTTACATGAAGGTACAGTTATTCTGATTAAATGTAAAAAGAAATTTGTCAAATGACAACAGTTGTGATTATCAGTTTAACCATTATTGTGCTGCCGCATTTCAAGGAGTCTAGATCAGTTTTGACCACACTGTTTGAACCAAATGTCCCAGTAAGCACAGTAAAAGTACGAAATAATGTCTTAATAAAATTATAAAAATGCAAAAATAAACATTTCTGTGAAAGTTAGGTTTAAGGTTAAGGGATAGAAATATATTATTAGTTTGGTGTAAAAAAAAACAAAACAATAGAAGTCATTGGAAAGTCCTTATTATAATAGAAAATAATTTTGTATATTTGTACTGTATGTGTGAGTGTGATTTGCAGCATTGTTTGCTTTCTGTTCCCCTCGACATGGGGTATAATTAAAATACTCAGCTGTTATTGACTCATGATAATTGCTCACAATAGATATCATAATAAGATGTTTAAACATAATTGAATATAAATTAATAGCTGTGCTTCAATTTTCCTTTCCACCTAACTGTCAGCTCTTGCTGGTGAAGGGGATTGTGAGTGGTTTAGCTCTTTGGTTCTTTTTGCCTGCTCCACTCTGTGTTTGCTCTCCCGCTTGCTCTGTTTGCAGATGCATTTTCCGATTTAGTTTTAAGCAAGGACAAATCCCTTGTGCATATATTCCTACGGATAACTGAGTGACACTGACCTAGGTTGATCCAAAGCCCAGGATGAGGACAGACATTAGGGCCACTATAGCATTTGTCATGTCAGTTTGGAACAGGAGTGTTGAGAGCCACATGCTTTAAAATAATTGAATATGTGAGTGAATGGCTCCTGCGGTATAGTGACATGCCTTTAATAAAACAAGCCACTTCAGAACTTTCAAAAAGTCCGGTGTCTTGTCTTGTAGATTTTGCAACTTTGCTGCTTCATTATTGTGTACATTTCTTCAAAAGTTATCTTTCTGTCCTGTGGTTAGTGCTGTGACTATGCTCCAGACCAAAGGGTCAAGGTTTAGCCAGCTAGCATGTGTTGGTAGATACCATAACTAGACTCCATCATCTGGAAGCAAAAAGCATCTTTCTTTCTCCATTGACAGTCATTTAAATGTATTTGTTTAGTCTCATGTTTTTGTTAATAAATGTAAAGAAATAAATACAATACTTTTATTGTATAAATGATCCTATTAAAAGTTTTGGGTTGATAAGATTTTTTTTATTTTATCAAAAACACGTAAAACAAAAATATATTTTACAATAGAACTGTCTTGTATTTAAATATATATATATTTAAAATGTAATTTATTCCTGTGATACAAAGCTAAATTTTCCAGCATTCATTACTCCAGTCTTCAGTGTCACATTATCCTTTAGATATTATTCTAATATGCTGATTTGCTGCTCAGGAAACATTTCCTATTATTAATGTTGAACACAGCTGTGCTGCTTAACCCTCATGTTGTCATTCCAGAGAGGATTTTCTTTTTCTGGAAAATTATAACGTTATCACATATGACTAAAATCTACTGACTTTGCTCACACAGGGTATAACAGCTTCCTAAAAATGTTGATAATTGTTCTACTTTTTAGAGATTTCCTCCCCACCTTGTTACGCTTGTGGTGTTTCCAGTCAAAAATGACACTGAATCCAATATTTGGACATAATATAGCATATTGGGAGATTTATGAGCAACTTTTAAAAGGCTGATCATCATGACCAGGAACACCAAATTAAGAAAAGGATATTCAGCACAGCACAAGGATTAATATGTTTGTGGAAAAGAACAGCATTTATTTAAAATATAATTATTTTGTAACATTAAAAATATCTTTACTGTCACTTTTACTCAATTTATTGTGTCCTTGTTGAAAAAAAAAAGTATTCATTCCTTTAAAAAAATTAATTTTATATTAATCCACAAATATTATATTACAGTAGTTATTTTGGATGGCTTTTAAAAGTGTGAAATTGACTTTTTTTCCCAGATTTTTTTTCCTTTCATTTTACAGTTCAGGACAGTTGCTTATGAAATGTTTCAGAGTTTTGAATTTTAAATAGCATACTTCTGTGTTTTTTGTTCCAACCTAGCAAGTGTCATTGCTGCATGCTAACAGATAGCTTTTTCTAGAATTATAGACTTCCTTGCCTCAGACACATTGATGGCTGATGGCTTGGTGCTCATGTGAGAAACATGGGTTTGAATTCAGCTTGCATCATGTCCTGATCCCACTTAAACATCAAAAAACAATCTTGTTCAGGTGTTGTGCAAAAGCGAAGCACCAGTACAGTGGCTCCAGAAGCAGCCAAAAGTTCTGGAGATGGAGCGGTGTTGAGTCTGCTTGAGGTACGAGACATGTGAGGGCTTTTGGCAGTAACAGGTGTTTCACATTGTGTTAGCGAGGAGCTGGCACTCTCCGCTCCTGAGGTAGGATGTCTTTCTCTCCGAGAGCTCTGTGCTGTGTGAGTGACATCAGGTCCCCCTGCGGGTTCAACGTCTGGCTCTTCTCTACGTTCCCCCGCTCCTTCTTCCGTCTTCCTGACAGAAACACAGGACTGAGGGAGCGTGAAAGTGACCGCGTTCTTGCGGCTCTGTCCAAACAGCCCGTCAATTAGTCGCCCAGTTCCACTGTCGCAGGTCTCCACAGATTATTGAACCACTGAACTACCGATACATTAATATCCTCCACTCAAAGCCTCAGCCTTCAGCTGCCCGCATAACATTTTATCTCTCCTTCAGCGTGTCTGCTGATGCACGGAGACGCAATTGCATGTGAGAGGCATAGCTGTAAACATACTTATCCTCAAGCCATTCCTGCTTTTAGAGGACATGGGGACTATCGTGAGTGTTTATGTTTGTGCGAAGGAGACAAGGACAGACGGAGAGAACACACATACACACACAACCAATCACAGTGGGGCTATTCGAATCCCCGGCAAATAGATCAGCGCTCTTTATGCTAAACACATCAGCAGCAGCATTCCATAAGACAACCCACACCTGAGACTGATCGTTGTATTATGAATGCAGAGGCGGCGTTTCACTCGCAGGGATTTTTTTCTCCCCGTTACCATTCCTCTCATCATCCTCCGATTTAGCCAGCCGACTACATCCGAAAAGTCTACAGCTCAAGGGATAGCTTTTAACTTGGCGGGAATAAAAAGCAGGGCCCTAATGTTCGGAGTCTGTAAACTCCCTCCAGAGTCCACAGAGACATTAGTTCCCACTTACATTTGTCTCTTTCTGACAAGCTGTCCGGCGAGCTGTTGGAACGAGTGTATGCGAGCGAGCGCGCGTACGTGCTTCATCATATACTGATAGACTTGGAGGAGAAGATTGATAGTAACCCCTAACTTCGGCTGTTTGCTTCACCCTCCCTCCTAAATCAATATATTCTTCTGTCAGATTACTTCCCGGGCCCTAGCCCGGCATGACTAATTATCTTGTTCCTCTGGTTTTGGCGGGAAGTCTGCTTTGTGTTTGATAATGAGGAGAAACCCAGCCGTATGGATACGTTTGCACTTTTGCATTGAGCTAAATGCAAGCTTACCAATAAAATAAGCTAATGCAGAAAGATGGATATACTCTTTGGCACGCTCTTTACATATGCCGCAAGAAATTCTGTTCAAGCTTATTTTTCATTCAGAACTTCCTCTTCCCGTGGCTTAGAGGCAATAAGAAGGTGATAAGCCCTGAAGAGGAGCACAGCGCTCGTCTGTCTTTAGTATCTGACTGGATTTTAATCAGGGTGCACAACGATATTATGCAGCCAGTTTCTGAGCCACACGTCAAATATATCATCACAAATCAAAGCTGTTGCTAGGCCCCTTCTACAAGAGGTTCAGATCCCTGTCTTTCATCTCAGCCTCTCTAAAAGTCTAAATGTCAGCACCCTTTCAGTAATTAGTTATTTTATTATATATTATAATAGATATCATTAGTATATATATATATATATTATATATATATTAATAGATAATAGATATATAAGGTAGTATTCTTTTTTTTCTTTTTCTTTTTTTTTCTCTTCAATTCAATTGATTGATGTGATACGAAAGGCTAGTAATGGCGCCTGAAAATTCAGCTTTACCATCGTAGGAATAAACTACATTTTAAAATACATTAAAATAGAAATGTAGATTGTTATTTTAAATTGTAATAATATATCACAGAATTACTGATCTACTGTATTTTTTTATCAAATAAAAGAGACTTCCTTTAAAAACATTACAAAAAGTCTTGCTGACCCCAAACTTTTGACATGTAATGTGTGTAGAAATTAATATTAATGAAGAAAAAATAAATGGTGTAAAAGTATAAAAAATGCCTTGTGAACGGGCTGGTCCGGGTAATGGATGTGCGTTTTTCCTCTGTCTTCGCTGCCACGGTTTAATTACTGTGTGAAAAAGCAGCATATGCTTAAATATCAAATGAACCACACAAGTGAAAATCTTTGTTCTGCTTAGTGCATGGAAATGTCAGTTTGGAGAGGATAAGGCAACATTAAAGTGGAAAATTAAAGAACATAAATGTCAATCAGTGTATTCTGGTCTGCGGTCTAGCAGAGCATGAAGGGCTGGCATGTTTGCTTGGTTGGACGATTACCCTGTGCTCTGAATTATGTCGAATGTCACACACTTGGCACTGCCTTTTGCTGATCTTTGGGGTTTGTTTGTACACTTGCAAGCATTATGAAGCAGAGTGTACTGTTTCGTAAAATTTGTGATGATACCCAGAACTCCTTGTGCAGACGGTTACAATACAAATATAAAATGTAGCATCAGTGAAAGTGAAAAAAGTAAGTGAAATAATTGCTGCTGTTACACTGTGGCCTTCTTCATTATAATGAAAGTAAATAAAATTGTCAAACTGCTGTAAAACTGAGCACACAATCAACTGTTTATCACAAATCACCACATAGTCTGTATACAATGAATCCAAATATTGCACAATGCTTGTGCAGTGCTTGCACAATAAATCTAACCCTCCTATTCAAACAAAGAGCGAATATGTTCATCTGTATTTTAAGCAACCCGTTTGCTTTAATCCTTCCCGCTGGGACGAATGCAAAATGCTCCCCCCCCCCCCCACCCTCTCTCAATCTCCGCACAGATAGCCGATCTTAGGCACTTGAACACTTGAACACAAGCTTCCAGAGGGGAGTGGCATATTGTTTTTCTTCTGAGAGCAGCAGTGAAATGGATATACTTTGTGGATTAATACTTTTAGTTCATTTGCATTCATTTCTTTCCTTATGGACTTTTATTGGTCCATTAGTAGAATTGTTTCTATCTGATATTTGATGGGGCTTATGAACATTTTCCGGGGGCCTTAGCTTGTGTGGGTATTGTAAATTTAGCTTCATCCAGATCACTGAAAATAATCTCCAATAACTCTCAAGTAATTTTATTTAGTATGTTTATTTGTTAGAACTAATAAGCGGCATTGTATGTGGTAAATGATAATGAAAATGGTCCTGTGTGACTGTAATTATCTGGCAACAAGCGAGTCTTAACGAGGAGCTCAGAATGGGCCACTTTGGACAACTAACTATCTATAAAGGCCCTAGGCACACGTAAACACGCACAAAATGATTCCTTCCCACGAATAAAGAGACTCAACCGTTTGAATACAACAAATTGTACATAGACTATATGTGTACAAACCTCCCTATGTGTTTCCCTCCCAGCAGACAATGACGTTCACAGCGAGGTACGCAGTGCATCAGCCAGTCATTCATCTCAAGGTTTCACCGATGTTGACAAACCACTCGACCTTCAGATGCATGGAAATGTCATATAATTCATCAAGCTCTGCTTGATTCGCCACCCCTCATTTTCCCATCCAAGTACATTTCGGTTATGAAGTGTCCTGAAGAACACATTAGACCAGAGGTCAGGAACCTATGGCTCGCAAGCCACCTGGCTCTTTGACAAAAATAATGTGGCTCGCCAGATCTCTCACCCTTTGCTAACAAATGATCTATTACACAAATTAGACATCACTAGAGATCAGCAATTCCTTTGTTGTAGAGCCTACATAAGCTCTACATTTAGATGTAAAATAATAATACATTTTCTGTACCGGCCAAAGTGCGTGTTCAGTGCGCGTTCAGAGCTGCTCGCGAGAGTCACGAGCAAACCATTGACGTTTCTATGGTAACGTACAGCTCCTGCACTCAGATTCGTAGCTTTGTGGTAATAGCGAAAATAAAGATTTTTTGAACAGCAGAAAAAGTGTAAAAGTATGTAAAAAAAAATAAAAAGTGGCAGGACTGAAACATATATGTTGTTTTATACTTTGAAACATTTCGCCGGTTACATTCGCTTTTTCCACGCAGCTTTCTGCGGGTGGGACTGTTAGCGTTATTAATAAAGGAACGTGAATGAATAAATGAGACCGTAAAGAGTGTGACATTCTTGATATTAAAAAATGTATTCACATAAATACAGTCGGCACCGTGCATTATTTTTTTTTTTCACAAAAAATCCCAGAGTCTCTACACACCACCCACCCGACACACACGCGCGCAGCGCAGAGAGAGAGAGAGAGAACCTGAAGATACCAGAATTCAATCCCTCTCCGGTTGTATATCAACCGTCAAGTCAAAGCCCTGCGCAATTTTTGACGATTTGTTGCATATTTGTGTATTTTAGTTTCCATGGTCCTAATAAAGTTACTATTATTAAAATGTTATTGAAAACACACACACACACACACTATATACAGTATATATATACAGGTGTCTCAATAAATTAGAATTCGTGGAAAGTTCATGTATTTCGGTAATCAACCAATTGTGAAACTTTTGTGTAGTACATAAATCCACTGCACACGACTCGATAGTTTAAGTCTTTGGTTATTATTAATTGTGATGATTTGGCCACATTTAAACCAAATACCCACCAATTCACTATCTCTCACCAATTAGACATACTTCATAAGACCAATAAAAAAAATGTTTTTAGTGAATTGCTGGCCTTCTGGAAAATATGTTCATTTAACTGAACATGTACTCAATACTTGGTAGGAGCTCATTTTGCTTTAATTACTGCCTCAACTCAGCGTGGCATGGAGGTGATCAGTTAGTGGCACTGCTGAGGTGGTATGGAAAACCAGGTTTCTTTGACAGTGGCCTTCAGCTCATCTGCATTTTTTGGTCTCTTGTTTCTCATTTTCCTCTTGACAATACCCAATAGATTCTCTATGGGGTTCAGGTCTGGTGAGTTTGCGGCCAGTCTAAAGGCACACGTCAACAGGCCGGAGCTCATGTTAACCAACGTTGATGCTTTTGGCATTGTGGGCATCCAAAATTTCTTGGTAAACGGGTGCAGTGACGTTGGTTTTCAAAAAACACAATGGACCAACACCAGCAGATGACATTGCACCCCAAATCATCACAGACTGTGGAAACTTAACACTGGACTTCAAGCAACTTGGGCTATGAGCTTCTCCACCCTTCCTCCAGACTCTAGGACCTTGGTTTCCAAAAGAAATACAAAACTTGCTCTCATCTGAAAAGAGGACTTTGGATCACTGGGCAACAGTCCAGTTCTTCTTCTCCTTAGCCCAGGTAAGACGCCTCTGACATGGTCTGTGGTTCAGGAGTGGCTTAACAAGAGGAATACGACAACTGTAGCCAAATTCCTTGACACGTCTGTGTGTGGTGGCTCTTGATGCCTTAAATGGCTCTTTGGTCAAAAAAGGTTCCCGACCCCTGCATTAGACTGTAATGAAGCCACTAAAAAAGGCAAAATTACTTTGCATCATGCTGCACAGTGAAAGTGATGCAGCATCTATTTATTCTGCTGTGTTCTTTAAAGGCTCACCGTATGAAAATTGCATGACTCTGCATTGGAAATTACCTTGTGTAGCATAATTGTTTTGTAATTCAAGCAGAATAAATGGATGATAATTTTTAAATTGTCTTATTTTATGTTTGCAGCTAACGTTCTTGTTTGCAATGAGGCAAGTTATGAATTCAGTTGTTAAAATGACAGGTCGTGTAAAGCACCTTCAGGAGAAATTCGGGCGAGTTTGCAGCAGCCGGCAGGATTTCAGTGTTGATAATCAGGGCGCTGACATACTGAGTGAAATTTTTCTGACACCTTTAGAGCACTAATGGCTGAAGCTGTTTACTACAGTAAGCTGTAGTCACACACATGCTGTAGGCTAAAGCTGTTTGTGGTCACAGAACTAGCCAAAACACAGCCCTGATGTGAATATGTAAATCATAATTATGGGTACCTACCCTGTCCCATTTTCTTCTTTTAGCATTCAACCGAGTTTGAAGGACAGGAAGAAAATTTAGCTTTTTTTTGTTACCGAATAGCTTTTATTATAATACATTTTTACTCCCAGACAGTAGTTGTATGTAGCTAGGTCTTCTTTTAAAAAAGGTTTCCCACATTCTCCCTCACCTCAGAGAGTACCTTTAGTTCGGCGCCTGTGTGAAGTCTGTTGCTTTTGATGTGAAATTTGCTCTGTGTGATTCAAGGCCATGGCAGACATTTGCAGTATAAGAACTGCTGGCAGCAGCTGGGACCTACTAAACGGCCACCCAATGTTTTTGACACGTTCATAACCAACAGAGGGAACACATTTCAGTGTTCGATATTCAGCTAGAATCTGCTGGACTTTTTTTAGACACTAATTTCTATAAACACAGGGTCCCAAAGTCTGAGACCACTAGTGGAAATGTTTAAATTTCATATTTGTCTATTTGTCTCTTATGCTCACCAAGGCAGTATGTATTTGATCAAAAAACGCAGTAAAAACGTTAATATTTTGGATATTTATTGCCATTTAAATTAACTGTTTTGTGTCTGAATATATTTTAAAATGTAATTTAAAATATGTGATGCAAAGCTGAATTTTCAGAAGCCATTACTACATTCTTCTTATGAGCATGGCTGAAAACTTTTTACAAGAATTCGTATGCTTGCTTAATAGTTGTGGGGGACACTGTGATACTTTTTTTAGAAATAGAAAGTTTAAAAGAACATAATTTTTAATTAATTATTGTAGCAAATTATTACTGTGTCACTGTTGAAAAAAAAAATATCTCTGTATATATATATATTATAATATCTATAATATATTATATATATAATATGACTATATTTAAATAATAATATACGTATAGAAGTATATTCCAGTTTGCTTTTCAAAAAAATACTTTTGAAATCGTGGTGATATTTTTTATACCATTACAAATAATGGACATTTTATAATTTGGTGAAAAATATTTGTATTTTATTTGTATTTTATTTTATTTTTTTTAAAGATTAGGCAAACAAAGTATAGTATTTTGTTTAATAGCAAATTGGTAAAAATATAGAAAAGTATTATCATTCCAAACTCAACTGGATATTAGTCATTTATTTTCCTATAACCTAGGTTGTGACCTCTTTCAATCATAGTGTTGTCCTTTCACTTGACAGTGCCCCCAAAGATTGATTCTGTTTGTCCTAATGTATGGTAATGAGAAAGTTGTGTGGATTTGATTGTCAATAACTTGAAATACGGCCCTGCTCCCTAAATGCTTGTGCCGTTCAATAACCTATTAAAGTTGAATCACAGATAAGTTGGCGTGCATCAGGAAAGCAATCTGAAATTTGTGCTGACATTGATCCAGCAGGAAAGGACCTGATGGCTCCGATTAACACTTGTGTCCCGGGAGATGCAGTGTGAGAGAGATGCAGCGCTGTTAATATCGTGTCATGTCCCTGGCTTTCCCCGGCAGAACGAGCTCCGTTTATGAGCTCGATTTAAAATGTAAACGCAAACAATTGCGTGACTCGCCGCAGAATTGTACGAGGAATTTGTTCTCGCTTTCTGTGGCAGGAAGCAGAACAAATGGATTGATTTCTGTTTGGCAAGCGTTTCATGCAGAGCACACCTGTTCATTTTAAAATGGGAAATCATTCCAAACAAAAGAAGTCTAGTCCTTGTTAATTAATTTAAAATTAGCTTCGTAACACCACTCCTGAGAGTTCTGAGATTTCCGTTTGGTGCCCCTTTTGGATGGAGCTCTGCATTAATGCTACTTTCACTTTAGTGGATTTTGCATTTGTGGCCACATAAATTTGCCTGAACAGAAGTTGCCCGCATCCATGTAGCATATTTCCCAAAATGCATTTCCAAAATAGCAAAATGTCAATGAGAACTACAAAACTAAATGATGCTTCATTCCTCCTTTGAATTTTCATCCGTTTTGTTATGCAGCGAATGATAAGGGCATCATTTAGAGTAAATACATCTTTTAATGAGGGATATAATTCTGGCTTGTGTTTACAATTGCCCTTGACATTCTCGTTGGGATTAAAGAACAGCTAATGGAGCACCTCAGGAAGGATCCGTTAAGACCAGGAATAAATGTCACAGCTGTTCAGTCACAAATCACGGTGCAATTTTTCCCCTCTCTTTTCATCCTTCTTGACCTTCATGCCCTATTCTTGGGAAAATGAAGAACATGTTAACATTTTGTTTATATGCATAAGCCCCTTGAATGAAGCCCAGAATCCCATTTGCCAAGTAGAGAGTGAATGTGTGTTTTCTGAAGGTGATATTATAGTACAAACGTCATATTCCACAGTGTGAGCCGAATGGTCGGGAGTATGCTGAGGAAGGACCGTTGAAACTAAATGCTTATAATTTATAAGCTGTAGTTGAAAGACATTTCTTAAGTAGCAAGCTACATTACAGAGTTGACAAATGCATAACACTTTTCTTAATCAGTATTTTTGTCTTGTTTATCAGTAAAAAAGGGTCAATTTACTTTTTTGAGAATATATTAGTGCTGGGTCCAAGTCCTTGTCAAGTCCGAGCCGAGTCCTAGTTCTTAACAAATTGCATTTGAATGGGAGATGTTTAAGGTCTTTTTTTATCCTAATTGTGTTGTTACTTATTTTTTATCTTGCATGTTACACATGACATGGATTCATCTTGACTCTGAAAAGTTTCTGAGTTTAAAATGTCCATGTCAAGACATGTCATGTCAAGTTTGAGTCCAAGTTCATTCATATTTGCAGTCCAAGTACCCCAACTCTATATCTTGAATTAAGTTTTCTTTCCTAAATTTCTGATTGTTTTTCTTGATTTAAGCATACATTTTGTTAGAATTATGCTTAAGTAATTTAAGATGTAATTATTAAAATAATTTAATTGTTTAAGAATCTTCTTCGAATGTCTTTTTTTTTCTTTTTGAAAATTCATCTTGTTTTAACCAAAAACTGGAAAATAAGTCAAAAGAACAGTTTTTTTGTCTTAAAATGTATTATTATTATTATTATGCAATGCTGCTACTTGTAGTTAGTTCTTCCCAACAGTGACGTAGAGGAATCCTTCAATCTCTGTGGGTTTTTCTAATTGTTCTTTGAACACATCCCATTTTAGATCGACAGTCAGTGCAGATCACATAATCCTGTCCTCATTTAATCTGTAATTGAGATGAAATTTAGGATGATGCCAGGCATTTATTTACCTCAAGGCCACAGCAAATTTCTTAGACAGAAAATACTGCATATTTCAGGCTGCCTTTACATGAACAAATAATGAATCCACATAGAAACGAGTCAGTGAAACTGAGTGGAAAGCTTTAGATTATACATGAAAAGGCAGCAACACAGCAGGTGTAATGAAGCTCACGATGAGGTCACCTTTCTCCCTTTCTCTCTTTCACTCTCTCTCTTTCTGCTTTCTCTCTTTCTGCTTTCTCTTTTTCTCTTTTTTATGAATGCAGCTCTCGGAGTGTGGCTTGATCTCTGTAGACAGAACATGGATGTTGAACACTTGGATGTTGTATAAATAAAAGCATTTCCAGACCAAACAGTGGAATAACTTGCTTGAGATTAGCATTTCATTAAAATAGAAGTGTGAGGGTTTACAGACAAAAGGTGTGAACCACGGAGCAAGAGTGGGACCATGTCGGTCTGCCTGCTTGGAATATGTAAGAGCTCTGGTTTGAAAAGCTCACCATGAATTAAACATGCAGCGTCTTTACCTTAACACTGAATAGAAACAACTTCTTGTACTTTAAGGGATGTCCAATTTGATTGTTGACTCGGAAATTAACTTTACATCACAGGCTTTTTCTGTGTTTATAAATTATTTAATAGACATTTTGCGTGTGTTGTTATTAGTGTCTTTCACTGTTTTTCACTGTTATTTGTGACTCAAAAATTCCTGTGAACTGGAAAATATGTAGATGCTTATTTTTACAGTGTGAGGATGTACCATATTTCAATTTAATAATTTTGAGTGTCTACCCTAGCAACCACCTGAGCTACCTAGCAACCGCGTAGCAACACCCTAGCAACTACTCCAAGTACCTTAGCAACTGTATAGCAACACCCTAGCAATCACCCTGAACACATAATCAACCACAAAGCAACCACATCACGTACCCTAGCAACCACAAATCAACACCTTAGCAACCTTCCCAAATACCCTAGCAACCACATAGAAACACCTTAGCAACCGCAAAGAAACACCTAAGCAACTGCCCCGGGTGCACTAGCAACCGCTTAGCAACACCCTAGCAACCACCCTTGGTACCCTAGCAACCACATAGCAACACCCTAGCAACCACTCTGAATACCCTTGCAACCGCTTAGCAACACCCTAGCAACCACCCTAGGTACCCCAACAACCGCACCAAAGCAACACCTTAGCAACATACCTGAGTACCCTATCTATCTATCTAGAGAAAGATAGGGAGAGACTGACTGAGAGAAAGATATCTATTAAATTGTACATACAGAGCCAGGAAAATCTACAGGATGTTTAACAGAGCAAGTTTGAAGCAGACTGTTAGCAGGATAATTTGGCGAAAGGAAGGAGTCTCCCGCTGTCTGGTAGTTGGCATTTTCTGTGGCATGAACATGCAATTACCCTTGATTTCATTTCGTGCAGATAAGTGTCCCTGCTCACTGGAGCAGCAAACGAAAGGAGTCAAGGGGCTTGTTGACAGCGGGGCATGTACAATCGCAAGAATCAAATAACCTGCCCATCATTAGGCCACAGAGCCTCATAAAGCAGTCGGATACTGTAGACACGATGCTTCTTTCACGCTATCAACATCTGGTAAAAGTATGGCTGTTTCTCTAGATGAAGTGAATGTCAGTCCACCCCAGTCTCTAGTGGTTTTCGTGTCATGCTAGCCCCCCCAAAGAGGCTGTATTGAGAGGACTCACCATGGGGCATAAAGGGAGAGTAATGGTGGATATGAGATTGGCTCAGCGGTATCAACTCTTTACTTTGACCTTGATAAATTGACTCGACAGTCTAGGGTGTGCTGCGAAAGGATACTGTAGGCATAGATGATGTTCAAAACAAGCTTTGACGTAGTTTGATTTAACCAAGCAAGGCATATTTCTCACCTTTCTCATTAGCAGAAAACCCATAATTGACTGTTTTTTTCTGTGAGTTTCATAGGCCAAAAGTACCCTCCAGTATGTGAGCTTTCCATTTAGTTGATAACATATACAGCACTGCATCCAGAGTGGTTTTTGGGCTGGTTATGATCGGCCTCCTCAAACTATGCGGTGAAAGCAAAACGTGTAGTGTAAGCAGGTTTAAACAAAATAATGCACATCCCAACAAATCTAAATGTAGGTGCTCAGCCAAAAATTGAAATAAAAATATAAATATATGGGGGGAAAGTCTGCATACTATAGCTACAAGAAATAAATTATTTATTATAATTTCATCTGGGCGTCATTTGAAGCCTACGGCTCTTCATCACACCAAAGAAGACCATGAAAGACACCTTTTAAATAATTAATCACACAATTGAATTTAGTGTATCATAATTAATAATTATATAATAATAATTAATAATAATTAAAATGTGTTAAAGACTATATAATATAATATTAGTATTATTTTGAATTAGTGTTTGTGTTGATATCAATTGCACACATTATACATTTTTAAAACATTTAAATTCTGCATTTGACCCCATTCATTGTCATTTCTTTTTCTGTCCTTTTTTTATTATTATTATTTTTTTTGCTGTTTACATGCTTTGCCATGACTGGGATTTGCTTTCAATTCAGTGTCCAGTTTTGTGTAGTATTTTACAGAGAATTACTTTACTTGACAGATTAACATCTCTGTTTGTCCCTCTCTTGAGTCATGCCTGGCTGGTTTCCATGAATCTTTCTCAACAATGATAATCATCCTTGCTCGCGAGACAAGATAAAAGAGTGCGCTTTGTAACATATTGATGTCATGATTCGAAGGAAGCGCATTCCAGAGAGTCCCAAACTTTAGAAGCTTTTTAATCAGTTTGCTCAGACACTCTGGCTAGCCTCTATTCGTTATCGGCTTTATCATCTATCTGCTGAGAGTATATTTGGGATTCTCTGTATATACTTAATCATACTGATTACAACAGGTGTGGGAGTCGTCAGGCCTGGTGAGAGGCTGGAAGGGGTGGGAGAGGGTGGGCTGGGGTTTCTGCGCTGACAGGGGAGCAGTATTAATTCCTGCCCTCAGAGAAATTAGGCTCTTTGTTCCTTTCCTCACTCCTGGTGCTTTGATCAAGCCCTTGCGTGATTAGAGACTGACCCTGACATGACAGGCCCGAGAACTTGTAAAAGAAGCATGAGTGGGAAAAAAAGGGAAAACTTTCTCTGATGTGCCCAGGGAAGGCGGGAGAGAATAGAATCCGAGTTATTCTGAAGCTGTCGCTCCACCCCTGCTCGTTGTCTGGTGGGTAATAAAGATTTCATGTATTCATTTTACTCAGGCAAAAATTGCAATCTATAATGACCTGACATTTCTTTTTTAAAACTAGCCAGAAGCCTCATGATTTGAATGTTAAGCAGTGTCTCGACTGACTCAGAGCTCGACTGGAACCTGCTTTGAATTCTATCAACTCACCTATTAGTGGACTTGCGAGAGGCTACATGAATGTTGTGGCTTCCCGTGAATCCACACTAAAGGGAGTATGCTTGCTGAATTATTATAGAGCTGTGCAAGCCAACCTGCCTATTTGTAGCAACTTGGAAAAATATATAATAGCGAAAGCATTCTTAGATTATAAGGGAGAGAACAACGTTTGGTAAAAAAACATAAATAAAAATTGGATGTGGAGTGGGTGCTCTGAGAGCGGAGTGCAGGATCTGTTGATCAAGTCAGGTCTGTAATATATCTACCTGATTGGTGTGTTCCCATCAGAGTTTGAGGTAAATTCCTCATGACACTGCGTCTGGGGAAAAGAGATGTGCCCAAACATTAGAGGCTGGCTCGGTCCTAGCCTTGTGTATTAAAGGGAAATCTAATACAATTTATCAGCTTTAGCGTGGAGAGTCATGGAGATTATGGAGTGTGTGGAGTCTTGATCATTTCACATTCTCTGTAGGTTCTCAAACCATGCCTGGAGTTGCTTAAAATCCTTTAAAGCCTGTCAGAGGCACTTTAATGTCAAGTTTTGCTTAATCACAGGGTATCTCGGCGGCTTTTACCCTTATGTCTATCCAGAGTTCATATATGCGCTCTACAGGGCTGTATGTGATCTTGAAGGTGCAAGATAATGCTTTCTATGTGACACATTTCCCATGCTGTATTGTGGCTATTTCCAAAGAAAATGGCCAAATGCACTGGAGAGCTGTAATCAATATGATGAAAAGTGAAACTTTGCCATCGTACAGTTCTCTGAACATTTCAGTTCCTTACAAATTAGTACTAAAGATTGATGTGTTTCACGCAATGTTTTATACTTTGGCTTGATGGAAACCTTTTTTTGGTCATTATGCGCAAGAGTGACTCACAATAGATGACAAGTGTGGGAGATGTATTGGACACCTGGCAAGCAGATGAAAATCTCTTCCTGAGAGGCTCTCGAGAAACAAGCTTGAAATGTTCCATATGGAGAAGCTGGTTTGTTGAACCACAAAGTCCATAAATGCAGAAAGCCAAACCCTTGTAACCTTGAGTTACTGAAGTTCATGCACATGCTATTGATGTGCTGTACAAAAGGCCTTTCAGCAAATTAACAACCACTTCATATCTTCATTTCCTAACCCAAGCATTTTGTTATTGAATTGCCTGAAATTGATTTTTCACCAAACTTGTTTAAAAGATGAATGGAATTATATGAGCCAGTGCTGCATGTACGTGAATCAGATGGGGAAACCCATCTGTTACCCACACTAGCCAAGGCACAAGTCCCCAGACAGAGCTCTGGCCAGAACACAAAGATCTCTCCATAAAGGATGAGGCTGCTCTCTCTCTCTAATCTCATCGATTTCAGACCTGGTGGAACCCATCTGTTGCAGAACGCACCCACATAGGTAACACATCAATTATAAAATCTTGTTTTGGCATATGTTAACGTGTATGGCATAAGCAGAAAACAATCAAGTACAGAAGTGCAGATTGCTCATCCTGCATGCAGTGAATTTATATCAAACCTCCAATCGTCTGGTTGTAATTTAAACCTGGTTGCACTGATACCATTACCTGGTTGCACTGATAAGTACTGTGACTGTTACTCGCTGATACTGAAGCAGATACCTGTATTTTAATGATATAGTGTAGTGAGCCTGATGATAGCATGTTTGGAAACATTACATACACAAGTATGCAAATTGGAACTTTTGGCTAAATCGCGACAACTTACAAATACTGGATACATTTCAGGCTTTACTTTCTGATAGTGCTGAGAAGTTTGTGAGCATTTTTCCCTCATTGAAACATTAAAACGAACTAATTCACTAAATTTAATCAAACTTCCCAGTGTGACTCAACCAATATCAGGGCCTGAGCCCATGAGCCATTTTAGACTGAGATAATTTGAAGTTATCCCAATTAAATTAAATGTTTTGTACACATTTGCACACAATAGCCTGTTATATTTGTTATACTTTAAACTTATGAAAATCATTCTCCAATTATTCACAACACATGCACATCTGGAGTGAAAAAATTCCAAAATGAAATGTATTGTGCTGTAATGACTAATATTGAAGAAAACAATAGCGAAGAAATTCTCACACAATGTAGAAAGTGGGGAAATTAACTGAAAACGATTGTGAGTAAAAGTGTGTAATTAAAAGAAATGTTTAAAATGCTGGTTTAGTAGTTCTCCTCCTGTCCTCCTGTGTCCAAAAATACTGACTATACCATCCTGATATAGATGGATGTGACTGTTTGTTGTTGTTATTTTTGATCATTATTTCCTTGCATTACTAAAGATAAATAGGTTGCGAATGCTGTTACTTGTCGTTTTTAAGACTAAAATTGTTATAAAGGAAAAGAGGATAGAGGAAGAGAGCTAAATTTCAGCTCCTAGCAGGGGCTTGGTCTGTATTTCCACATTTATGTTGACTGGGGAGGGTCCACATTAAGGCAAAAACAAAAGCATTTCTTCTCTTGTAAATAATTTCTCTCATCATCAAACTCCCCTGGTTTTCCTCAAGCAGTGCTGTAAACCATCAATGTTCAGGCCAAACACAGTTTATCCCTGGTGGAAAGTCAATCAAAGTCTCTCCGCAGTGCACCCAGCTTCAGCATCTCTAACTGATCATTTCCCCTCTCGCATCCCCGACTGTGCCACACTGAGGCTTATCAAAGCCACTGCAAATGGAAGACTGTCCAGTCCATCCGCCAGCAGCAGGACAGCAAAATACAACCCAAACTGATGACATCGTAGGAAGTCTGGAGATGGGAGGCGTGTAAAGTGGCGGCGCTCCCTCTCCGCATTTCATCGTGTTTTTTTTTTTTTCCTTCTGGAAAATGAATTAGCAATTCAAAGTGCAATCTGGGGGTGGCGAGTGTTTATGTGTGTGCCCAGAGTGATGAAGGCTCACATTTGTATCTTGTCACCAGGCTGTCAGTAACTGCACACAGGCAGCAGGCAACTTTAACTACAGCTTCTGATGCATTTACTCAGACGCCACTCTCAACTATGCTATGTCAAACAATGACGAGAGTCAGGAGCCTGTTCACCTGCACCATTCAGCACATGCAACTGCAGCCTCAGCCTTTGACCCAGGGTTATAATGGGGTCTTTCTTTGTCAACCCATTTTTCCTTCATGCTCCGGTCCAGTTCTTTTGTTTGATCCAGTATACTCTATCTAAATTAAGCAAATAAATAAATAATTTGTTTATATATACAAAAGTTTTTTTGTTTGTTTGTTTGATCCAGTATACATATCTAAATTAAGCAATTTAAATTTAAATAAAAAGGTATTAAAAAATACATGTGAAAAAGTTATTATTCAACATTATGCCCCTGATAGAAGTTCAAACTGAGTTATCTTCCTTTAATTTCTAACGATATTATTCAGCATCAGCATTCACAACACATTTAACTTTTGTAATGTGATGTATTTTTGAGTGCATCAGAATATTCAATGGGAAGTAATTTAATGACCAAATATTATTATATTATATTATTTGAAATTCATCATGTTTTTTTATTGATTTATTTTTTTCTCCACATCTTACCTAGGGGTACCAGAATAACCACCGGGTTCCGCAACCTCTAAAATCAATATCAAATCACTAGTTCACTATATAAACAACAGACATTAAATTGTACTATTAAAAAGAAGACAATGACAAAAGCGGAAGGTTTGGACAGAATAGCGTATTTTTTGAACTACTTTATCATTATAATATTGAGCACATGATTAGCATGTCTAAAACATCCAGATCTAAATTAAGATTGTATTTGTTTGAATTGCCTCCTTTCTTAATACTGCATTGATTCTAACACAACCTCAGCACCCTAAAAAACATGTATTTTGCTGTAAAACATACTACTTGTGGTTCTGATGCCTCTATTTTATGACAGTGTTCTACAGCTGAAATCAGCAGTATTGGCATTTAATAGCAGTAAAGAGTACTGCAGTGCTGTTTTTATTTGTATCGTTTTTATGGTCCATGGAATCAAGAGTAGAAATGAAGACCTTCAAAAGAAAAACAAAAGGCAGTTTACACAGTAAAACAGCTTTGCTGCTACTGTCATGTATAAAATCACAGAGGTCTCCAAAGACTAGTGACAAAAACTAATATAGCCTCTCAACAGCAGAAAGATGGCAACAAAAGAGTTCTCTGAAACTGAAGTTCTCTGAATGTGCTGCTTTCCAGTAAGACAGTTGTTATTGGTAATTATACTGTGGTTAGCAGTGAAAAATGTGATTTGGGATGGCTGGTTTTCACAAAAACCAAGAGTTTCTTATTTACAATCACTCCTATTGCAACATGACCTAATTTGTATGTGGTGTAGTTCTAGCATACATGCATTTTCAAATGTTCAGTCAGACAACAAAACCTACAAGATGTGGATAGACAGCATCTACAGTTTGGGCACTTTACACACATACAACGTTAGAAGCGTGTAAATGTTTATGAATCCTTTGAGAATAGTGAATTCATCAAATTAATAGGATGAATTTATGGTACATATTGTGAATAATGTTAATTAAAATCCCATTTATTTAATGCAGTTATTACATTTCTCTCATTTTAACAGTTTCATTTGTTTGAGGTTTTGATATGCACAAATACAGTAACATGTTAATTGAATTTCATTTGTTTTGAGCAGGGGTCACCAAACTCAGTCCTCGAGGGCCGGTGTCCTGCAGAGTTTAGCTCCAAATTGCCTCAACACACCTGCCTGGAAGTTTCAAGTATAGCTAGTGAGACCTTGATTAGCTGGTTCAGGTGTGTTTAATTAGGGTTGATGCTAAACTCTGCAGGACACCGGCCCTTCAGGACCGAGTTTGGTGGCCTCTGGTTTTGAGCATAATAATTGATTTCAGCCATACAAAGAGTGTAAATCACTTCACTTTTATTAGTCCCACTGGATTTCATTCATAAATAAATATGGGCTTTGTGAGTAAATTGGGTCACGAGTGACGGTGCCCTGGCAAATGTTCCCACCATTTAACTTCTGACTAATTCTTAGAGGATTCATAAACATTTGTACATCTCTTAATAAAGCGTTAGATGCAGCAAATGTATTGATATTGTGCATTTCAGAAGAACAAAATTTATGTGTAAATGTGTACATTTATGTATGAATATCTACCAGTATATGTATGAATGAGAATTCTGCTCATAGCTTTATTGGGTAGTTTGAAAAGACAATTGACATTTTGGCTCACTTTGACCTTGCTCTCTCTCTCTCTCTCTCTCTCTCTCTCCTCCTCTTCTTTCTCTCTCTTCTCGCTTCTCTCTATCTTTCTCGTGGGTTTGGGTGTGGTGTGTGTGTGTGTGTGGTGTGTTGGTGTGTGGGTGTGTGTGTGTGTGTGTGTGAATGTAAAAAAATATATATTATGATATTTGTGGTATTTGCATCAACCTTGAACAGTTTTGTGATTTCTGGTTCAATGTTCTCGTGCTACTGGTATTATACATGCTTTAGAGAATAACTGTGGAACACAAGATACAGGAGCCTTTACAAGCCCTTAATAAAAGCAAGAATTCTCAAAGCTATTCTTCAAACATCAGCAGTCATGAAAGTTGCTCCCCACCTAAAACAGATGAAATATATGAAATATTTCTCTCAAATGGGTGAGAAAAAAAGGAGCGGGGGAAAGCCTTAGAGCAATCTGAGTGCAAACAATCTTTATGCTACATTTGTTCTTTTCTTGTTTTGATGTATCCATTTTTTCTTGTTTCTGTGTTTTTGTAGTTCCTTATATTTATTCATGATTATGCATAAGACCTGGCAGTGGGTGTTTTCTAATGATATATGTAGTGTGAAATAGACTGATAGATTGCCAATGTGAGAATGATACCTCTTATAGGTGTTGGTGAGTTGTCTGGTTTCATAATCATAATACACGTGAAACTGCCGATTATTAGCTGTTGAATGTGTTTTGTCATAATACAGGGAAGTATATATGATCTGACCATACTGTGGTCAAAGTTTGCATTTGTTTTCAATGGTGCTAATATTTTGAGTACTCGAATCTTGAATACATCTGATTAAAGACCTCAGATCCTCAAGGAGCATCTGACCTTTTGAATTTAATAGTATTGACACGGTGAGCAAAGGTTTGTGGTTTAACCGATCTACTTTCCTCACTATTGTGTTTTAGCATACAAAGCCATCTAGCCAACAAAAATCTATACTAGCTGAAATTAAAGACTATAATTTTTGTTCCTACAGCGATATGTTATTGATACTGTGGGTCCATCTGTTCTTTCTGACCGTCTTAAGGATACAAAGGCTTCTGTTTTTTTAGAACCAACAACAAAATAGCTGTGTAATAAATGCAGCCTTTGTAAAGTTTTTATTTTCTAATAGTTCATGCAATTTACAGTTAATTTAACTATGCTTAACCTTCATGTTATATAAAGTTTACAGCAGTAATAGGGTAAGATGGGAGAAGATGCCCCCCTTTGTAACATATTTAGATGTAAGTTTAGCATGTGCAGGATGATGATGCATCAGCCAGTGTGTTGTTAGAAAATAAATCGGGTCATTTGCTAATGTAGTTATTATGGCACGAAATGTAAAATATTAAAGAGAGTTAAGATGGCCCCTACTAGGGTAAGTTGATCTAAGAACTTTGATGTGTCCACAAATCCTTCATTAACAAACAACATAATACATTGTGATAAATCATTATTTTCCAGACACAAAATTAGATCAGTTAACCTCAAAACGTTTCGACTGACTAAATCTCACATATCTTGATATTCATAAGAAATTACAAAATTAAAAATAGCATAGCCCTTCATCAAAAGTGCATCAAAAGAGATTTTGTGCCATCTATGGTGAAGAGCTAAAATGAAGGTCAGGGTCATCTTGCCCTGTCTTACCCTGTGTATATGAAGTAACGTCACCATTGGGATGTGTCAAGAGTCTCTCCAAGGTAGACTTGATCTTCAGCCCCATGACCTGACCATATGGATCATGGGCATGATGATCGCCTGTTTTAATAATGAACTTCGTTACAAAGAAGTTCATTATTAGAATAATTTCTATACCTCAATGATCAATGGCAGAAATGATTGTTTATGTGGATCAATATGTATTTAAGCTGCAAAGATGCACATTGCATGCTCTCTTACCTTTATATGCATCTTATATACAACATTCTTTTGGAAGTTTTCGACCATTTCTGTCCCTAATTATGCAAATATGTTGTTAATCCCTCAGAATCCCCTGGATTGTGGTGCTGGATGGGGGTCATGGAAAGGCTAATCATTGCATAAGTGGTTGAGGTAGTTATCATCGCTCGCTGATCTGGTTTTGTTGAGCTGTTGTCTGGACCGCTGCACCCTGTAATGATTACCCGTCCTCTCTGTTTGTCGGATGATCTCTTTGTGTTTGCACAGGTCAACAGCATTTATGTTATTCACCTCTTAAGGCATAAAAGAACTGCTAACAAAATAAGCTTGAACTGACGCAGAAATAATGGAGCCAATTTTTTGCCAGAAAAAAATCAATGACTTCTGTATTGATATTTTTTTTTAAAATCTTTCCTTGACTCTCAGAGGGTGCTTTCACATTTTGAGCTTTTGAATTGACTCAAAGACCATAAGCAAAACTTTGAATCCGTTTCTCATAGACGAGATAACAGTTGGGGAAATTACTTCCAAAGCAATGTGCTAGCTGTTTTCCTGCTAGGCTTTTATAATAATAATAATAACAATAATTCATTACATTTATATAGCACTTTACATTGTCAGGGGGTATCTCCTCATCCACCACCAGTGTGCAGCATCCATGTATAAAAAAAATTATATTACAATTTTGCTTTATAATACATTGTTGGCATAGTAAATGTTTGGATAGGCCCGTCTCGGTTTGCAGGGGCCCCTGTTTTATACTGTTCAATCATGAATATATGTGCATATTTCCAATTATATTTTCCCCAAAAGGTGTTAAGTTTAATAAAGCCATATAACCGTTCTATCCTTGGGATGTCCTGTATTATGAGCACACCCTTGTAAATCAAAACAGGGATCATGTAAATGGCAGCGATTGTAAGACACTCATGGTATTGCGTGCTGCCGGTTATGGTCCCTGTGACCCGGCTGGCTTATCGGCTGTAATGCACAGCAGGCGGGAGCGTGTGACTATGCATAAGCAAGTTGCCGACATCATCTGTAGTACAGAACATGGGCCTCCTGGGCGCACTTGATATTGTCTTGAACATAATGAGGTAATTTAAGAAAAGCCGGCCTGTGAGACAGATAAAGAGCACATCACAAACATGCCTGACCTTTACTGGTAGGGTAGAACAGATCACTGTATGCAGCACAACCTCCACACACTTCCAACCTGGAGCAACTATGTGTGCCTCAGCAACCTGATAGCCATTTTACCACAGTTGCTTTCTGAGTAGATGTCCTCTCTGCTTTATATTGGATGATGTGGATTCTGGTCAAGGCGGATCTTCCTGGGGTGGCTGAAGCAGTTTTGTAAGCAGCTGACAAAGCATGCAGTCATGGCAGGTGTGCAGCTTGTTTGATAAGGAATGATGGTGAGCTAGTGGTGGGCTTTGTAATTTATTTATTTATTTAGTGTTAAATATAACTATAATAATGTTTTGATTATAATAAAGTCTTTATTTTTATTTTTGCTTTTTAATTCTATATTCTACAAATACAAAATAAAGTTTAACATTTTACATATCTAATGCTTTTTTTTTTTTAATGCTATTAATCTAAACACTTAGGTGTTGAATTTGTAGTACATGTTCAGTAGATATACATACTATCAAAAGTTCAGGTTGACTAACATACCTGTTTTCTAGTGTAATAAATATTTAAAATGGGGCTGACAAATGATTGCAATTAATCGCATCCAAATAAAAGTTTGTGTTTACACAATATATGTGCGTGTACTGTGTATACTTATTTTGTACATTTAAAGACACATACAGTATACACACATGTATGTTAATATATAGATATATTATATATTTAGGATCATTTATAGTGTTAATATAAATATATATATATATTAGCTATATTTCTTAAGGAACACTCCTATTTTTGAAAATAGGGCATTTCACTCCCCTGAGTTAAACAGTTGAGTTTCCATTTTCGAATCATTCAGCGATCTCCGGATTAGACCGTTAGCATCTCACTAAAAAATGACTAAAGAGTTTCTTTATTTTTCCTATTTAAAACTTGACACTTCTGTAGTTACATTGTGTACTAAGACGACAGAAAATGAAAAGTTGCAATTTTCTAGGACGATATGGCTAGGAAATATACTCTCATTAATCAAGGAACTTTGCTGCCGTACCACGGGTGCAGCAGGCGCAATGATATTACACAGTGCCTGAAAATAGTCCCCAGCATGCTCCCTGTGCAAGCAGGTGGTCACGTTGGTTATGTTGACGGAAGTCAGGCCTATTTCAGGCTAAAGGTCTAATCAGATTCAATTATCTATGCAAAGCTGCAGCTAAAAGTGCTACCGCCAAGACCCAGAGATCGGCTGAATGGATTAGAAAACGGTAAAACTCAACTGATTAACTCTAGGGGAGCTGGAAAATTAGCCTATTTACAAAAATAGTGGAGTGTTCCTTTAAATTTATATGTGTACGTGTGTATATTTATATATACATATAAACATACAATATACAGTACACACACAAATATTATATAAACATAAACTTTTATTTTGGTTGCGACTAATTGATTTGACGGCTCACATTTTAAAAATGTATTTATTCTTGTGATCAAATCTGAATTTTCAGCAGCCATTATTCCAGTCTTCAGCGTCACATGATACTTTAGATTTTAATAGGCTGATTTGCCGCTCAAGAAAATTTTTATTATTATATCAATGCTGAAAACAGTTGTGCTGATTAATATTTTTCTGAAAACTGTGAAACATTTATTTATCAGGATTCTTTGATGAATACAAGCGCTCAGAAGAACAGCATTTGTTGGAAATAGAAATCTTGTTGTAACCTTATATCTGTCTTTACTAACACTTTTAATCAATTTAATGCCCCCCCCAAAAAAACCTTTTGAACAGTAGTGCATATCATTAAAACTTTAGTATTTAGAGTATTTAGAGGAAATTAAATACATACATTCACATTAACTTACATATTTTATTAGTTATTGATATTGATTAATAAATATGAATCTTAAATAAGAATGATCCATTAACTCGATATCTGTTCATTTAGAAATACTCACTTTTAGCAGTCTAACAACCGATTTCATATATTTTTGGCCATCCCTGAGGCTATGATTAGTGGGACCTTTTTAGTCCCAGTTATACTGAGAGATTTACTTCATTAAATGAAACACATTCTAATATCTCATCAAAGGATGTCCACATTTACAGAAACCCTGACCGTTGTATAGAAGCGTCCATGATGAGCCGGATGTGTTGTGTCGGGTGAGTGGCGGAGCAGTGCTTCTCCCTCCGGGGTGAGGAGAATCTATACAGCAGCTGTATCTTTACGCCCTAATGCAGGATGTGTGTATAGAGGCAGTACTCACTGTGACACTGAGCATGGTGAAAGTGTAAATGACTTTCGTATTGAGCCCCAAGGGAGCTCAAGTATGCCTGGGCTCCATGTAACAGCATGAACCTAAAACATCACAGTTGCCCTCTTGATCTTAGCGTGTACACGTGAGCCATGACATCCTCTACAACACACACAGCAAGTGCCTCAAATTAGCCATCTGCTCCCTTTGATGACTAACTGGCCGAAAAGGAATCCAGCATGCTTAAAGGTGTAAAGCCTTAAATAGTGAGTTAGTCGCTCTTGCCTTGTGTTTTCATTGGAGAGATGATGACCTAAAGAGCGGGAACAGGATCAGGAAATGATCTGAGCCAGATGAGCTAACGACATGATGCAGCTTTGAACAATTTATTTGAGTTACGCAAAAACTGCAACTAAACCAAGATTAAGATAAATCTTTCTAGTCAAGACGAACTCTTATGCACTTTAAAGCTAATGAGCTGGTTTGGTCCATGAAAGCATCTAATTTCTACGCCTTGTTGTTCGTTCATGCACGTATGTAATTATTAAATTAAAGCTTACAAGGTTCATTAAACATTGCAGATTAAAATAAATTCATAAGCTTGAACCCTGTCAAGAAAGTGAAATGAAAGTGAAATTAATTGACCCAAAGTGTGTAAGATATTATTATAGGCCATTTCACTCCTCCTCAGATACATACATATATTTAAGAAACAATTAAATGCCTAGGCATATTTTTTGAAGACTGACATTCATCCATAGGATTCATTTTCATGATCTTTGTTTTTTCCAATCAATTAATCAATCAGTCAACCAATCAATCAAATGTACATTTAATTAGATTTTTTTTTAACAAGATTGTTTAATTTGGATATTTTTTTAAAATCATTTTATGCCTTATATTCAGTTTAAATGTGATATACAGGACAGGGTTATTATAGTTTACCTAAACTTAAACTAAATTTGAATAAAAACTATATAGAAAAAACTACTAAAACTTGAACTAAAATTGAAAATGGAAAATACAATAATAAAAACTAATTCAAAATATTAATAAAAAACTGTAGTAGTATCTCAAAGATATAAAATAACGCTGATCAGGAGACCGGGTTAGTGGTTTTAGCCTTATGTCGTAATAGTTTCGGAGTTTGTTTATGTATCGTATATATATATATATATATATCTATATAATATATATATAATATATATATATAATATAATAGTATTATTTAGCAATATATATATATAGATAAATATGTGTGTTTGTGTGTGTGTGTACTTATATTAAATAGGTGTTTGAACTTACATGTTTGAACCAACATAACAAAAAAAACGGTTGCTACAAAAAAAACACAGTTGTGTAATGAATTTGACTTAAAAACATCACTACTGAGATATACCTCATGTGACAACTATCCCCAGTCTTCCCTATGTAGTATGTGCCACACAACTCCAGAGAAAAATGGTTTTCTGTAAACTTTGTGAAGCAAATGGTGAGACGATTCTCTGCCAGGCAGAGACGCTCCGGATGAGTAACATGAGCCTCTGTATTATAATGTTCATAAGTTACGAGCCAGTCAGATTTATGTTTTATATGCCATGATGTAGACTGCAGTAGATCATCCCACCTGGCTTGAGGCTGCAGATTAGAAATGTCATTTTCAAAAGTCTAACTGTGTTTGTGAATATATGGCCTATGATTGGGCCAGTGTGCAGACCGGTTACAGGGAGAGAGTGGAGGAGATCTGCGCCAGAGCCGAGTGGACTTGCTGAATATAAAGCATGGCTGTTTTGGCTGCCATTGACATGGTAATAAACCACCACCCCCACCTCTGTCTCTGTCAGCATGACTCTGCGTCCACCGGCCCTCGATGGTCCCTGAGCCTTTGTCTCTTTAACCAAGATGATTTTGAAACATTGCATCACATCAGAGGAATATTTTCCCCTCTTTGGTGAGGCGTAACAAATGTCATGATGATGAAGGTGGAGACGATAATACTGTGTAATCTCAGCCCTCCCATTCGCCTGGTATTGAACGAGAGTGATACCTGATTAATGACCTGCTCCCGAGTAAAGACTCTCACCTGGATGAGGATTTTTCCACTCCGTACGCCATCATGCTTAGGGATGCAGCTCTGGCAGTAGCAACTGTTCATTTCTGTTATCACCGAACGTGGCAGAGGATTTAAAATGATAAAATGTTGTTATGAATTCGAAACAGATTTGGTAACGTGAGACTCACATGAAATTCATTCGACAGCTATGAAATCTTGTTAATGTAGTGACTTGGAATTGCTAAGACCCTGACTGCTTCGCAAAACCAATAAATACATTAGGCGCACACTTTCTCCTCAATCTGTTCAGCACTGTGCTGATTTTGAACACCTTTTTCTTATGGATCTAATTTTGTTGTGACTCTAATGCAGCTGGGACGATCTTATCTTGATGGAGACGAGGGTATCACACACACACGAACACATAGAAATTACCGAGGCTGATTTTGAGATGCCACACTTTTGATTTTCAATCCACAAGAGAGACTTCCAAAGATCAACTGAAAGTAGAAGATAAAATCGTCCATTTGATTTATCTTGGAGAACTGTTGTGTTGCCAAATTTCTAAAATAAAACATAAGTGAAGACTCATAACTCACAACACGCAGAGATCATCTAAAGGACTTCTGTAAAGCTCTAATAGCCAGGTGCCATATGGCTTTGGGAGTTTAGCTAATTGGACAGCGCAATTCTGGTGTGGCTCAGCAGATCATTACTAACTCGTAAACTTGGGAGGAAAGTTCTTGTGTCACAAAGCAGAAGAAATAATAATGTAATACATTGACCTTTTCCACGGCCCCTTTTAAAGGCAAGGCTCTGCTGACAAGTGCTAATTAACATTTGCTTCCACTGGCTGCTGTGTTCGGCCAAGGGATCTGTGAACAGAGAGAGAGCCATTGAAATGCCTTGAGAGTACAGCCGCAAACAGCATCGCTGGGTCCCCAACCCCCCTTTATAACAGTTACCAGCTGCTTCATCAGAACATATAAATAGCCTCTCGTTCTTAATGTAAACCTAAGAGGATTCTTTCTTGTCTTTTACTGTTGGTATTTTCAATTCAAATGACGCATACATGTAGGACATCCCTAAAAATGTCAACAGCTTAATAATCTTTAGAAAGGTTTTAGCCTTTTTTTCCTCAACACCAATGTTCCTCTGATGGTGATATTTGTAAAATTATATGCTGTAATGAAGTATGTGCCTAATTTACGCAAGATACATCTGTTCATCATGTCAACATGATATTTATCATCTGTTTTCCATCTCTAAATGTTTTCCTCATGTCAAAATTGCACAGTAAACTGCATTATATAAATACAATTAAAAGAGATGCGATTAACATTATTGGACATTAGCTTGTTCATATTGTGAAAGTCAATGGGTTCAAAGCTGTCAAGCCTAAAAAAAAATAAAGGAGAAAGGCACAGTAGTGTGAAAATAATCCATTCATTCTGGTATATTCTAAATGTAATTCATTGAGGTATATTCTAAACATGATCACGTTCTATGTTGAACAGATTAAATGGTATGCCGTTATTCAATCTCAAATCAAATTCAAACTGTGAATAACACTCGCATGCACAGACCTCATCAAATATGGTGGCGTAAACCTCTAAATCAAACCTTACTGGTTCTTGCATATAACATGACCAAATGTTGTGAAAAAATGTAATGAAAATGAAAATTCTGTCATTTACTCTCCCTCGTTCTAAACCCACACAACTTTTGTACATCATTTTTTTTCCATCCATTGAAAGTCCACAAAAAACAACATTTTGAGGCTTTAAAAAAAAGATGTCATAAAAGTAATCCATATGAAGCGAGCAGTTTAATCCAAGTCTTCTTTAAAGATACCATTGCTTTATATCATAAACAGATTAAATTTAAGCTTTTATTCACATAAATATTTACAGACGCACATAGAAAAAGCATATAAAATATGGTAAATGGAAACTCAACTGTGCTTGCTCTTTATGCATGAGAACTAATGAGGTTTGTTCTCTGTTTATGTGAATTAAACCACTCGATTCATTTGGACTACTTTCAGAATGTTTTTTGTTAGTTTTTGAACATTTTGGTCTTTTTAAATGGATGGACAAAATTATTGAGAGAATATTAATAGTATCTTCATTTGTTTTCTGAACAAATGTCATATGGGTTTGGAACGAAATGAGGGTAAGTAAATGATGACAAATTTTTCTTTTGTGAATGAACTATCCCTTTGAGACCCCAAAAACCAAAATGGCTTTTATCCATCACTATGGACAATTTACTGTATCTCCGTTATGTAACAAAGTCATGATATAGAGTATAATACGTTTTGAAAATATTCTCCTCAGGAGAGTATTTCTTTTGTATGAAAGCATGTGTTCAATCTATATTTTATCTTGCAATTGTCAAGGAACACATAATCAGAAGCTCCTGTGCTTGTACACAGTCTCTGATCCTTCTGTCTCCTGTTTATGATTGTACAATCAATAATAATTTATCAGCGTGCAGCAGGGACGCTCATTCCTCCACATCATCATCTCATAGTCTTTACCTTTCACAAAATTATTCCCAAAACATTTCATAATATGAACCAGCTGACTCTGAGAGAAAGCTTGCTTTCCATTCAGCCTCGAAATGCTCACAGAGTGCTCGGTTAGCCAACGCTGTGTTAGGATTGGTCGTTTTCTGCTGACAAGAGCAAGGTGCTGTTAATAGCATTGCTTTTTTTTAGGCGAGAACGTGACAAGGTTTGCCTTGATCTCCACTTCTTCAGGGCATCATCGGTGTCACCTGAATGGTCATAGCAGGTGCATAGGTAAGCAAAAACTGTCCACGGGGAATTTCACATTCACATGACAGGTGCTTTCTTGCTGGATGTGTAATTTATCAGATGGAACATTTTACGACTTCAGTTATGAGCATCTACTGCAGGTGCATCACTTATTTAGTGTTTGAATTACATGACTGCAATTTTCAATGCTTAGCGTAAGAAGATCAGATGCACACTGAGAGAGATTAACACTGAATGTATGAATGTAGCTTAAGCCCTGTGCTCACTGATGTGAGTTTATTGGCTTATTTTGCAGAGGAATATTGCATGATGGTGGTCATACATCTCTGTGTTGAGTCACTCATATTACCCCCTCTAGACCTATTATGTCTCATGAAGGCAGATGAGTGAGTAATTGTTGTTGTTGTTGTTGTTTTAACCCAGGTGTAATTTGATCAAGAGTTGATGTGCTTTGATGGTAAATATTGTATATATAATTCCTATGTTTTGTACAATTTTTACAAATAATGTAGTGGTACATTTCTACAGATCATTTTTTTTCTCTCTCTGAAATGTTTAAAGGGTCAGGTGGAAATTGAAAATTCTGTCGTCATTTACTCATGTCATTCCAAATCCAAAAATGACTTGTAGAAGTATCCTAATGAATCAAGCTTTACTTCAATTTTTCCCTGAGAGACACATCACTTAATCAGATCACTGCCTTATTTTCGGCTTTTAAATATAACCTTTGTCATGGCACCTACGTAAAGCCATCAAAATATGGTAACAGATCTCCAACTAGTTTAGTGGCGAGACATCAGGTTTGTATTCTATAATGTGGATTAACTTTGCTGTGTCCGTTTTTGTATTTTTTACAATACATGTTAAAAAATAGTTCACTTTTTCATTGTAATAGCCACAAATTGACAAAACTTTTTCACCATCACCAACTTTTGGCGTTCACTCTAGACTTTGCTTCATGAAAGGATAGTTCACCCAAAAATGAAAATACCCCATGATTTACTCACCCTCAATCCATCCTATGTGTATATGACTTTCTTCATTCAGACAAATACAATCGGAGTTATAATAAAATTTATCCTGGCTCTTCCAAGCTTTATAACGGCAGTGAATTGTGGTCGTCTTTCAGTGTCCACAAGAATTTACGATACGACCTACATCATGTCCACTGGTGCGACTCTCTCGTTACGCAGTACGACATTGGCGGGAACAAGAGTTACTGTTTGAAAGTTTAAATATGGATTTTTCTCACACTCACGAAACGCATGCGATTCATTCCGAGCTAATTTTACCCCACACCCGGAGCAATGTGTGAAACTTTTTATGATGGATGAATGCACTTTATTGGACTTCTATTGGACTATTGAATAACACCCATTCACTGCCATTATAAAGCTTAAAGACCAGGACTTTTTAAATACTCTGATTGGATTCGTCTGACAGAAGAAAGTCATATACACCTATAGACCTTGAGTGTGAGTAAATCATGGGGTAATTTTAATTTTTGGTGAACTAATTCCTTTAAGTAAACAGTTTTCTCAGTGTACTTTACCAAATTCCTCGTGATTTAATCCATAATATGTTCATTTAATCAATTTTTGTGTGTGGTATCAACATTTAAATTTAATTTGAAATTTTGTATGAACGTATAAGTGTTGCCAACTTATCTCAAATAGTACTACAGCTGTTCACCATTTTCATCAAAGTGTGATACACTTCTAAGGAGAGGAGCCAATCAATGACTATTTTGTAGAAGAGGCCTATCAGAGAGGTCAGAGAGGTGGGTACGTCTATTATGAAAGAGGCAGAGAGCGAGGCAGAGGGCAGGGAACTGTTGTGTCAAATGAGGCTCAGACCGTTAACTGTCCACCATGTGATAAACAGAGGTCTTATCCTAGCAAAGGCAGCAGAATTACTATAACTCAACCCTTTCTGCAAAGGTCAACTGCAGTATCAAGCCAGTCTTACTGTAATAACATTTTCTGAAAGTCCTCTTCAGTTCAGTACAGTGAACCGTAAATGGATTACGGAGTACTTGATGTCCAATTTTCAACCGTATTAATGATATATTATTCTCTTCTACTTTCATTATTAACAGAAAGCCTCAGTTAATAAACCTTTTGATGAGATGGATTGATAGATGTTACAGGCATTATTAGTTTTATGTCATTTTGTTTGATAATGTAAGTATTTGTGGTTGCAATGTGGTGACGGTTTATTACAACAGTGTAACATCTTGCATTCAGGACCTCTTGTGTGTCTTGCATTGTTTACTATTGAGATAATTGTCTGAATTTAATGAAAATCATTTTGTTGTTTCAGAGCTTAAACCAAATGCCGTCATTAAATGAAACACTGACTGAATGAAAACAACCATAAAGCCATAAAGCAAGCACAAAAGCAGGTTTTGAATGGTTCATTTTTGCTCAGTACTGCATCTTGAGAGCTCATGTAATTCACTAATAAGGAGTTTCAGAGTTTGCGCTTAACTGAGACAACCGTCTTCATAAATGACAGTGGAAGTACTTTGTGATTGACCATAATTACATCAAAATATTGAGAGCTTCATATTTTTAATATAGCCTCTATATATATATATTATATATAAAATATATATATTATAGTGTATATATAATTATTGAATTGTGATAGACTTCCACTCAGAAGTTTGTATCTGCAAACACACAAAAAAAAAGAGAAGCGCTTTATTTATTTAAAATGTAATGCAAGCTGAGTTTTCAGCAGCCATTACTCTAGTCTTCAGGGTCACATCATTTTATTTTAATTGACCAATTCAAAAGTTTGTTTTTATTCTTACCTAGCCAATTTGGGTGCCAAAAGAAATCATTTTCAATGTTTAAAAAACATTTGTTGCTGCTTAAATACACATATTGTTTTTGTGGAAACCATGATACATTGTTTTTTTTCCCCAGGATTCTTTGCTGAATAGAAAGTTCAAAACAGCATTTATTTAAAATAGAAAAATTGTGTAACATCATAGGTCTTTCTTCACTGTTTGCTCAACGAATGCACTTTTTCTGACATACCATTACCATCGTAATAATACTGACTTTAAAATGGGCGTAGTGTATCATTTTGATTGTATCGCCCAGCCCGGATTCACTTTTTTTATGAAATTTACCATTGAAAAAAAAAAAAAAAAAAAACACTTCGTTGATCAACGAAGAACGCCAGGTACGGAATCTGCAATGAGCATTACTCAAATAAGCAATGAAAATGAGCAACTTCAGTACAGAAGGACCAGACAATGAGATGAACCGTATTAACATTTGTGAGTTACCATGGAGACCGCATCAAGACCATGTTTCCCTTGTTCATCGTCCATGGCAACATTTGACCATGACACATTAATCAGCAGCTCTGATGACTCTCTTGGAGATTAGTAGCCAGCCGGCCAATTACGGTAAAGCTTTCAATCTGACAATTATACTAATGGTGTGGGCAGCTTTGTCTGTCTGCTAGCGGCAGCCGCACAAAGTCTCACCACTAAGGGTCTGATAGATTCAGGGTGTGACCTGAGGGCTATTTTCACACTCTCTAATCATCAAGGGACTGATTGTTTTGGCTTAGTCCAGTCGCAGAGCCCCCTCCCCCCATTAGCTCGGAGACTTACATTGAGGCACTCGCACACTGACTGACCTTCTCCGACTTCCCGTGATGTGATACGATGTGACATCCAAGTATGTCCCCTGGACAGAGCCTCCGCTCTGAGTGCTGTTGGGTGCGCTTCGATGTCGAGCACTCGTCAAGAGATTGACCCTGCACTCCACATGTCTTATGGTGCCCACTCCATCCAGACAGATTCAGGAGGTTGAAGGGCAATGTTTCATTGACAGGAAAAGATATTAGAACACCAAGAAGGTTGAACCTGAATTCACACTAAAGTGTCTGATTTTCTTGAGGTGGTCTGTGGGATATTTTTGATATCAGACGGCATGTAACTATCGAATTAAACACATTTAACACCCTCTCACTAGGATTGTGTACAGTTGCGGCATATCTGAGTGCAATGGAGTGTGTTAGGAGTGAATGTTAAAATTTCCATGGCCCGACTCGGGCCAAGAAACATGAGTCACCCTATTGGAAATCAATGAAACCACTGGCATTTAAAATGAGGCTTGATGAAATGTGTGAAGTTGCTAAGAAAAAGGAAATGAATTGATCCAGAAAAGTAAGCATATTGACAGCTGAAAGTCACAAGTGCTTCTTGCATGGCTGTCTGCATGGCTTCAACAACCCAGATCTTCTGACTGTGTGCCACAGAAGCCTTGCTGGTCCTGAGCAGGTCTCCCTAACAGATACTAATGGCCAATGAGTCAGAAAAACGCTTCTTTGCCCTGTTACACAGCCAATCTTGCTATTAGGGGTGTAACAATGCATTTATAGTAGTATTAAATAATCGGTTATGAAGACTATAATAATACCCAATATGTTACAGGAGTAATCTCATATTACACAAGCATTGGACTCAGAAGATTGAAGAAATAATTGCACTTTAAATAAAGGAAATTCATGCTGCTGAATTCAGATTTTTGCATTATTATTAATAATTGGCATTGCATGCATCCATTTGAGCAAAGTAGATTTAATTGTATTCCTTGTCAGTTTATTATGGGATTTGCATTTTATACTAGCATATTCTAGGAATATGTGCTTTACAGACCTTGAACGCAGTAATGTAATATATGATATTTTATAATATATGGTGTGTGTGTTTTGTGTGTGTGTGTGTGTCAGTAATATTGTGTCTTTTAAATAATAGTCATTTCATTCAGCAGTGATGACCTTCAGTTGATCAAGTGACCGTAATATATTTTACGTTACAGAGAATTTCTGTTCACAAATGATCTGTGCATTGAATTTCGGTTTCGCAACGATCTATAATAATGAATGTTTCTTGAGCACAAATCAGCATAATAGAAGGTTTCTGAAGGATCATGTGATGCTAAAGACAGGAATAATGATGCTGAAAATTCAACTTTACCATCACAGTAGTAAATTACATTTTAAATCTATTAAACTAGCACACAGTTGGTTTATGTGGACAGTATTACTGTTTTTAGTGTATTTTTGATCAAATAAATTAAGTCTTGGTGAACATAAGACCTTCTTTCAACGACATTCAAAAATCTATAAAATCTTACCAACCACTTTTTGACCTATGTATTATTTTTCAATTTCAACTATCACTGTGATTTTTACCTGCCAGTTTGTTCATTTGTCCTTCACATCTTTTGAAAAAAATATGAATCGGTCAAAGTATCAAATTTGTTTTAGATTTCACAATGCCTTGCAATTGTAATGTAAAGAATCGAAAAGCACAATCGAAATGTTGTCAAAATAAATCATTAAATCCCTAATAGCTCTTGTAAGGAAAACAAGCTTAACCTGCTGTAGTTCTAGATGTATAAGAACAAGTATTACCATGGTCGAAGCAGTCTCGAAGACTGTTGCATTGCACGATGCGTAGTGAACAGTGAGAGACAGTAATCCACAGAGCTCTCAGCAGGGGGTGCTAAACTTACACCATGTGGGCGTGTAATCAGTTTGAGTCTCTTCATCTGAAGCCCTTTGAGATGGAGGAAGTGTTCTCTGTCACAGGAGGAGACAGGAACAAGTGCTCGGCTGGCAGTATATGTTCACCGCCAACATAAATCTCAACTCGCCGTTTAGCACTAATGCTTCTCATTTTAGCGCCTGTTTTAGTTCAAGAGCATCTATTGTTTGTCACGTTCTCCAAAACTTCGACAAATCCTGTCAAAAACTATTTCAAATGTAGACCTAAGTATAAGTGTTGTAAAATGTTAAGCTCATGGCTCTTTTCACTAGTGCCTTTAATTTCAAGCAAGAAATTATGCTATTTCAGATTGGTATTCATTTAGAAAAGGGTTTGAAACTGCAGAGAGTTGGTCTTGGAGGTTCATAGCCGTCTCTCAGATTGGCAAGATGACAGCTGCTCAGGCTATTTTCAGCTGCTCGTTTTAAATAGATGATCTCTCCAAGTGTTTGAGACTTAATGGCCATTAAAAGCTTATGATCACTTAATATGTCAGCCATTAGCCTTTGTGGGTGTGTTAACCGCTATAAATTGCCTAGGACTCTTGAAGAATACAGAAGAGTTTTACTTACTGGCATGAAGTTTGAAAGACCAATTGGGGAAACTCTGTGAAAACAGCATTTAAATAACACATATGGTGTGGATTGTCAATCATATGCACAATAATAGTTACATAAATGTTTCATTATTTTGCAGAAGAATAGTGTCCCTATTGAATAAATGGAGAGAAATGCTATGGTCTTTATTTTTTCGCTTGAGGTCAGAGTTCCTTTATGGCTTATGTGGCCGTTTTATTTTTCCTGTTGTAGTGAAAATTGATTCAGGGAGCATTTCCCATTTGGAATTAATACTGTGCCATTTCGTCTTAACTGGGAACAATCTTCTCAACTCATTTAAATTGAGCTACTGAGCACAGCCAGTAATTCATTATCAAAATTCATTAGCATCCAACCAAATCCAAACATGATTTGCCCGCTGTTTGCATTTTCACAAAGCAGGTGGCTTGCTTGGAACGGCTTAGTATTTTCCTCAATATTTCTGTTTCATTTGCTGGGTTTCCATATGCGAATCTTGATTTTGTGCTAAATAAATCCTGGATGGAAATGGTTTCTATGTGGATAAAAGTTTTTTTTCACTAGGCTGAGGTGGATTTTTGCACATGGAGGCTCTCTGAACATGATGAGTATATCACAACTGATGGAAACACGCAATGTTTTGCATTCTTTGTAGCTGGTATTTCAGAAATACATTACAAGTTTGGATAGAAATCCAGCAATTAAGGGCAAATTATTGGACATACTGAAATTGCGTAATCTTTATAGTGCTTTACTATATTTGGAGAGTTTTTCCAGTTAGAGGTCTTTAAGTCAAGTCAAGTCAAGTCCTTTATGATATAGCCTTTTACATACAGATGTGACAAGCACTGAACAGATTAATTAGGAAATTAGTTCATAAGCAAAATGACAATAGTAACACTCATTTTTCAGTTAAAGACAGTCCATCATTCAATTCAGTGATGTCATCATACAGCTCAGTTTATAATATCTTTGCAATAATGTCAACGATAACGCTGGAAATGAAGTGTCCTCAACTAAGCAAGCCAAATGTGACAGTGGCAAGGAACCAAAACTCCCTCGGTGACAGAATGGAGAAAAAAACCATGGGAGAAACCAGGCTCAATCGGGGGACCAGTTCTCCTCTGACCAGACAAAACCAGCAGTACGGAAAAATCAATATAAAACGTAATAAAACAGACGATGAATAATATTAACAGCATTTATTATATGATGCAATCAAACTTATTGCAGAATTTGGTAGTTTATGTTGTTTCAGGTTGGCATCATCTGAGGTCCTCTGAATGGTTGGCGTCATCTCTTCTCAGGTGTTCTAGATCCAGACTGAAACTTGTGTAAATCCTATTAGGCACAACAAGAAAACAAATACAACATACTTTAGCGTAGCTGCTGTTCCACCAAGCAAAAATATTGTTACCCACACTCGAATAATAGTGCTGTTGATTAGATATAACTGCATAAAGATTAGACTGCCGTAAAAGATTTAGATTCTTATTTGAATGCATGGCCAAAGTGTATGTGTCTTTAATCTAGATTTAAACGAGAGAGTGTGTCTGAACCCCGAACGGTATCAGGAAGGCTATTCCGGAGTTTGGGAGCCAAATGAGAATAAGCTCTAACTCCTTTAGTGGACTTTGATATCCTAGGTACTACCAAAAGTCCAGATTTTTGCGACCTTAGGGAGCGTGATGGTTTGTAGCGTGGTAGAAGACTAGTTAGGTGGAGCTAAACCATTAAGGGCCTTGTAAGTAATAATATTTTGTAACTGATCCGGAACTTAACAGGTAGCCAGTGCAGAAACTGCAAAATTGGGGTAATATGATCATATATTCTTGACCTGGCAAGGACTCTAGCCTCTGCATTTTGGACTACCTGTAGCTTGATTATTGAATATGCAGGACAACCAGCAAGCAGTGCATTACAATAGTCCAGTCTAGAGTTCATGAATGCATGAACTAGCTTTTCTTCGCTCAGAACAGTATCAGGATTCTTCAGTAGATCAATTTTTTGCAGTAAGGAGTACTATTGAGCAGACACAACTTTTTCTAAATTTTTAGACATAAAAGGAAGATTTGAGATTTGTCTGTAATTTACCAGTTCACTAGGATCTAGTTGTGGTTGCTTAATAAGAGGCTTAATGACCGCCAGTTTGAATGGTTTTGGGACGTGACCTAAAGATAACAACGAGTTAATAAAATTGAGAATCGGTACTTTTGCTACAGGTAACTCTTTCAGTAATTTAGTGGGTACTGGATCTAACAGGCATGTTGTTGGTTTTGATGCAGTGATAAGTTTATTTAGCTCATCATGTTCTATAGTTGTAAAGCACTGCAGTTTAGCTTTTGGTGCGATGAATGAAGCTAAATTATAACGGCTGTATAATCTACATTTGTTATTGTATTTCTGTTGTTATCTATTTTATCAGTGAAGAAATTCATAAGTCATTACTATTAAACTGTGAGGGTATATTTAGATCGGGTGGCGTCTGGTTTTTTGTTAATCTAGCCACTGTGCTAAATAAGCCTTGGATTGTTTTGGTTATTTTTTATGAGTTTGTGGATTTGCTCGGCCCTGGCAGCTTTTAGAGCCGTCTATAGCTGGACATACTGTTTTTCCACGCAATTCTAGAAACTTCCCAGTTAGTTTTTCTCCATTTGCGCTCAAGACTACGATTTTTTTTCTTGAGAGAATGGGTATTATTGTTGTACCATGGCGCAGTATGTTTTTCTCTAAACTTTTTCAATTTGATCGGGGCAACAGCTTCTAATGTATTAGAGAAGATAGTGCCCATGTTGCTAGTTATTTCGTCTAGTTCATGTGTACTTATTGGTACACAGAGCAGTTGAGATAAATCAGGCAGGTTATTTGTGAATCTGTCTTTGGTGGCTGGAACAATAGTTCTGCCCGGACGTTAACGCGGAGCCATATAGTTAATATTTGTAATACGCAGCATGCACGATACAAGTAAATGGTCAGTAACATCATCGCTTTGAGTTACGATATCTATATCAGTAAGATCAATTCTATGCGATATAATTAAATCTAGCATATGAGTAAGATGATGAGTGGGCCGGTGACGTTTTGCTTGACTCCAAAAGAGTTTATTAGGTCAGTAAACGCAAGTCCTAATGCATCATTTGTATTATCAACGTGAATAAAACGTTTATAATCTTTAAAGGCATTAAACCATGAGTTTTTGCATAAGGTCAAAGAATTTTTTGAAAATCATTCGTTCATTGTCCTTAGTAATAAGAGGATGGTGTAAGCCTTTTCAAAGAAAGCTGATGTGACATATCTTCCTTGGGCCTTCCACTGCGTTAACCTTATGCGCAAACCAAGCGCGTACACTTTTTCTTTCTACTTCTCATTTCTTCTTTTTTTATTCCAAACCCCCACTCTCTCTCATTTCTACACTCATATTTCATGCTCATACACTATTCAGAGTTGTAAGGTTAATGTCAGCGTGGAATGCTTGCTCTATATGAAAACAAATGAACAGGTACACAGCGAATCAAGCCTCATTTTTCCACCCACTGAGTTTTTCTTCTCCTACACAAACTTTGTTTTTATCTAACAGGGGAGATGGATATATCCTCCCGCACCTCTCCCAGAATAAAAGCCAAAAAAAATGTCCAAACACCTTTTGTTGGCATTACCATTAACACTTTGAGCAGGAAGGTTCATTAGAGGCCACAAAGCACTTTTAAATGCATTAGCTAAAAGAGACATTCTGGACGCTTTGAATTGACAAGCTGTACATTTCAGTCTCTGCCTATTATCCAGTGGCAGCTGCTTATTTCTCCACTCTGATTTCTGTCTGTTGGAGCCCATGTGTGAGCTGATGGTGAGTTTCAGGCCACCAGAGATACTCCCTCATCGTTCCTACTGAAAAACAAACAGCCCGAGGGAGAAACAGCTTGCTTTTAGCCCGCAGGGCAGCCGATAGCATCAGCGGTGTGGTTGTTCGTGCCGGGGTCTGGGGCCTGGCTGAGGTGGTGGGACTATCATGAGGGTTGGCAGTCAGCCCTCCTCTGCCCCTCTGCTGAGTGATCTCGGCCAGTCAGCCTCGCTGAGCAGAAAGTGTGTGTCGACACCAGAAAGAGGGAGATAAGAGCTTCCCATACCCTTACCGATTAAACAGGGGGATTAACCTCCCTTCATCTTCCTCCACCAGTTCGTATCTCCCCCACCCTCTCCCTCCTGCACAGCATTTGCCACCATACCTTTACAAATATATCATGACGTCATAATGTGCTTTTAAACACAAGGATGACTTGGATTGGAAAAAGAACACTTGCCAATTAGTGTAGCACATATTACATACAGTTAAAATACACTTTTTTTGTTAACCATTAGTTAACTACTTACACTGTAAAAAAGAAAAAAAACAAAAGAAAGAAAGCATTTTGACATCCGAATTTCTAGTATTGTCCAATCAATACCGAAGACAGGTAACACACGGTTAAATGTGAAATTTTGAAGTAGAAAGACTGAAATAGTATTGTCCTGTGAAACATACTCCAATAATCTCTGTATTTACAACTTTGAAAAAAAACACTTAACTAGTTTGTTAACAATTTTCTAAGTTTTCTAACATTTTTTAATCTTTATTAATATTGATCTCAACAATTACTAATAAACTGGAAAAAAAAAAATTTTAAGTTGAAGTTGAAAATTATTAGAGTATATTTTGCAGGAAAATACTATTTAAATTTTTTTTTTACATTTACTTTCATGTGTTAATTGCTGTATTGTTTTGTGCAATTTCTGGGATACTGCACGATTTTTTTTTCAGTGTCAATATTTCAAGAATTAAGTTGTATCTGTTAATATCAACCAAAGTACCTGAAATAACGGATATTTTTATTAAATAACATTAACAAAGGTTGATAAATGCTGTAAAAATATATTGCTCTTTGTTAGTTCATGTTTATATCAGTTAACTAATGTTATTATAATAGTGACAACAAGCTAAAGTATGTCTACATACTAAGAACTTTAAAAGGGTCTGTTATGGTTATTAAATTCTAGAAAGGAAAACTGACTTCAAGCATAAGCACTGAACATTGGATGTGTCTAAAATGACACATTTACTGAATTACAATAGTGATATTATTTTTTAACATAATCACAGATTGCAATCACTTTGAAGATTCCAACACACATTTTAGTTATTCTTGTTCAAAGTAATGAAGTTGCGAGCAGCTCCAGTAAATTGAGAATGGTATAACACTCTCCTCAGCTGTACCACCCCGAAGCCACTCGACTGAAATGATTTGTAGATATTTATTTATTTTACAGCCTCAAGGCTCTCCGCCATAACCTTAACCAAAGAGTCTGACTGCCCTTTTTTTTTTTAAACAGTCACTCTCATGCCTGCCATACAAAATGTTATCTGAAGTGAATTCACTGAAAATAAGTTATTGTTATTTACATAGTTCAGTTTATGAGGTAGCCTGAGGTGGTTTGTGCTGCATCACAAAGAGCGGCAGCAGTGTGTGCCAGACTACAGCGACGTACTGTGTTTGGTGTGACTACACGGAAATAAAATCAGGCGCTTGTAGATGTTTAAAAAAATGTTAACATTAAAAATCTCTATGATAGTTTAATTCATTTAATTAATCTAAATAAATGTTTTGAGCAAACTTAGATATTTAAACTGAAAATAGGAAGTCATACAGGTTTGGAATGACGAGGGTGAGTGAATGATGACAGAATTTTAAATTTTGGATGAACTTTCCCTTTAAAATGTTACTATGATTTAAAGGGATAGTTCACGCAAACATAAAAATCCTGTCGTTATTTACTCACCCTTCTGGCATTCCAAACATGTATTAGTGTTTATTTTATTTATTTACACAAAGGAATTTTATATTTTTTTAAATATAAAGATATCTAATATATTGTATTTCGGTACAATGAAAGTCAGTAAGTCCCAATGTTTGTCTTTAACCCTTGTGCTGAGTTGATAATCCTTCCATATTGGTTCTTGCTCTTTTTAAATTTCTGTATCTCCTCATAATGGCTAATATTATCACCAAATCGTGCAAATCCATCTCTTGTCCACTTGAGAAAAAAAGCCTTCGTATATATCACAGGGTGTACAAGGATGAATATATTTTTACTGTATATATATAAGCAATTTTGTGGATTTGAATCCACGTGGTAGCAAGTCAACAATTTTAGTCCATGTGTAGACATTACACTTGCTTTTCAGGAAGAAGTTCAACTATCTAGTCAAAATACCCGAACCGAATAAAAAATATTTATGTTCCGCATTTATGTTCCCCAAAAACACCCACACTGACCTCAAAGCTTGTACATGAAACACTACAAGGGTCACAATGAACTAATGGAACATTTTAATTAGGAACAAGCTCGTTCTGAATTCACAAGACAATAATATACTAAGGGTTATAACTAAACAACAGCAGTGTACATAAAACTGACAAATGGTCTAACAATGCAATTGTTTTTATTATTCAATCCAATTGCATGCTAGAAAAACTGAACAATAATCAAGTATATTTTTGGTTACTTCAAAAAAAAAAAAAGATTCTTCAGTCAAGTTCTTCAAAAACAAGTATATTCCTTTTGTGTATGCTACCTGAAAACCTGATTTTTTTTAAGACTGCTTGACTTAAAATAAGTATATTTTAATAGAAAGGCTGCACTGAGATGCATTATTTAATTTATAAAACAAAATAATTATTTAAAACTTACCAAGTAAGCTCAAAAACTATAATTAAGTTAATCTTTGGTACTGGGCATGCCATCAAAATATGAAGTGAAATAACAATGATAATATGGCAATAATTTCAATCAATCTTTTTCGGGGTTTTTTCCCTTTTCATCAGTCAAGACTTCGTGACTTGCATAGCTTCACAATACTAAAATGCTTCTAATGAGGTTATTACTTACAGGACATTTTTAGAGCAGCTTGTAGGCTATATAAGCAATTTATCAGACAGCTTAATTCTACAAAACGATGCTGTAATGTTAATATGTAATTAGTTTCAAAACAGCAATCAAAGAAACAGAAAATCAGATCACAGCTGCGTGTAGGATCCCTTTTTAACATGTTTTGGTGAAAACGACTCAAGCTATTTGCTGGAATAAACTCTCAATATTTTTCCAACGTCATTTATGAAAAATGTCTGCTGCTTCGAATCAGGACAATTTGTGCTGCGCTAAATACACCGCACCTCACCATCCAAACGTCAGCTATTAGCATAGGCACGCTCTCTTGCAGCCACCTGCGATAAGAGGGCTAGTGACCAAGCCAACTATGATGTTCCATTGATCCAGAAAATTGCTGCGGAGCCAGCCTTGAAATTAGTTTAAATTGCTGAATCAAAAAATGTTATCCCTGATTTTGGCAAGGCCAGCATAAACCCCTCTTCCATAATCCCTGGCTGATGTGAAAAGTTGTCAGGGATCGTGTTTTCTGCCACCCAGCTGATGGGGGAATTTGGATTGCCTGTGACAGAGAGACACACAAGCAGGCAAGCAATATTTGACGTAGAATTGCACTTAGGGCTCGCCGGGGTCGTGACTTGCTTGCAAATTTGCAGGCTTGGAGTAGTTTTGAATGCGATCTGCATAGGCTTTGTGCTTTTCGATTCAATTATATGCCATCTCTCTTCTCAGATCTGTGGTTAGTTCTGTGTTGAGTCACACGCAGCCCCGGTACACTCGCAGTGTTCGGCTGGAGAAATAATTCAATGTCACTTATGCTCTTTTATTTTTCCGCCCATTTTTGGTCTCCTAAAATAGAAGGGAAATGGAGGTGCTTGTGAGCTGGGTTTCCAGGGCTGAAACAGGGCTAATGTGGAATAAGTGCTCCTAAGAGGATTACTGATGCAAACTGAGTGGGGTGTAATGCCCAACTCAAGCCACATCCATCTAGGAAAAACCTACCTTTTCATCATCCCATGTCCATTACCAAGTACACTCGGAGAAATGCAATTTTTAGACACATTTTGCCTTTTTCTCCTCAACAATATCCCCACTCGCCTCATGTTTTCCTTGAGAAATGCTCCACATTACAGGTTTAGGGAGACTGTAAAATCTCAGCTGTTGAGAAGTTGAACCATAGATGTACAATAACCCTTTTGAACCTTGACCATTACAAGCTCAGTATTACTCAGTATAAGAGTAATTGTCCTTGTTCAAAATTTCTGTTAGTTATAAAACTCTATTATGCATTAATGCTATTTACAATGTAAGCAATTTTGCAGTGTCCGTGTTACACATATTTTAACAATAGCATTATATTATATTATATTATATTTATAAGGCATTTTTTAAAATGGTATAGTTTGCATGTATTAACTGTTGTACAATAGATACGGATACAGATGTTAGTTCTATTGAAGCAGGAATTAAAGACAGACGCTCTGCTTATTCCCATCCTCCACCAGACTGTCATGTATTCAGGTACAGTGGAGTAGTTCCCCACCGTGTGAATCATTTTATATATTCGCACTTGGAAATGTCCAGCGTTAAGTATACAGATGGCTAGTCATCTGGCCGTTTTGCTATACTCGTAGATTGGGAGCAGTGTACCTTAAGATCTGTTTCCACTTGACTTAATCCATAAAATTATTTTGTCTGTGTAACTTATTTAGTCAGGTTGATTCAGTCATATTAAATTAAATTTCAGACTCAAACATTTTTTTAAACCACTCCAAATCCGTTACCCTAATTTGTTTTTAATTCAATACAGTATATTTATTTTTATTATTATTATTATAATTTTTTTTGTTTTACAGTGTATGATTTTCCCCCCCCTCCTACCTTATTTTTATTTGGTGTTTATGTTGTTTTCATAAATGTCAGTGGACAAAACTGGTCTTGTCTCTGGCTGGTTTTGTAGAAGCTATGACTCTAAATCTATCACTTAATCCCTCTTTACAGCTGATGGGAGTGAGACATCCACTCTATTGCCACTCAGCACACAGCGGTAAGCAGCAAACTGGAGGATAAAAGAATGCCCCACTGGATATTTAAGGATTAGAATGTCCAATAAGAACATATTGATTAATGTAATCGCTAACAGCATGCTGTGTATTACACATAGATTAAGACATTATCTGCCAATGACTTAACATACAAGCAGGTACTTCAGGGTTTATAATTTGTTTAAGCTTCATAATTTACCCAAGGCTTGGGATGTATAAAACCTACATAATATCAAAATCGACCATTCTATGGATTGTGTGGACAAGTAGTTGACTAATAGGTACTAATAGGTTGCTTAAGTTCTTCATAAGTAAAAGAGTTTGAGTGCAGGGGCTGTTTCTTCATTAGGGTGATAGGGCAGGGCACCACCAAAGCACAAAAGGGAAGGATTTTTTCACATTCAACCACAGCTGTCACTGTTCTAAACTGTTTGTTCTGCCTCTGGATCTATAGTCCAATCAGCGTCAAGTCACATTATGTTGCATTATTGCATTATTGGTATTTTTCCTCACAGTTTTTGCTGTTGCACTGTATACATAAATTGTGATTTATGAACATTTAAAAATGTTTTAATTTATCTTGAAAAAAGCTTGCAGAAAATATTGTTTTGTGGGAATCATCCTCAATCTTGGACTTGGTAAAACAATTATCTTTATTTAAAATGTTTCAAGTCTTAATACTTTTCCTTTTGTTATACTGGGATAAATCATACCGGGATGTATGCTAAAATTGTTGGATGTGGCGCCCTACCTAGAAAAGTGTCCGCCAGCCGCCACTGATTGAAGGTTGTGTTATTGGCACTGTTTTTGTTGTTTTGGTAAGATATCTTACATATTTTGTAATGTAAGATCATCTGCTTTTTTTCTGCAAGATATAGCTTTAATCCCCTGCTCTCCTCCAAAAGATCTATACTGAGTGGGTGAATTGCTTGAAATCTTCTCCTTTATATGCTGTTTGTCAATAGAATAGAAAGCCACCGTCAGAGAACAAGCTGCATGAAAAGCAAAGATTTGGAGAAGCTAAGCTTTCCTCTGTGAATTGCATGAATATCAGCTTGTATACATATCATTCACACACCACAGACCTCAATCCCCACATGAATTCTTCAATCAGCTCTATGTATGGAACACTGTTTGCTTCTAACACAAGTCTTGTGATCAATTTAGTATGATATTTGCTTCCGTGCATTAATAAAACATGCACTAGGCCGGGGCCTTCGTAATTGACTGTTCTGTTCTACAGCAGCAACGTAAGGCCCAGAGGAGTCAAACACTCTTCATGAAATACATGCATCAAACAAAGAGCTCTAGCCGCTCTGAGTAAAACAATATCTCTCCTGAAGGGCCAATATTGCATTCGGCTTGGTGTTCTATCTAACCTGATGTTCTTCTAGTGAAGATGGATTTCAAATCTGAGCATAACACCCTAAATGACCCTCTTCCCATGAGCATTGGTTCATTTTCTCCTCACAGTAGTGCGCATTTAAGATTCAATCATTGTACAGGTTGAACAAGATTAGTTACGGGACTTTTAGCTTTCTTTACATTACATTTGCATTGAGCAGATCACATCACTTCAGCTGTTACTTGAATCAAATCGGTCTGATTTATCATAAAAGCCAGACTCAAAGTTAGATTTTTTTGTCTTTCTTTATTAAAAGAGAAATAGATTAAGAAGATAAATATTTATAGCAAATAATTAAAAATGTAAGCAATATATTAAAAGCAAGAATGCTGTTGTATTTGCCAATGTGATATGGCTTTTAAACAACATTTCAAAACAAAACTTTTATATTGCGTAACTTACAATTTAGACGCAATATTGAAAATTACTTTTTGTGCTGCGCTAATGAAAATAGTTTCAAACAAAGTCAACTCAGAATCAACCACAGTATGTTTATGAGCAACACATAGTAGATGTGTTTCTGAATTAATTAAATCCGTTCAGTGAATGATTCAGATGGCTTACTTTTAAAGACAGTGACTTGTTTTGTTCCACAATGAATCAGTGTTTTTTTTAATGAATGTGAATGAATCAAATGACTTACTCAAAAAGACAGTCGGTAATTGGCACCTACTGGCAAAATTATGTAACTTGAAGAAAGAGTCACTAAAAATATTTTTTTTAAAAAAGGATCTTCAATATCTATTTAATAAAGTGGTAATTAAAATGAATGTATTTAATAAAAAAAAATGTAGGAGAAGGAAACACAGGACATGCCATGGCATGACAGCAAATCCCTCTAGTTACTAGAAATGGCAGAACTAGGAAAGCGCACAAGCACTCAGAATCAGATCAATAGTGACAGGGGTCTTCAGCACCCCAAATGACCCCAGACTGTGCAAGAATGCCCCTGAGACCGTCCAACACCTTACAACAGGAAGTTAGATGCAGGTGGGAACAACATATACAGTGAATGACACAAACAAGCCACTGGCATATGTCAGTGCCGAGAACTTGCTGAAAGCCAAAATAACATTCTGAGATCCAGCGGGACTTCAACATACAGTCACAAGCAAGTACGGGCAAACAGACCCGACATAGTGATCATAGACAGGAGCAGGACATGGATGATAGATGTGATGGGCGAAACTGTCAGTACATTGAGTAGAAGATGTATGAGAAACTGGAAAAACCAGGTACTGAAGGAGGAGTTACAGAGAGTATGCCAAATTAGATCCAATAGTGACTGTGAAACCCCAGCTCAAGAAATGTCTATTGCAGATTCCAGGGAAAAACAAGAAGTTTTTGATCCAGAAGAAATCCACAATCCTAGGAATAGCACAGTGCCAAGTCCTAAAGCTCTTAAGCCTCTGGAAGGAGATTGAAGGAACAATACCACCCACAATATAAATTATACTCGAATATTTATTATATATATACTGTATATATTTTGGTACAGAGCTCTAAGTTTGTTTTGCGTGCTGCCATTGCATACAAAAGCACCTGTCTATTCCCTCAGCACTAAATCTCAGTCAGGCTCTGCAAACTGCAAAGCTCTTCAAAGGATCCATTGTGCTTGAGGTGCAAAACCTTGCTGCATAGGTTATGCATTCACAAGGAACCCTTTTCACCAAACCCGCACTGCATTTTCCCACATAAAGGCTATATTTACTCTGACCACGTAGGGGTTGGTCCAGTGTACAGTGGAGGTGATTCCACACGTGCATTAGCATATTTGCACACTGTGCATCTTATAGAAGGCAGAACAGATTGATTTTGTACTCTGTGCCCCAAACACAAAAGGGCCCTTTTAGATCAGACTTGGTACATGGTTTGTATTGTACCAAAGAGCTTTTTTATGGTCAGGTGTCATGAAAAGTGCAATCCGGCAGTAAAATACTGAGATGGCTCTCAAGTGACGTTGGGCTGAAAAAGACCTTACCTTTTGCTTACCCACTGTGGGCTTGTCCCTCCCATTGTTAAATACTTGCTATGCCCAAGGTCTCATGGGAAATTAAGCTGTATTGTTGCGAACTGTTTCCCTCTGACTGGAGGACTCTCTGGAGAGGGCACTTTTTAAAAAAAATTTCATTATTATATATTTTTTAATAAAGGAGACCTTGGATTACTGTATGACAGACTGGGTTTTAATTAAACTGGGATTTTGAAAGGGTCAAGGTTGAGTTTGTTGTTCTGTTTATGGAGTATCGTGCACTCAGAGCTAATGTGTGGGGTTATAGGTCATTGAGAAATGGGCAACACTAGAACAGATACGGTGTACAATCTGTGTGGGCTGGGAAGAAAATTTCCCTCACTAACGGCAGATCACAATCTGTTACATTCAGTGTGAATTGGCAAAATACAAACTGCTTTAATGAATCAACTTTATCAATGGGTGATGCGTGTGGTTTGGATAATGTTGTTCTATATGTTCTGGAGTGAAAATGAGATTCATGGCTGAAATTCAGTTCACGTTAGCCTTCATGGTGTCTACAGCAGACAAAGGAGCCATGAAGGTTCAAGCTGTCCAATATCTTTGATTCAATTTGGTATTCGCATTCTTTGAAATCCTACAGAGAACTTCAAGACGTACAAAAGAGGAAAGAAACTGGCACACGCTTCTTCCACCTCTTTTGTAAATTAGTTTTCTGTCTGGAGATTTCCCTGGAAGGGTCAAACTTCATTTAAATTGTGAGCAAGACTGATGCAACTCTTTCTATGGTTTTTACAATGAAAGGTGTAAGGTTTAAGTTATTGTGCAGACCATAATTGATTTATGACAATATGCTTTGAAAAGAAATCTGTTTCTACTGTGAGCATAAAATTGAGCATTTTTTGCATTTTTAGTCAGGACTGTTATTAATGTAATGTATAATTTTAATGTTTTAGTTTGTTTTGTTTTAGTCCAAGTTTTAATGTTTTTGTATTAGTCAGAGTTTTTGTCTTTTGATAGTTTAGTCAATATTTTTCCTTACACATTTAGTGAATTTGAATCTTGCAGACTATGAAATTTAGCATTTTATCTATATATTATTTATCTCATATTAAACCAGAAAAAATACAACTATTGGAGATGATAACATATATATACTAATTAAGATAAGCATTAAAGTGGCAGTTATAAGTTTTAAGAGTTATAGCTAAAACAGAGAAGTGTGGGAATGATGAATGAAATAACAGCAGCCTCCCTGGTTATTTTTGGGCCCTGCTGTGTTTAAAAATGACCCATCAAGAAAACCGGAGGGTGGCTGCTAGTGGTGGACTGGAGGAGGTGGACATGGCTGCTTGACTGATGCCCAGACTCCTGGACATCAGTATCAGATGTCTGACTTTACCCGCTTGGGTGGGAGCAAGCCTGGAGTTGCCACCTCTGCACAAAGCATTACCACCAGACAAAGAGCAACTCAGGGAATCTAACCTCATTGATCTACTGTATATATTCACCATCCTCCACAACCAACCCCAACCTCAAAACACACACACAAACGCATCAATAGAGGTGCATACCCTCTAAAATGTGCACTGTGTGTGTGTAAACCTCAAGGTGTAGCCTAGACCTTGAAGATTCATTGAGGTAGATTGATTGCTGTGCATTTCACCTCAGGGATGCCATGACAATCTAGATGATTGTCAGTTTTAAAGGTGAGGTGTGCTGTTTTTGCACCACTAGCTACACCAAACGAATTGGCAATATAATGGCTGTTTTCAGACAGGTTTCACAAATACTTTTCTTACTGTATGTGCCATTGGCTGGTCAAACAGACCCCCCCCCCCCCCCCCCCCCCAACTCAGGACCGGGAAATTAGTTTTGAATTTACTTTTATTTTATTTTATTTTTAGTTTGTGTTTTCAATTTAGTTTTCAGTCTACCGCAGTTTTCATTTAGTTTTAGCTTTTTTATTTTTTTTTTTTGTTTTGTAGTTCTGTGCTGCAAAAGTTAGTGTTAACTGTTAAATTTGAATAGCGCCATTTCATGCAATCGCTAGTGTTATCTAGTAACATATTCCTATTTAACGCAAGTGTGTTATGTATAAAATGTATAATCTTTACAATATATTCTGTATCAGAAGTTACATTTTATTGGTTTAATTTTAATTTTAATCAAGTTTTATTTTTGTTAGTTTCATGAAAATGTATTTAGTTTAGTTTCAGTGTTTTTAAGTACTTGCTTTTTTAATTTCAGTGAACAAAAATGTTTTTATTTTAGTTTTCATTAAACATAACACTAACTCATGATGTAGGGATTGATGACATGCCAGTTTTACTCTGTCCGGCTGTTTAGTACAACTATTAGTATATTAATACTACTAAAAATGCACTGATTACCATACTATAATGTTAAAAAAGAAAAAAAAAAAAAAAAAAACACAAAAAGAAAAAAACAAAAAAAAAAAAAAAAAACAAAAAAAACAAAAACAAAAAAAAAAAAAACATAAAAAAAAAAAAAAAAAAAAAAAAAAAAAAAAAAAAAAAACAACAAAAAAAAAAAAAAAAAAAAAAAAAAAAAAAAAAAAAACCCAAAAAAAAAAAAAGAAAAAAAAAAAAATAAAAAAAAAAAAAAAAAAAAAAAAAAAAAAAAAAAAAAAAAAGAAAAAAAAAAAAAAAAAAAAAAAAAAAAAAAAAAAAAAAAAAAAAAAAAAAAAAAAAAAAAAAAAAAACAAAAAAAACAAAAAAAAAAAAAAAAAAAAAAAAAAAAAAAAAAAAAAAAAAGAAAAAAAAAAAAAAAAAAAAACAAAAAAAAAAAAACAAAAAAAAAAAAAAAAAACCAAAAAAAAAAAAAAAAAAAAAAAACAAAAAAAAAAAAAAAAAACAAAAAAAAAAAAAAAAAAAAAAAAAAAAAAAAAAAAAAAAAAACAGAAAAAAAAAAAAAAAAAACAAAAAAAAAAACAAAGAAAAAAAAAAAACAAAAAAACAAAAAAAAAAAAAAAAAAAAAAAAAAAAAAAAAAAAAAACAAAAAAAAAAAAACAAAAAAAAAAAAAAAACAAAAAAAACAAAAACAAAAAAAAAAAAAAAAAAAAAAAAAAAAAAAAAAAAAAAAAAAAAAAAAAAAAAAAAAAAAAAAAAAAAAAAAAAAAAAAAAAAAGTAAAAAACAAAAAAAAAAAAAAAAAAAAAAAAAAAAAAAAAAAAAAAAAAAAAAAAAAAAAAAAAAAAAAAAAAAAACAAAAAAAAAAAAAAAAAAAAAAAAAAAAAAAAAAAAAAAAAAAAAAAAAAAAAAAAAAAAAAAAAAAATAAAAAAAAAAAAAAAAAAAAAAAAAAAAAAAAAAAAAAAAAAAAAAAAAAAAAAAAAAAAAAAAAAAAAAAAAAAAAAAAAAAAAAAAAAAAAAAAAATGTGAAAAACTTAATGACACCTCCTATTAATGCTATACTAGACCTCTAGACCATGATTAATTCTGTTCTTTCATCTCAGGCACCAAGCCGTCACATAACTTTTGCCAGCTTCCTTTTTACAGGACAGTATGTCCACATCAAGGAATAGAGATAGACACTGAGAGAGAGAGATGAGCTCGCATCTGTCTGACAGCTTGGTAATTTATTTCGTCTCGCATTCTAAATCAATTTTTTATGGATATCTGTACCTCTGTCCTTTGTTTATTCACCAGTCAAAATAGATTCAAGTTATTACTGAAAATAAATTCAGCAGAGACTAATTGATACAGTTAAATCATCCCTGACTTACAAATTCGTGCCCTCACTATTTACATGTAACGGACCTGTGTATCAAGATTGCAATCTCAAAGCATTAACTCGTAGTATTTTTTTATCTTACCGCCAACACCACCTCACTGTTTACATATATAATGTGTGCAATCGGGAACTGTTAATGCATTCAGTGATGAAACGCAATATTTTGTATTCTGCTGTGATTAGGTTCAGCTGTACGACTAGGTAGAGTGAAAATCTGTCAGCTGCTGTGGTGGATAGCAGCGGATGCATTTCCATTTCTCTGGTTCCCTGTCTCGCGACCTTGAGATTTGATTGAAAAAATAATCAAAACAAGATCAAACTCTCTGGAATTCAACATGGCACATGACTCATGGCTCTCACTCTGCTCAGAGTTCACTTCGCCATTATGAATTTGAGTGGTGCATCAGATTCATTTAAAAAAAATCTTAATTTCATTCAGTCCAGATGAAAGGGCAGATATTGAAGCATGTTACTCAGTTTGCTCAGCTCAGGGCCATCTGGGCGTCATAAGGTGAATCAATCAATTAACTTCCCTCTCATGTCTGTCTTTGAATAAAAAAAAAAATTATTCCAAAGATAGAGTTTAGGTCATCAGCGAGGGAATCTGTGTCACTTTTACCTCTCCAGATTGCACAGGACACAGGTAGAATCAGGGCTAACCAGCAGGAAATTAACGTGTCATTGCGACTGCATATGCAAAATTATAAAGAACCTTTAGAAAATGAAAAATTCAAATGATGTTTGCGCCGAATGCAAATGCCAAGCAACAGGCAATTTTTTCAGATGCACATTATTTGACACCCTCTCGGCTAGAAATAGTTCAGCACTGTTGACGCATGTTAATAACACATGAATTTGACTGAAAGAGTGACGGTTTTTACACTGGTAAAAGGGAGGAGATTGGTATCTACCTTCATTTTCGTTGACACCAAAACAAATCTTGAAATCTTTTTTTTCTGTTTGCATGTACCAATATTAATGAAATTCTAACACTTTATATATATATATATATAGATATATATATATATAATATACCGTGGGAAAAAAGTATTTAGTCAGCCACTAATTGTGCAAGTTCTCCCATTTAAAAAGATGAGAGAGGCCTGTACTTTTCATCATAGGTATACCTCAACAAAGAGAGACAAAATGAGAAAAAAAATCCGGAAAAATCACATTGTAGGATTTTTTAAAGAATTTATTTGCAAATTATTGTGGAAAATAAGTATTTGGTCAATTACTAAATTTAATCTCAATACTTTGTTATATACCCTGTGTTGGCAATGACAGAGGTCAAACGTTTCTGTAAGTCTTCACAAGGTTTTCACACACTGTTGCTGTATTTTGGCCCATTCCTCCATGCAGATCTCCTCTAGAGCAGTACTGTTTTGGGGCTGTCGCTGGGCAACACGGATTTTCAATTCCCTCCAAAGATTTTCTATGGGGTTGCGATCTGGAGACTGGCTAGGCCACTCCAGAACCTTGAAATGCTTCTTACGAAGCCACTCCTTCGGTGCCTGGGCGGTGTGTTTGGGATCATTGTCATACTGAAAGACCCAGCCACGTTTCATCTTCAATGCCCTTGCTGATGTAAGGAGGTTTTCACTCAAAATCTCACTTTACATGGCCCCATTCATTCTTTCGTTTTACACGGATCAGTCGTCCTGGTCCATTTGCAGAAAAACAGCCCCAAAACATGATGTTTCCACCCCCATGCTTCAAAGTAGGTATGGTGTTCTTTGGATGCAACTCAGCTTTCTTTCTCCTCCAAACACGACAAGTTTGAGTTTTTACCAAAAAGTTCTATTTTTGGTTTCATCTGACCATATGACATTCTCCCACTCCTCTTCTGGATCATCCAAATGCTCTAGCAAACTTCAGACGGGCCTGGACATGTCTGGCTTAAGCAGGGGGACACGTCTGGCACTTCAGGATTTGAGTCCCTGGCGGCGCAGTGTGTTACTTATGGTAGCCTTTGTTACTTTGGTCCCGGCTCTCTGCAGGTCATTCACTAGGCCCTCCCGTGTGGTTCTGGATTTTTGCTCACAGTTCTTGTGATCATTTTGACCCCACGGTGTGAGATCTTGCGTGGAGCTCCAGATCGAGGTAGATTATCAGTGGTCTTGTATTTCTTCCATTTTCTAATAATTGCTCCCTCAGTTGATTTTCTCTAAGCTGCTTACCTATTGCAGATTCAGGTCTTCCCAGCCTGGTGCAGGTCTACATTTTGTTTCTGGTGTCCTTTGACCTCTTTGGTCTTGGCCATGTGGAGTTTGGAGTGTGACTGTTTGAGGTTGTGGACGGGTGTCTTTTATACTGATAACGAGTTCAAACAGATTCCATTAATACAGGTAACGAGTGGAGGCCAGAGGAGCCTCTTAAAGAAGAAGTTACAGTCTGTGAGAGCCAGAAATCTTGCTTGTTTGTAGGTGACCAAATACTTATTTTACCGAGAATTTACCAATTAATTCTTTAAAAATCCTACATTGTGATTTTCTGGTTTTTTTTTCTCATTTTGTCTCTCATAGTGGAGGTATACCTATGATGAAAATTAAGGCCTCTCTCATCTTTTTAAGAGGGAGAACTTGCACAATTGGTGGCTGACTAAATACTTTTTTGCCCCACTGTATATTATATATATATATATTATAATATTATATATATATATAAATATTTCCTAGTGACCCGGAGGGTCGACATAGTCGAGGTGAGGGTAATTCCATTTTAAAATAGTCAATAATAAATATCCAATAGTCATGTCACAGCCATACTCACGATATCGCTTGTTATTTGGAAAGGACATTGTAATGGAAGCAAAAATATCTTTCCTTTCTGGATGACAGTAAAAAGAAAAAAGGTATTTGTGACGTTACATCTCACAATGATGTATTTATATCTTACAAAGCATCTTTGTTTTAATTATCATTTCATTATTATTTCTCACTTGTAAATTCATGCTCACAATTTACTTTTTTTACTAACCCGATTTCTTAACATCAGTAGCATTTGGGATCGGACAAAAGTGTGCAAGCCAAGCATCAAATATTCTAGTCTACTGTCCCGTAAAGAAGGTTTCCTTTTAAAGCTAACTCACTTCTTCTCAAAGGCTGCAGTTATTTGATCAAAAATACAATAAAAAATAATATGAGACAATATTACAATTTAAAATAAATGTTTTCTATTTTAATATATTTTAAATTGTAATTTATTCCTGTGATGGCAAATATAAATTTTCAGGAAGCAGACGTTAGTCTTCAGTGTCACATGATCCTTCAGAAATCATTCTAATATGCTGATTTGCTGCTAAAGTAACATTTATTATCATCAATGTCAGAAATAGTTGTGCAGCTTAATATTTTAGTGGAAACATTTTTTTTTTTTTTAGGCTTCTCTGATGAAAAGAAATCTCAAAAGAAATTGAAATATAAATCTTTTGTAACAATGTAAAATTCTTGACTGTCACTTTTGATCAATTTAATGCATGCTTGCTTAATAAAAATAAAAATAATTCATTTCATTCAAAGCAAAAAATATATAAAATTACTTAACCCAGAAATGGAGTAAGTAATTAATCACGCCAAGACAGATATTTCAGATGTCTGTTCTGCTTCCATTTGGTCTGCTACAGCTCTGATGTAGAATCCTGTACTTTTGCCATACAATGCATCCGAACAACATCTGTCACTCATTCAGTAGGGGATGAGGGAAAAAAAACTATTAAAGGCATGTTTGCCGGATAAACTTGCAAATCAAGCAGCTACAAGTCAGCAGTGTGAAACTTTTGCAGTCATGTATTTGAGAGAGCTAAGCTTATTAGTTGCTCTTTTATGCTGGGGAGTCAGACTGGCCTCGCTGGAGAAACTTGCTGTCTCGTGATCCCAATTTGGCAAGCGTGAGGATGGCCCTGCTCCACATCACTAATAGCACACCAGCAGTTCTGGATACATCTCTTCATTTAGAAGAGAGAGAGAAATGCAGGCGTACTTCCCATAGTGGACTTGTGAAAGCTCTGGACAGACAGGCTGCTATGCTTATTTTATAAGGTTTTCAAACGTTGTCACATCAAGTCAAACTTTCAAGTTTTACTTTTCATTTGATAACACAGTGTTGTGCTCAGGCCCTTTTGACTTGGACTTTTCAGATCCCAAATACGTCTTTATGTGTTAATTAATTTATTATTATTATTATTATTGATAATATGGTATGTTATTTTGTGGCTATTGCACCACCTTGTGAATAAATCAAGTGGTGCATGTCTTTTTTTTTTTACATGACATTCATTCCTCTGTGACACACGAGTTGTACTCGGAGCACTTTTGAAACAACATATACATAACTATATAGTGTTTGTCATGCAGCCTGATTCCAGAGGCTGTAAAAACACAAATATCCAGGGTACTTAATTCACAAATATTGTTCTACCATTTTAATGAGGACATGGTGTCATGCTGATAGAATGTAAGGAGGTTTTGTTGCTTACCTTTTCAGCTGATCGCAGTGAAAGAGCTGGTCTGTAGTGTCAGACAGGGTTGATATTTGACTTAGCCTTGGTGAGATGCTGCTTCTCAGCGGAGAGAAACTGAAAACAGGGGAAATGGAGGCTTATGATAATAAGAAAGGCACCTTAATTAAAGCTTAAGGAAACAAAGTGTGTCTCAAAAACACGGGCAACAGTTAGACTAATGCTGCTGGCAGGGAGTTTGTTTATTTGTGAAGAAAATGGGACAAATGAATCCAAAAATGGTCCATATGGCACATGGTTAATTTAAAAAAAAAAAATACAAAATTCTTAAGGTCTGCAGAGCCACACAAACTGCACAGCTGCAAATTTCCCCACTCAGCTGAGCTCCGGTCCAGGTTATCAAAGTTCAAGTAAAATAGTCAGGGTTTATCTGACCAGCCTCAAGCAGAGACTGTATCATCAGGTCTCAAAACACTTACTGCAGCAGCACTGTGTGTACAGAAACAGATGACATATGTGATAGCCGTATAATATTCAATAGGTGAATTAAGGGTGATTGGGACAGTTTTTGAATTTCCACCTTGTGTAAGGTTTCTTGCCATAAATTAAAAACATCAGCCCAAGACATGATACATTTCTGTAACAAACTGAGCGAAGAGTGAAAATGATTGACTGGGGTATAATGGACAGATAGAGCTTAACTTGTTTGGAACCTGAAATATCCCCGTATGGATATACAATGTTTCTGCCAATATTCTCAGTTCATAGCACTGTAATGGAAAGCTTTGATGCTATCTTGAAGGGATTTCCCTATTATATTCTTATCACACTCCCATGCTCCCTTAGACCGGGAAACATTTGACTGATAGTCCTCTTTACTGTGATTACTTGATGTATTTTTCAGTTTATGAACAGTCACAATAGAGGGGCTCTTCTTACTGGAGAGGGACATGCTTTTGTGCTGATACGTCCCATCTGAGTGTCAGATTGTGTCGGATCTCTGAGCATTTCTATCTCAGATTGATGCCTAAAGATGAAGAACTGTGATAATCCTCTTGGAACAAGTGTAAAACGGTGTAGATGAGTCCTCGAGACGTGGCTCATTTTTCTGCATGGTGTGCATGAGGGATAAGCTGCTTAGGAAAAGATACTGCCAGTCAGTTGTTTAATGAAGTTAAGAATTGATACAATAAATGTAAAGTGTTTCATATCCTGCCAAAGAGACACCGTATATGATGCAGAGTTGAGCGGCTGCCCACGAGAGCTGAACTAATGGAGTGTAACGCTGCACGGCACTTTCTGGCGCAACTGTTTAGTCTGACTGTTTAAAAGTCTCCACCGTTTACTCTGAAGATTTTGATGTGTTAGGTAAAAAAAAAAACTAGCGCTCTGTTCTAAAACCTAGTGAGCTGCCTAAAGAGGCAGTAATAAGACTATTTCACACAATATTTGTGTGTTACATATTTTTAAGCTTGATTGAGTATTAGCTCAGTTACATGTTAATGTCAAAATCAATTGCGAGCCAAGTTTTCTGCATTATTATTGTGGCTGCTCCCTAAGACACGTCATTTTTAAGGCAGCCTTGCATGATCTGTTGTAGCAATCCAAGAATACACTGCTCTTGTATTCAAATAAAAGCATTGGCTTTTGGAATTTGCATATTTTTGGTGTAAATTTATGTTTTTGTAACTTCTGCTTTCTGTTTCTGTTTATATGTGGAAAAACCTGTTTATCTGTGTATCAGTGTAACTGCTGAATTAAATAACAGCTGCTGTTTAGGGGTGTGTTTTCTGTACAGCAATGTAACTCTCTGCTTAACTACCATAGTGCAGTGCAATAATACACAATATAGTCACACAGGACGTGGAGTAATAATCTGTATAATTAATCATTATTAAGTCTGTGTCATACTCCGGGGTACTAGAGCACATTCAGACATGCACACTCGCTTTTATTCTTTTGACAAATTAAAAGAGATGCGGTACACTTACATTAAAACTTAGATTGTCTTGCGTGTTAGCTTGCTTTTGCTCTAGAGCATGATCTGTTGAATTCCAAAGTATGCTTCTAACTACAGGTCAAGAGCTGAAATTCCAACCACACAACTTTGAGATGCTGTTTGCGGTTCGTTGAAACTATGAATTCGGGGAACACCAAATCGCTGAACTAGTATGTTGATAATGACAGAAATTGTGACCATAGTTAGCTAACAATGCTTTTGGGAAACACTCCCCAGTACAAAGACACCTTCAAATTTTGCAGTCAAATTCAGTCAGCAACAGCTACCTTTCAGATATATCTCTTGGGTTAATGGTTGAATCACCATCCTGTCAGTCAAAGCGCCACGTTTGACCGCACCACAATTTACTAAGAGCATGGAATGACTGATAAATTTTACACTCTGGGCACTCTGATCCTTACAAATTTCTTATGAGGCAGTTAGCTTTTAAATTTAAACTCACTTTTATACTCAGAATCTTTCCACCAAATGACATCCTACATGTTAAAAAACTGAAGTTCTCATGTAGCTTCCCTGGATAATTGAAGAACAGCGAGCAGTTGATGCCTGCCACAAATGAGAGGCTTTGGGTTTTATTTCATCTTTGTGCTGAAAAGAGAAAAGACAGTAAAGACACATCAAACTGAGTGGAAGGGGTAAAGAAACAGAGGACAGTTAATGGCCAGACATTAAGACCAATTAAGTTGGGTGTTAGTGGAAAGGGAATATTTATGCAAATGCTTTGCAGTCAGGCTTTTCTCCAACAAAGATTGTGGCTGAAAGCCTGTGTGGTAGTGGTCCACTGTGAAAGGGTTTCAAAGTTAAGCAAATATTGTGTTTGTCAAAAAATTATATTCTCCTCCTCTGAAAAGCTATATGACTGTAATTTCAGCAGATTCATTAATTTCAGGTTAGCTTTTGCAGGTGGAGTTTGTGTATCCAAAAATTAATATTATATAGTGGCATAAGCATTATTTGTGATGATATAATTATATTTTTGGAGAATAAATGCTTGTAATCCCATTCAGCAATATGTATGAATGTGTGTGTGTGTGTGTGTCTGTGTGTACACTGTAGGCTATATGTGCACTTAATTTCAATATGTTTTAGTTACTTATATCTCCTCATTTTTGCATTATTTCGATTTATTTTTACATCAAATATCTTTATTTTCCAATATCTTTTTTTTTAAGTAGTTGTTGAATTTAAAAGGGTCATATGATGCGATTTCAAGTTTTCCTTTCCTGGGGTGTTACAAGCTGATTGTGCATAGATAAAATCACTGAAGTTGCAAAGACTAAAGTCTCAAAACCAAAGAGTATTCTTTATCAAATGTTAAGACGCTGCCACGCCCCCCACAAGTCTACGTCACTATGTGGGAAGATTTGCGTAACGCCGTCCAAATGTTCACGCAAATAAAGAAGGTGTGGTTTCAGTAACCGCTGTTAGTGTTGAAGCAGCCATGTCAGGGAGACGCTGTGTGTTTCTACGCGAAAGCACATCACAGTGGAGTCAGCTGTCTTAACCGTGGCTTGTGTACTGCAAACACATACCAGCTTCATCACTGTGTCTGTCACGCGGCTCTGTTCCCCTTTCGGGCTCTGTCTTTCCATTTATTTTGAAAGAGAAGCTCGCGATTATGGAAGGGGCGTTACATTTCCGACGGTGCGTGCGGTGTTCGACCAATCACAATGCACTGGGTCAGCTGGTCACTCAGAGCAGACTGCGCTTGTCGGAAGGAGGGACTTTGTAGAAAACGAAGCATTTGAGAGAGGCGGGGCATAGAGGACCTACAATAATGTACAGTATTTGAAAAATTATGTGTTTTTTGAACATTAAAGCATGTCAACATATTCTGTTACACCAAATACACAAAATAATGATCTTTAAAAAAGCATCATATGACCCCTTTAAGATTTTCTTTCTCCTTAAAGTATATTTTGTTATATATTTTGGCATTTGAACTGAAGGTTTAAGCAAAAGTTTTCAGTTTTGCCTTAAGCAACAATACATTTTGGCCTATATTTCCAGATCTAATACAGATACACTTGTTTTGATTAAAAAAAACATATTTAGATTTACATAAATAATTAAACTGTCCATAACTCCATAACAGTGGCAGTTGTGCACCTGGGGAAATTCACTAACACACAGGCTGAATGGCCGTTTCTGGGAACAGACAAAATTTGGACTGTTTACCTCTGCTGACTTTGGGCGAGATGTTACAAGAGAAAGTTGTCCATCAATCAGAGATGCTCTGGGCACTGGGCTCTAAAGCAGAGAAATTAGGCAGAGGAGACTGTGCCAGCAGCCATTTCCATTGCTGCATGACAGGAAAGCTTCCATTGCCCTCCCAAAAATCATTTGTGAACACAAAGTTGACCGTCCCCTGAAAGTTGAAGTTTCAGAGCAGAACTGGAATGAGAGGTCTTTGCTAACATTTCTTTCTATACAGTTCCCCTGGTTTCCTATTGGACCGGATTAGAGCAGCAATGGAAAACTTAAACATGTCAATAAACAGAACTGAATCGATTGTTGCTGGACCTCTGTTTCTACTGCTGCTCCACTGCCCCATCACACATTAATAGCTCATGTCAGTCAAAAAGGCAGTTTGCACACCATCATGTTGAAAACCTGGCTTTGATGCTGACTAATATGACTACATTAAATGTCATGCAACACTTGAACTTTTTTAAATGTTCTTCCATATGTTTATACAAGATATTGGAATTGATTATTACTTTGTCATGTTGCATTTGACACACGCTTTATATGTACAATACAGTAGTGGGGGTGATGTTTGTGTGTTGTCTGTTTGCGGTCTGATTATATAAAATGGTGTTTATATCCGTGTTCCTTTATCCCGTTTGACCAGCATCTGCTTGTGAAAACACTGGCTGTCTCCAGCTTTAATTACAGCTGTATGGTGTGCGGCGTCCACAGCTGTAGCTGGCAATTACTGCATGCCCATATTGCTCAGAGAGCCCTGCTTTGATTCAGCACGGAGCCAGCTGAGATCAGACTCCATACACAGGCTGCTAAATGAACAGCCATGTGTTACATACAAGTGTGGCCCCTAAAGGTCCCTTCTCATCAGAACAAGCCTCGCTGCTGGAGAAATTTGGTTGATTTATAACAATACATTTTAATGTCAGTCTGCCTGAGGAAAAGATCATCTTATACCAGCATGAATTTATTTGTAGACTGGTTTGTACTGGGTAGGTACTAGATGGTGGATCACGATAATAAGTTTAGCAGAATGTATAAGCTGCTCTTTTCCGTACAGTGAAAGTGAATGGTGCTATGAAGCAAGACTTTTAGTGAACTTAAATTATACCCATTTCTTACAGAAAGCTATTGTATGATTTCAAAAGACTTGAAATGTAGTGCATGAGTTATAGATTACATTTATTATGAATAGTGTTTTTTATGCTATTACAGTATGTATTAATATTTTGAATTAGCTTTTTTTTATATTTCTATTTAGCTTTAATTTGTTTAGTTTTAGTAATTTTGTTGTGCTTTTTTGATTTTATAATTTTAGTTTTTTTCTAAATATTTCTATTAAGCTTTATTTTTACTCCTGTAATTTTAGTGCTTAAGCATATGTTTACTTTGTTAGTTGCCAAAGCAACAATTCTATTTTTATGTTTGTTTGTTTGTTTGTTTGTTTATTTATTTATTTTGAGTTAAGATAAATATTCATCTTTTTAATTTCAGCTCTATTTAATTAACTAAACCTATTTTTAATAGTTTTAGTTTTAGTTAACAATAACAACATTGTTTGGAGCTTGACAGCAGTGGTCACTGGTCACCTTATTGTCTAGACAAGTGCAGCTCAGACATTCTGCTAAACGTCTCATGAAAGAAAGCCATAGAGGTTTTTGGAATGGTATGAGGCTGAATAAATGATGACAGAATTGCCATTTTTGTAAGGAATTATCTCTTTAAGCAGACTGATGGAGACAGTTGTTGTTGGGACCAGCATCCAAAACACAACATGTGCGGGAGCCCAGCTATACTGGGCTTTTCAGAAGAGCCAAGAGTCTTTTTAACATTTCTTTCTTTGTCTGTGTTTTCAGGCAATCCAACAAATCAAGCTTTGTTTTTATTTGTGGTAGTGATTTGATTTGGCATGTTAGCGAAAGATTGGAACCAAAAATGTTTTGAACAAAAGGTCAGAAAGAGTAGAGCACCCAAGACTGAAGTGAAAACATCAATTTCATTATCAATCTTTCATGAATATGTTTCTTCTTCTTCTGTATTTTGAGTCACTGGACACCAATTTAGAGTTCTTCTTCATCCATCTGTGTTTTGTTGATCCATTCCCTCCTGACATTTATTTGTCTGTGGTTTTGTCTTCAATTTTTGAGTATGTCATTGCGCAGTCAGGCTGCAGTGTACCTGAATAATAGTCTTTTTGTCACTTTTGCTTGAAGAAAGATGGTCTATAAATAACAAATTGCATGCTTTTTATTTTATTTTATTTATTTTAAGTGGCTGTGGTTTATGTAAGGATATTAAGTCCCATTTCAGAAGTTATTGCTTTTGATTTTGTCTTCTCTTATCAATATTTCCCAAATGGAGCAATTAATATGATGGGATGACTTCATTGTGGAAGTGGATATGTTTCTGGAGATGTGGAGTATTCATTTTCCTCTTGTTTGAGGAACAAACGCATTGCATGATAATGCAGTATGGATTGTAGAACTGTCTCACTCTCTCATCAAAATGAATATGACAGGAATGAGACAGAGAAAACATTGTTTGTTATGCCACCGAGTACAAATGCCCACTGACAGAATGATAAATTGTAAAAAAAATTAATCAGCGTCTCTTTTGGTTTTTCATGTGAGTTGGAAAACTATCTTCTGTGAAGATTTTAATGCCTCAGAACTTTTGAAGTTTAAAGTGACCTTTTCCCCCGATTAATCATAAGCGTCTTAAAAGGCATCTCTTTGAGGGATCCAAAGGTTCATTAAAGTATTAAATCTTAGAAAAACAAAAGTTATGGTTTTCAAAGATTGTAGCTTGTTTGTTGTTATGGCCTCCTCAATACCAGAATATTACATTTTTAATTATTCATTGGTGTTTTCTCATAGGTCTACACAAGATATGGGAAATGCTATACTTTCAACGGGAACAAAACAACCTCCAGGAAGACAAAGCAAGGAGGGATGGGAAACGGGCTGGAGATCATGTTGGATATCCAGCAGGATGAATATCTTCCTATCTGGAAAGAGACAAGTGAGTTATAATGCCACACAGAGACGATTTCTGGTCCGGAAGTTGCAAAGTCATTCCATATTTTCTGGTTCTCAGATGTGTGTCTGTACAATCTGTTAAGATAAACACATTTATAATTCAAGGTTAATTTGTGATGTTATTTTTTTCCCATTTGTATTGACCATCAAATTGCTCGTTCTGCTTTCTTACCCTCTCTCTGCCTTGCTCATCCTCTTGTTTTTGCAGATGAAACATCTTTAGAGGCTGGAATCCGTGTTCAGATCCACAGTCAGGACGAGCCGCCCTATATCCATCAGCTGGGCTTTGGAGTCTCTCCGGGATTTCAGACATTTGTATCCTGTCAAGAACAAAGGGTATAACCCTTCCCTTGAATCACTCTCAAACTTTTCAGTCTAAGTACCACCTACAATGAAACCAGACCATCCAACTACAGTACCATCTAGTCACATCAACATTCCCTCAATTTTTTTAATAGCTTAATGGTCTAGTATTCTATCATTTACTTACCATCATGATATTACTACAAAAGTAGATTTTTTGTTACACAGCTCTTGCCATACAGAATTCCAGAGAAAACGTGCTGTTCCTTGTTATACTGAAGTGAAGAAATAAATAAAAATAGGGGCCAGTAAGCAAGCAATTAGTGGAGGAGGATTTCTTTGCAAGTGTGAAACACATTCAGAGTTGAGAAAGTGACTGGCAGTCACCATGCTTGCGAAGTTGAACTATAAATTTCTACATCCATCAACTGGCTAGTAATCTAAAATCTGTATCTGTGCTATATGACATCATTATTTTTTTTTTGAGCAGGAGAATAGAGCATATTGAATTGCTAAAATGAATTAACTATAATCCTGAAAGATGACAAAAAGATGACAGAAAGAGGTGGCGACAGTTTTTTTTCTGTATTGTAGCATCCAAGTGAAACAGATTATCATAAAAGAAGAAATATAGGTTGGTGACTTGGTCCTATCCATCAGTTGTTGATTGGATGGAGGCAGATCTGAATGAAAGCCTATAGTTAACTATAGGAAAGGGGCAGGTTTAAGCGGCATATTAATATTTTTGTTTCAAAGGCAGGCCACTCATTAAGCTTTCCTTCTGAAAATCAAGCCACACACAACTAAAATGTTGCTCAATTGTCAGTCACTTCAGTTTTATGCTCTTTAAAATTGTGGCGTAGCTTGAGAACGCTGCTTATTTGCATACTTCATTTGCATTTACTAATTCTCTCTTTATTTCTGTCTCTCCTGCTCTTACAATCTGTCTCTGTCTGTTTCCCTCTCTCTTTATCTCCCTTGTTCTCTTCACTGCTCTCCCTCTCTGTGTGTAGTTGACCTACCTGCCCCAGCCTTGGGGGAACTGCCGCTCCACCAGTGAGCAGATGATCCCGGGTTATGATACCTACAGTATCAGCGCCTGCCGCCTGCGCTGCGAGACTCTTGAGGTTCAGCGTGTGTGCAAATGCAGGATGGTGCACATGCCGGGTAACGCTACACCGATGCATTCATTTCCCACTCAACATAATCAGCACGCTAATGTATTTTGCTAATTGCTAAAATACTAAATGAATAAACTCTTCTCATCTAATTTGCTCCAGGCAGTGGAGCCGAAAGCTTAATGCAAGTCTCTAAATTAACTTACTGTCTAGTCACACAATACCAGGAGCTCGGGTGGTTCATTTGGCGATTGGAGGGAAAATTTAGATGATCGCAATCCGCCAGCAATGATGAACACGGACCCGCTGATTCGTTACATTCCACTTGAAGCAGCTGATAAACTGCAAAAAAAAGCAAATACCTTTATTTTCTCTTTAGAAAACCGACAACGTATAGACGGAGGGACTTTCTCTGTCCCCAGAAACCTCTTTTCTAATTAACTCCACCACACCTGAGTTGTTATCAGTGTGGCTTTTCTGAGAGCGTGTGACTGTTGGTGGCCGGACTCTAATGGAAGCTTTGCTTCTCTGCTTTTCTCCTTTAATGTTCCTAAATCAATCTCCCATAATGCAAATTGAAAAGAGAGACTGTTCCAAATGCATTAACTCAAAGGCCATTTTCTCTTAGGTGCCATATGTATTTCCTCGAACCGGTTGCTCTTTTGATGGATTGTGGTCTGCCTTGACTCCACTCTACCTAGTCTCTGAAGATATTATTGTTACACCCCCCTGTAGTCAACACGTGCCTCTCTGTTAGCGTATCCTTAGGGTGCTTTTTTTCATCTTATTATTTGTAGTTGACACTCTCTCCCACTCTTCCTCCCTCATACACTAGCCACCCCACTATCCCTCAGGTCCACGAGTCTTTGATGGATCCGGCCCTCCCCCCCTACCCGCTCCGCCACCGTCCGGTGGCGAGTTGCCGCCCACACTCTGTCTCCCCCCCCCCTCTGCTCGGTCCACACCCCCCCTATCTCCTGCCTGACCTCCCAAGCTTCCGACCCCAAGCCCCGCGGTGAACGCCACTTGGGTTTAAGACACCTTTATCAACTATAAATGTGTCTTGTGGAGTGTTTTGTCAGGCCATTTTGGCCCCCCCCGCTCCGCACCCAACAACCATTAGGCCTAGACTGATGATCATGAGGGAGGCGTGGTGAAAGCGAACCCATCTCCCTCGGTCACATGCTGCCTTCCATCATTTTAGGATGACTAACAAAGCAGAGGAGTCGCTTTCTCTGCTGCTCATGCTTTTTCTTCCTTGGCTGGTGGTGAAATAACAGCAATCATTTTGCTCGTGATTGATCAGAGTCATTATGTATTTTGTTTCTCAGGAGATGCCGATATCTGTACTCCCAGCAATATCAAATGTGTGGACAAAGCACCTCCCTTTCTGGGAAGCCACGCGACAGAATGGTCGCTCAAGTTTTCCGCTAAGCCCTTATGGACGACCAGCCACTAACGCATCTCCACTCGGACACCCACGGTACGTGGACAAAATAATTACCCCCTCACCCCCCCCCCGCCCCAGATAAATGATGTTTCCTGTCACATGGGCTGGGGTGGGGAGACATGCTTGATTCTCGTCGGGATTACTTCAGTCAGCCATGAAGGGGCATGTTCTCCCCCGCCCCGCGCCTTTCGCAACACAGATCTCACCCACCACTGCCAGAGCCAACCCAGCCACCAGTTAGACGCTTCTATACTGAAGAGCTGTCACCATCTCACACCCCACGGAGACCCTCCTTGCACCCGTGGCCATTAAAATACCACCACAACCCTCGGAGTCCTCAACCCCCCCTCACGGTGTTATCAGCCGCTGTAGGTGTCTTGTTCCACTGATTTTATGACACTCCTAAATGGAGCCCACGACGCCCCTCATCGAAGCAGTCGCCATGATCCCCCTCACGCTGAGGAGACTGTATGGTACAACCCCCTTATGATAGTCTTATCTAATAAAGCCAGCACCATTAACCCAGAAGTAAACTCTTCCGCAAAAACCCGACCCATTTAATGGGTGGCCTTCACCGAATCAAGTGACATGAATGGACCACGCTTGTAACAATCACCATCACTGCCTAGCTATTTCTCCCTGCCAACCCACAACCCACCCTTATCACACACACCAACCCCACAACACCCCCACCCACACACACAACCCCACATACAATTTGTCACGGGAACAGCACCTGAAATAATTCTAATTATTTATTTTCTCACCCAAACACTCGAACATGTCTGTAGATAAAAATATATCCCACGCATAACCATGAATACCCTTTCACACTATTTTTTGATCGGACAGTTTAGCCTATTAACACAGTAAAAAAAATTTTTTTTTTAAATCTAAATAAAACGCATTGAGATTCATATACAATTCAAACAATTCACAGATGCATGCTGGGAAAAAAAAAGTTTGGCGTCTTCTCAAATTTTAAGCAGCACAATTGTTTTCAACATTGGTAATATTAAAAAAATGTGTCTTGAGCACCAAATCAGCAAATCAAAATGTGACACTGAAGACTGGAGTAAAAACTGCTGAAAATTCAGCTTTGCAATCACAAGAATAAATTACATTTTAAAGTATATTAAAATAGAAATATTAATGGTAATATATTATCACCATGTTAGTTATTTATTTTACTTATTTTTTCGGGGCTTTGGATGAGCCAAGAGATTCTTGCAGAAAAAATTAAAAAAATAATTCTACAGCCCACATCTCACATTTTCATCCTTTGGAATATGTAGTTGTATCTACATTTTACGTTATGAAATATGATAATAGAGCCATACTGTTACAGCTTAAATTTCTATATAGAGTATATATATCTAGTGTGAGGGTGCATGGTAGAGTGGTGTGCTACTGTCTGGAGGCGCCATCAGACAACCAACCCACCTAAATTACTCCCCCCAACCCCCAGTGAAACAACTTGCTGAGTGTAATTTCAAGCATTTAGGATGATATTTAGCGCTGGTGTGATCTTCCTTCACGCATTAGTTTTGAGGATTCCCCCTCATGATATCCAGGAAGGGTGCTGCAGGTTGTCCGGCCACTGGACAAGGGGGTGGGGCCCCTAACCTGCCCGTCTCTGCTTATTTGGTTCTCATCTGTCTCTCTCTTCTCTATCTCCCCCTAATGAGCTGTCGGATTTTTTGTGGGTTCGCTCATAGGTCTGTTTACCCCTCCGAGCTCGGTTGCGTTGGTTCCTGGGTGTGGTTGTCCCTTTGAGATTGGTTTAGATCTCTCTGTAGTGGTACTTAGAGAGACTCTCTCTCTCTCTCTCTCTCACACACTCACTCACACACACACAACACACACACAACCCACACACACACACACACAACCACACACCCCACACACACTCACATCTGTCTGCTGCTCTAAACTGACGTGTGTGTCCTCTTCGCAGCACTGCTACAGACAAGTTCAGGTGACACATGCTCCTGTGAAACTCCCTGTAACCTGACGCGTTATGGTAAAGAGCTGTCTATGGTTAAAATCCCCAGCAAAGGCTCGGCCCGCTACCTATCTAGAAAATACGACAAGTCTGAAGACTACATCAGGTGTGGCAACCTGAGCTTCCCCAAGAACACAGGGAAGAGACAAAAGAATCGAGCAATCAGTACTGTACTGATTCTGAATATATGTGATTTATACATAAATGTTTTATTATCTTTTTGTTTTAGGGACAACTTCCTTGTGTTGGACATTTTCTTTGAAGCTCTAAATTATGAAACAATAGAACAGAAAAAAGCATATGATGTTGCAGGATTATTAGGTGGGTCTCATAAGGCTCATTTTACAACTTCATTTTAACTTCAAGTAGTTTTCAGAACACCTAAACCTGAGAATTTCTGAACCAATATGAAATTAAAATCAACTCTCTTTACTTTCTTATGCATATGGTTGTTTGTGAACAATTCATTGGTTGCACCATTTTTCCAAGAAGAAAATGTTTGTATAATTTTTGTATAATTTAATCCCAAATTATAAGACGTTTCTCTCAGGACTGCCTTCAAAAAAACTTAGGCCACACAAGCTATTGGATCACCCAAAATCTTTTTTCAGTCCAGTGTTATTTTAGTACAATTTATACACTATTATAGTAGTTATGAATATTTAATTGTTTATTATATATATTTTTTAGTTTTCATTTAATTGGAATTATATAATTTTATATATATAATTTGTCTTTGCTGCCAATTTATTGTGTTTTGTTTAGTAATTTGAATACTTAAACTTTAACATATTTTATTTCAGTTAATTGTTTAGGCAACATTTCTAATTATTATTTTGTTCATCTAATATTTAAATTTATTTCAATTAACAAAAAAGATTCTTAATGTGTTGTATGTATGTGAGTATGTGTTGCAAATGACAATTCATGTTGAAAAAAAAATGTGCAAATCGTTCTACTCGTTCTTACTTTTTTATTTCAGGGGACATTGGTGGGCAGATGGGTCTTTTTATAGGAGCCAGTGTTCTCACCATCTTGGAGATTCTGGATTATGTATATGAGGTAAGCGTGTATTGTTTTGGCCCCTTATTCCCATTCCACCTCCATTCATTTTAACCAATAGCTCTTTTCCTTCAGTGTTTTTACATTGTGAGCAGTATTTCCCAAAAGAGCAGATAAGACTGGACCTCTGAGCTGAGCAGCAGAAATGCTGATGCTGCTAAACTCTGTTTATAGCCCTCATTTGTCCTACTTTCCCTGCTGCCCTCTTCACCCTGACTCCCCCTCACTTTCCTAGGTGATCAAACACAGGTTGGAGCGTTTGCTTAGGTCACAAAGAGATGACAAAAAGCAAACCCAGCAGCAGCAACAGGCCAGCACAGTCGCCACAGTAAAGCTGGAGGACATGAAAGCTAAGGTGAGCCACATGCTAATCTCTGGAGCGTTACTGTTAGGATACGCCACAGATCAACTCTACGAATAGGAACAAAGCCCAAAGGGAAATATAACATCAGCAGCAGGATATTGAGCCATGATTGGGATGCCAGGCTGTCTGCTTAGTCCAGGATTGAATCAAATCTCTTGCAATCCGATCTTCTGTTCATGGAAGAAGAACACAGATGTTGGCAGATCACACTGTATTCACGAGAAATGGAGTATGTTCAAAACTAATTTGATTCAGTGCATGGCCAGTGGGTCTTGACCCAAGATTGTTCAGTCATTATAAAGTTACAGCTCTAAAATCTGAATCATGCTGAAACCAGTGTAAAATAGCCAATAAACTGTATAGGCATTTTTCTGCATATTGTTACTGTACTAAAACAAAAAATAATAATTATATTATAGAAATGGAAATATTATCATGATAAAATTTAAATAGGTGTGATTAACCTCATAATTTCATGATTAATCTTTAGAGAACAAAATGTAAATAAATGTATATACACAAAATGTAAAAAATATTGTGTGTGTGTGCGAGTCACGCGATCCTTCAGAAATCATTCTAAAAATGCTGATTTGGTGCTTACATTTCTTATTGTTGTCAATGTAGAAAACAGTTGTGTTGCTTAATATTTTTTTGAGTACTATTTCCAGGATTTTTTGATCAATTAAAAAAAAGTTCAAAAGACCAGCATTTATTTGACATTTTTGTAGCAATCTAAAAGTATTAATTTCTTTAAGACCCCAAATTTTGAACAGTAGTGTATATACTTTTTGCTGAAATTTTCCTCGCACACCCCATAGATTCGCAGACCCCAGTTTGAAAACTACAAACTAAAAGACTACATGGCAGAAGACTTTATATCATGATAATATTAGTTAAGAATTCAGTTTCTTTAATCATGGTACTGTTGCCACCATTTTATAGATGCAATAAGCCACTCAAGGCGGTGCATAACAGTGAGTTTACCATGGTTAAAGGGGTTTAACCATGATAAACCACTGTAACACTCAGCCTTGAGTGGATTTTCACTTTATCACAACACAGATTAAACAATGAGTCACAGCATTAGTCATAAGAAGCGTTTTATTCACAACCTAGCAGTGTGTAAGATGTAGGAGTTGGAAGTATTCTTGTAGAATCCTGTCTGACATTCTCTGTTCCTGTCAGGATTCTGACGAGATGAGCCGGAGCCACTCGGAGGGAGCCTATGCTAACACCATCCTCCCAAATCACCATCACCACCACCGTACCCATCACCGAGTCTTCGAGGACTTTGCCTGCTAGGAAGACCCTTCTGGTGGGTCAAGTGCTGATGACATCTACAGAAAGAGTTCTCTCAGTGCTGAAGGTGGGCTCAATGAAAGACCCTCAAATCTCAGCGCTCATCTCTCTCGCTGTCACCAGTTAAAGCTACAGCCAAAGTCGAACTCTAAACCCTCGCTTCTAACCGAACGCAGGCATGGATCGGACATTGCGGTCCAGCAGGAGACTATCTGAAATCTTGTCCTCATCGCCCTCCCAGCCCCCCACAGGAAGTGACATCAGTGGCAACTCAACAATTTCTACACTGGATACCTTGGTACTGGGCCTCCAGTATATCAAGGCATAGACTGCATGACATCTAGAGCCACTTTATACTCCAGGTCCTGTTTGAAGCATTACATTCTTTATATTTTGTCAGCTGTTAGAGTTTTATTTGGTGAGTTCTCATCTTGTGAAATATTATAATTCAGATTAACCTACACATGTAAATGATGTATTTGAATCATGGCTATCAACCCTTAGGATCCAGAGCATCAGAGAAATAACTTTGGTTTTACTCTGGTATACGCTTTCACTGAAATCATGGGGATGGTGTAGAATAGTTTGTGTTTCAGAAAAGTAATATGCATCCATCTCTACTGGATATGTCTGGTAAATGTTTCCTTTATCTCAAATGGTTTATGGTTGATTTAACTTCAAGTATATTGAATAATCCACAAATTTTGTAATGTTATTTATAGAGCTGTAACATGTGAGTGGTAATGGGTGTCATTAGCAGTAACGCCATAATCTTCTTGTGAGGTTACTTCCCAACGGAGAGCCAAATGATGTGTACAGTAAAGCCCACCAGCCCACCAGAGCCAGAAGAAACCATTGCGGTAGCCATATGGAAAATGTTTGTTTCCTCCATCCATCAGCTGATGGATCCAGTCTCCCAGACCTCCCAAAAGTGTTTAATAAAACAGACCTTATGTTCCTAGTTTCACTTTTGAATGAGACCGAGTGCAGCGGTCCCACAGAGAATGATAAACCGGGTTTGCTCAGCACACTCGCAAAGTATGAGTAATCTGATGCACCGCAGCGTATGGCTACATGTTTAAAAGTCGGTCGATGAGTTTTTCTCAGGGTTCTTAGCTGTGAAATGTCTAGCGGTCTCTTTGACAAAAGGCCAGATGTGCAAAGCATTTCAATCAGAAACCACCGGCTTCTCTGTGTGTGAAATTCAGCAAGAACTGACATTCAATGACAATTCAAAGACGAAAAATGTTTCAAGTTTAGCTACAGTCCTAATAGCGTAAATACCAGTATTGAATCTGTGGTTACAAATATGGCTAATAGTACTGTAAGTCAGCCGTGTAGCAACTCTGTAACGTTGTATTTTATTTTTATTATTAGTTTTATAATTTTTTATTTTTTGCCATTTTGAAAATGGTGCAGTTCTTGTCTAATCGTCAGATTTTTGTTTTATTAGGTTAATGGGTATTATGATTTAATATCATGTAAGACTTTATTGTTATATTACGTAGCACACATATATATCTATTCATATATAATTTGCTAAATGTGCTATATAATTTTCTCCTGCACATTTAGTATACTGTAACAAATAACTGCTGTGATTAGTTATCGCAACTTAAAATTTAATGTCAGAATAACTAATAATGTGTTGTTTCAACTTAAAAAAAGTAAGTGTTTGTGCTCGACTTAAAGTTCAGTTAACTTTAATTTACATAAAATAATTATCTCAACAAATTTTAGGTTGTAATAACTAACTGCAGCAGCATTTTTACTCATTTTCTGGGCTTACTTTGTTTACTCCATAAAACTACGTTGACAAACTACAGAATTTTCTTATAAATGACTGAGCTGTGTATCCTCTATAGATTAGATCCTATTTACAAGAGAGATTTTGCATCGTTATTTTCATATTTTCTGGGATGCATCTCATATTTGGATGTCAAAAACATGCAGCATATATTCCATCCATATAAAAGTAATCATGGCTAATATGGGCTTTTAATATTCATAAAACTGTATCAAAGTGGCAGTTTTAAAGGTTCCCAGTCAGAGTCTTGATGGCACACTAAGCCGGTTATGCATAATAATACAGTTTACTGTCATAAATAACTGTGCTGTCAGCAGTGAAAGCAGAAGAGCTGACATACCAGAGCATGTCCAAGAATTGCATTGGAACAAATCACTCAGATTTGACTTGGCATTATCTGTCAACCTCATGCACTTGTACAGTTGTATATTTCTGCATTTGTGGCCTATCTTACCTGTGCAGAAGGAATTGCTCCAAATGTTGAAATGCAATTGTGTGTGCACGACTCACACTTTTTAAAAAGGACTTCTTTCATAGTCCTTGCCATTTAGCAAATGGCAACGACTTTGTGCAATCCAGCAGGTAGATCTGCATCAGAAAGAGGATGTAAATGCTTCCACACCAATAAGACATTTCTCCAAACAGAGGTGTTACACACTGTTAAGCAATTAGCACAGTTCTGTTTTCCTAAATAGATTGTATCTATTCATGATTTCATACAAATTACATCATTTTCTTGGAGTACTACAGGTGAAAGATTATGAGAGAGAAATAGAAGAGAATGTAGGAAGCGGAAAGAGAAAAGAGAGAGCAATAGCGGAGGCACAGTAGGAACAACTGGAGCAACTTGTGGTTTGGGACGATGTCCAGTTTCACCATGTAGCGCTGGTGCGTGAGGGGATTACAAATCCCTCACATTTTGTTAGTGTTTCTTCCAGCAAATCTTCCATTTTTAAATTCAGTTAAGTTATGATTTAACATTTACACATTTCTTTTCTTGGATGCTGAGGAAGCTGAATATACAGAACGTAGTTTGGAGAAATATGTAGGCCTACAATTGATCCGGACAACTGTAATATTCCTTCATGCAATATTATTTCATCTTCAGATGTCAGTTCCATTTGGGGCAGTGTTGAGCTCTATGTGTGTATTTTTAAAGCTGTGCCATGCTGCTTTAACTTTGACATGCTGTTCTTTTCCACCCGCTTTTGCCAGCCAGACCACCATTTAGCTCCAAGAGGGGGCCATAAAACGAGGCACTGAAGCAGCATATAGCAGCATATAGCGCAAACAGACTGTTGAGATTTCCACACGATTAAAGGCATAAAGACTAATCAGGCTAATTACCCATTATGCTCCAGAACCTAATGAACTGTATACCAGACTTCAGAGAACACAAAATACAGTTTGTACAAAGGTCTGCTGTTATGACCGTGGTTTCTGTTAGAAAACATTTTATAAATGTAACTATGGTACGTACTGCAGTCCAATAATAAAATCTTGATAAATGAATCACTTTGGTTCTGTTCACTGAGATATAAGCACTTCACACTGCGTGCTTTTTGATGGCTTATGATTCCACTGAGGAATCTTAAAGGAATGTGCTGGGTTCAATACAAGTTAATCTCTTGACAGTCTCCACGGCGTGCTGTCAATTACCACAAATGTGAAATGTTGTTAAAATTACTTCTGTAATAATTAACCATAAGGCTAAAAGGATACTGGAGACAACTTTACAGTTTAAACAACACACATTTCTGTTATTTAGAGTCTGATCTCATGAGAAAATGCAACTATTTTACAAGGTATTAATTTGTATGATGTGATTCATACAGAAAAGCATGATTTTAGAGAAAACAAGCATGAAGGTCCACCTTATACCTAATCATTAGTGGGGCATAAGCAGATCGTACAAAAAAATAAAGAAAAAAAACACGAGTGAGATGTACAAATTTATATGAATTAGCCTCAAAGTCCCCAAAATGTAAAATAGTTATGAACTTCCATGTACAGGTAAGTATGTTGGTTATTAATAATAATACAAACTGCACATTTCTGACCAGAATGTTTTCCTCACATTTCGATTGTAAGAACATTACAGTTTTTGTTTTGACAAACTAATAGACAAGCATAATTTTCTGAGGCAGTCAACAGTCACAGATGCTGTCAATAGATCCAAAAGACAACAAATGTTGAATCTAAAAGATACAGCATAATATATTAGCCATATATTATGGTGATAATATCAACTACGGTTCAAAATTAATTGTAGTGGATATTAATATTAATATTAATCAAAAAGTAGTAGTAATTGTGGAAGTACTTGAATCATCATTTACTCACCCTCATGTTGTTCCAAACCTGTATGACTTTATGTCCTCTGAGGAGCACGAAAGAAGATTGAACATTGGTAACCAATCAATTTTGGTGATCATTGACTTCCATTTAATGGACAAAAAACGCAGACATTTCGTCACCTTGGAATTATAAGGTTCTATCTGCCATTTTTGTCAAAATTGAGTTATTCACATATTCTGTGACAACTTATTTACATAGTTTTTTTTTTTGTGTGTGTGAAGTTGTGTACATTTTGGGACTGATGTATGAAAGAGACTTGTTCCCCATATCACTATATGGAATGCAAAAACTTTGAAGCTCAATATCTCAAAACGGCTCAGAATGCAGATAGGACAGATAGCAACATTATGGTGACGATTTCTCAAAATATGTTTTATCTTCCACAGAATAAAGAAAGTCATACCAGGTTTGGAATGACATGAGGGTGAGTAAATTATTTCATTTTTGGGTGAGCTAGCTCTTTAAGATGTTAAACACGTTGGGTTTATGTATACATGTTATAAATGAGTGTTTTGCTAAATCTCTAACAGTTTGCCACCTACAGCAATTAGAGAGAGAGAAAAAAACTGCTCCTGTTGGATATCAAATCTTCTATTGCTGGTGTGTTTCATACGTTTTAGTCAAATTTTGTGCTGAAGACCAGCATCCCACTGATAATGATGTATCACAATGTCTGGAGTGACAAAAATGCAAGTGATTGTTGGATGTAAATTGTTATATAAGTGAGCTGCTGGGGAAAAGTTAGGCTGGAATAAAACCCCAGTGATGTAAAAATGAGTCATATATAATTATATACTGCTGACTTCAGCTGCCTGGTGCTTATATGGGTTCACCGTGTGCCCAAAGGCAGTGTGTGTGTGGTCAAGGGCTCTAAAAGAGAGGACATATAAATAGAGGTGAAAATTTACAGCATCTCATTAAGACTGATGCTGAAATCTGGAACCTATTGGTCTTGATTTGTAACCTTGATTTATCCTGCAGTAACGGTCACAGAAGTTTTTTTTTATCGGTTTATCAGTTGTTTTTGGTAAAAATCTGACTTAAAAGTAAATATCAAATTAAATATAAACATTATTAAGAAATGGCCCCATGAAAGTATTAGAGAAAAGAGACAAGTAATCATCTTTATCTGAGCCCTAAAATAAAATCTTTATTAAACATTTTGTACAATAATATTAAAACAAAATACAATAGATTTATAGTGAAAAAACAACAAAGGTGAGGTTAAGAAATAGTCTTGTGAATGTATACATATCGGGAGAGCAGGGAATCCCACGCTCCTTTGCTGACCCCTAAAGGCCAGTAGCGGCTTCAATCTGTGCTCATTTTGTGATGTGTCCATTCATGTTGTGCATGTCATTTAAAAACGTACAAAACATATCACGTTGTAAAACCTATTTCACAGCTCTTGTACGCAAAATCATTTAACATCCAGCATCATGATATTGTGTAACACAAGTCACTTGTGTAAGATGTTGTCAGTGTACTGCATAAAGTCTATGATTGCTTAAATAAAAAACAACAAAAGAACATTTCAACACAACACTAAGTCAATACAGTAAACAAACACATGTACCAAGAAATAGGGACAAAAGGGAGACCCACAAAAATAGATAAAGGATTTATACACTCACTTTGCAAAACAAACAAATCTGAATTATCTTATATAAGCCAATATATTGTCACGAAAACATTGTTTTGTGAAGTGTTTGGAATGGTACGTAATAGAGGTTCTTTGTAGTGCATCTTCAGAAATGTGTTCAATAGATGTATTTACAGTAACTCATCTGGAGTGCTTCCATCAGCAGGCTCTAAGCAGAGTCAGTGCACCACACCATCTGAACAGTATTGCACTAGTATTGCACTCCTCTCTGATAGACAGCACAGGAACTAACTATAACCGTGTAATGCACCCTATAATCTTTCTTGAACAGAATGAAATGCTGTAAAAGGCGTATTGTGCAGCATTATGATATACAAGACAGACCAGCAATGAAAGTATTAGTGCAAGTTTACTTGTTTCATCAGAAAAATCTCTTTGAGGCGGTTTCAACGGTACAAATATTTATATGCATTTTAATGCAAATATTTGCATCTGCGTTCTCGTTAGAATTCCAGGATAAATTACAAAAAGTATGGAACCATGTCTTGACATTTGGTTTTTGGCACTAATGGTCAATAAGACATTGATTTTTCCTTCTTAAAATCAGCCTAAGACTTGACTGAAGATTTGAACTGACTGAAGCATTTAAAAACATCTCAACAAAAATAAACCCACTGCTATTATTGTTAGAATCCTTCACTCTACAAAAACCCTGTTACATTAAACAAACATTAAAACTCCTTTAAACAAATCTGCTTGAGCAAAAGTGTCTGTGATGACAAGACAAAAGTGTTATGAAAGGACAGCATATTTTTTAAGGCACAGTGATCTAGATATGTTACGGGAGTGATCATTTCAACAGCTAACAGCAAATCATAAATCCCGTTGTCACAAAAATCTGCTATTTTTAAATAGATTTAAAACGTTTTTAGTCTTTCTTTTGGTACCGACAGCATTTTTGATTGTTCAGCACTGTCCGACTACTAGTAAAGCATCAGCCCAACGGACAAAAAACATTTATGTCCTCTGGGTCATCTCTCAATCTTCAGGGTTTGGTTTTAAGTACTGTTGCCCTGTTCCTGTTCAAACAGCAGCATGGCGAGCTGAGAGCGTGATCCAAGGCTGTCCAGGGTGCTCTGCAAACACCTCTGGTAGATATCTTCACTAAGACGAGGATTACATGGCTGGTAGCTGTATTTCTGATTCAGGGCCGGCTCCACTGCTCGGAAAACATGGAGGCCAGAGTATTTGACGAACATATCATATATATCCAGGTTCTCCAGGATCTCCTGGACATCCGAAGACATGCGCATCCGGGTCACCATGTAGTCAGAGTTGTAGAAACATGCTTCGGTGAAGGAACTGCGATCAAAGTGGCCGGACTCTTTGACCAAATCCATCGTATTGGGAAGAGGCTGGTTATGATAAGCAATGTTGGGATTGTAGAATTGGAAATGGATAGGAAAAAACACCTGCCAGTTGTTGATGGAGTTCATCCGACAGCGATTGAGGAACTCCGAGTTGATGCTGGTTTTCACAGTGGCGATGAAGAACAACGTGTCAACCGGGTGCTTCTTGGAGATGATGTCCATAAATTTGATTTGAGAGGGACTTCCGCTTTTAACGCTGATCCAGGGGACTTTGACCGTAGGATACCGGTGCTCATAAGCACTAATCTGTGCTTTGACGCTGGCGAAGATGTCATTCTGGTTGACTTGTTGGGCCTCAATTGGATCGTAGATAAAGAGAAAGGTCAAGATGGCATTCTCACTGGTTTCAAACGCGTTTGTGGCATACACTTCCAAAAACTGGTGAACGTGCTCTCGGTCTTGAAGAGTGACGGGTAAGATGATGTGAACTCTAGCTGCTTCTGTAACATAAGGCATGGGGATGATCTCAATACGACTGAGAGGCCTCACCAGGTGGACCCTCTTGGTGATGGAGCGACTGTGTCCTTTCTGGTTAAGCACCTCCAGCTGGAGGTCCAGGGTGTACTCCATCCCTCTGGTGGGATCGAAGCGTCGGTATCCGTTAATGAGCTGCTGCTTCTTCAGGTGCAGAACGGGCTTGTACTTCTTGTTCAGCTCTCCCAATGCTGTCTCAATGACGTCAGCTACGTCCAGCTTATCGATTCCACGGAGCTCGCATTTCGGAGAACCATCAATGCAGGAGTACACCTGATCCTCTGTGAAGTAATCCCACCGCAGGACCTCGAAACGTGTCTTTGGCTCAAAGGGTGGATTGATTCCAACTGGCCACAGGGCACTACGGTTGCCCTCGAAAGCCACCACACTCACATTTTTTATTTCCGCCTGTTAAAAAAGTAGAGAACAAGGTGTGGGATACGATTAAGCATTTTAAGATATTTGATGAGCAGGTTATTACCTCCATTTGAAAATTCGTTATGCTGCACATTACCGGAGCACTTTCAAAATGCAGAAAGGAAAGTGCTAGCAATTTTACACACCCTTACAAAAAGCCCATAATGAAATCACTGTACTCAAAAGGTCAAGGGAAATAACTATTTCTTCTCAGTTTGGCATCGGCATTCATTAGTCAGCACAGGTTTAGTGTAAGGGTACCTGCAGTTTTTCGATCTCCTCATACGTCTTCTGCAGCTCGATCTCAGTAAAGTGTTTGTGAAGTCTGTACATCTGCTCAGGATCAGACACTGGGTGGACAGTCAATGCATTCTTAAACTGCACATTATCTTCTTTACTGGGGTCAGAATTTTTTCCCATTTCATAATAATAATACTTCTGCCCCTGAGGAAAAAAAAAAAAGTATGGTTAGTGAAACGTCTTCATTTAATTTGTTTGAGCATGCTTGCTACTATTTTTTCAGTGACCTTTGCCATCATCAAGTGCTCACTTAAAGGGATAAAATGCTCACTTAAAGGGACCCAAAAATGAAAATTCTGTCATCATTTACTCACTCTCAAGTTGCTCCAAACCATTTTTTTTCTACTGAACACAAAAGCAGATATTTTGAAGAATATTGATAACCAAACAGTTGATGGTAACCATTGACTTTTATAGTATGTTCTGTCTATACAGGTTTGGAACAACTTGAGGGTGGGTAAATTATTTTTTGGTGGACTATCCCTTTAAATTTAATCTTTAAAAACACTAATAATTTAACAACACTGTTAAATGTAATCTTCAGCAAATCTGCCTAAATTCACTTGTACCATTTAAAATAATAATTTATTTATTTTTATTCAGACAAAACAGTATAGAATTTATTGATTATCATTCATAACACTAAAATAAGTGCTGGCTTATCTGCATCAGCCAGAATTTAAATATTGGTGCATTCCTTTGGAAATCAATGTTTAGCTGAGGTTCTTGATCTCTTCTGAATGCTGGCTCCAGGTTGCAACAATTGATGTTTAAGCAAAGTAAATGCTTCCACTTTTGACCCTGCAGGAGTACTGCTCCATAAAAGGATATAGGACACACTACAATGATGTGTTGACAGACAGGAGTTGCTTTGATGACAAAGGCAGAGGTGGATTTATAACTGGATGAAATGGCAAAATGGAGACAGTACATCATGTTTAGTGTGTCTGATCCACTGACTCCCTCCCCCAGTAGCTCCACACTGACATCTAGAAATCTAATGCTCTTCTGATGGATTAATAGAGGTCTCAGTACCTGTTTCAAGAAGAGATTAACCTGCGGACCCCAGACCCCTCCAAACAAAAGTGTGACATATGGCTCAGTCTCTGTGAGATTCAACTTTGAGCTGTGATTCTGTCTGGGCCAAAGGTGCCAAAGCTCAATAGCACAGTCACAAAGCAGACAAACATTAAAGTTTTTATTGTTAAATTATTGTCTTAAATTCTTACGCTTATTTCTGATTAATTAATTTAAAACATTGCATGAGTCTGAATGAGTCTGCCTGAGTTGGTATGAGTCTGAAATGTGTATGGCAGTAACTTTGGTCAAGTTCTCTTCTAAACATTCTAGCATTCAAATTTTAGCAGGTGTTTATACGAGCTAAATGAAAGACCACTGTGGGAAATTATAGCATAAGAAATTATAGCATAAGAGGTTTTCAAAACAACTTAGACCTCACACTTTCTCTTTTTTGTGGTTTATGTAAGGACTGCATTAAAGGCATTTAGTCCATTTCTGGGCAAAGGCCAGTGCTATAATTTATACAGTTCAACCAGACAAAGAACTGAATACACCAGAGAATTTCCTGCATTAAAAATTAATGTTGATATTTTTGTGAATCACTTGAATCTAGCTTGCGCTCACTGTTTTAAACGGAAGCAGTTCCGGGGGAATGACGTATAAGGTCAGCTTTGAGCATGCGCCTCTCAGAAGTGATGCACGCGGAGAGATCAAAACAAAACAACGGTCAAGAATTAGAAGTACAAAACAAGGATTTGTAAAGAAGAATGTCAGAGGATTTCAATATAAGCCAAGAGGGAGGAGACTGGTTTACTTTGCTAAAGTAAGGAAACTTTGCTTCTTTTGCTCCTGTAAACAAACATTGGTTTTCACGAGACTCACCGGCGCATGCGCAAAGCCGACCTCATACGTCATCCGCCCGGAACTACTTCCAGTGTACAACTGTTGGCGCAAGCTACATTAAAGTGATTATTAAGTTTTGAATATGGATATTTTTCTTACAAAAATGCATCGATTCGCTACAGAAGGCCTTTGTTCACTCCCCACAACCGTGTGAGACACTTTTTTTTATGGATGGGCGATTTTTATTCAAGTTCTTTTGGACTGATGCATGCAACACCCGCTGAGTGCCATGATACAGCTTAAAAGATCAAAGACAATTTTTAATATAACTCCGACTGGATTCATCTGAAAGAAGAAAGTCATTATACACTAGGCTTTGCATTGGGGGTAGGTAAAAACTCAGGACTAATTTCATTTTTTGGGTGGTGTGAACTAACCCTTTAAGTTATCGGTAGTAAATATTGGTAAGAAAACGAAAATTAACCACTCATACAGAATAGTTCTCTCTAAGATAACATCAACAACAACAATAATAATAATAATAATGTCTAAATTGGCTGCATTTAGAAACCATAAACATTCCCATAGATGTAATAAAACTGTATTACAAAATACCTAAAAATAAGAAATTAGATGATTCCCCAAAAGCACATGAAAAAAAAATCTTTATCATGCTTCACATTTCCTGTAGTCATTTATAACTCTAGTAAAAGAAGCAAAAACAAAACAGTGCTGAACACTAGGTGTGCATTGGCCAGTGGGGTGCAGAAGCTAAGCACCTGATCCGATTAGACCACAGTCAGAGAAAAGTGAATCTAATCTGATCAAGCTATTAAAATAACAAGAGGAAACACTGAGTTACAATTTGCACCATTCTAAACGAAATCAGTCACATAAACACGCCTGAAAAAAAGTTCTATGTATAAAATGTACAATGCTGTGAATGTCAGCATTTATAAGACAGACCGTAGTGGCCTACTTGTCGTGTATTTAATAATTATTTTTAAATTGTCTGGTTAAGTGGAAGAACAAAGCTAGAGTGAGAGATGTTAAGGGATGTCTAGACATTTCTAACAGAAAATTGATGGAACTGAATGCTTTCCTTTTTTTTTTTTTTTTAAAGCTTGTGTATATTTTAGACTCTTTCTTGCTTACGCACTGCCGATTTCCCAGACAGGATCTGGGCAAACAGGGATCTGTGGATGCAGAAACAAAGCCACTGGCTTACATCACCTCTAACCTAGAGAGAAAGACAGGAGAACTGAAAGCTTTGAGATCCAACCTCTGTCTACGGGAGACAGAAGAGACAGACTGCAAAATGTAAAATGTATTTCAGGTGAGAAAGGCCATGATGCCATATTACCATTGAGAAAACATTCCAAACGAGTACTGTTTTGCACTGTTTCTGTACTTGAAGATGGTGGGAAGAGCAACTAGAATGTGTCTTGAATTTAATTCCAGCAGTTACTGGCAGTGAGCGTAAAAAGCTGAACAGAGGTGAAACTTTATAGAATAGAGGTGATGTTGTGCTGACTGACAGACTAAAGCAGCAGACTGGAGATCTTCCCTTTAATTGCTGAGAACAGCAGCATATTTCAAAGGAGACATCTGAATCTTATCTTTGGTTGTTGTATACGTCTGCTGGTGAATTGAAAGGCAGTGAGATTTAGCTTAATCAAGAGTAAGGCCCCGTATAAAGCTGTCTGTCATCAAACACCGCAGGTTTACCACTGGGAGTCTGACTCTCTTTCAATCAAGGCCACAGAGATGAAAATTACAGACACTGATAGCTCATTCAAATAATGTGAAGTTGAAAATATGCCAAGTATTTTTTTTCTACAAAAGCATTTCCAATAACACCAAGTTCTAGCATCTCACATTCACAGACATTTATCTACCAAATAGGGGTGTGCGATATTGACAAAAAAAAAAAAAAGATATCTCCATATTTTCTGGGATTTTGCCGATAACGATAATTAGACGATATTTTGCTGAGTGTGTTATTGTGCTGGTACCTTAAGGACTGCCGAAGACAGCTGACTCAAAATGTTTTTAATATTCTTCATATTCTGTGTGGTGGTCAGTTCATACTGATAGAAATTAATATTTTCCAATAAGTTTTAACTGATTTTGACATTTTATGGGCATTTTAACCTTTATAAAGCCATTTTTCTATAAATGTGCATTATCTAAGTGTGTCAAATTCTTACATTTAATCAATAAATTCAATTAGAATAATAAGACATTTGGGCTTTTACCAAGCAAATTAAATCAACACAGACGCTGCATCTGAAGTGGCATTAGATGTATTTACACAGACTGTTTAATGCAAGACATGAATGCATTTAACCTGAAATTACAAATGCATAAATGTTTTGATATATTAAACATAAAACGTTGAATACTGATATTTGAAATTATTTAAAACATGACAAAAAAAAGCAAGAAAAAGCCGTATGTGAAATTAAAACCACCAGCAGATGGCAGTTAAAATCACTGTTAATAAGTGAGTTTCATGCGATTGAACCGAATCATTTAACGCTGATGCATTCAGGGAAGAAAACAACGTAATGTGCTTCTTAGAGACACAAAACGCACCTTTTTGTTTGTGGCTGTATTCGGGATGATTTTGTTGGCGAAATAGAGCAAAAACAAACAATATTGTGTCTAAAATGTAACTCACTCAATATTAACTTCTTGTTTATTGAATCATGGCAATTTGTAATCTGGTAAGTTTGGAGAAAAACCGTCACTCTCATGTGAGAAGGAAAACTATATGATACCAGTTAGTGTATAAATATATACAATTTTAGGCCATGGGTCTTGAATTTGGATCATCTTAAAGGCATTTTAATAGATTGAATAATGCAGTGAAAGAAAGAACAACACACTAAATGCAACACACGCACTAGTCTAGACTTCACGTAATGTATTCATGCGCTCTGTAGGGATGTTTTGAATGGTTTTTGCAAAATACTCGATAATGTCAAATCGCACATCGTTAAAACAACAATTACGATATTATCGCAGACATTATATATCGCACACCCCTACTACCAAACATAACTAAAACAATGATAATACTCATTATAGAATTAGACTCCTCATAAAATGCCCTAAACACCATCATTACACTTTCTTCTTTAATGATTGCAGTATGATGTGCATAAATGCTTTAGTCAGAGTGAAATTGTTGTACCAGACAGGTTTTAGTGAAGTCTGACCAATAGAGCTGGATAATGCAAGTGTAGCTCAGCTTCCAGCATGTAAACACGTTAATCGGACTACAACTGGCCTCAGTGATGCACACTCGCTCTGAAAAACAGAGGTGATGCGTGGTGTGTATTTATTCTTTTAAATATATTTGATTACACATTGTCATGTATTTTTGGAGATCAACAGTTGTGCCTTGATTATAATTGCACATGTAAACATACTCATTGTTTTAAGCCTTTTTCACACTTTTATAGTTTGGAAATTTAAAACAAGACAGGAAATGATGGAAAGACGAGGGACAGATGACCTTGACCTTGCATTGCCCACATGAGCTAAACATGTTGAAGTATGTTAACCATCAGCCATCGGGTCTTAAGCGTTACATGTCGTTTTACACTACACAGTGTCATGATTAAGACAGGGTCACAGGTCTGGAGCTACTCTACCATTTCAAAAAATTTATATTTTTGAAAGAAATTTACTATTTTATTTTTAATTGATCAATCTGACAGTAAAGACATTTATATTAGGGGTGCTCCGACTGATCGGCTACCGATCATTATCGGCCGATAATCGCTTTGGGATGATTGATCGGAGGTCTCTAAAAGGCCGATCTCAAAAAAACGATCTCAAGCAGATGACGGATGCCGTGAGAGGTTTGGCACGACATGCAGCGTCTCCGTCTCAGTCTGCTCGGGTGACTACTTATAACCGGCTTGGTGTTGAAGGTGAGGTACTCAAATAAAAAAAAATAAAAAAATGAATGACTTCAAATCACCACACATCACGGTTTGTCGTAACAGCCGAGCTGACACAGATTGCCACACGGAATTGTCACTTTGCACCATCGAAGGCCGTGTCCCCTCTCACTAAAGTTTAATAACAAGTAAGTTGTGCATTATTTATTAATTCTTGTCAGTGTTTAACCATCCGCTCTCCTGGAGGACACACATTAATGGCAAGGGTAATTACATATGTTGCGTGCATGGTATGTGGTGGTGTTTCCGCGTCATGTTCAACGGATTAAAGGCACTTCCACATGCACACGGCGTGCATTTCAGGAGGGGGGTCTGCAGCCGCTGCAGAGATCGTCAGAATGCGTCTATTTTTGCTGTGATACATGCTCTGAATTAAAGTGACAGCACATTGTTTGCAGTATATATGAAAACGAAAATGTAGCAATTGCAACATAAATGCATTTAATTAAAGTATACTGTCTTTCACAGTCAACACACATGGCTTGTTGGCTAGTTTTAAAGGAAAAAAGCACTTTTAGATAAACAAGGCAAAAATAGATGGCACTCGTGGAGGTAGGAAAACAAAGCTCTTTATGAATTGCAGGATTGCTTGTAATAAAGATTTAAATGCAAAGGGAAAGGCAGTAGAGCTGACTATTTCTTTCAATGGTAAGTTTGTGATAACGTAAAAGTAGTTTAAATGTTTTGCCACTGGCTTGAGCAACTTAATATATAAATCTAGAAATAAATACAAAAGTAAAAAGCATTGAATAATGTTGCTTCTATTTAATGCGTTTAAACATGTCTGTGAAAGATTGTAATACTGTACTGTGTAAAAAAGAATTGCAATACTGAAAAAAAATGTTCAGTGACAATGTTTGGATTTGAACTCAATGGAATCTAAGGCATGCTTATAATGTTGGATAATGCTGTGTTTGTGGTAACCCCAGCCCGGATCCCGTAGCGGATCTGTGTCGAAGCAGCTTCCATCTACAAGAGAACCTAAGAGGGGATTTCCCAATTTTAAAAATGAATCAGGACCTGAATAACTGTCTAAACAATCCTGATGAACGTATAATATACAGTGGGGCAAAAAGTATTTAGTCAGCCACCAATTATGCAAGTTCTCCCAATTAAAAAGATGAGAGATGCCTGTAATTTTCATCATATGTATACCTAAACTATGAGAGACAAAATAAGAAAAAAAAAAATCCAGAAAATCACATTGTAGGATTTAAAAAAAATTAATTGGTAAATTCCTCGGTAAAATAAGTATTGGTCACCTACAAACAAGCAAGATTACTGGCTCTCACAGACCTGTAACTTCTAAAGGCTAAAGGCTCCTCTGTCCTCCACTGGTTACATGTATTAATGGCATCTGTTTGAACTCAATATCAATATAAAAGACACCTGTCCACAACCTCAAAACAGTCACACTCCAAACTCCACCACGGCCAAGACCAAGACCTGTCAAAGGACACCAGAAAAAAATTGTAGACCTGCACCAGGCTGGGAAGATTGAATCTGCAATAGGTTAGCAGCTTGGTTTGAAGAAATCAACTGTGGGAGCAATTGTTAGAAAATGGAAGACATGCAAGACCACTGATAATCTTCCTCGATCTGGGGCTCCACGCAAGATATCACCCTGTGGGGTCAAAATGATCACACGAACTGTGAGCAAAAATCCCAGAACCAAACGGGGGGACCTAGTGAATGACCTGCAAAGAGCTGGGACCAAAGTAACAAAGGCAACCATCAGTAACACACTGCGCCGCCAAGGACTCAAATCCTGCAGTGCCAGACATGCCCCCCTGCTTAAGCCAGTACATGTCCAAGCCCGTCTGAAGTTTGCTAGAGAGCATTTGGATGATCCAGAAGAGGATTGGGAGAATGCAATATGGTCAGATGAAACCAAAATAGAACTTGTTGGTAAAAACTCAACTTGTCGTGTTTGGAGGAGAAAGCATGCTGAGTTGCATCCAAAGAACACCATTCCTACTGTGAAGCAGGGGGGTGGAAACATCATGCTTTGGGGATGCTTTTCTGCAAAGGGGACAGGACGACTGATCCGTGTAAAAGAAAGAATGAATGGGCAGATCGTGGAAGTTTGAGTGAAAACATCCTTCCTATCAGGCAAGGCAGAAGAGAAACGTGGTTGGGTCTTGCAGCATGACATGATCAAAAAACCCCGCCCGGCAACGAAAGGAGGAGTTCGTAAGAAGCATTTCAGGGCCTCGGAGTGGCGATAGCCAGCTCCCGATCTAACTAGAAAAATCTTGGAGGGAGTGAAATTCACGTGTGTTGCCAGCGAAAGCCCCAAACAATTACTTGCATCTAGCCGGAAGATCTGCATGATGGAAAGGGGCCAACAACCAGCAACAGGTGTGCAAACCTTGTGCCAGACTTTACAGAAAACCGTTTGACCTTGTCATTGCAAACAGGTTCTTTAACAACGTATTCGTAGGTGAAAATGGTTGTTCTTGACCACTACTAGATGTCTCCACACCATAATGCAAATCAACTATCTTTAAAAGCCCTGACAATGTCAGCGTTTATGGAAATACTTTTTTTGTCCTAATTTTTGTACTTAAAGAATATCTTTGAGGTCATACCTACGATGAAAATACACGCCTCTCTCACCTTTCTACGTGGGAGAAACTTGCACAAGTGGTGGCGACTAAATACTTTTTTTCCACTTAAATTAGTTCTAAATTAAAAAGAAGGCTGTAAAAGATCCTGATGGTATCGGGGATTGGTGCGGAGATACGGCGTTCTGTGCCTCAACATCTGTATCGGAGAACCCTAATTTTATAATGTTACAAAAGATTTCTATTTCAAATAACTGCTGTTCCTTTGAACTTTCTATTCAAAGAATATTAAGCAGCACGTCTTCAACATCAATAACAATAAGAAATGCTTCTTGAGCCCCAAGAGCATATTAGAGTGATTTCTGAAGGATCATGTAACACTGAAGACTGGAGTAATGGCTGCTGAAAATTCATTCAATTTGACTGTATTTTTGATCTAAAAAAATGCAATCTTGGTGAGCATAAGAGAATTCTTCCAAAGCATACAAAAGTCTTACTGTAGTGCAGTGTAATTTTTGCCCATATATAGATTTTATGGGATATAAAGGGTTTTCCCAAGGCTGAGTGAAACTATTTACATATTTGTAAACTACTGAATGCAAAACTTCTCACCTCAAATTCTTCCACACAGTTGGTATCAGCATAGTCAATGATGCATCGCCCAAGCCACTCGTCATGTCTGGAGCTGAGGATGTCGTTCCTGCAGTTCTCCAGGAAGGGCTGGAGCCTTAGCAGAAGACTGCGGGACAGCAGGTATCCAAAACCCCCATAGCAATACCGCCCCCGCATCTCACCTCCGATGAACTCTTCTGGACTGCCCATGTACAGCACCCGGTCCATACTCAAGTGCTCCACCAGAGCCTTGATACGATCTGCCTGAGTGTACGTGTCGTCCTGGGCGAGGTAGAACCAGTCGTACTCTGTGATGTAGTGTTCTAGAATGTACTTGATGGTCTGGAACATGTTCCAGATGAGGCGTTCATCACCGTGGGTGACCACAACCATCCCGTGGGGTATCTTGCGGCTTCGCATACCAGTGAAGAACACAACATTGTCCAGATGATGGCTGATGGTGCGGTTGACGGCCACACCTAGAGTGTTGATGGTGTTTTTGGAGGTGAGTATTCCCACGAAAAGACGCTCTCGGATTCCCAGCTCTGTGCTGATGTATTTCGCTGCGCCCCACCCCGCGCTCCTTTTCTTACAACCCGATTGTGCCCTTCGGCTGACGTGCCCGTGCCCTGTTTCACCCCCCCCCGCACCCCAGCACCCGTGCTTCCTGGATCCCAGTTTTCACCCCGTGCCCCCCCCCCCCGGCCCATTGCGATTGCCAGCTTTCTTCATCACCACACTGCCATCCCACTCTGCCCTCTCTTCCTTTTCCCTCACATCTTGCGGGACCCCCTCCCCCTTCGCACTGTGCTGCCCCTGTTCCCACCTCCCCTGTTCCCTCACATAAATTCACGTTCTACACCTCTGCCACCCTCTACTGCCCCCGCCCCTCACCCACCCTTCCTCACTGACATGCATCTCTCCCCTAACTGCTCTCTTTACTAATATAACTCAAAACTCTAAACACGTCTATTCCCTTCCTCTTACCCCCCCGCGTGACCCCCCATTGCCATTCACTCCTTCAGTCGCCCTCGTCGGGCGCTCTCCCGCGCACCTTGCGCCCAGTCTGCCTTGCCCATCTCACGCACCCTGTCCACCTTGAGCCTACGATCTTATCACGTTTTCATTTTCTGCCGGCAGCCATCTGGGTGTGGGCTGAAAACACAGTCGTTTCGGTGTCAATTTAGCATGGTAGCGGAAGGCTCCCGCTTTGTGACCCGGGCGGCGGACCGCGGTTCGATGCGGTCACGTGAGGCAAGTGAGCCTAGCCTGATAACCCACGACACCTGCTCCTTAATGTCGGGAGTCGTTATGTAGTTTCTACCCTTCCTACTTTACTCTGGGCCTTGTTCGTGTTGTGACACAGAGACCATGCGCCCCTGGGGACCTACGGCTACACGCTTTCCAATGGGCACATCTTCCACCGACGGAGATGTGGGACACGCCAACCACCCCGTAGTCTACGCCGCACCGGCCTGTTTCATCTCTTCCATGAAACAATGGAAATACCTCCTCTGTGTTTGGAAAGACATTGAGTCATGAAATCTGTGCAAAATTCTTGACTAGCAAACGCAAACATGGATTCATCTGTAATTGTCAAAGGCCTATCACACAACAGTGACAGTGTTGAGGTTTCAGTCTGTTACAGAAGTAAAACTAAAATCAAAAGTGGAATTTCAGTAGGGGAGGCTTGTTTTGTTCTTCCTTTATGAGAAGAGAATAACGTAAGGTTCGCTGAATCTGACATTTCAAGCCGGAAGCTGAAAACACTCTTTCGAAAGCTATGCTATAATAAAAAAAATAAAAATAAAAATAAATTTACGTTCTTATTCTTCTCTTTAGCGTGTACTATTTGCAACAATGCGCTAAGACTTGGTTTACAACCACTTTGGTCTGTTGCTCTTTTACGCCGAACGCCTTTAGTACCCCCAATTGTACTCGCTTGGGGAATTTAGTAGTTGAGTTTTTCTGCTTGATATATTGACCTTATATAGATGGTAAAGTACTTGTCCAGATGTTTATATTTCCATTTGCTGAAAAATACTGATCTTTAACTACTTAAGTCACTTATATTGTCAAGATGTCATTAAGAAAGAAAAATAATAATGTGAATATTTTAGGGCTGTTGCAAAATGCAACGTGCTTTAATTCAGAGGAAATCAACATCATAGGCATGGCTGACTTAAAACACGATTACTAACCTTATTTTAACCTTGAAATTCAGGAAAACAACCAATTCCAGCAAAGGTAAACAACAATAACACCGGGTGAATTTTTGTGTGGTTCTTTTATGGTTTTTAGTTAATTGTTGGGGAAATGTACTCTCACAGACGGACAAGCTGGTATTCATGATTTCCTATTCACAGCTATCGTTCATAATAATAATTACTGTAATTATACGTTGACCTCAACCCATATTCCATCCCCTAAATATGGGCTATTTTAGATTTAAATTAAGACACAATTTAAGAATCTATTATCTATCCCCAACAGAGGTTTTGATTGTCTTTCTGTCTCTACTGGTATACATGCACACACAACGGTGTTTTAAAATTAAAAAGTGCAGGAAGGCCAAAACTGTTACATGCAAATACATACAGTCATGGAATCGACTAGATAACTATTCCTTAGGTTTCAATTCTGGGATTTTATTTTTTGACCCGAACCACAGTATAAAAGACAGATGAAGCAGTCTGATTGGTTTGTCTACCTGAAAAGTTTCTTGGGCTGAGATTGTTTCACTGGTTTATATGGGATTATTCTCGGCTGGAAATCCTCCTCCTCACCATCATCATCATCATCATCATCATTCCCAGTGGAAATGGAGTTGGGTCTCCGGGCTCCTTTCAAACTTCCATCCTGGGATAAAATGATTATAGTATTATTATCACAGCTCTCCTCTACCCAGCTCACACTCAGCAAACTCAGAGTAAATCCCAGCGAGATCCCGATAATAACCGGGCCGATCGGCCTTAACAGACTGATCAACATAGAAAACCTCATTGTACTCCGACTACTGGTGCTGTGCACACCTCCTTTAAGCGCGACCTTCTGAACAGAGTAGCGCACATTAAGAAAGCGTTTCGATTGCTAGCGGAAATGCATTGGACGTATTCCTTTCCTGTAACTGTATCACCTTCCTCCAAATTATCCAGGCACTCCAGCGTGTCAGTGGCTGTCGCTCCTCCCAGAGGAGATCAAGCGCCCCGCCCACAAGGTCAAACGTCATTACCAAGAGCCGGGTATCCCTTAGTGGGCGGGGCTATGATGTTCTATGGGCGGAGCTGTCCCGTTTGAAATCCAATGAAATTTAAAGCTGATGTCTCTTTGTTATGATGTTTGATCCTCAGCTAAGCGGTCCCTTTGAAAAGCCAATGAAAATTCAAATTGGTAAGATAACTTAAACAGAATCTTGGTCGCAATGCCACTTTACAAACATAATAACTTGTTTATATTTTCTGTCATGAGCTCGGAATCAATAATGTTTACTTCTTGTACACTAAATCTTATATCATGACTTCCACTAGAGGGCGATGTGGGCTCATATTTTACCATACGCCGTTATAAGTCAAATAAATATAATACAAAAATAATAAACAGCTAACTAAACTAAATCAAGACTAAGAACACGTCATGGCCCTCCTCTCTCCCCCCCCTGTCCTGTAAGCTTCTAGATCCTCCCCGCATGCTTGATTCTTATTTTGGCATTGGGGGCCCTCATCTAGTGGCCTGCTTCTGGTCTTTACACGACAATTATTAGACCTGTTTATGCAATGGCGGAATAAAATTGCAATGGAACGTTTCATTTCAGAAAATATCTCTTGACATTTGAGGTTCCTCATAGTATACTTATTCTGTCTGGGGGAAAAATAACTTCTTTAGAGCACCACGTCAAGATTGTGTCATGCTTGCACGAGTTGCTTCAACTGTAGGTGTTTTCCGGTCTTTTATTATGCAAATCGATTCTGCAGCTCTCTGTACTTTAATAACCAAACAATGAACACATAAAGTATAATTAATTAATAATGAGGATGAAAATATTAAACTATGTACACCTTAACATAAAAAAATACTTACTCCTTGCGATACATAAAGCAGGTCAAGAGAGAGGGAACAAGATTCAACTTATGTCTAAACCTGTCTGAGTCATAAGCCATCAGCCGTTGGAAAACAAATTTAATTTTGTCCATAGAATTATGGATCTTATTGTCGCATGAGCATTTATTTACGTGTGCCTTGCTTTTCTAATTTTTAACATAATCACGGACCCCCCCCCACCTATAGTTCATTGATTGTGTACATCCGTGGTTTAGTGTCGAACACTTTTATTCTTTATTGTGGGTTATTTATTATAGTAGAAGATAACAAGACAGACAGACAGATAGACAGACAGATAGACAGACAGATAGGTAGATAGATAGATAGATAGATAGATAGATAGATAGATAGATAGATAGATAGATAGATAGATAGAAAGAACATATGAAACAAATTTATATACAAAAGCAGTCATTCCAATAAGTAATTCTCTTTCAATATCATGATTGAGCTTGAACTTACGTAACTTAACATGAATAACTGTACAAGACACACAATCTCGTGACCACTCGCCAAAAACACATGAGGGGAAAACAATTTCTTTACAGGCCGCAAAACCCCCAGAGGGAACGTTTCCCTCACTGAGCTCTTTGTTCTAATAGATCAAGGGTGTGTTAGATGTTATCAAGCATATTTGCATGTTTACCTTAGGATGCCACATCACAGTGGAAGCCCTTTCCTTTGGAAATCACAGCACCTCACCTAGTTCTGCTGCTCTGAGTGGGAAACATGATCAGCCTATAGTCCCAGATTAAACCTATCAAGTCTCTGTCAGGACATGTTGGCTTTTCTACTCTTGGGTTTTCTGTGGAACTTCGACAGGGCATGTTAAACTGAATTTGCTTGATATAAGTATTGCGTTTGTCATTTTCTACAGAAGGAGAGATTTTATCATTACAGAGACTTTAATTTCTGCTTTGGATTTTGTATTGCAGACAGGAGAGGTGAATGACTTTGTTGCAGAAGCCATCTGACAGTCATGATCTGTCATCAGCCATATTCATGTCAAGCTGCTAGGATAAAGGCATGTGTATGAGAGGTGACGTTTTCTTTCAACAGGTGTTCCTTGGCTAAATTTAATTGTTATTACTCCTGGAAGTATTTCACAGTTGGCATGCAAATGGCTGTGATTAAAACAAATCCATTCATTTTGATAGTAGCATGTTAAAATCAACTTGAATTGAACCATACTAAATTAACACATTTTTCAGCACACCCATCTAGTCTCTGAAACTGTAGCCAGGTGTACTTCAACAAACTGTAACACAATCTGCCTACAAAACAAAATCTTAACACATGGTGGTGCTATATGCTCACACATTTAGAGTTCAAAAAGTCTCCCCCTAAAATGCATGGCTTAATGAAAATCATATCCAGCTGTATGATTTTTGCTTCATAAAACCATGTGCCTATTAAATAAATGGGATGTTTCAGGGAAACATCTGTTTCATCATAATACTATATATCACTACTGAGAAGTAAAAAATTGTTAAAATAGTTTTCAAATAGTTTGCCTTTTTTAAACATTGCTGATTTTCCTTGTCCTTTTCCCGTTTATAAGCTGAGTAAACATAAGGAAAGAGAACTGGATGAAAAGCTACTTATGCAGCGTGACAAAAAAGGTGCTGATTCTAATTTGCTGAGAGTTTATCACAGCAGTAATCAGTGTGTGGCCCATTATCTCCTTGGCTCATCTACTTGCAAATGTGTATCTCACCAGAAAACGCGGCTTTTTGACCGTTTTTTTTCCATGCTGCATTACTCCAATGTGTAATTTTTATGGTATCATGTTTTGTTCATCTAGATGTTTCAATATAAATCAATATATATCTATCTATTTTTAAAAATGCAAATGTAAACAATATAAATTGATATCAATCCTAACCCAAATATATCAAAATCCAAACAATACAAATAATGTTTTAGAGTAATTTTCACTGTAATTTCAATGTAGAAAATCCCACAAAATCGGAAATCTTCCATCCTGTCTGGTGAAGCGTATTAAATGAATCATCAGTGTACTTGAGAAATTCCTCAAGATAGTGTTAAATGAACCTGGCCAATGCGACCGTCCACACTGTACTCATATGCTAAATGGCACCCAGTAGAGCTGAAGACATCTTCCCTAAAACTAACACCCTCCATTGGGCCAAAGTTCACAAGTGATGCCATTACAGAGTATTAAAAGTGACCCATTTGGAGGTTGCAACTTCTTCTGGAATGAATTACTGTACTCCAAGTGAAACCTGTTGCTGCTGATAGGATGAGCGCATGATCTGTAAAATGGGAGCACTTTTCTGCAGGAACTGATTCTGCAAAAAGACTTACAGAGCAAGCACTGATTCAACGATGGCTCAAATCTTGTGTTGAGTAACAGTTTTTTTTATTGGAATAAATTATAATGCACAAAACAGATTATTATACAGTGTGCTGTGATTATACATGTTTTACTCTGCCCTCATGTTCTGAAGAGACAAAATCTTACTCATCTGATGCGAGTTCCAGGAAACAGCACGTCTGCCGAATCCCCTCCCATCCTCTGTTGTTTAGGTCATCACATGACTTGACACTGTCCTTTCTCCATACTGAGCAGCCTGTTCGCAGACACACAGAAGCATGGAGCAATATTGACGTTTTATAACACAAACTCTACTGCCAGTGGTGAAGGAATTTCATGAACTTGACTTCTCATGGGGATACCAGAAATGACTGTGGCCTGTTTATAAAGGTTATGGCACATAAGCGTCATGTGGTTTTGATTTGGACGTCATTTTTAACTATGCTTAAAAAATATTGTGTGCAATGGGATTTCTAATCGCATTGGATGCTAACGTAACAGGGAGTTGTCTCACTCCCTGTTTGACATCAGAATGTTAAACAATAGGAAAAAGGGGGGAGATCATAATTAACAGTGTTTTCTAAATAATGGATCTCCATTTTAGTAGCAAAAGTGGCGGATCGGTTTTACCTGATCAAATGTAAATTTAGCCCTGAATAAATGAGAGATGGTATTATCACACGCTCCGTATGGTGGACAACTTCTGCATGGGGATTTTTCCGCGCCGTGTGTCAGCTGAAGATATTCTCCTGGTCTTCAGAGGGCTGTTCCCAGGAACGCTCAGCCAAGACGAGACCCCAGGCTCAACACCCTGCTGTACTTTGAAATGGGATCTTTATTGTCCATAAAGTTTAAGCCAAGTATGAAGAATCGCTCCTCCCAAACAAAACACACACACACACACACACCACACACACATGTATGAAGAGAGAAAGGGAGAAAGAGCGCACGGTCTGTTTCGTTAAAGCCATGTTTCCAATTATGCAGCAGATATATACATATATATACAGTATATAGACAGATAGATAGATGGGGTATGATACAGTTCTTTTTAAAACTTTCTTTAAAATAAAGAAGGCTCTTCATCTCATATAACTATAGGAATAACAAGAACAAACCTTTCTTAGTGTGATTAGATGTTATTTATTAAACTGATTAGAATTCTTTAAAGTACATCTTTGCTAAATTGATCAATTTTGTACAAAATGCAATATGCACTAACTTTCAGTAAATGTATTTGCCTTCAGACCCGAATTGATTGCTGTTTCTTTGTAATTAAACTATCTCACAAGACAGGCAGGTTATCTTCCCTCTTTTATGTAATGATAAATTGAACTGCAAAACACCTGCAGCTCAGACAAAACTGTTCCATATTTGCTGCTTTGAAGCTGGAGGGAAAACAAAGAGCGAAAATCAAAAAGACCTGACCCTGAGATGACAGATAAACAGCCTATCACATCCTCTTTCTGCTCTTGGCTATCTCAAATGAGATATGAAAACAGAACCAGAGCTTCTATCTTTGATTGTACCTGCATGTGATGCAGTACATCACTGTATCTGAATCCAATAGTAAAGTGAGACTTCAAAAGAGCAGGGAGGTCTTGGATTTCAATTCGGGACCCCCTGGCCATCGGATAGATGAGGTAGAGTGTGTACGGCGAATGAAGACAACATCACAATGAAGAACTGTCTGGAGAGCCACACATTACATTGGGAGGACAGTTAATGAGGGTGATAATGCAGATCTTTGCAGATGATAGATGTGAGGACAGCTATTACAGGCCAAATGTGTGAGATTCATGGCTTTGTTTTAAATGCACTTCAGGCTAAATGCGACTGTGTTTTTATGATTTGATATGCTCATAAATCATTATTTAAACAATGGGGGGCTGGAATACAAAAGCACACGCTGAATGGAATTTAAGAATTTTTGGATTGTCTTGATACAACTAAATAAATCCTAAAATATTTGATAATGATTCTGAAGAAGCAAGACAGTAAGGCTAAGTCACTTGGAGTAAGTTAGTAGACACCTGAGCAGGAGTAACCTATTACTGGAATAAAGTGTGTCACCATTGCTCACCTTGTCTGGACTGTATAACTGAATTAAACATGTGTGTAGACTTCTCAGAGATGGTCATATTGCCATAAATCAAGCATGTATACCAAATGTCTTTCTTATTGTTGTTGTTGTTTATAATAAATAAATAGCCTAATAGTTCTTCAATAGATATTTGCAGGACATTTAGTTCAACAAAGAATATCAGCCTGTTCTATAAAGTTGTCACAAAATGTACCGCTTAACAGCACTGGACATTCATAATGTGTTGTGTTCTACCTGATCCTCCAGAAACTGTGGATCAGAACCGTTTTGTCCTGTATGACAATGTTCCTGACTCTGAGTGGGTGATGAGCTCTGAGTTTCTTACAGCACGAGAAAAAGGTCCCAAGCTGAAGGCAGAAAAAAAAGCGTGACGAGAGGAGCACGAAATGCCTTCTAGACGTCTACCTGTTTGGATCCGGATGAGATCTGCAGCACTCGCAGAAGGGCGCGCGCGCACAGGTTCAGCACATGGCACTCAGATCTACAGTTGTGGGCTTCAAGAGAACAACTGAATTATTTACATTCCAAACCGAAACTCTTTTTTAAAAGTTCTGGCAGTTTAGTAGTTCAGGAGGTTTGACTGCATTCCATCAAGATCTAAGTGCACTTCTGCCTGGATTTTTTCCCCTCATTTTATTTTGCTGGATGAAGATCTCCAATAAGTAAGAATGAAGATGCTGACCACTTTCCAAGCGGATTTTGCGATCGTCCTCGCCAGATGATGCGCTTCTTGGACGTGTATTATTCAGGGGTGCTGAATCTCCTCAGAAATTATCAAACTTTCTCACAGGACAAGCCTCTTTCATCTCTGGACTAGTTCTTCAGCATCTTTTGTCCTTCGAAAGGCATCTGACAATGACGATTCCACTTTCCAGAACACAGCTTGCCCTCTTCTTTATCCTGCTTTGTCCAGTCAACATTATCGGGCTCTGGTGGTAAGTACTATCTCAGTTGCTATCTCAGCGCGCTCAATCGCCTTTAGAAATTCCAGCAAGCTCCATATTTAAAGCTCGATCAGTGTGATTAGTGGGGAACTTCAGCGTGATAGTTTAGAGATGATCGAATATGACAATATGACAACACCGTTCCGGGTTTTCACATAATTATTCATTGAACAAACATCCTTAGGCACTCTTAACAATAAATAGTTCTCAGGTTCGGCTAAACCCCCTCTTCTTATCAAGAAACTTCTTGCTGTATTCCAGAGTGGGTCTTTTGGTTCTCTAGAGGTTAAAAACGTTCTTCATGTTACACATAGGTTCTTCAGATCGTTATGTTGGTTGCTGGAATGGTAAAGCAGCATAGTACAGATTGTTTCATAAGGAAAGAATAACACTTTTGAAAGTTATTTTGCTGCATCAGGTTGTAAAGCATTTTGTTTCTGTTTCACATTTATTGTTTAGAGTGCATGTGTTGCAGTTTTGGTGATTACAGGCGTTAAATGAATTTCAATATTATATGCCTTAAATATGCCTTATTTCCTGCACACTCTATGAAACTATTCAGTTTTAATATACACTCTAAAAAATGCTGTGTTGTTTCAACCCAATGTTGGGTCAAATATGGACTAACCCAACTGTTGGGTTAAAAAGCTCATTTAAAAATGTAACCAAAATTTAACCCAACAGCTGGGTTAGTCCATATTTGACCCAACATTGGGTTGAAACAACCCAGCATTTTTTAGAGTGTACACTTTCCATTAAGCACTTCTTACAAAATCAAAATGTTAAGAATAAGATATGTAATTATTATACATAGTAATATAGGTAGATGACATAACATATTTGAAAGACGGCATTTAAACATAAAAAAAATAATTACTAAAAAAACAGGTGGATCAGGAGGTCACTCTAAATAACTTAATATATTAGTAATCCTTACAGAGAAATTTAAAGTTTCCATAAAAGTTGTTAAACATAGCTTCCTTTATCATGAGTTTACTAAGGGTTAAGCTGTACTCTGTTTCAGAGGTAGACACATTGGGGGTCAGAGTTGGAATTTTAGGTGGACCTCCAGGCTGTGGGTGTCATCATAAACTACTCCTTCCCCTTACACTCTGAAATGTACGAGTTTGACAAGAGGGAGATTGTTTGATAAACAGAGAAACAAAAGACACATTACTTTTAACAAGGGTGTTGTTTAGCTAATCCAATTTTCACATTATAAAAGTAGCTTCACCTAAAGCCCCCTCACTTTTTACACACAACCACACACACACAACACACACACACACACACACACACACACACACACACTCTCTCTCTCTCATACACCTGGAGGTCTAAAATAGTTTGCAAAGACAATGATGCTTTCTTTGGGGCACGACGCATGCCATCACAAACCTCTCGTCTGGGGCTGGGCTGTGCTGAGGGTCTCTGACAGATGGCATGCCATTCACATGCTGAGGCTGAGAGGAGATGAAAAGGAGGCAGATAAACTGGCTCTCAGGACTCTGATTGTGCTCTGATCTGTGGGGCTGAGAGCTGAGTGCTTGAGGAAGCGATGGGAAGCCTCTCCTCTTCTGGAATCTTCAGGGTCATGTGCTGGCGGCCCGCCAGGAGTCTGTCGGACAGGTGTGCCTGTGCACACGCCATACCCTCTCTCTTTTATGTGTGTGTGTGTGTGTGTGTGTGTGTGTGTGTGAATACACTCTCAGTCAACATTTTGGCATTTAAAGCTATGTGTGACCCAATCTGTGTTCACCTCACTTTATTCTATTAAATCAGTGGGCTAAAACCTTTTTGACTTGAAGGCCTCAATTATCCAATACAACATCAAGGCCCCTCATATAACCTATACTATATGACAAGCTACTTGTATATAAACTTTTAGAACAGAAATGGGAATGTTTATATGATTAATTTAACTAAACATAACAAGTTTTGTTCCAGAATGTTTGAAAGAACAGCGAGTTCTTTAATAAAAAAATAGATTGTAATAAATATAATAATAATTAAATTGCCTATGAAATAGGGGTTTTTATTTTAGTTTTATTAAACTTAATTATTTAGTGTGTAGATGTGTATTTTAGTATTTAATTAAGTACAATATTTTAATATTTAAATCTTTTTAAGTTTGAAGTTACATATTTTTCTGCCCCCATGTTGAGGACCACTGTTATTTAAAGGGTTAGTTCACCAAAAAAAATTTAGTAGGTCATCATTTACTCACCATTATGTAGTTCTAAGCCTGTATAACTCAATTTCTTCTGTGGAACAAAAAAGAAGAACTGTTTTTGTTCCCCCATACAATGAAAGTCATCGGGGTCCAAAAAAAAAACATTGGCCCATATTTGCTTTCATTTTATGGATTTTTATTTTTATTTTTTTTACAAAATGCTCATTGTGCTTTACTAAGTAAAGAAAGACATGCAGGTTTGGAACAACATTAGAGTGAGTAAATGGTGACAGAATTGTCTTCTATTTTTACAGGTCTCCTATTGGACCTAACCAATGTATATTAGTGTGTCCCAGACTGCACAGTCTCCTCTCCGATGTTCAATCTGGGAGAAGCTAATCTCATTTGGAGAATGGAGAGATATCCATTCAAGCGGTCTTGAGAGATGGATCAGATAACGATTAGATGACAGCTGCTTGGCCCGTTTGGCACACTTACAGTGTTTCACCTCTGAGTGTGCGTCTGCTGTTCTCTCATACTTCGGGTCTATCCCATCGGCGTGTGACAGACAGCATCGTAGTGATGGAGTTGCGCAATGTCATGGTTCCACTCGCATGATTTAGTGGTGCGCTCCAAAAGGAGATTGTGCCATGGCTCTGCGCCACGCGCCACAGAAGTGAACCCAAGCCACTCTGTGCAGTTCCAGCCCTGTCGTGACTGACTTCATATCCAGCATTCTTGGGGGATTAAGTAGGGATGAATTTCGCTCTTTCACAAAGTGAAAAAGAGAGACTTATCTGTAACCATGCAATTCATAATGTAACCTGAGGTCTCAGCAGGCGCAGAGGACGACAGGTCTACGAAAAGATGAATGTGCATGTGTATGTTCGCACTGATTATTTGGATAACTTCTCTTAATCACAGTTCCCCCCTCCGTTTCCCCCTCTGCATTATCTCTCTCATACATCACGGTGTGGCTGTTTTTGGATATTCCTGATTGCACAAGTTGGGTACATCTTTTTCTATGTTATGATTAGGCCCCATCTCTCACTTATCACATCCAGGAGTCTCACCAGATAAAGGAAAGGCAGGAAAGAGTGGCTTTGAATAAAGCCGTGAGGATAATGTTTGGACTAGGGCATGTGGTCTTCCTCTGCTTAGAGACCATTCTTATTCCATTGTTAAAGTCCTAATGTGAATCACTGTATGAGAAATGGCAGAAGATGATCTTAGAACAGTCATCATCATGTCCAGATTGACTCTTTCTGCAGGCATGTTCCTTTGTCTTTTGTTATGTCTTGGTCGTGGCTGGATTCGATTAGAGCAAGGGAAGGGATGGTTCATCAGACGCCGATGAATATCTTCATCTCTATATCACCCAAGCCATAATGTGACCACATATGCAACCCGGGGCCGCTTTTGTGATATTCAAGCTCTCGTTTAAAAGTCAGCGCTTTGCCTCGCCCCTTTTGACAGTGAAAAAGGACTTGGAAAGAGAGAGTCGCTCCAACACTGTCTGCTCTTTTACGAGTCTACACCTCCTGCTGTAAAATATGGTTCCATTATTTAAGCAGTGATCCTGGTGCTGAGAAGCTCACAGGTTTGTAGATAATCAGAGGCTGCAGGAGAACATTGAATCTGCACATTATTATCATGCAGGGGTGTGTGCATCATAGATCAAGATCTGTGAGATATACTAATAGAGGCTTTATTACATGTCTGTTCATTCAGCACTATGGAAACCTTTACACTCAGGGATGAATTGGCCATAGGGAACAAAAATACTTTTCCTGGTGGGGCGCTAGACTGTCAAAATTGTTTTAAAGAGAAACATTGTCTGACTGTCATTAAAATAAATGTGATCAAATGTGTTGCCAGTAAATAAAAATGAAATCTGGAGTTATGAAGTGTTTAAACATGGGTCACTATGATCAAAACAATGCATCACATATTCCTCTAAACAAGATCAACATTTTATTTCTATTTTAAGGAGATTAATAGAGATTTATTTGTTATTTGTTGTCCACTTTGTGCTGCCTTTACAATACTGTGAGATACAATACTGTGCTTGTTAACAATATCATAAATTATTGTCATAAGTCATCAGGTATTTGTGATTAATAAATACTACTTTACAGTAGTGTTATGCATAATACACAGTGATAATGTTTAGCATTAACATCTCTTGCAGTGTTTTTGCTCTAGGTAGGGTCCAGAATTAACACTCTTTAGGCACAGAATGCAAATTAAAATTGACATTGGCGAGTATATGCCAATAGGCCTGTAATTTTATTAGGAACTGCAACATAATACATGGTTAAATTCAAACTGTAAAAACAATAGTCTGACCCTCACTGATTTGAGAGACGTGTGATTCAAAAGAAAGACTAAAAACTGTCTACTCATTTTACCTCAGTGGAACACTGACTATCAAAAATGTAATGTTTATAAGTTTATTATACTCCATGTGGCCAGACATATGTGGAATATTCCTCACATTATATCACTAAAATATATGAGCAATTGAAGTAGAGAAACAGGGACTGTCTCATGTTATATGTGATGCTAAGAATGAGACAATGCGATGTTTGTTAGAAACATAGTAAGGAAAATTAGTTAATACCTTTGTCATTGGGAGAAGAATATATATAAAAATATATTTAAATTAATTAAAATAAAATAAATTACTTAATTTGGCTATATATAATGTAATTTTTTAATGTGTAATGAAATGAATCCGAAGTGTCCTTTAGTATGTAAGCATATATATCACAGCAAAACACACTACTGCTGCTCCATATCCAAAGACTTCTGTTGAATGGTCGTATGTAAATGAAATATTAGGCCTATCAAAATGGGATGCATCACTTGTAAAGCCTATTATCTCTCCTCTCATATTTCTTATCAGACCGCCATGGAAGGTGACTGGCAAGAGCGTTGGTTTGACTTTTTAAAACAAACTCGCACAGCAGATGAATGTTATTAGTCTGAAAGATTAGCCTTGACAGGGGTGAATGAAAAGCAATGAGGGAATCGCACAGAGCTATGCTCCCCCATACGGCAACATAATGATAAAAGCCGACTTCAGCTGCACGGATCACAGACGCTGAACTCCACTCCAATATGGCGAGAGTTATTAAAAAGAAAGAACCGGAGGATTGTGCCGTTCTCACATTACGTCATAGCGACTGTCACAGAAAAGCTCTGGCAGCCCGCTCAATGCTTTGGACCTGAGGCCTCTTCTCCCATTAGCAGTTGAAATAAACAATTGATTCAAGTGTAAGCACACGTCTGTCGTCACTTTTGATAAAACCCAGCAATTAAGATGCAGTTTTTTTTGCTTTAAATGTTATCTGTTTATGTTCAAAGGGGTAATTTGATTACCGCTGACATTATAGTGTGTCTGACTCTAGTAGTCTTTTTTCTGTATATTTTCTTTGTCATCTGCAAGCAACAATGAGTACGCCTAAAAACCAAGAAAAGCCCTAAATGAATGAGGATCAGCTCAGACCTTATTGTGAACCTTCGGTAAAGCAACAGAGCATTAAATTTATAATGCTTTACATCATTTAAAGTGGTTTGTGTGCCGTGGGGTTTGAGAAGATAACCGCACTTTATCTTGTGAAAACCTGTGTAGTTCAGATGAGTCATCTGATGAAGCTTTGTTCGTTTCAGGGCAGTGGGGAGTCCCTTGGTCATGGACCCAAACAGCATCTGCAGGAAGACCAAACGTCTTGCGGGCAAGCAGGCCGAACTGTGCCAGACCCAGCCGGAGATCGTCAACGAAGTCGCCAAGGGCGCCAAGCTGGGCGTGCGCGAATGCCAATACCAATTCCGCTTTCGGCGCTGGAACTGTACCAGCCAGAACAAGTACTTTGGCAAAATTCTCCAGCAAGGTGAGCATTTGTCCTAATGGAGCGAAAGGTTCTCCACCAAAGTTAATCAATCTTTGTCCCTGATTATGTGTCAGCGACATCTTTCTGAGGGCATGAACTCTGGCCCTGAGACCTAGAGACCTGTGCCCTCATTTCAGCATATTTGATCCAAGTTCAAGAGAGAACAAGGACAGCTGTTGTGTCCAGTTTACCTCAGTGCCTTTCTTCTGTGTTAAATTGCTCTCTAAAAACGATCCCCAAATTGCATAATCATTGATCCACCACATTTTTCAGCCCTTTGAAGAGTAATAAACTAACATAGCCTCTACAATTATTAGGCCATCCACAGGGTTCAACCCCTCCCTTCTCACGTTGGATTAACCTCGTTCAGTAGAGGCAATTATTCTACCTCACAACAGCGGTGTTTGGCATTATCTAATATTTTGGAAACGTTTTCCTTTAAAGATCTAACAACCAACCCAAACCCTAAGTAAACACTGTAAATTTTAATTTGTAAACCTTACTTAAAGGGGTGGTTCACCTGTTTTTTCCTTTTTCTTTTTTTTTTTTTTTTTTTTTTTTTTTTTTTTTTTTTTTTTTTTTTTTTTTTTTTTTTTTGTTTTTTTTTTTTTTTTTTTTTTTTTTTTTTTTTGTTTTGTGTTTTTTTTTTTTTCCCTAGGCTTGATTGTGTTTACGGGGTGCAGTCCAAAAAAAAAAAAATTAACATGTGTTTACTGCTTTCGTTTTTTTTTTTTTATTAAAATAATTTTTTTTTAATTTTTAAGCATTTATTTTTCACATAATTTAACCTTTATTTACCACACAGCTCTGTCCCTTCTCTGAGAAACGGGCTGATATTTTCCTGTTTTTATGAAGCCCTGCCCTCAGAAATAGGTGATGGGCTCTGATTGGTTAGCTAGCTCAGTTTGTTGTGATTGGCTAAACCGCCTCTAGTGCGCGTCTAGGCTTCCTGCCCCTCACCTCAGCGGCATGTGCTCGGGTTGTATTGTAAACAACGGCATCGTTAAAATAGATATCAGTTTGAGCCCGATTGAGAAGCAAAGGATATTATTGAAGAGGATCTTGCAGAACCTGTGCAAGCACGGCTTTTAATAGTAGGCCTATGTTTTTTTTTTTGTTTGTTGTTGTCTCATACTTTTATATAAGCTGTTATTTGTAAATGCTACTGCGTATGTTAGCTTTTAATATACAGTTTTATACTGATTAAAGCTTTAATACAGCACGGCAACCACATGCACGTCCATGTTTTTTAAAAAAAATAACCTTTCTTTTATAGAAGTCGGGCCTATGGTCAGAGATCCGACCTCATAACCCAAAGAGGCTGTGGTTCGAGTCCTCGTAACCGCCCAGGGATTGTAGGGTGGGGGGAAGTGAATGTACAACAGTGCTCGCGCCCTCTCTCTCCTTACTCCCCTTCCACCTTCAATACCACGACTGAGGTCCCCTTGAGCAAGGCACTGAACCCCCAATTGCTCCTCGGGCGCCGCAGCATAAATGGCTGCCCACTGCTCCGGGTGTTGTGTTCACTGCTGTGTGTGTTCCCTGCTGTGTGTGTGCACTTTGGATGTTAAATGCAGAGCACTAATTCCAAGAATGGGTCACCCCATACTGGCACATGTCACTTCACTTCCACTTTTTTTTTGTTTTTTCCACTTTTTTTCCTTTTTTTCACTTTTTTTAACTTTTCACTTTTTTTATAGCGAGTGCAATTAAGTGTATAATTGTAACAGTTCATTGCTGAAGCTGAGCTGAATGAGAGAGAGAGAGAGAGAGAGAGAGAGAGAGAGAGAGAGTGCCAGAGCAGGGGGACGCGAGGAACAGTATTAAGAATTGCTGCTTTAGAACATTGATTTTGAAAGTGGAGGTAACAGTAGAATGAGTTTAAGTATGGCACTGGGGAGGCAGCACAAGTGTCAATTGGTTCAAAAAATACTTTTGTTTTTTAAAGTGTTTTTTTTTTTTTTTTTTCGGTCCCCGAATTCGAAGTATCACACTTTTTGAAAAACTAATCTGTAAAGGTTTTTTTTTATGGCATTAGGGTAATCCAAATGTACCATATGACAGTCCAGAAGCAAATGGTTGAAGTAGATTCTGGAGACTGTTCTTTGCAGTACTTTCCTAAATAATGATGGCAGAAGACACAGGGTCAAAAAGATTTGGACAAGTACATCTTTATCTTTGATAGTCAGCAACCTAATCAGATACTAGTGCCCAGGCTGCATCAACATTAGATATCTGTATAAAACTACAGGTGCATCTCAATAAATTAGAATGTCGTGGAAAATTTCATTTATTTCAGTAATTCAACTCAAATTGTGAAACTCGTGTATAAATAAATTCAATGCACACAGACTGAAGTAGTTCAAGTCTTTTTTTCTTTTAATTGTGATGATTTTGGGTCACATTAAACAAAAACCCACCAATTCACTATCTCAAACAAATTAGAATACTTCATAAGACCAATAAAAAAACATTTTTAGTGAATAGTTGGCCATCTGGAAAGTATGTTCATTTACTGTAAATGTACTCAATACTTCGAAGGGGCTCCTTTTGCTTTAATTACTGACTCAATTTGGCATGGCATGGAGGTGATCAGTTTTTTTTTGTGCACTGCTGATGTGGTATGGAAGCCCAGGTTTCTTTGAAAGTGGCCTTTAGCTCATCTGCATTTTTTTGTCTCTTGTTTCTCATTTCCCTCTTGACAATACCCCATAGATTCTATGGGGTTCAGGTCTGGTGAGTTTTTCTGGCCAGTCAAGCACACCAACACCATGTTAATTTAACCAACTTTTGGTGCTTTTAGCAGTGGGGCAGGTGCCAAATCCTGCTGGAAAATGAAATCAGCATTTTCAAAAAAACTGGTCAGCAGAAGGAAGCATAAAGTACTCCAAAATTTCTTGGTAAATGGGTTCAATGACGTTGGTTTTCAAAAAACACAATAGACCCAACACCAGCAGATGACATTGCACCCCAAATCATCACAGACTGTGTGAGCTTCTCCACCCTTCCTCCAGACTTTTGGTTTCCAAATGAAATACAAAACTTTTGCTCTCATCTGAAAAGAGGACTTTTGGACCACTGGGCAACAGTCCAGTTCTTCCTTCTCCTTAGCACAGGTAAGACGCCTCTGACATTGTCTATGGTTCAGGAGTGGCTTAAAAAGAGGAATAAGACAACTGTAGCCAAATTTCCTGACACGTCCCCCCCCTGGGTGTGGTGTGCTCTTGATGCCTTACCCCCGCCTCAGTCATTCTTTGTGAAGTTTTCACTCACAGTCCTTGAATGTCGATTTTTTTTTGCTTGCATCCTCATAAGTCTTGGCGGTTTCCTCCTTGTTGGTTGTGCCATCTTTGTCTTCTTCCACACTTTTTTTCCTTCCCTCAACTTTCTGTTACCAGATGCTTGGATACAAGCAATCTTGACAGCCATATTTCCTTTGCAATGAATGTTTTGTGGCTTACCTTCCTGGGGAAGGTGTCCAATGATTGGCTTCTGGAACAACTGTGAGACTCACAGGTCTTCCCCCAGATTTGTGTAGCCTAGTGATCAAATGAGAGACCCATTTTTGAAGGCTCAGGGAAAACCTTTGGCAGTTGTGTTTTGAGTTGATTAGCTGATTGGTATGTCACTATATTCTAATTTGTTGAGATCGTGAATTTGTGGGTTTTTGTTAAAAGTGAGCCAAAATCATCACAATTAAAATAAACCAAAGACTTAAACATTAAAACTTCAGCAGGTCTGTGTGCATTGAATTTATTTTTAATACACGAGTTTCACAATTTGAGTTTGAATTACTGAAATAAATGAACTTTTTTTTCCACGACATTCTAATTTATTTAAATGCACCTGTAAAAACAAAACTATATTAATTAATAGGAAAATTGTGGATTATGTGTCCTGCTACAATGCCATGCCATTGGGTTAGTTCACCTAAAATTTAAATTTATGTCATCATTTACCCATGACTTTCATTCATTTTCAGAACACAAGTGAAGACATTTTCAATTAAATCTGAGAAATTTCTGTCCTTCAACTGATTGTCTATTCACCCAAAACTTTAGACAGTTGGTCATTGTAGCAAAGTTCGTCGTTCGGGAAGAAGGAGGCAGGAACCGGCGAACAATCAAACAAAACTTTAATAATAAAATAAACACAAAACTGAAAATAGAGCGACAGCCCCTCACAGATGACTGCCGCACACAAACAGAACCAAAACACAAAATAAAGTCCAGGCCTGGTCCTCTCTCGTCTAGCACTGTCGTCACTCCTCCTTTTATCCTTCCGGAGCTCCTCTGTGGGACTCGAGACCGGTGAGTGGCGCGGGTGTCGTGCATTATCACTTACTCCTCCGGCAAGGCCCCCCCTCATAGGCCAGGGGGTACTCCCGAGACTGCACTCTACTCACCCCCCCAAACCAACCCCCTACCTGGTGGTAAGGACAGACAGACGAGGCGAGAGAAAAGGAAAGGAGACGGAAGGATGAGGAGAGACAGAGACGAGAGAGGGGAGAGAGGGGAGAGAGGGGAAAAAAATTCTTGTTCCGGTTCCCAGACACACTGCCGCTCGGCCCTCCACCAGCTGGGTAAACTCTTCCGTGATGCCTGGCAGCAGCACTGGATAGCCCTCGGTGGACGGCCCGACACTCCTCCGCCGCCCGGTGGACGGCAACGAAGTTCGTAGTTCAAGAAGAAGGAGGCGGGAACCGGCGAACAATCAAACAAAACTTTAATAATAAAATAAAAACAAAATAGTGAGACAGCCCCTCGCGGACGACTGTCGCACACAAACAGAACCAAAACACAAAATAAAGTCCAGGCTTGGTCCTCTCTCGTCTCTCTCATCTTGCACTTGGTCCGTCACTCCTCCTTTTTAATCATTTTTTATAATTAATATAAAAAATCTTTCCGGATCTCCTCCGTGGGACTCGAGACCAGTAAGTGGCGCAGTTGTCGTGCATTATCACTTACTCCACCAGCCTCGCTCCGTTCCCACGGCTCTCGGCCCCGCCCCACTCGTCACAGAATAAAAATGATCATGTCCTATTCAGAATACTTTGAGACGCTTTTTCTTTCTTTCTCTTTTTCCACCGTCAGGCCCAAACTAATTCTTGTTGCTTAAAAAAAAAAAAACCATTCATCCTGGTGCCGATCTGACCCAAGCCGATACAAATATTGTCTCATTTTTCACTGTTGGGCTGATAACAGAGCCCTTTGGAATGCACACAAATGTGTCAGTTGTTGCCTTGGTAATGCAAGAGTTAAGATACGGTACGAGATGTAAATTGCGACTGTGTGATTAAGGATTAAATATTTATTTTAATTGTACTATTAAATTGTGTTTATTTCACTCAAATAGCAAACAAAGAAAACGGTGGCTAGGCAACAGACAGAAGGCCAGTCCTGAGCAGCGACGACACTACCAAGGTTGCTAAGAATTCCAAGACCAAGAATGTTTGTGTAAATCAGACCATGCCCTAAACCAAGTTCCAAGTGCAAATTGACTGGAACTAGTCCTTGTACCCTTCTTAGAACCGTTGGCCCAAAAAGTAGAAAAGTGCCTTTGGATTAAACTGCTCCATTTATATGGATATATTTTATGATTTTTTCTCTTTAAGAACATTTTTGAAGTGTCAGAGTTTTTTGGATTACAGACTTTCAAATTTTTCTTTTTTTCATCAAAAATGTCTTCATTTGTGTTCCGAAGATGAAAGAAGTTTTTATGGGTTTGGAATAACATGAGGGAGATTAAATGGCAGAATTTTAATTTTTGGTATGTATAACATTAATTTTTATGTAAATATCTTAGTAATTTACCAGCAAATACAAAGGAAATCTTTCCACAATTATGTGCTTCTATTTGCTTCTCAATTATGTGTAACTATGAGAACTTACAAGGAGGTTAGTTGTAGAAGTCTCTGGGGTAATCACAAAGTAAAACAGGTAGGCCTCAGATGGGTGTTCAGTGCTGTCAAATCTGGGCTCTGGAATTAAAAAAAGTAAAACAAAGTTTAAGACATTCAAAAGTTACAGTACAACTATGTATGTCAAAGTGTCAATAAAGAAGTCATTGACACTGTTTATTTAAAAATATTGAAAACAATTTAGGTAGCAACATACATTTTTAGGAGTTGTAGAGTGTAAAGTGTCCTCTTAGATAATAATAAATAAATGCAATGGTTACAGGTATACTGCATCTGCAAGAAATTATTTGAAATTGTAAATATTGTGTAGAACATTGAGTCAAAAACTGCTCTACTGCTGGATATAACAGCTTAAGATGAAATACCTCACCCCCAGTGTACTGAGGCCCGTGTTGATGAGACCAATGTTCAGAGAAGGCAGTTGCCATAAGCACTTTTCCTAAATATGACAAATAATTCTTCTATTTCCATGTTGTACATTTTTTACTTAAAACCCATATGCATTTGTTGCATCAACTTAGAATAGAAAAATATAAAACTAGCTACAAAGTTTTAAGTTTTAGAAAGTAAAAAAAATAAACTTTAATTCACCAAAATACGCCACAAGTTCTAACAGCAGAATAGCTCAGATCTTTGATGCCTGTTAGCTAACACCATGTCTATAGCGAATACTGCGGTCATGTCACACCGAAACAGCTGGAAGCTGTCCACACTGGACGCGACAAAGCTAGCGTTGCAAATACCCGCATCTAGTGTGAATAGAATCACTGATTATAATGGGTTCTATTGTATTTTGTCGTGTTGTATTGTGTCTGGTGTCAGTTGCCCTGCTTCTTTTCATGTGGACCCTGCTTCTTTTTTACAGTGAAGATGCATTCTTGATGGATGGCAATCCGTAGTTCAGGCCTCAGTTTACAATAAGAACTTTAGTAACACTTTATTTTGATAGTCCACATAAGTAACATTGCAACTACATGTCAGCCACCAATCATTAGAGTATTAGTACAGTGTTTCCCAACCGGGGTGCCGCGGCACTGTCGAGAGCAGGTGTGCCGTGTAAAAAATTTTTTTTTAATATTTTTAAATTGCTAAACTGTTCAAAAAAGCATCTATTATATAATATCCATTTCTGATGTCGCAAATAATTAGAGACGCACCGAAATTTCGGCTGCCGAAAATAAGTTCACCGCTCAGGATTCACTTTCAAGTGGTGTGACCCTCTGCGTATTATCCCGCTCTATGCATGTGCACTCCGCTCAGTCGCTCCACTCATATACCGTTCATGCTCATCAGAACAGCAAAGTCCACTCAAAAAATGAGCCGACAGGAAACATCGATGTAGTACAGTATTGTATCTGTTTGCAATAGCCCTACTGTGCTAAAACAAGGTGTGGTAAATGGGCAACTCAGGAAACGCTGCCCTCTCATTCATTGATCTAACCACTATGTTATGCTCACGTGTTCTGATAATAATAGCTTTCTAGGACTAAACATTATTTGGATAATTGGTAAAAAAAAAAAAAGTTCAATATCTTAACCCTACTGTTAGATCTACCTGAAAAACAAAAAAGCAATTTATTTAATTCGAAGGCCTGCCGTTATTTTTTATTTGTGCTATCATTACTCATTTCTTTTTGTTCTTATTGTATTATTACGGACTGCTTACTTGTCATTTTTTATTCATCTCGTGCTACTGCACCAAAATTACCCCAATTAAAAAAACACTGAGTGAGCAAAAAATTTGTGAGATAGCTATAATGGTAATTAAACAATGTTTACATATGTATAAAAGCCTACATTAAAATCTGTCATATAAATTGGTCTCTTCAATAGAAATTAGCCTACTGATTGCCACCATTGATGGACAAATTTTTTAATAATATTAAAATGATCTGTATGACATTATATTCTGCAGTTCTTCCCTGTTTTACCGAATATCTATACTTTTCAAATTATCATATCGAAGACAGAAATTCAAATATTGTGACAAAATTAATTTTGTAGGGTAACAAGTTTGTTAAAATTTCCAAAGGGTGCCGCGACTGAAAAAAGGTTGGGAAACACTGTATTAGTAGACTGTCTGCTAACACTTTGTTTTGATGGTCCCCAACAGACATGCTGTGCATGTCAACTTATTCTACTAACCCTAATCTAACAGTCTACTAATACATCTTTTTGGCTTCTGATGAGCAAATCATTAGTAGTGAATTTGATGATACGTTGCTCACCTTTTCTGTTTGCATGCAGTCGAATTGGTTGTCACCAGTAGAGGGCTCTATTTTGGCTCAACATGCTCTGCCCTGAGCCAGCCGGGTATGAGATTAAGATGGTCAGTACAATTTTTTGCCTAATTTCACATGAGATTTCTCTTTAGACATGCCCATATCACAGTGATGTGGAGAGATGCAGGCTTGTCATATCCAGGTCTGGAGCTGAGAGTTCACAATTTAGCCTCCAGTGTGGACGTGTTCACACACGGATTGCAACATGATTCCTCTGTCTGCATCAGCCCATCTTAGACTGAGCACTGGAGACTGCCTCACAAAATGGAAATTAATCATAAATTCCTCTGTGTCTATAAGTGAGGCTTAAGTGCTCTTCTGTTTTCATGCATTTACCACAATTACCATGAGACTTGGCTCTAATGACCACGTGTCAGAGCTGAGATCTCTGCTAAGGCAGGTTCACTTCCTGCACCGAGTGATATTTGTACAAAGTGTCTCACATATTTCTTCCATTGCTAAATAACTGGGGGCTGTTTTCTTCCCCTATTCAAACATGTAAACCAGAGCTTGTTTTCTTGGCCCAAGGGAGCGGCCTCCTAATGCCAGAATTTGCTGGAAATGCTGCCGGCTGCTCTTACATGTTGTCTCTGAGGTTGTAATGAAGTCGTTAAAATCGCACAGAGACAATATGCGGTTCCAATTAGAAACCCAAGAAATGATAAGGACGCCATGTGTGCGTAATTTGCCCTGTCACCTCAGGAATGTACCTCATTATTTTTGCTGTCAAGACCTCTTGTTTCTGTCTGTGTCAATAAATGTGTTTTGTATATATAAATGTGTACATTGTCTGATGTAAAGAGGTTACTGACATTTTACCTCAGGCTCAGGTCTCAGAATGACAACAAGCATGCTCCTATACTCACATTTAAATTTTATATTAAATTATCTTTTAATTTACGGCTAAATGGTGAGCGAGAAGAGGTTTTTTTTTTTCATGCATTATATATTATATAGATTATATTATAGATATATATTAAGATATATATATATTATATATTATATATATATATATATCTTTAATATACAATCCGCTTCAAAAGTTTCGGTAGTTTTTATGTATTTGAATTAAAAAATCTAACCTTATGCATAAACTCTTTTGCTACCAAGGCGCATAATGATGATACAGTAATATAAAACGAAAATATATATTTAAAATAATAGAGGATATTACTAATATATAATTAATTCTAAATAACTGTAATCATTTTAAATATTTTATGTAATTTGAGCATATGGTGGCAAAGATGAATTCCAGAAGTCATTACTCCAGTCTTCATTGCCACAGTCAAAAATCAATTTAATATGCTGATTTGGTGCTCAAGAAAAAGTATTATCATGTTGAACAGTTATGTGTTAATATATTGTGGAAACCCAAGATAGTTTTTTCAGAATACTGAATTAAAAAGAACAGCATAGATGGTTTTTAATTTGTATTCTTATTTGTATGTTATATATATTATATTGTAAACATCTAAAGTTCTTCAATTTAAATCAATTGAATGCATCCTTGTTAAATACATGAAAATAAATCATTTCTTTTGAATGATAGTATATATAAAAATAGGCTAAAATAAGTCCCCTTAAATGCCATTGTCTCGCACTGACATGAAGTATAATAAGTTATTAAAAAGTGTTTCTTTCTTTGGTAACATCTTATCTTGCCTAAGGCAACAAGTGAGCCAGAAGTGCCATATAGGTGCATGATCCCCCCTCTCTCGAATTTACTATCAGAAATAACATCCTCGTTTCCACATATCAGCCATTTGTTCAGCAGATGTGTTCGGTATCTTCAGTATTCTGGTAGTAGTGATCGTGAACTCACATTTGAACTTGTAAGCATACATGCATTTGAAAAAAGAGCAAGGGATAAGAGGCAGTGAAAAAGATAAAAAGGTAAGCTTATATCAGAAAATAATTCTACATTACATCTCCAAGCGCGGAGGCAGACCATTTTTGCAAGCATTAAGACTATAAACGCTCCTTTTTTCTATATAATCCCATTTCAAGCCCCTAATGTATGCTACAAACCAAAGCACATAACACATGTGGCATTCTTCAGTCCTTTTCAAGAACACCTTATTTCAGACCCCACTGTTAGAACAGGTCAGAGGCCAGTGTACTCTGCATGAAGGACTGCATGAATATGTGTTATCATTTAAAGGGACAGCCAGTACTGTTGTAATGGATCCCTTGTGCGCACAAGAGTAACTGTATTGGACATATTTGAGAGCTGAGACAGTCCATTTGAGGTCAGAACTCACTTAAGTTTGTTAGCATGAAAGCGAATTTTCAAACTCTGAATCGGATTTCCTAAGTCTGCTTGAAAAGGTGGCATACGGGTAATGCTTCATGTGGACCCTAGTATAGTTTGCAGTTGGTATTAATGCATAATTTACTTATTTTCATGCTCCAAATTCTGGTTTAGACCCTAGAAATTGAGGTCAAATAGCCTGAGAATTACTCATATTATCCATGAGGATGTGTGTGTGTGTTGCTGCGGTTGCCTTCAGTTGCCTTCGGTTGATAAAAGTGGATCCCAGGTATGCAACAAGATCTGCACAGAGTTAGAGTTTGTCTCAACCCTCGCTGCATGCAGGCAGCACATGGTGGCAAAATAAATCAATCAAAATCATTCCCGCCCATCAGCACTGGTGGAGCCGCTGGAGGGGCCCTGCCTTCTCATCTCTTTTCATCCTGCAGCCCCATGCTTCATTGACTCAAAGATTGAGTATTAAAAAAATATTTGTTAATTCTCACAGAAGCCCCTTCTGGCATTAAGTTCTCTCTCTTTTCTAGGCAGGCCTGGGCATAGGCAGCTGCACAAAATTTGTTTGGAATTTGTGTCTTGGAGGAAAAAATAAGAGAGGGAGGTGAAATCAAGTGACTTTTTACCCTCTTGTCTGTCATGACAACCTCCGTTTTTTTGAATGTATTGGATTAGAATGATGTGGATCCAGATGGGTGAATTTTGTCTTTGTAGTAGTTCAGATGTTGTTTACATAATATAGTTTGATCATGATATGTCTGACTTTCAAAATGGCTGAGGTAGCTAATATAAGGGTTCCCATGAGGATGGAAAATCTGGAAATATCAGTATTTTTTACTTTCTAGGTCATGGAAATTAGTAAATTTTAGTTCCATTGTTTAAGTAAAGGTAATTTTAGTAATGATTATAAGCACAGTAAGTGAGCCACAAATTGATTCAGTGGGCATTCTGATGGATTCAGTTCAGTTTGAGTTCATCCAGTGAAGAGACTCATTCATGACAAAACAGGTTAATAAGAATCATGTGTTCGTGAGCTATGTTTGTTGTTTAGGCCTACAGCACATGAGCAGTACCGATGCTGAAATACACAGCAAGAAACTGCTGTAATCGGTGCTGCATTACATCTGTGCCAGTTATGCCATCAACAAACTGGTTAACTGAATTTGAAAATGTTTTTTCATATTTCTGACATTTTATGAACATGGTATTCTTTTACATGACCCACGAGTAGCTCACGACCCATAATTTGAAAACTGATGGTCTAAAATACCTGGAGGAAGCTCCATAATGTTGAGGACATTAGCAGGAGCTAATGGGACCACGCTATCACATTGATCTGTATGTTGCAATGCAATAGAAGTAGCGACAGATCTTTCTTCTGTATTGTGATGTAAAATCTAATGGATTATTGAAAGAAAATTTGGACAGGGACTTGGTTCAATCAGTCAGTTGTTGATTACATTTCACATGTGGATTCAAGTGAGCTTGGAGGGTCAGAGTTTAAGTGGACTAAATGATTGGAGAAGTTCTGCATATGTCGTCAGAGAGAAGTCTAATGTTTTTGATTAAACATTACGATTTTTAAAACACACACACACTCACACACACATAACATATAGCAACGCTATCTTATGGCCAATTCGTACGTATTTTACGAGGTGGCTAATTCGTACGAATTTGTACAACCTCACTCACACAGTTCCTCTTCAGGAACTCGAGCTGCGTCGAGAAACGCTAGGGGAACGCCGTTCAGCGTGACGGGCTCTGAATTTCGTGTGTAATCAGACCAATAGATGGGCGAGACGTCACGGCGGGTGACGTAATGACCAGGAGGCTATAAAAGCACGTGCGGTGAGACCAGCGTCAGCTTTTGTCATTCAGCAAGCGCTCTGTGTGTGTGTCGTTCTGATATCTGTCTGTGAGTCATATTTGGTGTTGTCTGTCCCGTAGGGCTAGAAATAAAGATACAAGTATGTCTAAAGCACATGACAAGTCACGTCATTTGACTATGGGCGAAGGCAGCCAGCGTTTCAAACCGTATGTTCCTCCCTGTCCGCGTTTCATTTCGGGGGTGGATACACACGGTTTGTGCGTTGTCTGCCTGGGAGCGTAGCATGCTGAGTCAGCTCTTGAGAGATTGTGAGCGTCTTCCGATGCATGTTCTCCGCTCTCGCAAGGCACTCTTTGCGGAGGGTGCCTTCACAAGTGTTCCCCGCCAGATCCAGCGCTCGCTCACCGGGATCGGAAGCCCGTTCTGCGGTTACTTCCACCCGGGGAGCGAGCTCGGCGTTCCGCCTCTCTTCCTCCGAGGAGTTTGACGTGGTAGGCGTCGATGAGGACACGCCCCCTCAGTCGCCCCAGTATGAGGAGCTTTTGGAGGTGGTAACTCGTGCCGTGGCCAAACTGAATATCGAATGGCCCGCCGAGGAAATGGCTGAACCACAAACAAGTAAATTAGATGAGCGATTTTTGCGTACTAAGCCACCACCTCCACGCCGGAGCCTGCCTTTTTTCCCCGACCTCCACACCGAGGTGTCAAGGTTGTGGGGAAGACCTTTCTCGGCCCGCCTCTTCATCCCTGCTTCTGATTATTATGGCAATGTGGCGGGGGTGAAAGAGTGCGGTTATAAGGCGATGGCCCGGGTAGAACAGACGCTTGCGAGCTATCTGTCTCCCGGCGTGGCATCGTCTCTAAAGGCTCCGGCATTGCCCTCCGCTCGCTGCGCACGACGTCCGCGCTGGTGGGCAAGGGGTACTCGGCAGCTGGTCAGGCTGGTGCGTGTCTGCACACCATGGCGGTGTTACAGGCGTACCAAGCCGACCTGCTGAAAGAGCTAGATGAGGGTGAGCAGGTAAAATCTGAGGATGTTACAGAGCTCAGGAGGACCACTGATTTGTCTCTCCGCGCCTCTAAGGAGACCGCCCGTGCCATTGGCAGGTATATGGCAGCTATGGTGGCAGCGGAGAGGATTTATGGCTGACCTTGTCAGATATGAAGGAGAGAGACAAGGTCTGCCTAATGGACTCCTCGCTTGCGCCTTCTGGCCTGTTTGGCGACGCTGTCAATTCGGTCGTCGACAGGTACCAGGAGGCCCGTAAGCAGGCGGCGGCGTTTCAGCGGTTTCTCCCTCTCCGCTCTCTAGCTCCGGGGGCGGCTGGGCGACAGCAGCCCCCTCCGGGTACCAGCTCCACATACAGGGGCGCACAAAAACAGCGGTACTTCGTATTTCCAGAAGAGGGGGGGTTGCTGCCAATTGTAGATCTACGTCAGTTAATCGCTCAGTCACTGCGTTGAAAGTTCAAGAATGGCTTACCTGTCAAGCAGGTCTTTCTCAGATCATGTCCGGGCTGGTTTGTCCCCCAGCGATCTAAAGGACTCATACTTCATGTTTCCATCCTTCCTCAACACTGGTAGTTCCTGAGGTTTGCTTTCGGGGGCCAAGCGTACCAATATCGTGTTCTTCCTTTCGGCCTGGCACTCTCACCCCGCACTTTCACAAAGTTTGTGGATGCTGCTCTGGCTCCTTTGTGACTCCAGGGCATCTGCATACTAAACTATGTCGACGATTGGTTGATTTTAGCTCAGTTAGAGCAGATGGTGGTTCGACATCGATATGTCGTTCTCGCCCACATGAGAGAGCTGTGGTTGAGACTAAACGCCAAGAAGAGTTTGCTTTCTCCATTACAGAGGACCACTTATCTAGGCGTGGTGTGGGATTCGACCACGATGCAGGCACGTATGTCGCCTGCTCGTATCGAGTCGATCCTCACCGCAGTCGCGAGAGTCAGAGAAGGCCAGTCCCTCACTGTCAAACAGTTTCAGAGGCTGTTGGGTTTGATGGCAGCGGCGTCCAATGGTATACATTTTGGCCTGCTGTACATGAGGCCCCTACATTGGTGGCTCAAGACCAAGGGTTTCTCCCCGAGGGGAAACCCGCTTCGCATGTTCAAGGTCACGCGTCGATGCCTATGTGCCTTGGACATGTGGAGGAACCTTGGTTCTTGGCTCAGGGCCCGGTTCTGGTTAGCTCTTGTCGTGCGCGCTGATGCTAGCGCGGATGCGTCCCTCACCGGTTGGGGAGCGGTCATGAGTGGCCACCCTGCCCGTGGTCTATGGAGTGGTCACCATCTCACGTGGCACATCAACTGCCTGGAGATGCTGGCCGTGCTGCATGCACTGAGATACTTCCTCCCAGACCTGAGAGGTCACCATGTGTTGGTGCGTACCGACAACACAGCGGTGGTCTTTTACATCAACCACCAGAGAGGTCTGAGGTCACGCCGGTTGTGCAAACTCGCGTACCAGATCCTTGTGTGGTCCCAAGGCAAACTTCTCTCGCTGAGAGCAGTTCACATTCCCGGGCATCTCAATTTGGGGAGCATACATCCTGTCGAGGCAGGGGCTGAGGCCCGGGGAATGGATGCTTCATCCCGAGGTGGTGAAGCAGATATGGGAAGTCTTTGGCCAGGCCCAGGTGGATTTGTTTGCGACTCGCATGTCATCGCACTGTCCCCTCTGGTTCTCGCTAAGTCCTCCAGCTCCACTGGGGCTGGATGCCATGGTACAGACGTGGCCGAGGCTTCGTCTGTACGCCTTTCCCCCGATCGCTCTGCTCCCGGGAGTTCTGGAGAGAGTGCGCCGGGACGGGGTCCGTCTTTTGCTAGTAGCCCCGTTCTGGCCGGGCCGAGTATGGTTCTCGGACCTGATTTCTCTCCTCGACGGCGCTCCTTGGGAATTCCCGTCAGGATAGATCTCCTCTCACAGGCGGAGGGTATGATCATCCACCCCCGCCCGGAGCTGTGGAAATTGTGGGTGTGGCCCCTGAGGGGGCACAACTCATAGCTTCCGGTCTCTCAACTGAGGTTGTCGAGACCATTCTTCAATCCAGAGCTCCCTCCACGAGGAAACTGTACGCCTTGAAGTGGAAACTTTTTACTTCCGGGTGCGGAGACCGCCAGTTCGACCCAGTTAACTGCCCGGTTGGTATAGTGCTGGAGTTCTTGCAGGCCCGTTTATCCGCAGGTTGGACCCACTCCATCCTGAAGGTCTATGTGGCGGCTATTGTGGCCTACCACGCCCCTTTTGGTGGCCAGTCAGTGGGCAGACACCCTCTAGTTACACGTTTCCTCCATGGTGCGCTGAGGCTGAGGCCTCCGGTACGATCTCGGGTCCCCACGTGGGACCTGGCTGTGGTGCTACAGGCTCTCGCTAGGCCTCCCTTCGAGCCTATTGAGGACATATCTGATCGCCTCCTGACTATAAAAACTACCTTTCTTCTGGCGATATCTTCCCTCAAGAGAGTTGGGGATCTGCAGGCCCTTTCTGTGGCCCCTTCTTACCTAGACTTTGTGCCTGGGCTGGCCAAGGCATTTCTGTTCCCACGAGAGGGATATGTCCCTTAGGTCCCCTCCTCTGCACCGCGGCCTGTCGTACTCCAGGCCTTCAGTCCTCCTCCCTTCGGGGAACCAGACCAGCAGAAGCTTAACTGTTTGTGTCCAGTGCGAGCACTGGATGCATACGTCTACAGAGCTGCCCTGTGGAGGAGGGCGGATCAGTTACTAGTTTGTTACGGTCCCCCTAAGAGAGGTCTGCCGGCAAATAAACAGACCCTCAGTTGGTGGATAGTGGATGCCATCTCCTTCTCTTATAAGTCCTCTGATCTCCCTTCGCCGTTAGGGGTCAAGGCTCACTCAACTCGCAGTGTGGCAGCCTCTAAGGCTTTTTTAGTGGGTGTTCCAATGCAGGACATCTGCAGCGCGGCGGGTTGGTCCACGGCCCTTACCTTTGTTAGGTTTTATGGCCTAGACTTACGAGCCACTCCTGGCTCTAATGTCCTCTCGCCGTAGCTGTGCAGTCTTCCAAACTCGGCAGAGACTTAGAAGTCTGGCGGCGTGGGCATTCTCGTCCCCTAGCGTTTTCTGACGCAGCTCGAGTTCCTGAAGAAGAACTTCTCAGGTTACGTATGTAACCCTAGTTCCTCGAGGGAACGAGACGCTGCGTCTCGGTGCCAGCCTTCCGGCGTCCCTGCCAGCGCTTGCTTCACTCCCTGAGCTGACGCTGGTCTCACCGCACGTTGCTTTTAAATAGCCTCCTGGTCCCCCCCCCCCCCCCCCCCCCCCAATTACCGTCACCCGCCGGACGTCTCGTCCCATCTATTGGTCTGATTACACACGAAATTGAGAGCCCGTCACGCTGAACGGCGTTCCCCTAGCGTTTTTGACGCAGCGTCTCGTTCCCTCGAGGATCTAGGGTTACATACGTAACCTGAGGCGTTTTGTATGATTTATGTGACCGTTAAGTTTAGGGCTGGGGTTAGGTGTGGTCCTTAGAACAAATTCCTAGAAATTTGGCACCTCGTAAAATATGTATGATTTTTTTTACGTACTGAGGTCGTACAAATTCATACGAATTAGCAATATTGTCAAAAATGTATGAATTGCCATGAGATCGAGTTGCATATACACAGGTTAACTGTAGATCTATAACATGTATTTAGAAAATAGATAAGGTGAATTTTCATTTCATGCTGACTTTAAAAGTGTATATGGAAAGTGTGCGGTCGCATAAGTAGTTCGCCGTTCTTACACATGCACTGATAATGGTCATGCACTCTGGTATGTTACAATTATGAAAACTGATGGTACAATTCTGGACAATGATGTAATCTGCAGAATTTACACTTCAATTATGAGACTACAGTGTTTCCCATTCATTGAGTGCGGGTGTTTTTATATCACTGTATTTCTGAAGGAAACCGACTTCAGAAAATTGGATGTCATTGTCATTTCATCTTGCACGTGATATCTGATAAAGCAGCGTTTGTGAGCGGATCGCTGCTTTGTGTACAGCCGTTACCGAGGAAACCTCGATCTCTATCACTCCAACAGCGCCTCCTGCTGGCAGAGAATTAATGGGAATATATATATGCTGCCACATACCCTGGTCTCAAGTTCATACTATCATCCGAAATGTATGTGAGTTAGATAGGTGTCCAAAAGATAGTATGTTGAAAAGGGAGTTGCCAAAAGTCCCAGATGGTCAAAAACTTAAAATTTTTTTTTTTTTCAGGTCGATTTTTGAAGTGTGGATCCATGCACACACTAATGGCTAACATTACCCACAATCCATTGCGCTTTGGCGAAGGCTCTAAATTTAACTGTGCCACTCGGGTCGGGTCGGGCTGGGTCAGATGATCTCGGGTACGGGTCGGGTCGGGCTTCAGTTTAAAGCGCGGTAATTCAAATCCCGCTCAAAATCCCACAGATCCAATCAAACGAACGACACGCCCCGTTTTTATAGCATCAAATTACTAGCTAAAATCAAACTTATCACAAAAACTAATATATAACATAAAAATATGTTAACAATTTAACATATATCAGCGTGATATATGTCCCATTCAAGTCCCATTCGTTTACATGGAGAAGGCGGGGTTTATGACTGTACTGCAGCCAGCCACCAGGGGGAGATCAAAGAGCCTGCAGCTTCACTTTTCAGGATGTGTGAGCCACACCCGTTCGATCCAGAACTACAAACACGAATAAAACGCGTTAAAAAACTACAAACATGGTGGATGTGCGCGACCGACAGTTAAGTAGAGGTTTAGATAAAGGGGTTTGAGTTACTAATAATCAACATTTAAACTGGTAAAAAATATTTATTTATTGTTATCCGTGTTATATTTCATCTGCAACAGCAATGTGAACTTTTATAAGCATCCATTTGGTCGTTAACTTTTAAATACATTATTATGCAGTATGAGCTCCGTTCAAAGACTCAGTTGTGTGACGTGATTAGTAATGTCCCAAAGCGTGCCTTACTCTTCTACTAGCACTCAAAAAGTTGTGTAATTTTTCTCATCTAAAGAGTACACTCGTAAGGGCGTAGTATAGTCCACATTAGGGCTTTTCGCACCGCTTTAGTTCCAGAACTAAATGTATAGTACTAAAGTACTGGGATGATTTTGTGTGAACTATTTCCCAGTACTATTTAAAGCGTTGCATTCGCACCGACAGTGTGTACTAAGAAGTGACGTAAGCCGGTCGACAGCGACGTCATTTGTGTGCGGCAAACAGAAACAAAAGAAGAACAACATTAACAACAGGAAAATGGAGGATGCTGTGTTTGGAGCTGTGTTTTTGTTGTGTCTCACGGGTTTCACAATAAAGGACATGGAAAGTCGACGTATACGTACAGCGATTGAAAGAACGGAAAGGAGGACTAAGAATCTCCAACGACAACGGCAGTGCTACATTTGCTACAAGTGCAACAGTGCTACTTCAGCGTCCGTCCGTTTATCGCTATTCTCCATACTTGCGAAATAAGTTGAAAATGTTTACAGTATGTTTACACAGAGTTTTAAATCATGGCGGGTGAGGGCGTTTTGTACGCGTTTGGCCAATCTAGTCTACTTACGTCACGGGTAGTAGTTGTGCTGGTTAGACCCTGCTCCGTATTAGGAGCTAATTTGGTTCTCGAAAAATGCAGTCCGGTACTAAAATCGCTCCCAGATATGGCGGTGCGAACACGCCGAAAAGTGGTAGTTCCACAATTAGTTCTAGTACTATGAAAAGGTTCCCGCAGTGCGAAAGGCCCTAATTGGAGCAGCAATAGCGTCAAGTCTGTGGGCAAACACTGGGCTATGGTATAAATAAATTCAACTGTATAACAGTTCCACTGCAATTCATGTTATAATGTTAGAATTAAAGAACAATAAACATAACTTATATGCACTTATCTTACATAGTAAATGCAGTTTTTTTAAGCGGTTGTTGACTTCCTATCTAAAACGTGATTTAGCCAAAAAAAAAAAAACCCAACAATAATGTTACCACTCTAATATGTCTTGCAATATCCGTGTGTGCAAAGGTTTTGCGCGATACTCTTGTTCAATATTTTCGGAGTCTGAATCCGGCTCAAATTGATATGGCAATATTGACGCCATCCTTAACTAAACCTGCTGCTTTGGCAAGGGGCGGGGCAGTACCGAAACACCGTCTAAGCTGTTCGCCAATCACAACACACTGGGAAAGCTAACCAATCACAACACAATTTGTTTTTCGGAAGGCGGACCTTCAAAGCCAGAACTAATCGAGCCGTTTATGCCAGCCTGGGGAGAAAGGTATTGTCATTAGGGCTGGCGATATGGCCAAAAGGTATCATCATTGGAAAAATCGATTTTTAATTTCGTCGATACGACTGTAATTCCCGATATCGTAAACACAATTTAAAAAGCCTCGTAAAAACAGCCAAGAATGCCCACAACAGATGTGTGTGCATACAAACTTATGAAAAATTAATTTGCCAACTCTATTAAACCTACTCCTATAAAACTATATAATAAAAAAAAAATGGCGCAAATAAATAAATTTTCACCTTTTATTGGTATTTAGCCTTCAAAACAAGAAATGTGAAATCACTGTCAATTAAATCTCAGACTATCCTTATTAATATTAATATTTGTTCTTCAAACTATAGGCTAACATAAAACTACCAGTCAAAAGTTTTGACCAGAAGGGATTTTTTTTTTTTTACAATTTTTTTTAAAAATTCTTTTCTGCTCACAAGCCTGCATTTATGTGATCCAAAATACAGCAAAAACAGTGATATTGTGAAATAATATTACAAATTAAAATAACTGTTTTCTATTTGAAAATATTTGAAAATGCAATTTATTCCAGTTATTTTTCATACGCTATTTTTAGCATTCAAGTGTCACATGATCCTTCAGAAATCAGTAATATTATGATTTGCTGCTCAAAAATAATTTATTTTTATGTTGAAAACAGCTGAGTAGAATTATTTCAGGTTTCTTTGATGAATAGAAAATTCAGAAGAAAAGCATTTATCTGAAATAGAAATATTTTGTAAAATTATAAATGCCTTTATCATCACTTTTGATTAATTTTAAGCATCCTTGCTAAATAAAGTTATTAATTTCTATAATTTCTTTCCCCCCCAAAAAATCATACTGACTCTAAGGTTTTGAATGGAATAGTGTATAATGTTACAAACAGGGTTTGAAATTAACACCTGCCAAATGTGGGTAAAAATAAGCTGTGGCGGATAAAGCTGTCAAATCACTAGCCAATTTGGCGGGTTACTTTTCGTAAGTTATGTTCACTCATTAATTTCTTGGGGAAGTTCATGCAAGCCAAAACTGCGCAGGTTTAGCGCAAATAGGCCTACTGAACTCGTGAGACACCATGACATTATCTAGTATATTGCAAGAACCAAACAAAACACACCTACAGAATGCACGCATAAGAGACTACGTGATGAAGTCTGGTTAGACAACGCAGGCTTTAGTGCGCGTGCGCATTTAGAGTGTGTTCTTTCACTGCATGATTCAGTCTATCAATATGCATTAAAAAAAAAAAAAAATGGGAATGATCACATAATTCAAGATAAGGGGGCAGAAAATTTATATATTTATATCAATTCATATAGTTAGTTAATATCACACGAAGAGTGCCGTTTTAAAAAAAATCAGCATGGTTACAAATGTGATATTGATTTTATACAACAGTTCAATAAACAATAAGTTAATATAAAGAGACTTACGTTTTAGACACCATATTTCCATAGTTTTTGCTCTTTCGACAACAAAAATAATTCCAAACACAGCCACAGTACTGTTTTGCGTCTCATTCCTCAATGAATCAACCGTTTAAATGATTCGTTTCAATCGCAATGGAAGCACTTACAGTGACTTGATTTCAACCTATGGCAGTTTAATTGGTTTCATTTTACAATTAGAGTATCTTTTTTTTTAAATAATTTTAAATATCAGTATTCAACATTTCATGTTTAAAATATCAAAACATTATTTATGCATTTGTAACTGCAGGTTAAAGCATCCCATGTCCCTCTAAGCTGCATTAACATGTGTAAATACATCTAAATGCCACTTCATGCAACTTCTGCAAAGATTAATTTTACTGCTACTAATTTAATTTGTTTAGTAACAGCCTAAAAGTATTATTATTATTATAATTGACTGATTAAAAGTAAGAATTTGAATCAAAAGATGATGCACACTTTTAGAAAAAAATGGCTTTAAGGTAAAAATTACCATAAAAGGTAAAAATCCATTTAAACTTATTGGAAAATATTAATTCACTCCTGTGAACTGATCACCACACAGAATATGAAGAATATCAAAAACTTTAGGAGTCAGCTGTCCACAGTAGTACTTAAGATATCACCATAATAACACACTCAGCAAAATATCGTCTAATTATCTTTATTGATAAAATCCCAGAAAATATTTAGATACATTTTTTTGTCAATATCGCACACCCCTAATACTGAAACAAAATGATTTGCAACGGTCGCTTTGTCACGTCCAGTGTAGACAGCCTCAAGCTGTTGGTTTAATTTGTTTAGTTTTTTTTGGCTAGTAGAAGTTATGAATGGCTGGTAAATTAAAAATTTTAGTAGCCAAATTGGCTGAGTGAGTTAAAAGTTCATTCATCCCTGGTTCAAAAAAGATTTGTATTTTAAATAATTGCTGTTCTTTTGACCTTTATATTCATCAAAGAATCCTGAAAAAAAAAAATTCCTCAACGGTTTAATATTGTAATCAGCAAATCGGCAGATTAGAATGATTTCTGGATTTTTTCCCCATGTGACACTGAAGATTGGAGTAATGATGCTGAAAAATCAGCTTTGTTCGCAGATGCATTTTAAATTACATTTTAAATATATTCAAATAAAAAGCAGTTATTTCAAATAGTACAAATATTTCAAAATGTTACCGTTTTTGCTGTATTTGGATCAAATAAATGCAGGGTAGTGAGCAGAAGAGAATCTGAAAAAAAATAAATTTTTAAATCGTATTTCAAAAATCTTTTGGACTGGTCGTGTAGATGATTATTCTTATAGATTGAAACAAATGTGCTTTAGCCAGTATAAAGAGTATGAAAGGGCTATGAGTTGCTGCAGGAAAAACACAGAAGCTACACACAAACATGTTGTGGAGACAGGCTTATTGAAAATGCAAACTGATTCTCTGCCAGCAGGAGGCGCTTTGAGAGCGGTACAACTAGCGGTTTCTCCAGTAACTGCTGTAATCAAATCAGCTCCGCTCATGAATGCTTCTTTATCCTATAAAATGAAAATGCCATTGAAACTTTTCTGAATACAGTCCTTTCCCTTCAGAGATAACATTCATATAAAACACCCGCAACGTGTTTTGATTTTGAAACGTGCAGTGCTCATGTTTATTGTAAGTCAAACGCCACAAATAAATCAATGTATGGGAAACACTGGTAATGTATATCGAAATATCGGAAATGTGTTTAAAAATCATATCACCGTTATTGAAAAACATTATATCGCAATACATATTGATATTGAATTATTGTCCAGCCCTAATTGTCATAATGTAAATTATTTGAAAAATAATGCGTTTTTCGAACCACCAAGCATGAGAGCATTTTCTAGTACACCCCCAAAACAAAATCAAGACTTTGTAAAAGAGCATAATGTTATGTTCAACAAAAACACATGAAAACAAAGCTTCGGGTGAATGCTAGTTTACTCAAGGAACTTCAGTGGCAACAGAAAGGAATACGGTACAACTGTGAAGCATACACATCAGCATGACTTCACGACAGTATTACTAAACAGATAATAACAACGAAGAACTGGTTAGCAACCACAACATTTTCCCCCCTCCCACCAAGCTTAAGTATGAAACGAAGCTTCAAAGTCCTGGAAGTGTGCAGGACGTGCCCTGGTCCTCACAGGGTGAGTTGTAATAGGGACATCCTCAGATTGTGAGCTCTGACAATGACTGTATTTGCAGGTACAGAGGTGATATCAGTTTTAGCTGCATTAGTTTCCGCTATTTTAGCTGCACACTGTGTAGCTTTTTCAATTTGGAGTGCCAGAGTGAGAGCCTTATCCAAAGTAAGTCTATCATCTTCCATAAGCAGCCTCTCTCTGACCCGTGCATTGTTTGTTATTTCAATAAGTTGGTCTCTAAATAATTCGTTGCGGAGAGCACCGAATTTGCATGGCTCAGCAAGGCTTTTTAAATCAGCGACAAACTGACTGGCTGATTCACCCGATCGTTGGCATCTTTGTCTGAAATTTAGGCATTTCAACAGCATGCTATTTTTGAAAATGTCCTTTTAGTCGTGCAACAGTGTCAGAGTACATATTTGCAGTGCCCAGCGTCTGGAAGATCCGTAATCCCTCAGGGCCGAGACAATGGAGGAGAAGTGCGCGCTTTCTCCCGTCCGGGACATCATCCAAGCCCGCGGCTACAAGGTACGTCTGAAACGACACATACCACCGCTCCCACGGCAAGACAGGTTCACCAGAGTGGGGCAGAAATGGCTCAGGGGGAGGCAGAGATAAAGCCATCCTCGTCGCCAAATGTTATGTTCAACAAAAACACATGAAAACAAAGCTTCGGGTGAATGCTTGTTTACTCAAGGAACTTCAGCGGCAACAGAACGGAATACGGTACAACTGTGAAGCATGTACATCAGCATGACTTCACGACAGTATTACTACAACAGATAATAACAACGAAGAACTGGTTAGCAACCACAACACATAATAGGACCCCTTTAAATATCACATAAATTCTGACTGGCTATGATTTTACCGCATGGTAAAAGTATCTTACTTAGCTGTGACAGATGAACCCTTATGCCCTCCGTGTTATGATGCTCTATCATTTGTACGGAATTATGTATTAAATTGTATGTATCAGAATATTGGCATGCATAAAAAAGATACATTAATAATTAAATATAGTGATTCCTGACACACACATACAGTTGGGTGATGACACCCTGAGCTGAAACCAGATACCGTTCTGTCTAGTAATGCACAACAGACCTGCAACCCATGCCAACAGGATTATGAGGGGTTGTGTGGTGTTATATCTGTTTTTTTTATTTACAGTTTATTAAAGTATTTTAAGTTATTGTGTTTGCTTATTACAAAAAGTGCATATCCAGTAAAATAATGTACTTATTTAAATCTACTAGTGAAATAAGGCATTATGGGAACTAATATACATTATATTCAGTATTATATATAGTAGTTTAATAGTGTCACGGTGCACTACTGTGAGGAGACAAAGGAGCACGGAGACGTAGGAGCATTCACAATTAACAGTCTTTATTAATCTTAAACCAGGGGTAACATAGGGCAGACAGGAACATTGCATGGACGACACTGGACAAAGGAATCACGGAACAGACTACACTATAAATACTAGACTTAAGGAGAGAATAAACTAAAAAAGGGGGGGGGGGGGAGAAAAAAAAAACACCTGAACCAAAATAACTATCAGAAAGGGAGAAGAAACTGGGTCATGGAACACGTGGGGGAGGAAAACAAACACCAAAACAGGCCATGGCCGTGACATTACTCCCCCCTCCCGGAAAGCGTGTCCCGCGCCATAACAATTCCACCGGGAAGGGGGGGAGGGCGCTCTGGAGGCCTCTAGGGATAGGCTTACATGGGATGGACGGCCTCCAGAGCGGTACCCGTTCCGAGACCCATGGCGGAGCAGGCAGCTCTGTGGCCTTGGCCTCGGCACTCGGCCCGGCCTCTACGGCCGGATCCCTATAGCATCCCCAAAAAAAATTCCTTGGTGGAAATTTCAGGTTATGAGTCCCTCTGTGGGCCTGGACGTAGGAGCAGTGGCCCTCTTTGGACTGGGCTTGGGAACAGGAGCTCTATTGGGCTTGACATGGGAACAGATCTTTTTTGGGCTTGACTTGGCGGATGGAGGGCCCTCTTTGGGCTGGGTGGGAACTGGAGCCCTTTCTGGAGCGAACTCAGGGGCTGGAGGCGACACTAGAGCGGACTCTGAGGGCTTCTGGACTGGAGTGGGCTCTGGAGTGGACTCTGAGGGCTCCCGGACTGGGTGCAGCAGGCTGGACAACAGAAAGGGGCAGGCGGGTTATGGAATCGGCCAGAAGCTTCCAGAAACGGGGCTCCCTTCCCCCAGCCAGTACACGTGGTGTATGGGAGGGTCACGGGCGTGGTTATGGCCCGATCCTCATCAGAGCAAAGATTGCTTTTCCCCCTCTCAGGTTAACCTTTTTACATAAACCTAAATGCAAGCTTCCGCAATATTTTTCTTGATTTGCATTAAATGATACATTCGAAATACTGGAAGATATATATATAGCAGTATCCACATAATCTGAGGATCTGCAATGTATGTCGCAGAGAGGCTGCTACTAGGACACTGCATGTTTGGACAGTAACATAGTGAGCAGTGTTCAGTTTATACAGACTTGGTTGGTGTTTTGTGTGCCAGAAAGCTACAGGTGTTTTCAGGTGGGCTGCTGTCATAATGCCCATACATGTATCAAAACAGGAACACACACACACATTGCTTCACAGTATGAAGACGACAGTGGGCGTGTGAATGGACAGCTGGGATTAATATTGTGAGTGTTTAAGGTTTTTGGGTGTGTGTGTGGTGTGTGTACTGAGCTTGATTCCATTTAGGCTTTAAGTCGTCCCATTCACTGAATAATGTAGCAGAATGGCACAGGCGAAGAGGACTGTCCGCTCAATGCAACAGCGTTTAAACAGGATAAATTACTTCCTTTCCACTACTTATACGAGTTGCTTAAACACATCTTTCTTCCAACCTCTCCCGGCTTTTCTGGCTCTGATTTTTTCTTTTCTGAATTGCACCAGCATTTTCAATTGCTTATTAAATGTTAGCATTTAATCAAATATTTCAGTGAAATTGGCTTCTGCCCTGTCATTTCTTTCAAAATAACTTTGAAGGAAGAGTAGCAGGTCATTGTTGTAAGTATTAATAAATTTAAATTAAATGAAAGATAAGCTATACTACTTTTTTTTTTCAAATAGCTAATGTTTAATAAGAAAAAAAACAACTAAGAAATAAAAACGCTTTTTGAGTGAATACCTTTAAATAGGATTTATCCTGTGTGGCAAAGCTGAATGTTCAGCAGCAAGTTATCCATTTTCGTGTCACTGATCCTTCCAAATCATTTGCTGCTGAAGAAACATTTCTTGTGATGAAAACGTGTGGTGACTACTATATTTTGTGGAAATGTGAACTTTTTTCAGGTCTTTGATAAATAGAAAGGCTCTGAAGAATATCAGTTATAGCAAAATACACGTAAAAAAAAAGAAGAAGTTTTTTCAAAGTTGTTTTACCTGTATTTTGAATACTACATTGATTGTGTTGTGTTTTCGGGCGAAAAAGAAATGTACAGGACATTTTTCTTCTTTTTTCTTCCATTGTAAATCTTTTGTAACATTCTAAATGTCTTTAATGTAATTTTTTATTAATGTCTTTTCTAGACACTAGAATCTTTTTTTAACTGTAGTGTACATGTGACAAAAAAAATTGTTTCCATTTTTTTTATATATATTTAATTTATAAGGTGTTTAATGCACTTGTTTATTAATACTTTTCAGAGTTTCCATCTTTTTGGGCAAATTTGATAAATAGTATTTCTAGGTTTTTTCTGACCATGGGACCCCTGATTGTCAGGGTTTTGTTTAATTTTGGGTTGTTGGCATATTGGAACATTATGGAACAAGATCTTTAACTGAATAGCATATGCTCTGATTCACAATGCAGCTTATTCTGGTCTGATATGCCGTGACCTCTTATGGCTCATTGTGCCACAGTAGTGCTGTCGTTGTGGATGAGACTGCCTTGTCACAGAAATAGCCCATGCAGCTTTAGGATATCTAAGGTGCCATACTTATCAGAGTTCGATGTAACCCAGCCTGGCAACAAATCGGAAGCTCTCTTTGATATCTCTGTGTGTGTGTGTGTGTGTGTGTGTGTGTGTGTGTGTGTATTCACAGACATCCGAGAGACAGCGTTTGTGTATGCCATCACGGCAGCGGGTGTGACGCATGCAGTGACTCAGGCCTGCAGCATGGGGGAGCTGCTGCAATGTGGCTGCGAGGCCACACGGAGCAGAGGGCCGCCTCCACGTTTAGCCAGTATTGGCCCAACTGAGGGGGTCAAGTGGGAGTGGGGGGGCTGCGGAGACGACGTAGAGTTCGGCTACGAGAAGTCCAAGCAGTTCATGGACGCCAGGCGGAGGAAGGGCAAGAGTGACATCCGCACGCTGATAGACCTTCATAATAATGAGGCCGGACGACTGGTATGTTAATTCATCTTTATCTTGACACATGTAGCTACAAAATAAAAATAAATAAATGTAAAAAATTGTTTACACAGACTTTCCAGTCTTTTAGTGGCAGTCTAAATGGTAAATTCATAATGGCCTACCTATACATTCAACAAAAATAATGCGTTAACATACACAACTATTCAAAAGTTTGGGGTCAGTTTTTCCTTTTTTCTTAAATAAATTATTACTTTTATTTAGCAAGGACACATTAAATTAATTGACATTAAATACATTTAAAATGTTACAAAAGATTTCTAAATGCTGTTATTTTGAACTTTGTTTATCAAAGATCATCATGGTTCCAAAGAAAAATATGAAGCAGACATAACTTTAACATGGCTAATAATTATTTTTTTTCTTGAGCACCAAATCAGCATATTAGAATGATTTCTGAAGGATCATGTGACACTGAAGACTGGAGTAATGACTGCTGAAAATTCAGCGTTGCCATCAGAAATAGATTTAATTTTTAAATATATTAAAATAGAAAACAGTTAATACAGTATTGTAGGAGTGCTGTGTTTAGTACGATAGTCCGTACTAGGATGCATGTGCGAGAACAGTTAATGCAATAAATGTCATTTTGTCCTGGTATTTAGTTCTTGGATCACACAACCCTTATTATCTATAAAACAATAAACGAAGTTAGGAATTGCTATGACTAGCCAGGTATCTTGTATTTACTCAATTTTTTTTGTTAAAGGCTGCCTCACATACTGTAGTACCTGTCGCCCTCATGCAGATTTTTGTGTAGATGTTCGTAGATGTTTTTTTTTTAATGTTCCTGGTATGATATCAATGTGGATAGATGTTTTGCATTGATGCATAGATGATACAAGCACAGTCGTGTGCTGTTTTGCCTGTACAACCCTTCAGAGATAGTCAAGCTTAAATGAGCAGATCAAAAAGCTTAATGTGCACTTCAAAAGCCCAAGCATGGAAGAGCTCGCAAATGTTATGAAAATATACTTGGCAAAGGCTGGAGAAGACATTATGAACTGAGTTGAGACTAGTTTCATAACATCACCACTCTGTTCCCTTATTGACTGTCTATATTTAATAAAGGAGTGTCATTTTTTTATTAAAAAAAACTAGTGCTTTCAAATTACAGTTATAACATTAACATGCATTCAATATATTAATGCATTTATTTTATTTAACATGGAAACTGTTTCATTCTGTTCTGTGTAAAAACAGCCTTCAGAGCTGATTGGAAGTGATCAGAGCTGCAGTGCAAGCATCCCTTTTAAACACAACCACTCACATACACACACTAAAGTCCCTAGTGGAGCAGGCATTTCATAATAAAGCTCAATAAATCATATACACATATTCTGCAAGTGTCAAACACACAAACTGCAGACCCTAATAATTACAAAATTAATATTAAATTAATCATATTTACTTTTTCTACTTTGAAAGGAACTGGATGTAACTCATAATGATATTTAACTGTTTAACATAATATGAATGAATTTCAAGTAAATGCTGTTTTTATACTTTCTATTCATCAATTAATCACAGTTTCCACAAAAATGTTAAGCAGCAGAACTATTCTGCATTGATAATAAGAAATGTTTCTTGAGCAGCAATTCAGCATATTCAGTGATTTCTGAAGGATCATGTGATACTTAAGACTGGAGTATGGCTGCTGAAAATATTATAACAATTATAATATTTCACAATATTTTCATTAATTAATGCAGCCTTAGTGAGCACGAGTCTCAAAAAAACATTAAAAAGTCTTACCGACCCCAAACTTTTGAATAGTAGTATTTTTCATTTTTCTTTTTCATATTTTAGTATAGCAGAAACAAATTTAAGTGTGTCTTTAATAAAAGGAGTGTTTAAACCTGTTTTCTTTAAGCAATCATCCGATGTCAGCATTGTAGCTAAGTTTGTAATAATGCACAAGAGAAACCTCTGGTGCAAGTGTGTGCTAGATAATTTTGAAGTATACCACTACTCTTATCTCAGTTTACAATTTTATAGTTCATTATTATTCAGTAGAACTAAATCAGTTCTCTAAAGAAGTCAGATGTACGGTTTCCTTCAAGCCATCATCAGTCGGCCACTGGCCAAATCCTCAGATTAGTTATTCGCTAGTGTCAGTAGTGCTTCATCTTCCAGGGGTCACAGCCTAAGGTCCCGTTAGCATGGGGTCAATCACAGGTAAATAGGCATTAAGGGGGCATATAGGCATGTTTGGCAGATGGTGATTTTCTTCTACGTTAACAACTCAAATGCTACGCAGTGACTTGTTTGGAATTAAAGAGAGCAAAAATGTTAATGCAGCATTTATCAGATGTTAATTTCGACAGGTATAGAACTGTACAAATCTCTGTTTTCAAGCTCTTGAATTGGCTTTCGAGTGGCTGGAGGCTAAAGAGGGAGGGGAGAGACAAGGGTAAATTCCTTCTAAATAGTTTCTCCTTTTATCTCACTGAACTATCTTTGTGTCTTGAACTGCAGGCGGTGAAGAATTATATGAGAACTGAATGTAAATGCCACGGGCTGTCTGGCTCTTGCACTCTGAGGACCTGCTGGAAGAAAATGCCTCACTTCCGCGAAGTGGGTGACCGCCTGCTTGAGCGCTTCAATGGGGCATCCAAAGTGATGGGTGGAAATGATGGTAAGACTCTCATTCCAGTGGGGCAGAACATCAAACCTCCGGACAAGCAAGATCTCATCTACTCGGCCGAGTCGCCGGACTTCTGCCTGCCCAATCGGAAGACGGGTTCTTTGGGCACACGGGGGCGAATGTGTAACAGCACGGCGCTGGACGTGAGCGGATGTGACCTTCTGTGTTGTGAGCGGGGCTACCGGGACGAGACAGTGGTCCTGGAGGAAAACTGTCTCTGCCGTTTCCACTGGTGCTGCGTGGTCCAGTGTAAAAAGTGCTTGGTCAGGAAGGAACTGAGTTTGTGTCACTAACCGAGAACCCTTGACGATGGGATTGAGAAGAGCAATTCCAAACAAGGAAGTAGTGCCAGTCTCAGAACAAAAGAATCTACAACATTCCAGATTCATGCATACACATTTCAAACCCCGAGGCTTTGGAAAAGCCTAGATGAGTGTCTGACTTGTGATTCACCCCTCAGAAAAGCCAGGACCACTAGTCTCAATGACTACACTCAAGATTTAGGAGGGGTTCTTCAGCTGTGAAGTCAAGACATTCAGAAATCTTCTTATCAAAGGGCTTTTGTGCATCTTTTTCTGTTAGATGAGCCCTATATACAGTACATTATGAGTGCAGACTGAATGAATGGAAGCACATCCACATCAGCACCACAGCCATGGTGTAATGGCTGTTCATGCTCTGAAGTGGCAGATCGTCAAGGATTTGGCATATTGCTCTGTAAAGTGGGCTAGATATGGAACAAAGACTGTTATTTATAAGCATTTAATACCATCATGACTACTTCTTGTGATTAATGCCCTGTCATTTTCTTTCAAAAGCACTTTGAGAACTTTAAACGGAAAGAGTAAAAGTAAATTTTTCTTTTAAACTCAAAGGTAAAAAGCAAATGCAAGAGAAGCGACATGTAAAAATGTTATCTTTGTGAGATATTTAATCTATGGGGCTTTTAATGCACTTTTACTGATACTGATCACTATTTTTCATTGGTTTGCTCCTAAGTTGAATGCATTTTCATAGAGTTTGTGTTGGTTTTTAAGAGTACTTGTATTGTTGACCTCATATACAGTATATGCTCTGAAAAGCCTTTCAGTATGCTAACACTGCTCAGCAGTTCTCAAAACAGATTACAAATGATCATTAATGACAAAGATCACAGAAATATATGAGAAATTGTCGTTGTTTATCACCTTATTGTTTTGTTGTTGTTCTTTTTCAAAGGATTTCTCACTGGAGTGTTAACAGGTCATCAAAACATCATTTCAACACCATGTTCAATAAATTCAGTGTCATCCAAATGCATTATTTTTGAAATATAATATTTCTGCAGTACAGTTAATGAAATCAGAATACAGAAATGTTAAAGGGGTCATATGATGCTTTTTTAAAGATCATTATTTGGTGTAACAGAATATGTTCACATTTTTGGGGGGGGGGGGGCCTTAAAGTTAAAAAACACATTATTTTTCAAATAGTGTATATTATTGTAGGTCCTCTATGCCCAGCCTCTCTCAAACACTTCGTTTTCTACAAAGTCCCTCCTTTCGACAAGCGCAGACTGCTCTGATTGGCCAGCTGACCCAGTGCATTGTGATTGGCCGAACACCTCATGCACTCATCAGAAATGTAACGCCCCTTACCATAATCGCAAGCTTCATCTTTCAAAATAAATGTAAAGACAGTAAATAATGTCATTAGTTTTACCATCAGTTCAAGCCCGAAAGGGGAACAGAGTCGCGTGTACTGTTTGCAGTACACAAGCCACGGTTAAGACAGCTGACTCCACTGCTGACTCTCTCTGTCTCTCTCACAAACACACCACACACCCAACACACACGCACGCGCACACACACACACACACACACGATGCGCAAAACTCTGCATTTGAACAGTCAATAGCAAATACTTAAACTAATTTTAAGTATTTGTCATAGCAAAGTCAGAATTACCTCCTCTCCTAGGTTCACAAAACGGTCGTCCATAAAATGCACTGCTGTTCTGTTGTAAGTCATTTTAAAGATTCTTAAATGCATCTACTTTTTCGGAAGGCCAAATAAAGTGCTTTTTGCTTTCATCTAGAAACACACAGCATCTCCCTGACACGCTGCTTCAACACTAACTGCGGTTACTGCAAACCACGCTTCTTTCTTTGCATGCACATTTGGGCGGCATTATGCAAATATTTCCACATAGTGAGGTAGATATGTGGGGGCGTGTTAGACCGAGCCGTTTTAGGGGGTCGTGGCAGAGTCTTAACTTTGAAAAAGAATATCTCTTTGGTTTTAGCCTGTAACACTCCAAAGAGAAAGGAAAACTTGAAATCGCATCATATGACCCCTTTAAGAAACAGACATAAAGAATGCAGAGCTTCGCAAGCTACTTAAGTGGTCTGCCATGAGACTTTCATCGAGTGTTAATCTCAAGCACCCTGTCCTTTGTTTGGAATACATTGCATTTTTGTAAAATACCTTCACAATATATCATCTGGAGTTTGAGCCACAGACCATTGAGAAATAAAATTTTCAGATGCATTCGTTTTAGGCACATAAGCAAAATAGATTTGAGACTGAAAATGACACTAAATATACACTAAATGTAAATTAAGATGAAATGTGTTGCTTGAATGACTGCATCCAGCTCTATTCATCTGTAGACTCTTCTAAATTTGTTGATCCTCTCTCTTACGCAACTTCATGTCTGAAAAAAAATGTGCGGAAAGATGTAAAAAATTATCTACTACTCCTCAAAACAACTGTTTATAAAGTGATCTTGCAATAATTAATTCCAGAACTGTATATTTTTAGATATTTAATCATAATGCATTTCAGATTTGAAAAACAGAAGACTGGAAGCGACATTCCTACTTATAGCTGCTCATCACTGAATAAAATGCACAAAAACATATTTCTCAGTTATTCTGACATATTTATCAGTGGGTTTTTTCTTGCCTAAAGAAAATTATGATATTATCTATCTATCTATATATCTATCTATCTACTACTTATATATATATATAGAGATATATTTACGACTTGTAATTGACAAGTGAGACTACACGTGGTATAAAATGTACGATTAAAGAGTTTACTATTCTCTAACATATTCAGATTGACAGACAAGACCTGGCGAGAATCCATTTCTAAAGGTTTGGGTCAATAGTCTGTCTTTGTCTCTCATTTTTCCTCAATGATAATTTGGTTAAATGTTGTAACTCTCACATGACGTTTTGACTGGGAGATATTATCCCATTTCAGCCTGAGATATTTATATAGACAGCATAATGAAGCTTATGTCACACTTTCCTTTCATTGACATTAAACAAATCATACAAATGTTGTTCTAACTGGCTCACTTCACACAGGGTCAAGGCTCAATGTTTCCCACCTCGCTCTCGCTACGGCAATTCAGAGATTTTAGTTTCAAGTGTATCGCTGTGCCACTCAGAATAAGGTGTTGTTTTGAGTTATTTACGCAGTTGAAAAAGACTCCCTTTGTATTAGTATGAGTCCTGCAAGACGGCACAAGTTCATATTTTCCAGGAATTTAAGCTGTGTTGAACAGTGTTGAAGATAGAGGGGAAGATGGAGAACGGGAATGTGCCAGGAGCATTGGTGAGGGAATGAGAGACAGAAAGAGACACAGAACGATAGACAGCCCAGAGCAGGACGACAGCAGAGTCATACTGCAGACAGCCAATAGATTTATAGAAGCATTGGTATTAATATAGGTGCTGTGTTTCAATGTATTTAAACACACACACACTGTGGCTGTGGAATGTGCAGGATGGGACAATCGTTCTATCTTTGCCTGCTGATAGTAAAACACACAGGGCACTAATGAAAGCCTGCCACTGTGGGTGGATACACGGCATGATGGGATACACTCTCATTTCCTTGTATCACCCAGACAATGAGGTACAAAGACGCTCAGACGAGAGGCCATGAACTCTAGTTGCAAGTGCAGAGGTGGTAATCATCACCTCTGAATTTATGATTCAAGATTTTTTGCAGTAATGGAGAATTTACTGTAGGATTTATATCAACATAGAGCAAAAAGTGTCTGAAAGCACAGAAAGGAAATGGTTTATGTGCATGTGTACACAGGTGGATGTGTGTGGCAGATAGCCTGAGTGAATAAAACTGTAACGTAATACCACCATGCGTCCCCCTTGTTCTGACAACCAGTCTTTATCTAAATAGAGATGCTTGCTTTAGGAAAACATACTCATAAAAGTTGAGCTGTGAATAAAGGCTTTGAAACCTCGCAGGAGATTTTATCAGGAGGTAATCAGTCTAATTGCAACTTAGGCTCTGTCGACATATCTGCGAGTCTGTGAGGGGGCCTGATGGAATGGAAGAGTTCACTGTACAAAATTTTTTGCAAAAAAACAGCAATTTTTGTCAAATTTATTAAAATTACTGTGACTTAACAGTTCAGGTCTAGTGCATTACAGTAATCTTTACTCATAATTGTGTGATTTCCATAATATGCACAACAAGAATAACTTTAATTTGAAGAATTAACTTTAAGTAGCTCCCCCCCCCCCCCCACCCCCACAACACCACACACACTAAGTTAGTGGTTTATAATAAGACATGAGACATTCTTATACCAAAATGTGTGTGTGTGTGTGTGTGTGTGTTTTCTGGGACAACATTCCTTGTTGTTCCCCATGATGGCTGCCCTGCACCTGATTATTTAATAGAGATTATCTTTTTTACTATAACATGGCTACATAGCCTATAGGCCTACTGTAAATGTAGCAAGTTACAGTCCTAAAGTCAATCACTAAACTTTTTTCTGCATTTATTTACTGCATGTAATAGTGCAACCAACTGTGTTACCACAGTTGCACTGGCTCTGAAAATGTTAATTGCATTCAAATTTAATACAACCGTTATTATCCCACAATGCAACATAATGCAGTTATAAATTGTGGAACTAATCTGGGTTATTTTCACAGTAAAATTCCGAATACAGTTATTAATTGTAATAAATTACTGCTAAATCTTGTAAAATCCTGGAGGTCTTTTACATTGGTATATTTATGCGTTCTGCTACAGGGCATGGAAGTTCAGCCGTTTCGAGGAGGGCCGAAATAGCCTAATCTCCCCTAATGGCAACGACTCTGTTCGGTAAATAACACAATTACCTGCACCATTTCTTTTTGTGGATAACCGGAGTTTAGTGCTCGGTTGTTAACCTTTCAGTGTCAGGATTTTAAGTGCTGATAATATCTCCAGAACAAAGCTTAGGCCTACTCATAGTTACCATTTTTGTCTCTTTTTGAACGGACTAAAACATAAAGAGACCCAGCGTGCAAGTCTGTGTCAATAAACAATGTTGTGTGCGTGCTCTCCGCACTGAAATCGCCAGATGGAAATTGAGTCCCTGTCCTCAGTTAGGTCAGGCTTGCTGTTTCCAAAATGGACCTGCAATGAAGTGTTTATGGATTTGTGGTTTGCAGGCATACGGTCTTAAAGGATGATGCAAACCTCTGGACACACACACACTCACACACACTCACACTCACTCACTCACGCTCTCTCCGTAACACACTGCCTTCCACTTAACACTAGATGGAGCTATTTGTCTCATTTCATGGCTGCATGCTTCACGGGAAACTCTTCAGATAATTCTGTGCCTCTGAAATACACCGATTAAATACAGTACAGTGTAATTTAGATCATCAGTAGCAACCAAATAAAAGACACCTTTGAATATAGTGTATAACCTAAGAAGAGTGCGAACAAAGATATAAGAAATTGCATGAAATGCCACTTGTGGAAAAGAGGTCCAGTAGGCCTACTACCGAAATAATTTGCTTTAAAAGAATATACTTAAATGTGAACTGAATGTAATATTTTGGGGCCATGTTATTTATAATAAAATGAAAATGAATTATAAATTAATTTATATTAGGCCTACATGCAGTTAGTTGAACTTAGACCCACTGTATATGTAATTTCATAATTCCTAAAAGTGTCTTTTGAAACTATTCTGCTATTAAAACTTGTATGCCATGTAATTAAATATATTTATAATTACACATTTGTAATGATTAAGTTGCAATTTAACATGTATAATGTATAACTTTAAATATAATATCAAGTAACACACTATAGTTCAAATGATAATCAAGTACATTATGTGCTGTAGTCAATACATCAAAACATCAAAAGTGTACTTTAAAGCATGACAAGATTATGATTTAAAATGTACTTTTAATTTGACATTATTACAAAGTACACTTTTTAAAAGTGCACTTAAGAAACAATCATGAAAATGTACTCTCTTCAAGTACACTTAATTGACCTTTAATTTCATTAATATTGTATTATCTGCAAGGGCAGTTTTAAAAAAATATACTTTTAAGATTTGAAGCACATTCAATACAATTAAAGCTGCTGTCCGTAACTTTTTTTGGTTAAAAATTATCCCAAATCAATATTTGAGAAAGTACATAACCAGCCAGTGTTCGAAACTATCGCCTTACATTAGCCCGATTCACAACGGTTAGCTTATAATAATGTTTTCTAATTTGAGTGGTACATGTAGGTTTTCGCAGGAAATTCGAGCATGGCACTGCATCATTACGTCACTTCTGTAAACATAAAGAAGTTGTCCCGGCTACTAGGCTATCGCATTTGAGGATCATGCAGGTGGCCTATCGTTTATAACCTTTTCTCACAGCAGCCAGAATAATTAAATGTATTATTTTGATGGCGGCTTGTAATCCAGAAAGGATTACGTGTTTATGAAACACATGTGAATGAAATTAAATTATATTCCCGTTTTAAATGTGCTTCTGATTAAAAAGGAATAAAATAGCCTGGGATTATAAAGATTTGTATTTTAAAGACAACCAGTTCGAAGGGAGCATAATTTGCTTTTTGGGTTAAAAGAATTTCTTAATATGAAATTCGAGTGGTATGACAATTAGAGATTAGACTGTACAGAAATTGAAATCTACTCGCTTATACACACTATACTCATAGTCCCGCAATGCTAATGTTGTTAACATTAACAATTTGAGAATAAAGTATAACAATAATAATAATTTGCACGGTTTGATGTGATATGAGCAAACCTATCTTCAGATTTAATCACCATTGGTAGCGAGATTTATTGTAATGCTTTTTTCTCAGTTGGTCAGAACAACGTGTTCCTTCGGCAGACTTGTTACTTGTTCAGATGGCAATATATGGTGAAAATTTTTATTTGAGTCATATATTCCAAGATGTAGTCTAGAATCTGTGAGTGCAAAGTACAATATCCACACCGGTGCGGTGACTGAGTGCCACACAGACATACTCCTCTAAATATTAGATTCATCTGCGCTGGAGCCATGCCGCAGCACAACCCACATAAGGAAGATAAGTCCGCACACAGCCGCAATTGCAGGTTTTCAAACAGAGATGGCGACAAAGAGGCAAAACTTACGGACTGCAGCTTTAAGTACCAATTCATTTCACAAGGGACTTTGGGAACGTTGATATGTTCAGTGGTGTGATTTACAATAGCCAAATAAAACTGTTTTAAACAATATTTTGATAATTCTGTAATAATTATTGTGCTTGTACATAATACTAGTTATTCTAAAATTAACTGGGAAACTACTGTAAAGTAGTAACTGGCAAATATTACCTTAAAAACCTGTCTTGTTTTTAAGGTAATACACCTAAGTTTAGTTGTGTTGGTGTTACCTGTGTAGGTTAATTCAGTGGTTTTACATATTGTAATATTTTTTTACTTGAATTTTACCACATGAAGCACAGTTAACATTTTATTATTTTTTTTCAAGATTCCGTCGCCTTGGAATTATAAGGTTCTATCTGACATTTTTGTCAAATTTGAGTTATTCACATATCCTTATTCTGTGACAACTTATTTGCATTATGTGATGTTTTTTTTTTAAGTTGTGAACATTTTGGGACTTTTTATTTAGAAAACAAAAAGGTTCTATCTACAAAGGCAAGGTTCTATCTGTGAGCCAATCAGCACTTCGAATGCACACAAGAGGACCAATCAGGATCAACTTTCTTTGTCATGTCGCCGAACTGCTACGTGACAGCAGGAATGATTAAATGTGAAATATTTTAATTGCAAAATATTTTTTATTCTATATAGACAGTGAAACATTTTTCAATGTTTATTATCCCTTAAAGAAAGAGGTAATAAAAAAATTATAAAAGAAGCTGTTTTCTGATTTTCTATTTTTGTAAACAGTGTATAGGGTGCTTAGCCGACGGAGGAGGCCAATGTAATAGTGTAAGTATATTTTTTTCTGCGCAACAATAATTAAATATCTGGTGACTCAATAAATACAATTCACCTTTATTCCTCAGAGTGTCACTGTTTAATTACCCACCATATTCCTGCATAAAATTACAAATCTGCAATGGGAAAAAAAATTATTCGCATGCCTTTTATGCTTACTTGAAACAAGAAGAAAAAAAAAAAAAGATATGTCCTAACAATATGAAAATAAATTAATAAAAAAAGCATTCATTTACCTTTCTAACATATTGGAACATTGTTACAACCCTCATTTTATGTTTTAAAACAATTTATAAGTAAACTGTTTGTATTTCTTGAAAACTGTTGCTTCAATGAATGTTTTGCAAGATAGAACCTTATAATTCCAAGTGGAAAATGACTTTTTAGAATTAGAAGCTTCTATCTGCATTTGACCTGTTCCAAAAATCCCCATTTACAAATATGAGAGGATTTTGATATTGTACATTTAGAATACAATTAGGGTCCCTGTCATTTTCATGTTTAAAAAAAACTTGTTCCCCATATAATTTTTGCTATATGTAATGCAAAAACTTTGAAGCTCAATATCACAAAACTGCTCAGAATGCAGATAGAAACTTATAATTCCAAGGTGGCGGTTTGTACTTTAAAATTATGTTCACACCAATAATGTGGCAAAAGTGGGGGAGCGGAAGGTTAATTAAAAAAGATGAAAAACATTGTGTTGTCCCTTAAAAATATATACATATTTTAACCAGTAAAATGCTGATTTTGGTTCAAAATCAATACTCTATTCAAAATCCATGATGTAGACAAGTTAGATACCCATTAGGGGTGGGAAGATTCACGATTCGCTCGGTTGCACGGCATACAAAGTTAACAATGCGATGCCCCCAATGGGGGGGGTTTTTTAAAAAGTGTGCATCGGTACAAGTTGTGGAATTTATATCGGATTGTATCGTTTCTCCATATTTGCATCGGTAAAAACGATTAATTTATATATAAGTTAGTGGATGCGCGATACTTTTATTATTTAGAAAGTGACCAATATTTTATATGTAGATTGATTTCTCCTCGCTAAACTGTTTCTCAAGCGCATTCTCTCATCACTGCTGCTCACCGATCACAACACCACGGAGACCCGAGGAAAAGCAAGGATTAAAGTCCAAAACATTGACTTGAAATAACCTAACAAATCAAACGAGGCTAAAGCGGTTCCATAAATGACAAATTAAATTCACACAATCTCACTAATTTTTGCACGCTTATTCTTTAACAGACCTAATGTCGATCATGGATCAAATCGATCCACCATGACAAACAGCGAATATCTGTGCTGTTTAATGCATTTGAGATGTGATGAGTTTTCCTCAGTGCATAACTGACATGTCACAGGTATATTTTTCATCTGTAAATGTTAGAAAGTCATGCAAACATATCCATTTTGATGTCAAGAGTGGGCGAGGCACACGAGAGCAACGAGCGCAGCTGTGCGCATGCATGCTAAACAGACAGAGCGCAATCGAATAGGAGCGCAATAATTCTGAGTAAAATATACATTTTGCTAAACAATTTGTTTTTGGACATTAAATGTGTCTTTTGTAGAATTTTAAACCTACATATAAAGTGTATTTTTATGATAGCAGTAACTGTAAGTGTACTATTGTAATGGGTAAATCAAAAGTAAGCTAGACACTACTAATTACTAAGCTCAAATAAGTTAATGTGTGTTTCTTATAGCAGTTAAAATGTAGTCATATTCTTTATTATTTATTTTCATTTTTAATTCAGTGATCCAGGGGCCAGTTAGCCACCATCTTAAGACTGTGTCTTAAAAAATTGTTTGACCAACTAGCAGTTGCCAAACGGTAATCAGTCTTACTTTTCCAATAAAAAATAAGACCAATCTACCTTTTCATAACTGAATTTAAAAAGCTATGACCAGTCTTGAAGAAAAACAATTAGTTGACTAACTTTTTAAGACTAGTCTAAACAGTTTATGCAACCGGTTAGTTTCTCAGCATAAGTTGCCACAGTGACTAAGCTTGATCTAGAGCTATGTTAAATTTGCTTTATGGAACCAAACCATTTGACAATGAGTCAGAATAACTGAAATAAGCCTGGCTTATTTGGTTAGCTTGTTTTATGAAACAGGCCTCGAGGCATTAAAAGTGATCATATTTTCTCCATTGCATCATATTGCATCGAATCGCATTGTGTTGAATCGAATCGAATCGAAATCGGATCGCACTGCATCGTAACGGGGTGAATCGTATCACATCGCATCGGTAGCTGCTTCATATGTATTTTTAATGTATCGTATCGTTGGCTATGCATCGAGATGCGTATCGTATCGGCCTGAGTCATGAGATGCACATCCCTACTACCCATGCAAAACACAACTAGGCACAGTTTTTACAGTGATTACACAGAGCCCTAAAGTGTACTGTAGCAAACAGAACAATAAACATGATCTATAAAGAATAATGGGTTTTCCAATCAATGCATGATATACAATGAATGAGACCATAAAGTGCATAGAGGATGGAGTTGGTAGTTGGTAGCAGACCAGCAGCACCTGTCAGACAGTCGTATGAAATTAGTTTGAGGGTTAAGAGCTTGGCTGAAGTGGGAAGATACTCTTCTGAAACCCGGTGGTCTTTGCGAATAGGGATTTGTTGTACATTCCAAGAGAAAAGTTGGAAGAACTGATGCGCAGAGGGATAAAAGGGATCAAAGATTAATTTGGTGTCCCAGAGTGCAGTTTAGAGGGAATGCTTGCATCTGCTATTCAGTGTCGTTCTATTTTTTTTGTACAGTTAGGTGATGTTGGGGTGCTTTGAGTGATTTAATTTTATTTTATTTTTTAAGTAGACAAGAAGCTGCTGTTTAATTCATCAAATAGGCTCTTCATTTGCTGGACTTTACTGTTGTTTGATTCAGAAGTCCTCTCAGACAGATTTAGTATGTGAATGCAGTGCATTGTGGGAGGTTTACCAGAATCTTGATGAAGACATCCTGCAAGGTCAGAAACGAATAACTCTTGCTTCTGTTATCTTCACCATCATCTTAATGACCACAATTCCCAAGTGAAACGCTCCCTCAGTTTTATACCCTCTGTCTGCCATTTTCTCATTTCGCTCCTCTCTCTATCTCTCTCTCTCTCTCTCGCTCTCTCTCTCTCTTTTCTCTCTCTCCAGATCAGAAGCCACCAGCATGCAGAATTCATTTTGGAATTCTTCTCTGGGTAAACGGTTTGCTCACGAATGCATAACAGAAGCACGGATCTGTGCAGAATAAGGGGTATGTGCTTCAGCATAAGAGGAAATCCCCTGTGACGACCCTTACCACAAACTTTGTACACAGTTGTTTCTGTATATTGTATGTATATACCGTGGGGTTCAAAAGTCAGAGACCACAGTGAAAATATAAGATTTTAAAAATGTAATTAAATTCTGGATTTAAACAAAAGGTTTTAGGATGGTTTTGAACTTGGAATGTAAAAAAAAAAAACCGTTTTCAAATCACATGTTAAAGTGGTAAAGATATCTTTCATTGTTAAATATATATTACTATAAATAAAGTTTTAATTTGATCAAAACATTATTTATAATGTAGTCATGAATATGTGAGTGGTTCGTAGGGAAGATTTAAAGGAATTATTCAGCAAGGTTGAATTAAGTTGATCAAAAGTGACAGTAAAGACATTTATAGTTTGTGTAAATACTTCAAATAACGCTGTTATTTTTTACTTTCTATTCATCAAAGAAAAAATGGTTTCTACAAAATATTTATCAGTACAACTGTTTTCAATATTGATAATAACAAGCACTGTTCCTTGTTACTGCATATGTAGGGGGAGACTGGGGATGATAGTAACACCTTTTGCTTGAGGGTCAGTAACTTAGTGGTTGTTCATGCTAGACCTCTCAAACTTTGATACACCATAGCCACATTTGTCTACCACAAATAAAACTCACTTGAACTTGTACTACACAATCACAGATTATGTGAGTTAATGTCAAATACAAAGAGTTCCATTGTTACAACCTACCCCACTACTGGGGTGAGTTGTAACACTAGCTAGGGATAGATGTAACAATAAGAGGTAATTTGGTGAAACAATATCCACACTTTCCAGATTTATGCAAGACTTATTGAAGAACAAAAATGAAAAATTTAAAACTAACAAAAATATTCTGGAACTTTAAAATCAAGACTATAACAAAATGCTGTGTGTGTGTGTGTGTGTGTGTGTGTGTGTGTGTGTGTGTGTGTGTGTGTGTGTGCGTGTGTTGGTCTGTAAGTATATTCTCGTTTTGGAACTTAAACTTAAACAATAACCATTCTGTGTGTGTCAGTGTGGTTGTGTGTGTGTTGGAACTTTAAACTTAACAATGTAACAAATTTATGTGTGTCAGTGTGTGTGTGTAGTGTATTTCTTATGGGACTTTAAACTTAACACTATAACAAATTGCTGTGTGTGTCAGTGTATGACAATTTTTAATGAACTGTTACAACTATCCCCACCCCAAGCAGCCATTACATATCTAACTCTTTTAGCATGTGGGTTTGAAGTTAGCATTAATGTCTAGCATCAAATTAAACTAGAGAAATGGCTACTTAAGCTACTTTTAAAAAAAATGTATCTACATTACAATGAATGCTAGGCAAAAAATAATCTTGATTAAAAAAATTACTTTCTTACCTGAAAATCACTTTTTTGGTGATAAAATTCACAATCTTGCTCACAGACACATGCCACTTCTCCTGATAGCTCAAAATGGAGATGTGAGTGTATGATATGGATGACATCACCATAGGTTGTTTCTGATTGGTCAATCTGACAGTGTTACAACTAACCCCATGTTACAACACTCCCGGGTCTCCCTACTGTACATATTAAATGAAAAAATGCAAACTAGAAGCATTTTCACTGGTGGTATCCATTTTTTCCCTACTGTACTTCCAACAATGGCAGTTTTTCTGTATGCTATACTAAATTGTGGCACACTGCCATCCATCCGAGCATATTTCTAACGGCGAACGACTTTCTTATCTCTAATACCTTCTCCTGCTTCACATACACCTTTATAGTCATATCATCTGCTGCAGTAACCCAAACATTTTCACAGTACCAAGAAAAGCAAGCAAGCGGGTGTAATTCTGCTCAATTAGAGATACGAGCAGTACCCAAGCGGGTTAAAGGAAAACGCTCCGGTTACGTCGAACCCCCTTCGGTTCCTGAGTAGCGTGGGAACGAGACATCACGGAGCTATTTCTCCGTTATGGGAACTCCTTCCCTTCCAACCTTTCCTGAAGTCCTATTGGCTCCCGCCAGTCAAATGACTGGCCAATTGACGCGAAGTATGCAACCGCATGCAAATACTGACGAGCTCAAGCGGCAGTATAAAATGCGGTGCACGCGACAATTACGTCAGAATCGGATACTGAACGCAGCTCTAGCTGATCGAGTAGCGAACACCGCGACCACCGTGATGTCTCGTTCCCGCTCTCAAGGAACCGAGGTTACGATAGTAACCGGATACGTTCCCTCTCGAGCTTTCACGAGACATCACGGAGATATTTCTCCGTTATGGGAACGATATTCAATCCCGCCGTGAGAGAGGCTACGAGCAGCCTGTACAAGTTACACACTCAGCGAAGATAGAACACACACAATTCCCAACCAATAGCGACGCTTGTTAGGCGGGCTCGCAGCTGATAGGTGGAGATAAGCCAATGAGCGTCTAATGCCCAGGCATACGAAATTTGCATATCTGGTCATTAATAACGTCGGCTGCGCTGAGAACAGGGCAGAAGCAACAACATTATTGTCAGGGGCTGCACAGAGATAGCGGTATTAAGCAGCATAACACATAACATGATAATCGAGGCAGCAACACACGAATAGAGGTAGCATAAACGTGAATCAGTCACTCACCGACAGCACTCGGGAGGCTAAGGACTGAACGTCCAGCTTGTAAAACCTGGCGAAGGTATTCTGAGAAGACCAGCCGGCTGCAAAGCATATATCTTGAATAGACATACCTCTCGACCACGCCCAGGAGGAGGCGATAGCTCTTGTTGAGTGGGCCCTAATGTGAAAGGGGCATTCCAAACCTTGGCTCGTATAAGCAGCCGTGATAGCGTCCACAATCCAGTGGGAAAGACTCTGTTTTGACACGGCCCGGCCCTTCACACAACCACCGTAGCACACAAAAAGCTGGTCAGATTGCCGAAAGTTGGCCGAACGGTCAATGTAAATCCTCAAAGCCCTGACGGGGCACACCGAAGTCTGAGCGTCCGCATCACGCGAGGTCGATGACTCAGAAGACAGGGCAGACAGCGAAACAGTCTGCGCTCTGAAGGGGGTAGATAGTGATTTAGGCACGTAGCCCGGCCTCGGCCGGAGAGTGACGCTGCAGTCGCCGGGTCCGAAGCGAATACAATCGCTGTCCACAGAAAACACATGTAAATCCCCTATGCGCTTAGCCGAAGCAAGGGCAAGAAGAAGTGCAGTTTTGAGGGATAGCTCCTCATATCAACTGATGCTAAAGGCTCGAATGGTGGCTGTGAAAGAGCTCTTAACACCACCTCTAGGTCCCAGGGCGGGACTGAAGGCGGACGTGGGGGATGCAATCTCCTCGCTCCCTTAAGAAAACTCACCACCAGCGCGTGCCTACCGATCGATTGCCCGCCCAGCGGGGAACGAAATGAGGCAATAGCGGCCACATAGACTTTCAGTGTTGATGGCAGAGATCCACTATCCAGTCTGTACTGTAGAAAATGCAGAACATCTGACACGGAGAAAGCAGCCGGGTCGATATGAACATCATGGTACCATTTCACAAACACTCCCCATTTCAGAGCATACAAACGCCTCATGGAGGGCGCCCGTGCCTCAGAGAGCGTGTCGAGCACACGAGAATGCAGAGCATTCAGCTCCTCTGATATCCCCGAAGCAGCCACACATGAAGGCTCCATAACTCCGGGTTCGGGTGCCACACCGAGCCGCTCGCTTGAGACAGCAGATCCTTCCTGATAGGGATCGGCCAGGCCGGCGCTACCAGCAGCTCTGTCAGGTCCGGGAACCAAGGCTGGTTCGGCCAGTTCGGGGCGATGAGTATCACCGAAGCCCCCTCCTCCCTGATCTTGCATACCACCAGCTGCATTATCTTGATCGGAGGAACACATACAACCTGGCTGCTGGCCAGTGCGATGTCAGAGCGTCCCCCTCCAGCGGGGAGTGAGACAGGGAGAAGAACAGCGGGCAGTGCGCATTCTCGCTCGTGGCGAACAGATCCACCTCCGCTCTCCCGTAGCGGGTCCAAATCATCCGAACCGACTTGGGGTTCAACCTCCACTCTCCTTGAGGAATCCCCTTCCTCGAAAGCATGTCCGCCCCGCGGTTCAGGAGACCGGGGATGTGCGCTGCTCTGATGGAGAGAAAGTGACGGTCCGCCCATAGCAGGAGATTCGCTGCTTGCTTGTACAAAGCCCTGGAACGTATGCCTCCTTGGTGATTTATGTACGAAACCACAGACATGGTGTCGGTGCGAATCAGTACCTGTCGCTGATCCAGCTGCGGTCGAAAATCCTTTAGAGCTAAGAACACTGCTCCCAGCTCCAAGCAGTTTATGTGCCACCGGCTCTTCTGGCCAGGCCAGGTTCTGACCACAGCACTGAAGCCGGCATGCCCATGCACACTGCTCCCCATCCACGAGTCGATGCGTCCGTCGTGACCACAACGCGTGACGTCACCAAGCCCAGGGGAACCCCCCGGCTGAAGAGATCTGGGTTGTGCCACGGCCGCAGAGCTTCGATGCAGCCGCGGGAGACGGATGCGCAAACGGCCCAAAGTCCACGCCGTCCAAGGGACTCGAGAATTCAACCATAATTGCAGGGGGCGCATGTGTAGTAAGCCCAGGTGACATACCGCCGCAGCAGACGCCATGAGCCCCAGCAGCCTCTGAAATTCCTTCAAGTGAACAGAGCTGCCCAGTCTGAAATGGCGCAGGGAAGACAAAATGGCCGCCGAGCGCTCCCGAGAGAGGCGGGCTCTCATCTCCACCGAGTCGAAGCACACTCCCAGACATGTTATAGACTGACTCGGGGCGAGAATGCCCTTACACACATTCACACATAGCCCCAAGAACTCCAAGTGACGAAACAGTTTGTCTATATGGCTGTCTATAGTGTGTCCAGTGACTGAGCTAAGATCAGCCAGTCATCCAAATAATTGAGAAAGCGCATCCCGCTCGCTCTGAGGGGGGAAAGTGCTGCATCCATGCACTTCGAGAAAGTGCGGGGGCCAAAGCCAGCCCGAACGGGAGAACAGAGTATTGGTACGCTGTGCCCTCGAAAGCAAACCTCAGAAAATGTCTGTGATGCGGTGCTATCTGAATGTGAAAGTACGCGTCCTTTAAATCCACGGACGCAAACCAGTCCCCGGGGCGAATTTGCGCCAGGATCTGTTTCAGCGTTATCATCCTGAACGGACGCTTGCAAAGCGCTTCTGTTGATGGGCCTGAGATCTAGAATCGGGCGGAATCCCCCGTCTCTTTTGGGTACCACGAAATAGCGGCTGTAAACCCGCTCTCCAGCTCGCTGGGAGGGATTCGTTCTATCGCTCCTTTTTCGAGCAGACTGCATACCTCTTGTCTCAGAACCAGGGCGTTTCGGGGTAATGTTAGAGACTGCACCACGCCATTGAAACGGGGTGGTCTGCGTCTGAATTGAAGGGTATACCCACGCTCTATCACACCGAGTAGCCAGCGCGAGATTCCCGGAATAACTTCCCACGCGCTCAGGAACTGACATAGCGGCTTTTGCGGCTTGGTCGTTGGATGCACCGGCGAGTGTGTGGGCGGCGGCTCTGCACTACTCTGAGGCGGGGCGAGCGGCACCGCACTAACTGAGTGAGGAGGAAGGAAAACGGAAAGGGAAATAGCTCTTTTGTGAGAATGTATGCATTTTTATTGAATGAACATCCAACACACAAACATTTGAACGCATGAACTTGTGGCGCTTGGGAGCCGGGCCGCTCATGCATTCTCCTCCTCTCTTCAGACCGTCAGGACGACGGCTTAGCCGGCGGCGGCGGGCGAGAGTCATGTCGCGGGCTCCTCCGCTGGCTGTGGCGTTTCCTCCCAGGACCCCACGCCTTTCTCCGGAAATCCGGCTCCTGGCGAGGAGAAGTAACGTTAGCCGTCACCGCTGTGGTCGCTGGCCTGGGGTTATCCCTCCGCTGGGAAGAGCCAGGTGCCGACGAGGATCTGGATCTCGCCGTCTGCTGCTGGAAAGCGCGCCTCGGCATCACGTGACTCATGGCTTTGGCGCGCTTTTGAGCCTCCGCGAAGCGCTCAGTAATGGACTCCACGGCATTACCAAAAAGGCCGGAGGGAGTCACAGGAGCATTCAGCAGCACTTTACGGTCAACATCCTTGAGGTCAGCTAGGTTCAACCAAAGGTGCCTCTGAAGGACGACCATAAAACCCATGACCTTACGCACGGCCTGGGCCGCTCGCTTCGTCGCCATCAGCACGAAGTCCGTCGCCGCGCGCAGATCCTAAACGGCCTCTGCCGTGAGGGCTCCGCCCTCCGCTGCCTGCAGGAGCTTCGCCTGAAAAACCTGCAGCACTGCCATGGCGTGCAGCGCGGAAGCCGCCTCGCCATCAGACGCATATGCTTTATTGGCAAGGTGGGCGGTGGTCCTGCACGGCTTCGAGGGGAGGCTGATGTCCGAGCCTAGGGTCTTGGCCGCTGCAGGATACAGGTGCGCAGTGACGGTCTCCTCGACGGGGGGAGAGCGCACATACTCGTGGGCCTCCGCCCCATCCACGTGGAAAAAAAATGGCCTGTGTGGCAGAGTGAACGCGCGCAGATTGGGGCGCAGACCATGTTTTCACCAGCTGCTCGTGTACGTCGGGGAAAAAAGGGGACCGACGTCCTCGAGTCAGCTTTCCGGGTGGACCTGAAATACCAGGAGTCAAGCTTACTCCTGACAGGCTCCTCTGGAGGACTCCAGGTAAGCTCCAACTCCTGGACAGCCCTTGACAGAACCCTCACGAGCTCCTCCTGGAGGTCTGGGGCCCCATGCTGTCCGGCTGATCGAACTCCGATCCCGCCCAATCCTCCCTCCCCGAGGCCGAGATGGACATCGAGTCATCCCCCCCCTCCTGGCTAAAGGATACAAACTCCACGACGTTGGAAGGAGGGCGGAAGCAGCCCTCGGGGAGTGAGACCGGGGAACGGTGTGACCGTTGGGGTTGGTGGAGCGACAAGACGACGCTCCCGTCAACGGGAGGGCCCACCAGCGGCACGCTGGCGGCAGTGGGCCTCATCCCGAATAAGCCGCGAGCCACATCGCGGCGGGTCCAGAGCACGCGGGCCGGAAGGTCCCCGCAATGCCCGCAGTTTGACTCGTCCAGCGCCGCCTCGGCGTGGGCCAGGACCAGGCAGGCGACGCAGTAGTCGTGCTGATCCAGCGGCTCTATCGGTCCCGCGCAGATCTTGCAGATTGTTGCCATAGTGAATTCAAAAGGTGAAGTAGAAGATTCTGACGTAATTGCCGCGTGCACCGCATTTTATACTGCCGCTTGAGCTCGTCAGTATTTGCATGCGGTTGCATACTTCGCGTCAATTGGCCAGACATTTGGACTGGCGTGAGCTAATAGGAACTCAGGAAAGGTTGGAAGGGAAGGAGTACCCATAACGGAGAAATATCTCCGTGATGTCTAGTGAAAGCTCGAGAGGGAATCAAGCAACGGCTAGCGGTTGTCAAATAAAATGGCTTAGCCAACTCAGCAGCTGGCCACGTACCTGACGGCAGGAATCTCACCAGTGGAAGATTTTTGTGATAGGGTGCACAAACCGAACATCTCCTTTAATTCAATAGGAGAAGTAGGGCCAGTAGGGGGAGCTTCAGATACCATGTCCTAACTAATGCACGACTAGTGCAGTCGTACATTGTGGCGTAGTTCATTGTGATTAAATACAGAACACCAAATGTTCAAAAATGTATTTATCCATTAAAATAAATATTTGATCCATCAACAACAATAAAATTGTATCTACATATTTATCGACACAACATCTGCAGTTGTTGATAGAAATGTTCATTTTTTTAAGGAATTATGTTCCGCTGTTGAAAAGAATATTTAAGTGTCTAAATTAACTGCAGGTCTCCATCAAAGAGAAAATTTTCTGTTGTGCTGTTTTCAAAGTGAGTTTGCATGTTATTAAGTCCAACAACTTGTAGATGTTATAAAAAACCGCTAATACCACACTGCAGTGAACAATTTTACAAACGATGTGACTATGATCAAAACAGACCGCATCATTCCATGGCCTATAAAGATCTTTTGCGGCCAATTTAAGACATCTCTTAAACAGCACAAGACACTCTTTGTTTGGGTTGCTAAGACAGTCAATAACAAAACTTCTCTAATCCCCCAAATGTTTTGCTCCAACGCAATGAACATTTAATTGATTACAACCATCCCCATCTCCACATATCAACAAGCAGATCAGAGGGCAACGGTTCTTGGGAGCTGCGCATGCTGCGCTGTACCGCACAGTGCTTATTTTCCTCTATTCTTTGAGTGTCCTCAATTTCTGTGTCTTAGGAGCCAATACCTACACCATTAGGCCAATCAAAAAGTCCTTTTCCCATCATGCTCTAATGGCTTTAACAACAAAAAAGAGACAAATATTCCTGTGGGAAAAACAAAAGCTTAGTACTCATCTTTATTCTCCCCTGAAAAAAAGGAAAGGTTTCCCTGCAAGAACTCATTTCTCCGCAGATGTGTCATTGCTCCACAGCAGGGGGTTGAACTTTCTAATTATTTTAATAACCTTCTTAGTGAGACGTACTGCAGGAGCTCCAGTAATTGCAGTGTTGATCTGTTTACCCTCTGTTCTGTTTCTCTGTTAGTGTCACATCTTGTCGGATAGGATAGGTACTTTATTCATTTATTAATGGGTGGTGACAATCAAAAATAAGTTCCATATCTAAGATTTTTTTTTTAATTGTTTCTTCCTTCATTTTTGTGGCATTTTCTCTCTCTGTCTCTATGTTCGTGAAGGCTTTCTTGGAGAACTTCTGAAACCTAACAGACTGTGAATAATTCAGATGTCCCTGGTGGGACCATTTGGACAAGGACAAGAGCTATTACCATCTACAATGCCATTTCAGCAAGGAAAAGTGCACGCTACTCGCAGCACACCTCTTTATCGTGGGAAATTCCAATTCAGCATTATCTTTTGCCTTGGGGCTCTTCTGGTAATCACTACAATCAATGAACAAAACAGTTTTTTGCTCATATGAGTCATTACATTACAAGACAGAAATCATTATGTGATTAATCAATGTAAAATTGCTGTAATGATTGTGCCTTTTACTAAATTATGTCTTTCTCAGCACTTAACTCATGATCAGAAGATGTGTTGTTCAGCCATGGATAAAAGTCAATACTAAATTATCTTAATGGTTTACAATTAAATAGATCAGAGAGAAAGAGGTTCCCCAGTTGACACTAGGACACAATCAAAATCAGCATGTGTTAAATTCTTGACCGCAGATCTCTTGGCAAGGATCCACACCAGATGGAAGCAGGATTTCGTTTTGCTGGACGTTGCGACATCTTACTGGTAACCATTCGAGTGGGAATGTGTCCATTGTAATGTTTTTAACTTGTCATGAACTAGCAATAAAAAACGAAGCTGTGATGGTGCGTAATTGAAGACAGAGATCATTATCAATTAATTTGAAGTCAGCGGGGGCCATTCACCCTCATTCAAAACTGAAGTTTTAAACCGTACCGACTCCCTCCTTGTGACTTCACTGTGACTAAAACCTCCCTGCCACATTGAAGTAACTTTTTGTGGTTCACTTTATTGATACCACTATGCACACAGTCTTCATTTAAGTCTTGAAATGAAGAATTACAAAAGAGCATATGGAATTTAAACATTACAAAAGCTGCGGGAAGGTTTCAGCTTTAATGGGCTTTTGGCTCCTTTCTCAGCATGTAAGATGTGGTTGTATTTTGCATTTGTCATGGGTTTACTATAAATTCAGTGTCCATAATTGCATTTCCAGGTAACATAAAGACCAGACAGCAAAATAGACAGCAAGTTTAATGAAATGAGACAAACATTGTATTTTCAATTATTAAGACACTATTCTCTGTGAAATTACTATAGGACAATACATATTTGGAAAAATTTTAAGAATTTTTCATTATGTAATAGAAAAGAATAAAAGATATAGTTCACTAAACACATTGACCTTTTGTGACAACATCCCCCAATAGTACCATATATGGCACAATTTCAAAAAATGTAAACAGTTATGGAACACAAAACCATTCATAAAAGGGCACAATAAAATTAAAAGGTATACAAAAATGTAAAGCGAATATTGTAATGAATACTTATAAATGTATAACATTTAAAAGACTTGTGACAACTTGCACCAATTTGATATTTATGAAAAATACCCGTATTTAGCCAGTTATTGTTTTCACTTACAATTGTAGAAAGAAAAAGAAATGTGATTATTACATTTTATTTTGGAGGACAGAAATCAGATTTTTTTTTTTTAAACATTAAAATTTACTTATTTATTTATTTTTAACATAGGTGGGGTTCAAAGGTTTTTTGTTTTTTTTTACCAAAACATAAAAAACCACTGCTAAAGAAAAAGATTTATGAAAATTTATTTTTTGACTCGAGATCATTTAAGAACTGAATTATAGATATATGCTTATCTGATATGTTTATCACTGCCTCTCTCTTGTCGTGTATCTCAATTAAATTCTTCAACATTCATTTTTATCCATTTTCATAGCATGAAAGTACCTCATTAGATTATATCATTCTGTCCTCGAACAATCCCTCACATCCCAATGAGTCGTAACTTCCCTGTTTATCGGTTCAATGATTTGACGGTTTGTGTAATGAGGCACTTGTCCTGTACGGCAGTCTGCTGTGTGTGTGAGTGTGTGCGCTGACGTAGAGGTGGGCTGGCAGAGAGTTAAGTGTAGTCTGAGTGCCATCAAGATAAGGCAAACATCAGAAGTCCTGAAAACAGTAGATAGCTCAGTCTGAGTACTGATGTGTACATGAGTGTCTTGTGTCAGATGATATCTCAGCGGATCCTCAGCGTCGGCTCACATTTTCATTCATTCGGAAAGCTCAAACTGATAGCTTCAGCAGAAAAGTTGTGAAGTGATTTCATGAATGAAGTATCACGACATCGCTTGGCACTCTCCAGCATCATTTTATTTTTCGTCAGATTTGGAAGATCTGAAGCTGATCGCTGGAAAGCTGAGCACGTATTGGACGGATCTTCTCCTCGAGCAGAAGAGTTGTGAAAGAGTTTTGCAGAAGAGCTCCAGCAGCAGCAGCAGCATGGATTACTTTTTATTTCGACTCTTCTGTTCTTTGGCTTTGGCGTCGCTTCTAGTTCAAAGGTAAGAACTTGCTCATTTGTTTCGTCTCACATTTAAACGATTGCATTCGTTTCTGCACGTGAATATTTACTGCACACATTTGCTCACAAACGTACACTAAATGAACTGCCATGATATACTATACTTAGCTTAGGTGCATCATAAAACTTTCAAAAACAACAAAATATGTTTTTAAAGGTTTGTACATCCGTTTTTGGATTTACATCTTTAGAAGTTTTCACTCTTTTGTAATGTAACTAAAGTATTGTATTGTAAGTGTCATAAAGTGCTAAGAGTTTCATTTCATATCAGTGAATCCACTTATAGTTTGTTTGCAGTTTATTACTTATGTTTTTTTAGTTTGCAATTCAGTAGTTTATACACCAAGGTAAGTTTGTAGTTGCTCTTATATAGTTTCACATAACTTTTCTTATATGTGCTGTTATGGAAGGAGCTTTGCATCTGCTATTTGTCAAGTAAACTCATTTGTAATTGTCTCAAATCAACCCTTTTTGATGCCATATTTTCTGCACGTTTATGGTATCTATTACCAGCGCATGGTGTATTTTGTAATAGTCATGAGCATTAAGCTCCTCAATGGTACTTTTGTCACTTTTGGCAACAGCAGTTTTGTATGACCTAGTAATAAAGGATCCTTTGTATATTATAAACACTTACACAATGCAAAAGAACACAGGGTATTTATTATTTATTGCCTCTTTATTTATTACCTTTTTTCGTGCAGATGTATTTGGATACTTGATAAGGTTTAATTTTCTCTTCTAGGGCAGACTCAAACGAGATCCTGGGACTAAAGATCCCCTTTGACCCCATTCTCAATGCCAACACGGTGTGTTTGACCCTGCCCGGCCTGACAAAGAAACAGCTGGATGTATGTATGAGGCATCCAGATGTGACAGCCTCAGCCATACAGGGCATCCAGATTGCCATCCATGAGTGCCAACATCAGTTCAGAGGACACCGCTGGAACTGCTCAAGTCTGGAAACCAGGAACAAGATCCCCTATGAGAGTGTTGTCTTCAGCAGGGGTAAGAAACAAAATTAACCTAATGAACCCATGTCGAAATAGTGACTTTTTTAGTTTGTGAACATTTTGGGAAAATCTGGTTTGGTCTGTGCTTATCTTGGGGCTGGTGTGAAGAAGTACAAAAACTGAATTTTAAATTAAAGTTGGTATATGTACAACATACCTAGCCTAGTAACAAACTAGGCTACATGTAAATTGGTTTGGTTAGCTGGAAATTGATCCATATTGGTGAATAAATCCTTGAAGTGTGTATATTGCAGACACACATAAATGTTTGATAGTAGGAAAGCTTTATCAGCCATAGGCATATATCACTTAAAGAGTGGATGTAAATATCCTGCAAGAGGGCTTCCCTGGCCAGCTAATGCATTTTACACTGTGCCAGTGCAAGTGCTGTGAATTTGCTTTCAGCATTTTCCCAACCCTCAGTGGCAAAAGCATAAACCTGTTTAGTTAGTTTCCGTAACCCAAAGTGACAGTTTCCTTCAATCTTTAATTAATTTTCCCACTTCCTCCACCATCAGCGCAGCCGGGCGTGCCTCTCACTTTAAATTATTTGTTAGATTGATTTGTTCCAGGTCTTTCATTGGCTTGGAAGGAAATCTAAAACAGCATTTCCATGTCTGTGTCTTCTGGCTGCGCCTAAGTGCCGTTTGCCCCCCATAGAATCATGAGAGGATTGCACGGAAAAAAAGCAGCATCGGCTGGTGTCGTGTTTGTGCGCGTGTGTGTATTTCAGCATGCAGGGTTCCTCTGCGTGAGTGTATATGTCACTGTGGGTGGGTGAGTTAATAGGTGTGAGTTTCTGTGTGTTTTGAAATGATCAATTGAACATCATTCAGCTATCTCAGATCTTTGATCCGAGCCCCAAGGGCAGCTCTGCCATCAGCAAGCATTTTTTTGTAAAACACAGTGAATTCCAGACACTGACTGCTTCACACCTGATTTAAGTCTTAAAGGCTCATTAGTCATTTGTAATCGCCAGAGATGGACAAAACAGGACACAGAGGTGAGGCGAGGCTGCATTCACAGGCCTAATAAGACAAGCATTAAACATGATTTTTAAGCTGTAGACATGGGGTCATGGCCAGTTTAAAACTTCTGTTTTTCTGTTTCTCTTCAATGATCATTTACAATAAACCAACATTAGTGGTCACACAAATTCATATGAATGTAGACAGTCAATGATGCAGAAGTCATAAGCTTTCATATTTTTATAGAGTTTCTTTCAGGTCTTTGACAGTAACCGAACCATTCTTTTTTCTTTTGATGATTTAAACATCAGAAATGTTATACGAAATACGCAAAATTAATAGACTTTCATTATGTGTGTACATACATATTATGTAAATAAATTGTATGGATATTTGACATTAACCTTTTTTCCTTTTTTTGATAAATTAAATGATGAATTAGGAATCTATCTATCTATCATCTATCTATCTATAGAGAGAGATTCATATGCGTTCAGATTTTTGATTATTTAAATGGCAAGATAGTAATTTCATAGGCTTTCATTTTTTATCCTTTTTTATAATGTTGTTTTTTCATGATTTAATGGCAAAAACAGGAATTTTATATGTGTACTTAAGAGTGTCTTTTTATGCTGAAGAACTGCCCTTTGATTTTAGCAAGTAGAAGGAACTATAAACTATTTAGCCTTTATGGGCTCTTTCATGTTCCTGAGCATGGCCTTCTTTAATTCCCCATCTGCCCCGAAAGTGATTCAGGAGAGTCTGCTTTTATGAGACCTCCATTTATTATTGTTTGAGACCATTAGTTTTCAACAAGCCTATAGCACATGCAGGCACCTTCTTCAATCTGGAAACCCTGGAGAGAAAAAAACACTGTAATTAAATATTCTTATATGAGAACAACAACATAACTTGCTACTGCTACATGTGGCTCTCATGTGTTCAAACGTATTTGCTGAGGAATTTCTTAAATCTTGTCGGAAAGCCTTAAAGTCTGCCGCACTTCAGGTCCAATACAGAGCGCAACGGATGAGAGCTGAAATCCAGATGAGCGGCATGTGATTAGTGCAGACGGCCGCTAACGGTAGCCAGGTTAATTGCAGCCACGTTTTTGAGCTCAGCGTAGAGCCTGTGCACAGATGTGCATGTCTGTGCTTAGCCACGCTAGCCAGAGCCCTCCACACCTTCTCCATTGTTCCAGATTGTGCATGCTTTGGATGCTTAAAAGCAGCGCAGCATTCACTAGCTTTGTCCTGTGAGTTCTTTCTGACGCTTGTTGTTTGAAGGAATATACTGGTACTGCTGTGAAACATCAGGGCTCATGCGGTTTCTCCTCAAATACGACAGCATTCTTCTCCACAAAGCACAGAGAGAGCAATTCCAGGGGCAAAGTGGGCAGTGGATAAACAACGTTTGAGCAAGACTTGCCTGAATAATCTCTTGTATTGTCTCTTTGGCAGGTTTCAGAGAAAGCGCGTTTGCATATGCCATCGCAGCGGCCGGTGTGGTGCACGCCGTGTCCAACGCTTGCGCCATGGGCAAGCTGAAGGCCTGCGGCTGCGACGAGAAACGCATAGGGGACGAGGAGGCGTTCAGGATCAAACTCAACCGTCTCCAGCTGGAGGCCATCAACCGGGGTAAAGGCATGGTGCACGGCGTGATGGAACACTTTCCCGCCGACACTCTCGGCCCCCAGGACTCCTGGGAATGGGGTGGCTGCAGTCCCAACGTGGAATTTGGGGAACGCTTCTCCAAGGAGTTCCTGGACTCCCGTGAGACATACAGAGACATTCACTCCAGGATGAGACTTCATAACAACAGAGTTGGCAGGCAGGTGAGAGACGACGTTACGTTGGCTGTGTGTGTGATGTGTGACACTAAGCCTGAATGAATCAGCAGTGTTGGATTGCATTTCCAAAGAGTGCAAAGGGATCAACTTACACTCCCTTTCAAGGTGCATTAAAACGTGGTGTTCAAAGATGAGCGCTTCTTTTCTACTGAGATACTATAACCGTGTCCCATGTACTATAGGAGACAATAGCGGTTAAGTTCCTCCTTTTGATGTACCTAGAAGCTACAGATTTCCTCCGAGCGGCGGTTGAACATGAAGGGACTCTCATGTTGCAGCTGTGCTCTTGAAAGCCTCATCCCTGTCCGTTTTGCCAAGCGTAACATTTTTGTTTGTGCCTTCCCTGAGTCGTGTGATCGTTGGTTTTTCTAATGCGAGGCCCTGGCATTGCGAGTGGTTTGTTGAACTTTTTGCCTGGGCTCCTGCCTGCGTCTAAACGTACAAGCTGGTGCCCCGTCTATGCTCAATTAGGTGCTCTCATTAATCTTTTCTGATCTCCACGCACCCACGCAACCACCTACCAACAGCAAAACACTTAAATGAGCAATAACTCCACTCGAGCAAAAGCAAACATGTGCTTCTCTGAAACGTGTTATCTTTGGATTTGGGAATGTTTAAAAGGCATTTAAGCTTTTTATCAAAATATGCCTTCCCTGGTGTTGCCTTTGATCAGTGAGCCCTTCCTGGTGGCAATGTGTGATGTAAGGGATCGAGGTGTTGTCTCTTTGCCTGTGTTGTACTAATTAGATAATAAGAGGCAGATTAGTGGCACTGTAGAGCAGTTAAGTTAAATGCACTGAGAGGAATAACAGGACGTGGATAAGGTAAAGAACTGATGGATCCTAATGGCCTTTCTGAATCATTGTTTGTTACTTGTGTTTCATCAAATCAAAACTGTCTTATATTTAAGATCCTTTACTCTGCTTTGATAACATCTTTACACGCTCTGGATATTTTCCCAACTTCATGAGGAGCATTAAGAGCATTTTAAGCTATCTGGCCACTTGTTGGTTGCTTTTCCGTCACTCTGTAGTTTAAGTTACCCATCCTAAAAACACGTTTACTTCTGTAAAAAAACTTTTTTTTTTACAGAACTAGTTCCAAACATAAGCTTATTGATCACAGTTGTATTAAGATCATGAGAAACCTGTCCAAACTTTTCACTGGTTCTTTATGTACATTCTTGTTTATGATTACTCAAGCAGTTGTTACACAAGTGTTCATAAATGTTAGACTTCTTAAATTATCTTCTTAAATTATGTAAGAGAACTGGAAAGAGTATGCTAACCTGGTTAGGAGTTGCAAGATGACTGCATTATGGAGACAGAGGCAGAAACCATGCAATAAATAAGTTGGAATTTGCCTTTTTTAATTTATTATGTATAATTAATTATTCCAGAGTGAGAGCAACTACTAAGCTTTTGAAAAAAAAAAAAATGTTTTCAGAGGGCTATCACTACAACAGTGCAACAACTAACAGAGGTGGTGAAAAAGTACATGTGGACATCTTGGGTTTTGCCATTTTTCCACTGCCTCTGTTAGTTATTTCATTGTTGCTCTGATATAAACTTTCTCAAAGAATCTCATGTGGCAAGACAGTTTGCTTGTGCTGTTTATTGTTATTTTACTGTAAATGTTTATCCCCTGAACATCCCTTTATGCATAACTTACATTTTACTGATATATTCTTTTGAAAATATATAAATATTATAAATTCAAATCATATTAGTTACTGCATTTTGCAAAATAGCACAGTCTAACAGCAGCCCAAGTTATAGTTAAACTACAATGCCATTCGTGTCATATTACTCTTGCAGGCCCACTATTGGCTAATTCAGTGGTTGAGGGCAGTCATTTTGGTTTGACATTGCTGTTGGCATTACTTCACAACACTTAAATGTCATTTCAGTCAGTACTTACTTTAGGAATTAGACAGTATTTGCTGAAACTTATTTTCAACTTCATTAGATAAAGCTCTGAGTTACTGTTGTTGGATTAGAAGTGTTTGTACTGTTTCTCTTCTTGTAATCCTGAGGTAACATTTTAAATTTGGCAGGCACTTTTATCCATAGAAACTTCCATTGCATTCAAGAGATACATTTTTACCAGTTCATGCATTCCTTGGGAATCAAAGTCATGACCTTGGCACTCCTACCGCTTACGCACTACTGATTGAGCACTATTTTAAGAGTTTCACTATTGCTTGTAACTTCAAAATTAGCCCATTTAAACTGCGTTTGGTGTGGCTGCTCCTCACTCAATGACAGCTCATCAGCTGTGCATTTTAGACGTGGGAGGTAAGATATCATCATGAATTAATCTGTTGTCACTCTTTATCAGGACGGTACAGAGCTGAAGTGTAAATGACGATGATAAGCTCAGATGGGCTTCACTGGCAGGTTCACATAGACAGAGTTGCAGACTGTTCATTGTTTGCTGCTTCCTCTTCTATAATTTGTCTCTGTATCGTTCCATCAGTTTTCTGGTTCCCTTGATTATGCAGACAAAACATACTCGGTCAGTCCCAAATAAATTAACAGAAGTGTTTGCCATCTAAAGTACTTCTACTAATTCTCATGCCCAATTCTGTCTCGCTCTATAAGCTTAGGCACATTGTTCTAGAGACTGTACATTTGGTATAATTCTAGAATCTTTGTTACTGATGAATTATGTCACAGTTTCGTGATTAATAATTATGATAATTACCATGATCATTGTAGATTTTTTTTGGCAAAAGTCACCCATTGTTAGACTCAGAGATGACACTTCAAAGGATCTTTATTGTTATCAGTTTCTAAACTGATTAATTGTTATTTATATTGGCTGATCTATAAAGGATGCTGGAAGTTCAGGATTTCTGTCTGAGAAGCTCAATTAGGAGGTGTGGCGTTTGATCAAGCTGCCAGCGAGGGTGTGATTTTTTGTTTTTTTTTTTTTTTTTAACAGAGAGACGCAATTTTTCAGGAATATTTCTTCTGCTCCTGCCAGTAAGCCTATTTGGCATCCAAACCTGATTGTCAGAAAGAAACTTTACTGCTACCGAATATAGTTACTGGTTGGAGGTTTCTGGCGCAGTGTCATCGAGATGAGAAAGAAAAATGCCAAAATCCATCTTTAATTAAACTCATTGGGCCTCATTTATCAATCTAACGTAGAAACTAGCGCAGATCTGTGCGCACAAATCAACTTACGACAGAGTTCACGTGTGATTCATGAAACATTCGTATGCCGCCAATCTCATCGTACGAATGATCGTATGTTGATAAATGTGGCAGCAGAAAACAATCGTCATTTGAATATCACGCTCCTAAAAACACCCTGGTTTAGAAGCCTCGCCCCAAGAGTTTACGACACGCAGAAACGAAACCCGGCCAAAAAGAGGAAGTAATCTCGTTAAAGAGAAATTGATCTTACTCCAAAAACACCCATTAACCTTGTTACATTAATGTAATTTATATGTATATTAAAATACTGGTAAATATAAACAGCCTATTTAGTTCCCCTCACTCTACAACAAATATTTTAAATTTAACGGTATTCAGAACAGAACAAGAATGAAAAATAAGTAGTTATAAATTATATTTTAAACTGTAAAATAAAACAAATTAGGCTATATTGGCATTCATTATAAACAGCATACAAATGTCAAGCAAAACTGAAACGGCACTGGGCTCACGAGCCTGTCTCATACCACAAGAATCCAAATGTATCCATTTTTGCCATATTTGTAACATTTGTTTGCATAACTTTTATTCATTATGTAGCCTAAACATGGATTTATACTTCACTCATGTTCTAATATCAGTGTAAAATCCTTCACATGCGCAAAAAATTTTATTGTTTGGGCGCTGCACGCTGATTTTACAGCAGATCTTTTAAAAAAACAAAAAAAAAAATAAACAGTGTTACTTTTATGTTTGGTTGACTGCATTTTAGTTTGATGATGAATGGCTGAAATGTCAGGCAACGCTAGAACTAATGTTGTTTGTGTGTGCGTGAGGCACCTGTGCGATCAGATGGATTAAATCAAATAAAGATATAAAGAAAATAAATAAAATGCATTAAGAGTGTCACAAAAACGAGCGTAGCCTATATTGTTGCACAGTTTTTTTCCCCTTTTGTTAATCTTTTAATTATATTATAGCCTATTATATATTTTGTGTGATCCTATTGATTTTATTCCTTTTATAAACTTAAATTTCTGTTTTTCTCCTTTCACAGAAGCGCTGCAGGTGCATGATGCGACGATTATGAATCCTCACGGTCTTGTTTATGCTGCTATTCGCGCATATAAAGCTAAAGCCCTGTACAAAAAAAAAAAAAAAACATTCTAATCTACTGGTTAATGATAGACTAATGAGCTTCGTTTGATGGTCAGGAATATAAAAATGAACAAAATGCTGTCATTTACTATGCTCTGCGCAAGTTCAGGTAACTCAAGAACTTGCGTACACGAGCTGAGACCAGACGTGAGATTTGATCGTAGTCACCGCTCACATCCATATTGATAAATTAAATTCCAAGTTTTGAAACGACCGTACGCCCAATTTTCTGTCGTACGTTCGTTTCGTAAATGAGGCCCATTTTCTCAAAATTCATGATATATTTATGTTTTTCTCTTTTTAGCCCATTGTTTTTGGCAATTGGGTCCCATAATTTTGGCAGATGAGTGATGTGACATAGGAGTCCCAGGCCGGGTTGAAGGAGGGTTTTATTTGCAAGGTTTGTGACCCAATATTCCTTCACCTCCCTCCCCAGGAAAGGTAGTCACTTGTCGAAGAATGTAGTGACTTTTCTGGGATGTACATGTCGCCTCATGCCCACCCTCTGGTTCTCACGGCGTTCAGTCTTGTTAAAAGCTCTAATTAGTGGCCGCTGGCTATTTGGAAACAGATGTTTCAAGCCAGCAAAAGATTTTAGACATCAAACACAGCGGGAAGTAGAAAGACATTCGCCCTTCCTTCCCCAAATACAACTTTAAATAATCTGTCACTGGCCAGGGCAACATAGAGGGGGAAAAAAAGGAAACTTCATGACGAGGATCGATTTAATTGTATTGTTTTAGAAGTTGCCATTCACTGCTTCTGGCAACATCATGTGGACCGGCAGGGCGAAAACAACAGGGCATGTTTTTATGTTTGTAGTAGTTGCCGATTACATGGCAATGTCTAGTTGGATTGTAAATTATTTTTTGCATGTTTTCATTGGAGCTCCTTCCACTCGGTTGGAAAGCCAGGCAGCGTTTCTACTTTTAGAGCAAAGCAAGCAAAGAGCAGGAGACGGTACAGAAACACAGTTTATAAGAACAATGTTTTGACCTAAATGTATTAGTGAAATTTCCTCTACATTTCTTTGCTATATACACCACACATGATTTAAATGTAAATATGTTTAATTGACCAAATACATCACAGTCTGGTTGCGCATCTATCCGAGACATTAATAAAGACGTGTGTTGGGACATTGAGGTTTTAGTGGAACGCCTCCTCTAAAACATCAAAGGAACCAAGCAATACTGATTCAGCAATTCATCAAGAGCCATTAGATGGAGGATCATGTTGTAAGGCACCCTGTCATCATTTTGTCCTAGATCTTAAGTGGACTTATAGCCTACCTAACGGTGTCTTACTGCGACTACAAGCCCTGAACACAAAAGTGCTCCACATATGATTGTCTCTGTTTGTGGTGACAGACACTAATATGTTCCTGCTTTTTTGGACTGGCATACAAAGATTTTAGACATTAATGTTGCTGTAATGTAGTGTTACTGACATCATGAAATAAAATTGACCTTTAGATTGAATGGCAACATTCTCACATTTCACAAAAATGGCAAGAAATTGGATTGTTAGAATTAAAGGACAGACTTCAAAGAAACCAATAATGCCGTTTTTAAGCCCCCTGTGTTACCTGTTGTCACTTGTACAGGGGGTGCTCGCTGTAGTGCTTCTTAAGCTGTTCAACTGTTTCATACATAGATGCTTTTGTTCTCAGATCAACTTTATCTGCAATAGGTTTACAGTAAATTGAAGGAATATGAACACTGCCATGTGAAAACTCTTTATCAGAAAGGAAAACAGCCTTGCTGCCATTTAGCAATTCTGTATCACATTGGAATAGCTGTGATGTATTTCCTCATTGGGAATTTCTATAGATAGTGACTCGTAACCCAAAGGTTGTGGGTTCGAGTCTTGTACCGGCAGGGATTGTAGGTGGGGGGAGTGAATGTACAGCGCTCTCTCCCACCTTCAATACCACGACTGAGATGCCCTTGAGCAAGGCACCGAACCCCCAACTGCTCCCCAGGCGCCGAAGCAAAAAAATGGCTGCCCACTGCTCCGGGTGTGTGTTCACGGTGTGTGTGTGTTCACTGCTGTGTGTGTGCACTTTGGATGGGTTAAATGCAGAGCACTAATTCCAAGTATGGGTCACCATACTTGGCCACATGTCACTTTCTTTTCTTTCAAGTATATTAGTGCAATTATTTATTTAAATGTCTAATTTAGATGTGTATTTATTTAAATGCACAAATAATAAAATAAGTGTTTATTTGTTTCATGTGTTCAGAAAAATGTGCACTTCTTTTTTTACAGAAAAGATCAGGAAGAAGAGTACACGACTGACTAATGCTGAGCATGTTTTTAAGAGGAATAAATGGCAATGATTCACTAATTTAACTGGAGTTTGAAATGTACTGTATAAATATCTCAAATTATTAAAGGAACATGAATTTAATTTGTTATTGGGGAAATGTTGCCACATGGAAACTCTGTAATGGAAACTAGTAAGAGACAAAAAAAAAGTTTTTCTTTAAAAAAGTATTAATATTTCTTCTAGCAAAATGTAATAACTTTCTCCACTTGTTAAATTACTTCTTAAAAGGTGGCATGACAGAGAAACGTAATTTTAATCCACAATATCATAGCTTAATATTTTTCACCCCAATGAAATCCTGATTAACAAAATAAAGTCCCACTCAGAAATGCAGCACATTAAGAAAGTTAAATGCATTGCAAATGCTGTTTCAGTTTAATAGTATTCTTGAAAATGTTTAGTTGTATCAATGGCTTGATTGACAGATCCCAAATAATTGAATAATATTGTAAGCTGCTTAGCTTAAATGTTAGTGTTTGCATTGTTGATGTATTGTGAAGGAAAAAGCATCTGACTTGAGGGGCTGTGCAATTGTTTTGCTGTATACTGCCTGTGGCCCAAATGTGCTACCAATGTGTTTTACTCGATCTCAGTATGGTGCCAGTTTATGGGCTAGCCTGTCTCACTGTTTCTTCAATTAAAGTGGCCCAGATGTGGCCACTTCTCTGCACCAATGAAATTACAGCACACCCTTCAAAACATCCACATCCACTGCATGTCGGAAAAGAAAATGTGCAAATTTATAGGCCCTAATATGTTTTGCTTGCAGATCCATTTATAGTGGCTTCTGCTGTGTTACTGTAGCTTTTGGAGCAGCACATGTTGCTGTACACATCAAGTGCTGATGAATTACTGCTACTCTTCTTCCACTGTTAATCTGCTGTTGCCAAAGAATTGTCAAACCAAAAGATTTGCTCTCTGTAAGGTTGAAATATGACTTTAGGTTTGTTCTGTGCTGACACCCTCTTGAGATTTCCCGAATATCCCGTGATTGCATGCGGTTGCGCTGTAAATGTATGTTCCTCTGCATATAAAGCACTGTATCCCTATAGAAACGGTAAGATACGTTGAAACAAATGTGTCGATAAAGCCTATTGTTTCACAAGTTTGATTCTATGCCAGCAGGGCAGTGCAGAGACTTGACAGGCTTTACTTTAAGGATGTTAATCTGTTCATGGCAGACACAGCAATGAGCTGCGCTTCCTGCACTTCATCTGTAGCTCCTCAGGCTAGACGGTCTGCCAGGCTTCAGTCAGACGCTCCACCTCTCCACACACCCGATAGATTATCCTGTTGCCACTTAAGCAGGGCAGCAGCTTCCAAGAGAGCACTTTCTGTCTCTTCCGCGCACCCACACCACTCCTGCCCTTAGGTGCTGAGTCCAGGCAGAGGAGGAAGAAGAGCAATCAGACCCTGAGATCTTCCATCCCATCCCTGTAGCTTCCTTAGCATGGGCCGCACATGGCAAGAGCAGGCAGGTCCACTTCCTAACTGCTGGAGGTGAGACATTTAAATTCCCGTCAGGTTTTCGGCACTCAAAGCAAAAGGATTTGAATATCCTTATTTGTCTGTACCCACATCACATTAGCCCTCAGGGAACTGATTTGGCTTCGGCTTCAGTCTCTTGAAACAATCCCGAAACGACCTTGAAACGATGAAAAGGCTGGTGCTACACAGGATTAATCCTTGTTTATGCATCACTGAGGGTTAATTTGAGTGCCACTGGGGTGTTCACCTCAGACGGAGCACGATCAACCTGAAATTCTTGTCTATGTTTTGTAAAAATAGTCTTGTAGTACCTGATTTCCCATTGTAGGCGTATTGTTGTGATTGATCGTTGTTATCGTTGGCTTCAATAATATCTGTTTCATATCTGTCTCTCTACTCTTTGAGCCCATTCATATAAAACAGACCTGCTCCATTTGCATGTGTACCTATGGTGGCTAATAGCTTGAAATAGAAACCACCAGCATGCAAACCGTATAGCCTGAAGTATTCACAATCTTCAGGGATGGGAGATGTCTGCTTTTGACAACTGCTGAAAGTGACCTGCGACTCGAGGTGAACCACAACAATTATCCGCCAAATATCAGAACATTCGGTTTTAGTAGTCTTCGCCCCTGGAGGATAAAAAAAAGTTGTTTTGAGTTATTTCAAGAATTGAAAAAAATATGTCCTGCTCAGCTCAGCTTCATTTTGAACAGTGAAACCTAATCTGTTGAGTTTTGACAGACAAAACTCAACTTATCTCTATAAAGATGTTCAAATTGTGTTTTGTCCCATGGTGAGCGCTAGGAAGCCCGAGACAGTGTGAAATGTGGGATTGCTAAACCTTAATGTTTGTGCTAGTGTTGTTGATATGGGTGGGTGCTGGGGCATCTGTCAGTAGTGAGGGTGGCCCCTCTTCCTCTTGGTAATTGGATCTAAAAGTTTATAGCTGGGGATGACAGATGAGTGCATTGTTGAGAGAATGGGAGGTCTGAACTTATGAGTCAGGTATCCTCATCTCCAGCTCTGATATGTCATGTGGTGAAACTTACAACCACAGAGAAAAAAGCGCACGAGTAATACTAAACTGAATAAATCTGTCAATAACATAACTCTTTTTTTAATATGGATATATTAAGTTATTCAAAAATACATTATGAGCATGTTTTTAATTTATGAATTTATAAAATTTGTTTTTGGTGTGAATAAAGTAAAAAATGTCAGGGTGATACAACTGTCCAGATTTTATAAATAAAAGTCATTTAAAAAGTTTAAAACCTCATTAAAGTATAATTTGGCATACCATTATTATTTTCTAATATAAAAATATTATTAAACAAAAGTATTTGAAAAAATGTTGTCAAGCAAATCATAGTCACGCTGTTCGACCAACATGTAGAAACATGCACGAAAAATGGAAACTAATATATGGAAAGAGCCCATATAGACCCTCATGAAAACTAAATAAGCTTTATGAATATATCAGAGAGTAATAATTTTAAATATTAATTAGGTTTCATAATGCATATAGTAATCTGAGATGTTGCCATCAACGTTCACTGTTAGAAAAGCAAATAAAGATTTTTAAATAAAAAGATATTTTTTTATTTAAAACAAAACATTAAAAACCCTTAAAATAATGTCCTATGTTTACACCTTCACGTCATGACTCATCTATTAATATCTGTATAACTTTTCCATCTACAAATCAGTGATTCTCTCATAAAGATAAGAGGATTTTTCGTAATGCAGCAGATTAGTTATTGCATTGCAATGGGCTAGATTTGCCAAACTATGTCTAGATGCTGCGGTTTCAGATATAAAGGTCTTCCTCATCTGTTTTGCTTGGTGTGCAGGTATGTGGTGGACCACCTGAGGAGGAAATGCAAAGCCATGGACATCAGGGAGCTTGTCAGCTCAAGACCTGCTGGCAAGGTGACTCCAGAGTTAGAACGGTGTGGCTCGCCTGCTGAAGAAAGCTTCAATATCGCCACGGCGAATCAAAGCAACAACAGAAAACGTGTCAGGGGGCAGTGGAGATACGCCCACCCGACACACCGACAGGCGAAGCATTGCGAAAGATCTTTCTACTTTGAGAAGTCCACGGATTTCTGCAGAGAGGGACCTTCGGATCGGACTGGCCGGGACGCAGGAGGGTAAGATCTGTAACAGACCAGAAGGGATGGCAAACTGTGAAGGAGCCGTGCTGCTGGCCGGGGCCCCAACAACACAAATTTTTTTTTTTTTTCTTACAGAGCTCGCGCGAACGCCTGCAATTGCAAAGTTCCACTGGTGATGTTAGTGGTGTGCGAGGGGCAGAGATATTAAACAGAGGTGGGTTCAGGCGTCGCAAATGAAATAAGCAATCATCTATAAATGTACAAAAAACTAACATTTAAAAATAGGGAAAGACTGAGAAATCCCTTTCTTTTGCAAGGGACTGCCATTTACATGATATTCGATTAACAGCACCAAAAGTAGACTGAGATGAATGATGAACTAGAGAAAGTGTGACAGTTTGCACAACTGCATGGTCCCAAGCACAAGACTTTCAGATGATTTTGGGACTTGCACTGCATATATTCTAAGAAGTATTTTAATTTAAAGAAAATTAAGAATAGGATCTTAGTGTTGAGTTTATTGCCAAACAGAGCAACTCATACAACCCTACGCGGGTGTTTGTTTTGTTTCAGTTTTAATTAAAGATTCAAGGCTCATAGGTCCGGTACTATAGCACCAAGCAGAGCATGGGATTCGGTACTTAAAGAAGATAAATAAATAAATATATCGATATATAAATATAAAACCTTTGCAAGAGCCATGTTTTTAGAGATTTTTCCAAAAAACTCTGAGTAGAAAAAACGGTATCATCCAGTTATATCAATTCAAAAAGCCAGCAGTTCGTGTTAAATTTCCAGTGATTGTGTAATATATATTATATAATATATATATATATATATATAAAACCACTTTAATGCTGGTAAAAGTGTAAACTGGTCTTCAAAGGCTTTTTAAGCACAGTCAAATGAATGGATTGCAAGCTGTGGATCAGTCCTGGTGACCAGCTGAAAGGACAACACTGTTACATGGATATTTGTTATGGACAAATCTTATGAAAAACAGATTGTAAAAAGGATCTGAGGAGACTAAATGTATGGAAGAAGCTGGACTAAACCTCTAAAGATGCTTGTGTGTACTGCATGTTGTTTCCCTGCAAACTGTTGGCTGTGCCTCTGTTCACTGTAACAGGAACATATTCACCAGAGCTTTTAATGTCAACCAATAGATATTTAGACATATGTATAATCACGTCCTGATCACCACACTCGTAATGTAGTAGTTATAGGTCCCCTCAACTCACCAAACTTTATATAAAAATAAAATATAAAAATTTCTGCCATAGTCAAGTGTTCAGACATGACTACTCAACATTCAGAGTTGTCAGATTGCTTGTAGTCTAACATAATGTCTTATATAAAGTAGTAAAATATCAGTTGATATTTTATGAAAATAACTGTTCATGGCCAGTGTAAGAAACTTCTGTTTTAGATTTTTGTTGTTGTATTTTAAAAAAGAATCCAAGTTTCTGCAAAAATCATTACTTTGATCAATAATAATTACACATACAATAAGCTTTTGTACACTTTTGCCCATCTGAACCATTTTTCATAGTATCTGATGAAAATAAATCATAATTACTCACATTTTAAAGGGAACTCCTACCAGTAATTTTAAACATTGTCCCATAATGAAAGAATACTTTTTTTTTTGTTCGTTTGTTTGTTTTAATCTGCTAATTTTGTTCTGTTTTTCTGTTTTGCGTTGTTGTTGTATTTATTTATTTGTGTGATTTTTCTCATGTTAAAATATATGCCAAAACATCGAAACTGCATTTGTCAAAATATACCGAGTCAGTTGAGTTTTGAGTTGTCAGAGTTAAGTTCCTGTTAACGTTTAATTTAGTTTGATTGTTTGCACATTTAGACCAATTATTCTGGAAAAAATGACTGACATGAAATACTGTGCAGGGTGAGCGCGATTATATGCATTTTTTATTTTAAATTGTATAATTTTAAGTTTGAATATATAAGTTATTTTATTTTGTGGATAACTTAATTTTTGTAAAACAATAAAGAACTTAATTATAAATGGTTAAATAGTGATGTTGACATTCCTGCATACTAGCTTTCACATTTCACCTGTTTTGCGTTTGCAGCAGGAAGGAAGAAAACCACACATTATACAGGACTGATCTGTTGGTCATCATGCAGACCAATATACCCTATCGTGCATGTTTTTTAATTTATGAAAATCAGGAGAGAGAGAGAGAGTGCCAAAGAAAAATATAAATCATTTCTTCTGTTCTCTGGCAAAAGTAAACTATTTTTCATTTGTGAACTGCATGCATGAACAGTGAGGACAAGTACGTTGTTGCAGCCTGCAGAGAGATGCCTCAGGGCTTCAGTCAGTTGACAGCCATTTAAAGAGTAGCAAAACTGATCATCTCTGCTTTTATATAAACATGTTGCAGCATAAATTAGACTAGTAACCCTTTTAATCATTAACTGCCATAAAGAACATAGTAAAGTCATAACTCATAAAGAATATCATAAAGCTCCATAAGAGACAAGAAATGCACAAATAAAAGTGTACAGGATAATCTGTACTGTGCAATCATAATTCTAATCGGTAGATAGGTGCACATTAATATCTGGCCAAACAAGACAACTCAACTGATTGTATTAAACAAAATACAGAAGCAAATCCTCATGTTCTGTTGAGATTAACCGTATGTTCTGTATTCTGAGGGCCAAAACGCTAAATAAAAACAGCAGTTTTTAAAATTGATTACTTTAATTAGCATTCATTTGTCGGGACAGAAAGACATTTGAGTGTGTGATCATGTTGTTTTATAAATATATAATATTTAATAAAAACATTTTAATTCTGATGTCATATGTCTATGTGCGCAAATTAATTTGTTTACAAAAATTATCCATGAGTATTAAATGCAATTAGAGTTGATGCCCTGATTTGTTACAGGCAAAACAAAATTCTACACATTGAAGTTTTATTTTTGCGCTTCAGTTTGAACTAAGCTGAAGAAAAAAACATGATTTATGGTACTGTATTTACAGTATATTTGCACTGACAGTCAAATTCTTGGCTGACACTTTCATGCCCATGTGACTTCCTAAGAAAGCACTCATTTGCATATATTGTATTTTGTATATCATTCACTAAAGTGTTGTTTTCTGTGCGGTTGAAGAGCACGCTCTGTGCAGGAAGTTGACGCTTAGGGACACGTAGAGAAGTTTGAGAAGACATTGAGGAAAAGAGAGGCCAGCTGGGGAAAGCAGCCGAAGGAAAACAAGCACCTCAGTGCCAATGCCTGATGTGAAATAAATGTTCTGCGTTTTTCCCCAAGGGTGGATCACGTCAAGCTGATGTGATGGGCCAGTCTCTACAAGCACAGGACAGAACAGACAGAGAGACTGTACACACCATACAAAGCTCAGAATGACACAGTTTTTATTGCAGCCAGAGAGAAGTCATTATTATTTTGTTAGCTGAAGCAAAAGCATGACATGCGAGAGGCAGAGACCAAACCGTGTGTATTGAGACCTGTACACCATTTGGCCATGGTTGTTTCACCGTGCTAAAGGAATTATGATCTTGAGAGTCAAAGACTCATTTAATTATCTGTTTGCAAACATAAGTGAACTTTGACCTCCCTACATGCTCAGAGACCACACATGAATGTTTGAGCAGGTATTGGTTTGCAGATACATGAGGAATTCCACATGAAAAGATCCTGTGCAGGCAGATGAACACACTAACAGGCCCTGGGTGGTGGTTTACCCGCACTTCACCAGATGGAAAATGACTGTCTGTTCTAAAAGTCAGTGTGATACAACTGTCCTGATATCTTGAAGAAAAAAAAAGAAAATCAATTCTTGAAAATAGGTAGTTTGCCATAATTTATTAATAATATATATCATATATCTATAAGGTTGTTAATTATCATGTGGTACATTTCCTTAAAAGCTAAATAACAAATTAATAATAAATGTTTCTAATACCATTTAAAAGTTTGTGTGTGTGTGAGAGTGTGTGTGAGTGCGTGCGTGTGTGACTACCGGTTTGGGTGGTTTATGAGGACACAAATTTGTATAATGACATGGGTATGACATAGGTACTGCAATGTGAAGGTGGTTTATGAGGACAAATAAATAAATATATAAATAAACAAATAAGAATAATTAATATCTGTACACTAAACTGTTGTGTACAGAACATTTCTAAAAACTTGTTTTCCGTCAAGATTTTTTCTATATCACAGATACTCTTATTTGTCATTGTCCCTTTAATGTTGCTGTCAACATGATTATTGCTTCGTCTATAATAAATATTGACGTCATAATGCAGAGGAAATCAGCCACATTCCTCTTTTATCAATGCTATCAATCAAAGTTTTTCTTGTGATCATGCATAGTAATAATGTTTGGTAACACCCTTTGTTTGAATGTCAGACTCTGCATGCAACAGCTGCCCCTGAAATTCTGTGGTTCTGTGATGCGTGTGATTTTGTGAACATTCTAAATGAACAGGCAGGATTGAGCTTGTTTAAGATTTTTTCTTATTGTATAGCACACCCACCCCACCACTATCCAGTTTTGGTCTATTATACACTCATTCAGTTCTCAACAATATTTGCTATTTGTCATCAGTTTGTTCTTTCATTTTTCAACTGATCTCAGGGTAGCAACGCACATCTTAAAGGGTTAGTTCACCCCCCCCCCCCCCCCAAAAAATGAAAATTGCCCCATGACATAACTCACTCAGTGAATCTAGGGTATTGACTTTCTTCTTAAAGACGAATCCAGTCGGAAATATATAAAAAATTGTCTTTGATCTTCCAAGCTGGTCTGGCAGTCAGCGGGTGTTGCAGTTCATCAGTCCAAAAGAAGTAAATAAAGCCATCTCACCATAATAAAAAGTGCCTCACACGGCTCCGAGGGGTGAACAATGGCCTCAAGTAGCGAATCGATGCGTTTTTGTAAGAAAAATAACTAAAAATACAAATTTAATAAAACATATTAAAACGTATAATCAAGTCAATCTAGCTTGCCGACTCAACTGTTGTAAATGGAAACAGCTACGGGCGGATGACGTAAAACGTCGGCATTGCGCATGCGCCGCTCAGAAGTGACGAACGCGGAAGCGCAGGGGAGAGATCAAAACAAAACAACGGTCATGAATTTAGAGTACAAAACGAGGATTTTGAAAGACGTAAGTCGAAGGATTTTGATATAAGCCAGAATAGACTGTTTTCCTTTGCATAAAGTAAGGAAACTTTGCGCTTTGCTCCTGTTAAAAAAAAACTTTGGTTTTCACGAGACTCACTGGCGCATGCGCACACGACACTTAGTATCCTCCCGGAGCTGCTTCCGTGTACAACTGTTGGCGCAGGCTAGATTAAAGCGATTAATACGTTTTGAATATGGATATTTTTCTTACAAAAACGCATCGATTCGCTACAGGACACTTTTATTCACCCCTCGGAGCTGTGTGAGGCACTTTTAATAAGTATGGACTCTTTTTATTTCACTTCTTTTGGACTGATGAATAGCAACACCCGCTGACTGCCAATAAACAGCTTGGAAGATCAAAGTCAACAGCAAAAAGAACAAACTATGGATACTTTAAATTATGATAAGAGTTCCTTTTTCCACAATTGAACTGAAAGTAAAATGCCTATTATCTTGCAATTTTTTATTCAAATATTTTTATTTGTAAGGATTTATTCCAATGTATTCAATGTTTGCTTATTAAGTAGACAGGACCTTTCATGGAAAACAGGATTTTCATTGCTCTTTTGAAATTAGAGTGCAATCTATGTTCTAACATTCACAACACAAAACCACCCATCTAACAAACCCTTTGGGAAAACAAAAGCTGAAAATGGGTGGTTTAGAAATTGTCATGGTTATGACATCAGAAGGATGAATATATGCTTCAAACGGCCACCTACAGATATAGCAACGGCCAACTGACCGATAATACAAATGAGAATCCCCCAAGCAAAAATCATTTATTTGTCGCATGTGGTGTTTTATGGATAAATAAAGGTTGATAATATTTTAAACAAAGAAGTTAAAACATGTAATCAGTTTAACCATCAAAAAAAAATATATTGTCGTTACTTTGACTTATATATATATATTATATATATATATTATATATATATATTATATATATATATTATATATATAAAACTTTTTTTTTTACACATGCCGACTTGACACACAGACACAAGGATCTAACAAGGCCTTTTCTGTGATATCATTTCTTGTTTTAGGAATAAAATGTCTTCTTGCAAAAGTTTCAAATGTTATTTAAACTGGCAAAAAGTAACTGCTTTATTGTTTTAGGAACTCCATATAAAAAAAGTCTAACTCTTTTCTAACTCTTTTTCAGTGCAAGATGTCTTAAAAGCACAGTAGGAAAAAAACAACAACCTAGAGGGTGGACAATGGTCGTGTAAAACTAAAATATCATTTAAACATATATGTGTTTGGTGCTGAGAACCTTACTAACCATATAAGATATGGTATATGTGGACTTTAGGGTTAAAAAAATGGCATGTAGCAATAATGATCATTGACATCATACTCAAAGCAGAGCCAGAGCTGGCAGAGTGTAGGTGGTCACAGACTATAGCAAATAGAAGCACCTGATCCAGTTGAAGGTGATTAGAAGTGTTCGGGTTTGGTGGATGAGCTCTAAGATAAGCCACAGTCAGCACCGATCAAGCATCCATGGCATGATCAGAAGAGAACTCACACACACCAGCAGACTTAATCATCTTAACCCCTGACTTATACATCAAGATTATATTGTAATATCTCACTTCAGTGCACCCTGAAGACTTTTCAGTTTTCAGTTGTGCTTTATACTATGTATCCTGTTCTGTATGATTATCCAGTTCTGCTTGAGCATCTATGTAATCAGCATTTCTTCTCCAATTCTAAGATACCTGCTATTTCTCCATGAACTCCCTCCTCCACTAAGTAATCAGTCCACTCCAGCTCCTCTCCAGGTTTTTCTTTCCCACCACAAATCTGTCTAATCCACCTTATTTTTAACATAACACCGGGCACAGGTTTTATAAATCGTGGTGCCATTCACTTCCAGTTATTTTACCTGTCCAAAACAGTCCATTATGCAGCTTCATATTGCAAACTGCTGCTCATTATCATATAATTTCAATTCATTAATCATTATCTTGTAACGCAAATAGTTTTACCGTTTACTGCGCTTTGTTACTCTTATATAACAGCTAATGAATCTGAAGTCTCACACATTTAAAGAAAACATCTTACTGCCGCATTGTAAAAAAAGAGGATAGAGCTTAATAATAACATTTAAACTTGTATTTTTTTTCTCTTGGTGCCTCTTTTACTATGGACTACAAGTCAGTAGTTTAAAACTCAAATTTTGAGCCATTCTAGACCATGTTAGTCACTCCAGCTTTAATTGAGTTAAATTCTTATGAAAGGAAACGCCACGCTATAATTTAATACATACATGTGCGCTGCATGCACCTCTTCTCCAGAGGCTTCATACCTCATTCTGGCAGCTTCTTTACAAATACTTGATCTGTGCTAACATCACAGTTTGATCCTTATGATTATTTTAATAGGCCAGATCAGTGTGGCAGGGTTTTTGAGGCAGCGAGAGGGATAATTTGCGCACAGTTTTTATGAAATATTGAGACTGGTCCAGCAAGTACATACTTTTAACACCATTTGCAACATGTTTGGGATGACCTTAGGCAACACTGCCAGCGAATTCACTTCCATTTTCAGAAAGAGAAGATGTGAAGTGGCGCTTTCCCCAGCGACTGCTCCACTTCACTCTCAGATTAGGCTCTGTGACAGCTGCCTCACAAGTGCGGAGATGGGGAACGACACTGGAAGTCATTCTTTGAAATATTGATCAACAGGGTTAAATATTTCCACGTCGCTCGGGCTATAAATGGATCTGAGCCAGCGAGCGACGCTCTGCTTCCGGCCCCATGTGTAAAACCTTTAGCTCACAGTCTACCCACTCCTGTTCCTGGGTTCCCCCGCCTGTCCTTACAGCAAATCTGGACTTTATTTAAGTGCGCCCTCTGTATTGAGCCGTAGTGAATACTGCATGAGCTCTGTTTCTCATAGGCTCCTTAAGTCACTTGTTGCATGTCTTAAAGAACATCACGTTCTTCAGGCGAACAGCGGGAGAGCTGCGATCTTACAGAGACACAAACACTTTTTCCCCCTTCCAGGTCCGGGGATTTCGTGTCTTTCTCAGAACTTTGAATACGCCGCCTGGTGTGCTGAGATGTTAAAATGGTAGCTGCGGGTTTTAATGGCGACTGGCAACAGCACAATAACATATCACTTAGCGGAGGCAAAACCACATTTGTTCAATTTCGTTTTTTTTTTGCAAGTGTTTACTTCCTCTTAAAGAACTATAACAAAAGGCTTTATTTTCATTGACCAAATATTTATCCCGCCCACACAGCAAGATATCAATGAGCATAAGACATGGAACATGTTCATCTGAAAGGACCAGATCAAAAGCGGTCCATGTTCTTGGAGAAAAACAAACAAACATTTTTTTGGGTCCCTCGACTGGAGAAATCCTTGTTTTACAGCCTACCCAGCACTGTTTTATATAATGCAGCAGATGTGGTTGCCACTTTACTACTACACTCATTTTTGAGGTCCTCGTAGATCATCTGCTTCCATTTTTTTGCAGGTGAATGACCATAGTGAGATGAGTTACATCAGGTTTGGTAGCTGCATATCACTGATTTTGAACTACTTGTTAGTATTCTGGCTTAAAATGTTGCAAAAAGGCATCTATTTAATTTCAGAATACAAAAAAATACAGATAATCTCTTTCTAGATTTCCATCCCCACATATCTGAAGCTTAATGAAAAGAAAAACACAGTGCGTAAGGTAAGGAGGTTTATATTTTTTCCTTTCAGGAGAGCCTTTCAAAGATCTTTGAACAATTTCACTCTTGATTGCTCTAAAATGCCTAAAATACCTAAAATACCTACTAATGTGCCAAAAGGGCCTAATATCAGAAAACAGGCCTTTATCACAAGCTCGGCCACATATTTTCAAGCATCTATCTGGAGGTTAGCATGCAGACGGCTGGAATAGCGGGGCCTCCCACCATCTCACCACATTCTGACATATTTAAATACAGTCTTTGAAAATGTTTACTCATGGTCATCCTGGAAATGAAGTGTTCTTGTCTATGCCCCTTGATTTACCTCTAAGCTCCGACCCTATCACAGTGACCCTGGGCTCTACAGCTTTGATCAAAGTTATCTGCACTAAATGAGTTAAATTGCTGCATCGTCAACCAGCCTTTAAAACTTCTAAAGAGTATAATTAGCAATTCCAACATTAATAACATAAAAAGTAGAAGCAACCTTACCCTTTAATCTTAAGCTCCACAAACGTTTCTCTTTTTTTTCTCCTCCTCCTTCCTCGCTCCTCGTCCATTTTTTCAGTGACTGACCCAAACAAGCCACAAGCCAAGCTTTATGGTAGGCCTATATTAGATGAGACCATCTGAGTCGTTTTATTGATAGTAAGGAGGGAAAAGAACATCAAACAAGATAGGTTGGTATTATAGAGATATAGTGAATAGACCATTCACGTGGTTTCCCAAATGTATGTTTGACTTAGAAATTATATGACATGGTAATGAAATGACTAAAACATCAAACCCTCCGAAACAAAAAAACAAACCAATTAATTCAATTGAACAAAGCAAAATCAAATTAGATTTACTTTCTTTCAAAGGTACTATAATATGCATCAGATTATTAAATTAGCAGAGCATGCAAACAAAAATTCACTCAAGACATGTGCAACTGTATGCTTAGATTAATATTTTGTCAGTCTGTTGGATGTGGAGGCTTTGGCCTCAGTGAGTGTAGATTTGATACACACTAATCAGTTATACTTCCAGTATTAAGTATATATATATATATATATTCCTTTGTTAAGAAAATTGTCTAGAGCCCGAGGCCAGTTCTGCTCGCAAACAGAAGTTCAGCATGCCGTGCACAGACCTGCCATGCTAAGTATGAGGATCATTACTGGCATTTTTCCTCTTGTTTTCTGTGTCTGTCTAAAACTGTGCACAGAATTAAATCAAATACATTATTTCACACCATTTTTCCTTGGAAGCTGTCGATTTGGGAAAGATCAGCACAGAGTAAAATACATCTGTTGAGAAGGTGAACAAGGATCACTGGGTTTGTAGATTTATATTTAACGTGGAACATATCTATTCATGCGTCTTTGAAACAAGTAAATCAGCTGCAAACATTAGCTCGTCCTATCATTACCTACAGGTGGGTTAGCATGGAATGTTCTTAACTTTCCCTCCCGACTCGAGCCGCTCATCTGAACCCTGATTCACTGAGGAGCTGCATGACGATGTGTGTCACATCAAACCCTCTCTTAAGCTTCATAAGCTTGCGCTCCAAAAACACGGGAGTGAGAGAGAAGAAAAATAAAAGAAGATGGAGAGAGAAAAGGAGGAAGAGAGAGAGGAGAGGGCAAATTGGAACATGTCTTAGGGGGAGTGCCGGAGCCTCTCTGTACTTTAATGTTATAACCTGCCTGATCTTAAATGTTTGTCCTTACATCAAAAAGTAATAGAGACCATAAGTGCCACAAATGCCATCTTAGCCTTCAGAAACAGAACCATCGTTAGGTAGTGATTATTAATGACCTTCACATTTGAAGAAACCCAGTGACTTTTTACTCTTAAAGGGACAGTTCCCTCAAAAATAAAAATTGTGGTGTTATCATGAATTGTTCATTTATGGCTTTCTTTCTTCTGTGGAACTCAAAAGAAGATACTTTTAAAAATGCCAGTTTTTTTTTAAGTCTGAAGAAAAACTTTCTTCAAGATATCTTCTTTTATATTCCACCGAAGAAATAAAGTCATATAAGCTTGATATGACACATGAGGGTGAGTAAATTATGACAGAATTCTCATTTTTGGGTGAACTGTCCCATTAAATCTCTTCAGTTTGTGATGTGGGGTGGGTTATTTGTTTGTTTGATATATAGTGTGCAATTTAGCGCTTTTATTCTTACATGATAAAACATAAAAAGATGTTTCAGGCCTCTCACTCCCTTGCAATAGGTGCCAACTAGAGGAGCTGAGCCTTTTGAAACAATGTATGAGGGCCAGCTGCACCTCTCAGGGTTATGGCATAAGGGTATTCTTTTACACAGATAAACAGAACACAAAGAAGCTGAATAAGTTAGCTTGAAGGCATTACAAACAGACTGTGACACAGGTATACGCTTCATCCTCAGGTGTCAACCACAACTGAGCGCAGATACCTCCCGTGTCCTTTTGACTGATGGGATACGCTTAGTCTTAATTGACATCTTTGCATTTTGACTAGAGGGCTAGGCAGTGAAGTCACTTGTGGGATTTTATTACGATGGAGAAATCCCGCCCCCAACTCCTTCACTACCTCTGCAGGTTTCATTGTCTAGCGGTTTGGACACATGGAAATGACTGTTATTTGCTATTTGGATGATGTGGTAAAAAAAAAAAATGGAAAGCCTCTCCACCCCCAAAACCATTACAGAGCAAGTGGTTGCCAATGATAGCTAATTGTCCAATCTTTTTCTGAGAGGGAAGTCTCCCTTTTTAGGTTCTCTCTCTGTTCTCCCCTGCCAGCTCGGTGGTTGAACATGAAGACGAGTGAGTCACTGTGCATTCTTTGGATGTTCAGTAAGAAACAGACAGTAATGACACACTGCCTGCATGAGAGTGTAATAAAACCAAAACAAGAAAAAAAACGAGGAGCGTCTGTGTGAAACGTGATTAGGAGAGGAGAATGGGGACACCCTTTGAAGATTTTAATCAGCAGTTAACGTATTGGAAAATGACTAATAAGGCATCCCGCAAAGCGCCGCCATTCCTATTCCTCTCTGAATATTACAGTTTATCCAATTTGCCACTAATGCAGGAGAAAAAATGTTTCATGGACAGGAATGTGTTTAATTATGGAGAGCTTGAAGTGTGTGCCAGAAGCGAACGGAAGCAGTGTGAGGGGCTGCAGTAAAGGACTTCCCACACTGAAAGAAACACGAGTCAGTGTGCAAATTACTAAATTATGGAGAACTTGTGGATGAAGCAATGTGGATTATATCAGCTCAACAAGTGAGTGAGTAAATAGGACAATGAGTGACCTTTCATAAGGAGGTTGAGTAAGTAAATAAGCGCAGGAGTGAATGAATGAGACTCTCTTGCTCTCTCTTTATATTTATGCATTTGGCAGACCATTTTATCCAAAATTATTTACATTGCATTGAAGTCATATATTCTGTCAAATATGTCTTTGGAATCAAATCCATGACCTTGGCCTCGCTAGCGCCATTCTGTACCTTTTGATCTACAGGAACGTCAGTTCAGTTAAAGTGTGGTCAAATTCAAGCAAATACAGTCACTTCAATGGGAATCAGCGCAATGAACAATTTCGCTTGATGGATTTCTGGTGGTCAAGAAATTTTCTTATTGTGAATTTCACATCAGATTCAAGTTTGGTGAACTCTTGACACAAGTTCACAGCGTCAACCAATAGAAAGCCTCTTGGTTCAGCAGTGACCTCTATGTGGGCAGAGATTTGTAACTTGAGGCACTCATACTGAGGTGTCTACTTAGCCAGTTTCATATTACAGTACAATTCAATATTATAAAATGATCCATAAAAAGATGCAGTTTGAAAAGCAGAGCTGATTAGTTTGCTATACCCAGCAGAATAGATTTAGATGTTTATTTTGTCGTCATTATTACAGTATCTATTATTGTATTTTGTCACACCTGGTCAAGCTTTGTTTCGCCTGCTCATATTCGATCATTCACCCTGATTCATACAACAGCGTAAGGGAATGAATTAAAGGAATAGTTCATCAAGAAATCAAAAATTGCCCACTCTCAGGCCATCCAACATGTCAATGAGTTTGTTTCTTCATCAGATTTGGAGAAATGTAACATTACATCACTTGCACACCAATGGATCCTTTGCAGTGAATGGGTGCTCTCAGAGTGAGAGTCCAAACAGCTGATAAAAACATCACAATAATCCACAAGTAATGCACACAACTCCATCAATTAACGTCTTGTGAAGTGAAAAGCTGGGTGTTTTTAAGAAACAAATCCATCATTAAGGTGTTTTAACATTAAACCATCACTTCTGGCCAAAATACATCCATAATTCATAATAAAGTCTATCCCTTGTTGTCCTCTCACTTCAAAATTCACTGGCATATTTGTTTAGAACTGTTTTGGACTGTTTTCACTTATAAAAAAGCTCCTGATCTGTACATATTCATCTTCTGATTCAGACGAGAGGAATGTCCATAGCAACAAAAGCAATGATTTGGCATTAAACATTATTTAATGATGTTTTTTTATTACAAAGACACAGCTTTTCACTTCACAAGATGTTAATTGATGGACTGCAGTTGTGTGGATTAGATCGCCTAGAATTAGAATGATTATTCAAACTCGTATTAAAAATCATCTTTGGTGTGAACAGGCATTAAGTTATTGAAAAAGTGAGTAAGATTCACATTCATTAATTTCACCCATGCACTCACCCATTCATTCTCTCACTGACTCATTCATTTATAAAGGGTTTGGGTCATTGAGGAAGTGAATGAATGAAATAAATGAGTCTGTGAATAAATTAATGGGTGAGTGAATACATGCATGAGTGAGTGAATGAAAATGAATTAATGTTTGAGACAGACAGTCATGAGTGAGTGAGTGAGTGAGTGAGTGAGTGAGTGAGTGAGTGAGTGGACCCTGGGCAGCAGCAGCAGCAGTGTGAAGTGCAGATCAGTGTGGAGAGCAGTAAAGCTGGTCTTTAATCTGGCTGCAGCAGCTGGATGCATCTGACAGCACAGAGGTTCTCATTATCTCCTCACTCCTCCACTCCGCTCTCTCATGTGGTCACACAGCTGCAAGTGGCGTGCCTTGACCCCATCACTCCCAATGCACATGGGACTTTCCACCAGAGAGAGAGAGACAGAACTGTGAGCTGGAGAGAGCGAGAGACAGAAAGGGAGAGAGACAGACAGGCCACAGAGTTGAGATAGGAAAAACTGTGAAATTGTAGAGAGAGAGAGCGAGCAAGCAAACCTTTTAATCACAGTTTGGACAAAAACGAGGGCCTCCTGACATGCTCTGTTATGTTTCAGTGGCGTATTGTAAACACATCTCATGACAGAACAGCACAGCACACGCGCTGACATTTCAACAGCTCATGAGAGACTGCTACTGAGACAAATTATGATCTTTCTACAGCAAAAGTATGACAGGCAGCTGATTGGCCGTGCACATTTAATGTTTTGTGATTATGAAATGGAGTGTATCATGTAACAATAGCAGCAATGGAGCACTCACAAGTTTAATGGCTCATACATTTCTCGCCTGCGGCCAAGCTCTCATAACTCAGAGGAGGGGAATGCTGCCGTACCTCTGTTAGCTTACAGACATCATACTTTGTGTATACAGAGGTGTATAAATACAATTATATTTGATTAGATGTTGAAAGAAATTGCTTTTATGATGTTTAGTTACGGGTGTTGAAAAATAAGCAAAACTGTCGATGTGTAAATATACTGTTAGTTGGTCGTGTGAGAGATATCAAAACACATCAACCGTTTTTCAAGAGAAACACCTTGGAGAGAATGCTTCGGAAAGCATATTATCTGTGGCACCTGTAATTGATTTCAGTTGACAGATTTACATGAGCATACAGAAACAGTGTCTGCCACATGCATTCTTGTACTGTCTGGCATCTGTTAAACAGAAAAGTTTAACAACCATTAGCCATTTGAACCAGTGGTTCTCAACCTGTTGTTCATTACCTAAATGTTGCAAGACAGAGAGCAAGCTAATATTAAAATATTACTCACTAATTATGCAAAGAACAACAATTAGCCCAAATCGTAAATTTACAGTAAATAGCCATAAACGTGCATTTGTTGTTGGGGGGTGGGGGGATGTGTGGGACAGAAACAGAAGCCATTCACCTTATTAAAAGTCAGTGTACCATTAGAATGATTTTGAAATTGATATTTCAAGGTAAAGATTTGGGTTTTTACAATTCAAGGAGTTCTGATGATGCGTGTAGAAGTTTTTTGTGGTTTTTTTTTTTTTTTTTTTTCTTTTTTTTTTTTTTTTTTTTTTTTTTTTTTTTTGTTTTTTTTGTTTTTTTTTTTTTTTGTTTTTTCTCATAAACAAAGCATTCAGCATGTGACACCATCTCTCGCTGTTAGATTCTTATCAGTGTCTCGAGGTGGTTGGTGAATCATGGATTTCCCCATATAGCCAAGAGCAGACATGAGTGTATTTACGACCATGTCTTAACATAAAAGTGATTTATAGCCAAGAATTCCTTTATGAATTATACATTAAACTGTGATCTTTTCCTCTGCGATGTTTCTTTGTTTCTAAAATGTTTAAATAAATCATAAATTAAAAAAAAAAATGTGTTCACTCAGTGCTTCACTAATCATACAGTAAGTATTCACTAAACTCTCACATTCATTAATAATTTCAGGAAATCACACTGCAATGAGATGTATTATAGAGTAATTTCACAAAGTTCAGTAGGCTTTTTGCTTTAAATGAATGGTTATTGTCATGGTGTAAAGAACAGAAACTGCTTTTTGTTAATAACTGGAATCTTTTCTGGGAGCGTCCTAGGCTTTTTCGCGCTGATGGCCTGCACCCTAGCAGAGTGGGAGCGGAGCTCATGTCGGACAACATATCCAGGACGCTGCGCTCCATATGACTAATAAGTCAAATCTCAAATAACTGCCATAATGACTTTTGTTCTATCTGCTTAAATGATAGAAGTACTTGCGCTGTACAATCTATAAAGACTGTTTCTGTTCCCCGAATAGTTAGCTCACAATATAAATTTAATGCAGGATCTAGAAAAAAATCTGATCGGAGTAAAACCAGAAAAAAATAAAATAAATTAACAAAAACAATTTTTTAAGTTTGGGCTCCTACACATTAGATCACTCTCACCCAAAGCAGTTATTGTAAATGAAATGATCACATATAATAGTTTTGATGTACTCTGCTTGATTGAAACCTGGCTCAAACCAAATGACTATATTATTGGTCTAAATGAGTTTACTTCACCAAGCTACTGTTATAAGCATGAGACCCGTCAGACTGGCCGTGGCGGCGGTTGCAACAATATATAGTGATATTCTCAAACTCATTCGAAATACTTCTGCTTAATTTTACACTGTCAGATATGCAAAAGAAATTGTATCGTATTTCTTGCTCTGGCTACTGTGTATTGACCGCCAGGGCCGTATACAGATTTCTTAAATGAGTTTGCAGATTTCCTCTCAGACCTATTGGGTACTGTTGATAAAGCGCTAATTGTCGGAGATTTTAATATTCACGTTGATAATACAATTGATGCATTAGGACTTGCGTTTACTGGCCTAATAAACTCTTTTGGAGTCGAGCAAAACGTCACCGGGCCCGTTCATCGTTTTAATCATACGCTAGATTTTATTATATCGCATGGAATTGATCTTACAGATATAGATATCGTACCTCAAAGCGAAGATGTTACTGACCATTTCCTTGTATCATACATGCTGCGTATTACTGATATTAACTAAATGGCTCCGCGTTATCATCCGGGCAGAACTATTGTTCCAGCCACCAAAGACAGATTCACAAATAACCTGCCTGATTTGTCTCAACTGCTCTATGTACCCATAAACAAACATGAACTAGATGAAATGACTTGCAATATGGGCACTATCTTCTCTAATATATTAGAACATTCTGTTGCCCCCATCAAATTGAAAAAGTTTATAGAGAAAAACGTACTGCGCCATGGTACAACAGTAATACCCATTCTCTCAAGAAAAAAACTCGTAGTCTTGAGCGCAAATGGAGAAAAACTAACTTGGAAGTTTTTAGAATTGCGTGGAAAAACAGTATGTCCAGCTATAGACAGGCTCTAAAAGCTGCCAAGGCGAGCATATCCACAAACTCATAGAAAATAACCAAAATAATCCAATGTTTTTATTTAGCATAGTGGCTAGATTAACAAATAATCAGATGTCACCCAAACTATATATTTCCTCACAGTTTAGTAGTGATGACTTTTTTTTAATTTCTTCACTGATAAAATAGATAATGTCAGAAATACAATATCAAATGTAGATTCTACAGCGTATAATACTTTAGCTTCATTCATCGCACCAAAAGATAAACTGCAGTGCTTTACAGCTATAGGACAGGAAGAGCTAAATAAACTTATCACTGCATCTAAACCAACAACATGTTTTTTTAGATCCTGTACCCACTAAATTATTGAAAGTGTTGTTACCTGTAGCAGAAGAACCGCTTCTCAATATTATTAACTCGTCGTTGTCTTTAGGTCACGTCCCAAAACCATTCAAGCTGGCGGTTAAGCCTCTTATTAAGAAACCACATCTAGATCCTAGTGAACTGGCAAATTACATACCCATCTCAAATCTTCCTTTTATGTCTAAAAGTTTAGAAAAAGTTGTGTCTCCTCAATTGTGCTCCTTCCTGCAAAAAAAATGATCTCTATGAAGAATTTCAGTCAGGTTTCAGGCCCCACCATAGCACAGAAACTGCACTTGTTAAAATTACAAATGATTTGCTTCTTGCGTCAGACCAAGTCTGTGTCTCATTGCTAGTTTTACTTGTTCTTAGTGCTGCATTCGATACTATAGCTCATGACATACTCATAGATCGATTACAAAAATATACAGGTATTCAAGGGCAGGCTTTAAGATGGTTTAGATCCTACCTGTCCGATCGCTACCACCTTGTTCATTTAAATGGGGAGTCATCTCAATTATCACCAGTAAAATATGGAGTGCCACAAGGATCTGTCCTAGGTCCTCTGCTATTTTGATATACTGTACATGTTGCCCCTTGGTAATATTATTAGAAAATACGGGATTAGTTTCCACTGTTATGCCGATGATACTCAACTATATATCTCAACAAGACCAGATTAAATTTCTAAATTATCTAAGCTAACAGAGTTTGTTAAAAAATGTTAAACGTTGGATGATCAATAATTTTCTCCTATTGAATTCGGATAAGAGAGAGATATTACTTATTGGACCAAAAAACAGTACACAGAATCTTTTGGATTACAATTTGCAACTAGACGATTGTACGGTTACTTCCTCTACAGTCAAAAATCTGGTGTTATATTAGATAGCAACTTGTCTTTTGAAATCATATTTCCCATGTTACAAAACAGCATTCTTCCATTTTAGAAACATTGCCAAGTTACGAAACATGTTGCTTGTTTCTGATGCAGAAAAGCTAGTTCAGTTGACCTCAAGACTGGACTATTGTAATCTATTTCTAGGTGGTTGTCCTGCATCTTCATTAAACAAGCTACAGGTAGTCCAAAATGCAGAGGCTAGAGTCCTTACCAGGTCAAGAAAATATGCTCATATTACGCCAATTTTACAGTCTCTGCACTGGCTAACTATTAAGTTCCTTATCAGTTACAAAATATTATTACTTGCCTATAGGCCCTTAATGGGTTAGCTCCTGCGTACCTAACTAGCCTTCTACCACGCTACAATCCATCACGCTCCCAAAGGTCACAAAACTCTGGACTTTTGATACCAGGATTTTTTAAAAAGCCAAAAAGTCCCCCCACCACTAAAGTAGGTAAGGCTTTTCGCATTTTGGCTCCACCCCTGGAATACCGTCCCTGATAACGTTTGGGGTTCATACACACTCTCCTCATGTTTTAAATCTAGATGAAGAACACCTCTTTGGCCCAGATTCAAATAAATGATTCTCATAACCTTGTACTCTGGTTATATCTGATCAAATGGCACATTATCATTCGTTAGTTTGGGTTAAACAAATCATTTGCTTGGTTGGAACAGCAGCTACTCTAATTATGTTTGTATTTGTTTCTCTGTCTTTTGCCACGTGATTTACATCCCGTGGTAACTAGGATTTACAACAAGCTTCAGTTAAAGTTCAGAACACCTGAGAAGAGATGATGCAACCCCTCAGAGGACCTCATATGATGCCAACCCTGAAACAACATACAGAACTACCAATTTTTTCTATAAGTTTGATTGCATCATATAATTGCTGTTAATATTGTTCATCGTCTGTTTTATTACGTCTTAAATTGATTTTTTCCGTACTGCTGGTTCGTCGTGTCTGGTCAGAGGAGAGCTGGCCCCCCCGACTGAGCCTGGTTTCTCCCAAAGTTTTTTCTCCATTCTGTCACTGATGGAGTTTTGGTTCCTTGCCTCTGTCCTCTCTGGTTTGCTTAGTTGGGGACACTTAATATCCAACGATATCGTCGACTTGATTGCACAGATATTATTTAAACTGAGCTGGATGTTGACATCACTGAGTTCAATGATGAACTGCATTTAACTGAAAATGTAGTGTTTACTATTGTCACTTTTGCATTATTGACACTATTTTCCTAATTAATGCTGTTCAGTTGCTTTTACACAATCTGTATTGTTAAAGTGCTATATAAATAAAGGTGACTTGACTTGACTTGACTTATTTGGAATCTGTCATTTTGAAGACTTATGACATTTGACACTTTAGCAATATACAAAACTTTTTGTTTTTTTTTTTTGGAAATAGTAGTAATAATACCTCAGGCTCAGTGTATTGTAGTACATCGTTAAACAGTGTAAATAATAACAACACATTCCACATATTTCATCATCATTATTATTATTTTTATTAAAATAATAAATGAATGCTGCCTTATTGGGATCTCACTTGTCCCTAACCCTATACCTACCCCTAGTCATACTGAACCTGCTGATCAGTAAAGGTGTCCTCAAAGATCTAATATGAGAGCCACATTATACCCTTTACTCCGCTTTTTTGAGTATCTTCTTCATTTTTTATTTAAAATAATTTTTTTATGGGATGTGATGGGAAAACCCATATGAAAAAGAAGTACTCTTAAATGTGTTAAAATGCACTTGAAATTCAGATAGTATAGTTATAGTACAGTTGTACTATTGACATGCTTACCTGAATGTATTGAATTGCATTTTAATATGTTTTCTAAAAGTATACTAGATGTATTTTGGTAATAAATATATGCTTAGTTACGCTTTTAAGAAATATGCTAAAACACAAGCATACTTTTGTGACATTTTAGTGTATTTACGGAAAACATACTAATTTTACTCTTACCTAAAGTATGTTATATGTTTACTTTGTGTAAGAACATAGTAAAATGATACAGCGTTTAGTGGGTTTAAAGTATATGCATATTATTTATAAACCATAAGTAGACATACTGCAATATATTTTTAATATTTATGTAATGAGCATGCTTCAGCCTACTTTTCAAAAGGAAGATATGTTGACATTTTTGACATTTTAATATATTTCTTAAAGTATATTCATTCACTTACACATAAATACATTATAGCTATAAAATAAGCAACATTGTACCAACATATAAACATACATTTGTCATCTATACCTTAGTAATAAGCACACTTAAAATCAATGTATATTGTTTGGTTTCACTTGTTTGTACTTGTAAAATAATATTAGGCTGTTTTGCAGTACAAATTAAATACATTTTAATTTCACTTTTAAATACATGACATATTAATTGTAAAAGGCTACTATTTTCCACACCACAAGCATTTCAACATTGTATCATTTGAAGTGCATCATAAATCATTTTTCCAAAGATATGCTTAAAATAACTATTTATTTACTAGTTTATGTACCTAAATTCAAACAAGCTCAGCCTACTGCGTGATGCGTGAAAACAAACCTCATTGGCTTTTGTGGAAGCTCAGGCTTGTTTTGCGTAACACGCGTGACCAAATCTGATTGGTTCTCACGCACATCAAGCAAGCACGTTTGAGCTTCTGTTTACCAGGTTCTGATGTGCGTGTGCAAAGTATTTATCCTCTTGTCTGTCTTATAACAACTATAAAAACATTGTCCAAAGTATTGGCAGAAAGAATAATTTGTCGTTAGAATGTACACCATTAACATGCTTTTTTTAAATTAAAATGAATGTGTTTTTTCCCCTCAATTTGCAATTGTAAGAAGTACATTTTAAATATAAATGAATATTTGGTAACACTTTACTTGAAGGGGTGTGCATAAGACTGACATGACACCTTCATAATCATGGCATGACACATGTCATGAATATGAAGGAGGTTTTATGCATGTTTATGACAACTGTCATTAAGTGTAATTCGCTCAGTTATGTCATTTTTAATGCAAATATGACATTATTTGACCTAACCCCTACCCCTACCCTTACCCCTAACCATAGCCCATAACAAAGACATCTCAAACAATGTCATCTTTGCATTAAAAATTACATAACTGAGCGAATGACACTTAATGACAGTTGTCATAAACATGCATAAAAAACCTTCATATTCATGATATGTGTCATGTCATAATTATGTAGGTGTCATGTCATGATTATGAAGGTGTCATGTCAGTCTTATGCACACCCCTTCAAGTAAAGTGTAACCGAATATTTCATTGTGAAATATTAAGTTAAAATTTGTTGTTTTCAGATCAGCTGCTGTTGAAGCCAAATTGAAATCAGATTAAGACAGTGGTAAGTATGCTTTAATCTCATCAATGAATCTCACAGGTTTAATTCTGGCTGACATATTTCCTAATAAAGTGACTATTGGGACTCTGAATGTCATGCTAACTTTGGATTCAGCACTTCTGTTGTAGAGATGTTGGGCCTCTTTAACCTTATGTTCAGTGTTACACAGAGTGCTGTATAGTGACGGCAGACAAGAGGATAAAAACAGACAATCATGTCAAGCTTTGAAAGGTAAACCGAGAACAGAAATTCTAATGCATTTCTATGCAAATAATAATACATATGATATTCAAAACACTTAAAACCACTGATTAATTAATTTTCTTTTTACAGACCCTGTGATGAAGTTTTCAAAAACCACAGTGTCTGTATTGCAAACCCTCAGATGCAGAAAATGCAAGTCATACTCAAAGAAAAGTGATCCTCCACATAAAGATGACGATGGTGACATTTGTTCTGTTTCTTTGTTTGGTTTAGCCATTTGCAGGCTTAACTCTGTAAAAAAAAAAAAAGCACTTTTTGTTCACTTCTGCACTTTATTGTTTTTCAGTAACTTCTTTATGTATGTGTGTGCATAAAAATACATTATGCATTTTTATTAAGTGATGGAATATTCATAGTGTACTTTCCAGTAATACAGGTGTAACGTCTAGGTTACTTGTGTAACCCTCGTTCCCTGAAGGAGGGAACGGAGACGTTACGTCAGTGACTGACGAATTGGGATCTCGCCCGAGAGCCCAATCACCTTCGAGTGTTAACTAAACAAGCCAATGACAGTTGGCGTGCGTGTTTCGCCACGCGCACCCCGCCCCGCAGTGCGGGTATAAAATGAGAGCGCGTGCAACGCACATCATTTTCACGGAAGATCCGAGACTAACGTCCCGGCCGCTAAGCGGTGGTACAGGAGCTGTGGCGACGGGGCGTGACTTCTCCGTTCCCTCCTTCAGGGAACGATGGTTACACAAGTAACCTAGATGTTCCCATTCAGTCAGTCACGTTCAACGTTACGTCAGTGACTGACGAATTGGGATCCGTATGGAAAACGCCACTATTGCTGACCCCCTCCAGTGCCCTGCGGAAGCCGGCAAGTCCCCCCACACCAGCTGGGGCGGATGATAGGACAGCGGCTAGGCAGAGGTGACCGCCACTGCTGTTCCATACAGTGGTACAATGGATAACACTGGGAAAGCGTACCCAATTGGGAACGCTACAGAAGCCACATCCTGCATATAGGAGGTATCATGTGGAATTACACATATGGACTGGCCCAGGGCAGTACTACATATGGAAGTCTCTGCGGTAGACTCAACCCACCTGGGGTGAGATCACTACACTGCAGAGATGGCAGTGAACGACTGCCAGGGAAAGACACGGGCTAACCGTGAGGGGAGCCGTACCTTTGAAGAATACACATGTGGGATCACCCGGAGGGGTAATCACTACACACGGGCACCTAGCCCTGCACAAGGGCTGACCTTGGGCATGCACACTAGTGCTGAGCCTGGCGTCTGGCGCTCTGCTACGCCTGACCGCCGAGGGTGCGGGAGTAACTCCACCAGGGTTCGCCATGGGGAGCTGAATGAGGAGCACAAGAGCGCACGTATCCGGTCCGTAGAGGGGAATGGCGCAGCAAGCGTGATCGACACCGAGCAGGTCCCGTGTTACTGCCTACCTGAGGCGAGTACACGAGAGGACACAGGCTCTACACGGAGATTATAGAATCTCGCAAACTTGTTAGGCGTCGCCCAGCCGGCAGCTCTACAGAAGTCTGCTATCGAGGCGCCCCGCGCCAATGCCCAAGAGATGCCACTCCTCTAGTAGATTGAGCTCTCACTCCGAGGGGGCATGGCAAACGTTGGGCCTGGTATGCCAAGACAATAGCCTCCACTAACCAGTGGGATAACCTCTGCTTGGAGACAGCCTTTCCCTTCTGCTGGCCTCCAAGCAGACAAAGAGCTGGTCTGAGGTGCTGAAGCTCCGCGTACGGTCCACGTAATGCGCAGAGCGCGAACGGGACAGAGTAGAGTGATGGCTGGGTCTGCCTCCTCCTGGGGAAGCGCTTGCAAGTTCACCACCTGATCCCGAAAAGGCGTGGTGGGAACTTTGGGCAAATATCCAGGCCGGGGTCTCAGGACAAAGTGAAAGTTACCCGTTCCGAATTCTAGACACGAATCGTCGACCGAAAATGCCTGCAGGTCCCCCACCCTCTTGACCGAGGCCAAAGCGGTGAGGAGAGCTGTCTTTAATGACAAAACCTTAAGCCCTACTGACTGCAGGAAAAAGGCCGAAGGCTCCTCCTTCAGGGCCATGAGACTCGGCTCGTCGGCTGCACGATTGAGCTGGCCTGGGATGTGAACGGCGCGAAGCGACCTCAAATGCTTCTGACTCCAAAGGAGGAGATGGCAGGCGAGTTGCGACATGCAACGGGAGCGTAGACCACCCTGGTGGTTGATGTACGCAACAGTCGCAGTGCTGTCCTATACCAGTAAGTGCTTGCCGTTAGCATCGATTTGAAGCGGCGCAGAGCCAGCCATACTGCTTGCAACTCGAGGCAGTTGATATGCCACTGTAGTCGTGGCCCCGACCAGAGCCCCGCAGCTGCATTTCCGTTGCACATGGCACCCCAGCCCCTGGCGGATGCATCTGTTGACACAACAACATGCCTTGATACTTGCCCAAGGGATACTCCTGTTCGAAGAAAGGCAAGATCTGTCCATGGTCTGAGGGTCTGACGGCAGAACGGGGTAAAAGAAACCCGGTAAGTGCCGTGCCATGCCCATCCCGGGACCCGGTCGTGAAGCCAACGCTAAAGCGGTCTCATATGAACCCGAGCGGCGTGACAGCGGCTGCAGATGCCATATATCCCAGGAGCCTCTGAAATTTTTTCAGTGGAACCGCCGTCTTGCCCTGGAAGGACCCCAGGCAGTTCAGCATCGACTGCGCACGCCTCTACGGAGAGACGATGCCGAAGGTTTGACCGAGTCTAACTCCATACCGAGAAAAGAGATCTTCTGCACGTGGGAGAGTTTGCTCTTTTCCCATTTGACCCGAAGCCCCAATCGGCTGAGTTGACTGAGCACCATATCCCTGTGTTCCACAACTGCGCTCGGGACTGGGCCAGTATGAGCCAGTCGTCGAGGTGGTTGAGAATGCGAATGCCTGCTTCCCTCAATGGAATGAGGGCTGCCTCCATGACCTTGGTGAAGACATGAGGCGACAGGGATAGCCCGAAGGGGAGGACCTTGTACTGATATGCTCGCCCTTCGAACGCAAAGCGGAGAAACGGTCTGTGTCGAGGGAGAATCGAGACATGAAAGTACGCGTCCTTGAGGTCGACCGCTGCAAACCATTCGAAAGGACGGACGCATTGAAAGATTCCTCAACATCCTGAACGGGAGCTTGTGAAGGGCCCGGTTCAGTACGCGCAGGTCCAGGATCGGTCGTAACCCACCGCCTTTCTTGTGTACGATGAAGTATGGGCTGTAGAAACCTGACCTCATCTCGGCTGGAGGGACCGGCTGTATCGCGTCCTTCGCTAGCAGGACCGCGATCTCTGCACGCAAGACAGGAGCATCCTTGTCCGGCACAGAGGTGAACCGAATGCCCCTGAACTTGGGAGGGCGCCGGGCGAACTGAATCGCGTAGCCGAGTCTGATGGTTCTCAGGAGCCAGCGAGACGGCCTGGGGAGGCTAACCAGGCCCCCAGCGACCGAACTAGTGGGACTAGGGAGACCACCGACGTACCTGCAGTGGGGCAGTGAAGTGGAACACAGGGACCCAACCCGGGAGGCCGCGCGTCCCAGGGTGGGGTCTGAGTGCGCAGCGCGCGACTTACCTGGCTCCACTGCTGGGCAGGGGGCTCGTGAGGAGGTGTAGTGTCCTTGGACTGAACCCTGCTGTCCATTGGCGAAGGGAGAGGGGGACGGGTGTGTGGAGACTGGGTCTCGTGCACTGCCGTCCTCGCCCTCTTGGGACCCGGCGGCAAAGGAAACTGCTCTTTTAATGAAGGTTTGGGTACCACTGGCTGAGTAGCCAGTGACGGAACAAAAACAAAAGGGAACATAAGATTCTCCACCCGGCCCTCCTCCAGGGTAAGGAGTGGTGCGGTCACCATCTCCTGAAGAGCAGGATCCAAGGGCTCCGGGTCGCCCGTCTCAGGGACGCCGCCTGCTTTGGCGCTTCACGGGCTTGGCAGGGGCGGAGGCGGGCTGCGCCGGTTTCCTGCGGCCGGCTCCACGCTGCGGCCGTTGTGAAGGCTGCTGTTGTGGCCGCGCCGGAGCGGAGGTGGAGGCCGCAGGAGGGCGCCCTTGGTGACGAGCAGACAGAGGGGCTGCAGCCGGCGTGGGGTGGCTACAGCAGCCGACCGCCAGGGAAAGATGTGTCGAGACGCCTCCATCTGCTTCTGTGCGGTGGAGAACTGTTGGGCAGAGCCCACCACCGCTTCGCAGAATAGGCCGGCGGGGGAGATCAGGGAGTCCAGGAAGCGATGCTTGTCGGCCTCCCTCATATCCGCCAAGGTCAGCCATAGGTGGCGCTCCTGGACCACCAATGTGGACATCGTCTGACCCAGGGCCTGCGCCGTGACTTTCGTCGCCCTAAGCGCGAGGTCCGTCGCGGTGCGCAGTTCCTGCAGCACACCTGAGTCAGCACCACCCTCGTGCAACTGCTTCAACGCCTTGGCCTGGTGGGCTTGCAGGAGGGCCATGGCGTGCAGGGCGGAAGCGGCCTGTCTAGCAGCACTGTAAGCCTTGGCCGTCAGTGCGGACGAGAACTTACAGGCCCTGGACAGAAGGCGTGGACTACCTCTCCAGGCGGAGGCGCTTTGCGGGCAGAGCTGCATGGCAATAGCGCGCTCAACCGGAGGGATGTCCACATACCCTTGGGCCGCCCCCCCGTCGAGGGTGGTGAGGACGGAGGAGGCACCAAGTCTGTTTCGGGCAGAAAAAGGTGCCTTCCACGACTTTGTAACCTCCTCATGCACTTCCGGGAAGAATGGAACCGGAGGCGGCTGCCGACGCCTGGCCTGCGCCACCCGGAACCAATCATCCAGCCTCGAGAGTTCAGGAGAAGGCGGAGGCCTCCAGTGCAGCCCGACGCCCTCAGCGGCCCGGGAAAGCATAGCGGTCAGCACTGGATTGACCGGCAACCCACTCTACCTGCGGTGGGCAGCGGGGGGGGGGGGGGGGCAGCCGAATCCGCATCTCCAGAGCCATAGCTCGCCCTCCGATGCAGCACCGACATCCTGTGCCTCTGCATGTTCCCCGGCACAAGATGCTAGACCCCAGCCTGTCCGAGACCCCGCACACTCGTCCGGAAGCGCCAGGTGGTGCGACATGCTTGAGGAATGAGAGGCCCGCGGAGACGTACTCGACGGGGAAGCTCTCACCGTAACCCTCAGGTCTCCCTGGCCGTGAACCGAAGTAGCCCTCCGAGAACCAGAGGAGCTGGAGCGGGGCATGGCAAGGGGGATACCACCCCGTTTAATGAGGAGGTATCTGGACCGCAATGTCGCGATGGTCATGTTCCCGCAGTGAGAACATGACTCATCCATGAGCGCTGCTTCAGCGTGCTGTAAGCCCAAGCACGAGAGGCAGTGATCATGACCGTCAGATGAAGGCAGGAAACGACCGCATCCAGAAACGCACGAGCGGGAAGCCATCTTTAAAAAGACGCCCGTCGCTCGTGAAGCTCTTTTAGAAATTGCTCTTTTAGACGGAAAAACACTCTTTTAGAGAAAGCGCTGAAGCGCCCAGGGGAGGTCGCAGTGAGACCGCAGAATGAGAGCTGCAGCCCGCTTAGGTTTCAGCAGCCTGGATGGCAACCTCCGCTGATACGCCGTCACACCAACGCAAGCTGTTTCTTTTGAACACTCGCGGAGATTCGTCCTGTATAAGGCTCGGCTCCGAAGCGAAAAGCTGATGTGCGTTTGCACGCGCTCTCCTTTTATACCCGCGCTGCGGGGCGGGGTGCGCGTGGCGAAACACGCACGCCAACTGTCATTGGCTTGTTTAGTTAACACTCGAAGGTGATTGGGCTCTCGGGCGAGATCCCAATTCGTCAGTCACTGACGTAACGTTGAACGTGACTGACTGAATGGGAACAGAAATGTTCCACAAATTGATTGAAGTAGTTCTGTTATAGCATTTCACTGATCTTTATTTGATTTTATCATCATTTATTATAATTATTTTGGTCAAGAGATTGTATATGCTGCTGTTCTTTTTAAATGTACTCAAGGAATGTATTGTTGTAACGTACACAGGATATAGCACATTAAAGTTTTCTAAATGTGAAGGTGTGTGTACATGTGGCATGTTCATTAAATGATTTTTTTACTTTTTAATATAAAATGAAATGTTAATTAAAATGTACTAGAAGCACAGTAAAGTGACGCTTAAAATATATTCTAACTATAATGTGAAGTACAATTACACTAAAGATACTTTAAGTTATTCAATTTTAACACAATTAAATATATTAAAATATATGCCTATTAGTATAAAGTTCATCGTAAGCATATCTTAAAGAGCACTTAACATACACTCTAAAAAATGCTGGGTTGTTTCAACCCAACTTTGGGTCAAATATAGACTAACCCAACATTTGGGTTAAAAATTTAATGTAAAAATTTAACACAACGGTTGGGTTAGTCCATATTTGACCCAAAGTTGGGTTGAAACAACCCAGCATTTTTAGAGTGTACTTAAAGTGGTTCTAAAATAACACATTTATTACGCACTTAGTATAGTATAATAAAAATAAAAGTGCATCAATATTAGTACAACTTAAGTGTATTTCTTTTTTACCTGGGAAGGGAGAAGAATTGGAATCAGAAAAGGCAGAATCAAACTCGGGCCATTCGTGTCAAAAGCTAAATCCCCTGTCTTTACTCTCAACACTACTGTCTCAGTTTATACTGGACTGGCACAGTATCTTTTGTAATTGTGGGCCAGACAATTGTGGGCAGAGTTAGTGTAAATAGACTTTGCCAGCATGACTGGTTATTTGCACTTAGTGTAAATAGACACTTTATTAATTTTATGTCCATTAATTGTATGTTTACTTGACTGTAGGCTAGTTAGCTTGCTACAGTAGTTAGCTTTCAAGGTTTTTTCATCACTTATATTGCAAAAAAAAAATCATGATGATGGTTTGAAACATGTTTTGATGGATTTATTACTAGAACTATATGACATGGTAACATTTTGTTGTTCATTTATAATGTGTTCGCGAAGATTACTTATGATTTGACCCCAAAAGTGTGGGCTTTTTCTTGCAAAACAGTCTGGTAGAGCCATGTCCAACCATCATTGATCTTAAATCACGTGTCACATCATGTGATCAGGTTCAGGATGTATGCAGACTCAGTAGCTACTGTATCCTAGATTCACACAGGTCTAAATAAAGCAATAAAAGCCTGGTTACAGATGCTCTCATCAAATATGGGTGACCACAGCTGGGCCGCCGGCACATCTGCTCTTGAGGTCACCCATCCCTCCACATTATGAGAGTCCATGATGATGAATGTACGGGCCTCTGAGAGAGCGCTGTGGTCCCTATGTGGCCTCATACTCACATTCAGCCAGGTTTAGACTCGCTCCGCTCCAAGCCAATTAGTGAGCAGCACGTGTTCTGATGTGCATTTGAAGATACAATTGAGGTAAATGCTCATTTAAAAGTTAAAATGGCACAACTAATGACTTGCCGGGCGATCTCTCAGTGCTATTAACCTGTGAGAGGTCATACTGATGAAGATCTGTAGCACTGAATGTTACGTCAGGTTTTTATTTTTTAAATGGTACACGCTAGGACAGTATGCAATCTTTTCTAACTTGCAAATGACATCTATACGACAATCAAGCTATATAACAGTTCCTCTTTTTATACACTTTTTAAATTTAATATCCTAATGTACTATGAATGCCGAACCTTAAATCAGTGTCTGGCCAGTGCTATCCATTAATACTAAGTGTTTTGGCCTGAAGTGCCAAAAACAAACCAGGTCATCACAGTTAGTAAGTGGCAATAGACGAAAGACTTATTAATGCTTGGTAAACTTTATGGGCGCTTTCACACTAGAGTTTGTGGTGCAGACCCAAGTCCGTTTGACGTCAGAGTTTGGTTCATTTGGTTGGTGTGAAAGCTGTTTTCCGAACTCGGGTGCGCACATCAGTGAACCACACCCCTCAGCTTAAAAAGGTGGCCTGGGGTTCGGTTCATGTGAATTCTGGTACGTTAGGGATGTGCCCGAAGCCAAATGCCTCATCTGCAAAGGTCCAAATAACGACTGAAATGAATAATCAATCTAGTGATAGATAAAATAGTTGTTAAACTGATTATTCAACAAGCACGAAAGTTATTTGCTTATGAACATATCTGAAATCACAATGCAATTGTGAGTTTGTAAAACCTGTAAAATCTGACTTAAGTCTGAACTTTACTACACTACCCCACCACGCTACTACAATATACTACACTACCAATAATCTTTAAAAATAAATTAATAAAGGATGTATTCAATTGATCAAAATAATAGAAAAACATAAAAACATTTATGTTACAAAAGATTTCTATTCGAAATAAAAGCTGTTCTTTGGGGGTGGGGGGGGCTGAACTTTCTATTTATCAAAGATCCCTGGGGGGAAAAATGTACCATGGGTTCCACAAAACTATTACATACGCATAAATTTTTGTTTTCCAAACATTGAATAATAAGAAATGTTTTGTGAGAAAGCAGATTAGAAATTTTTGAAGGATCATGTGACACTAAAAACTGGAGTAATGACTGCTGAAAATTCAGCTGGATTCTTTCACAGGAAAGAATTACATTTAAATTATAGCTGGTTATCAGCGGCTTTCTTTCACGGAAAATTTTCACAATTAAATTATATCAAATAGATCATTTCTTTAATATAAAGAATAGTAATAATGAATAAGAGTAATTATATTTCTGCATGAGTCTGTTTTTGTTTTATTATTTGTTTGATTATCCATTTAAATGCAGCCTTGATGAGAATAAGGGACTTCTTTCAAAAGCTTTTTAAAAATGTTTTACCTAAACCCCAAATCTTTAAAGGGATAGTTGAAGGGATAGCCAGAAATGAAAACCCTTTTACTCCTGATCAATTTGATCAAAACCTGTATGATGTTCTTTCTCCTGTGGAAAATAAAAGAAGACATTTTGAAAAATCTCTAAAAAGTGTCCATAGTCAGTGGAGTCCAATATTGTTTTGTGAATGTGTTACAGGTGAGTTTTTATTTTTGGGTGAACTATCCCTTTAATTATACTTGTATTTAAATACAGTAGTGTGAAGATTAGATTTTGTTAGTGGTAGGGTGGTGTAGCAGCTGGTAAAGGTAATTAAAACAATCAGTCCCTGCATGGGCAACACCTCGTGCAATGTAAATAAATAACTTTTTGAGTTCTGTAAATCACTTTTTATAAAAACACTGATACGTGGCACATTAAGAGACAAAAAAGTTTTGTTGAGTTTGTTTAGAGCACAATTATACATGTCTGTCCACATAAAATACTGCTACCCTAAAGAAAGGTATTGGTCTCTTTGAACATCTCACTGTAATTACAAAGACATAACCTTTATATGAGCAAGTGCATGTCAGTAGACAGTGAGACAATCAGACCACACAATCTGAACAATCTTTGTCTCACTAAACTTTAATAGGCCTGCATCTAGCTTCCTCTAAAATGTCTGACCTGAAATAAAAGAGTGCTTTGAGAGAAATAAACTGAAAAGACTGAAAATTACTAGTCTGAGACTTCCAGAGGTAAGATGTCAAACACTTGACAGAAGGGGGTCAATTGTTCACAATAGCCTAAGCCTTTGATTATAAAGCAAGATGATTACCACAACCATCATTAGATAAAACAGAGGTCGGGCTTAGAGAGAGCCAATTTGCTTGTCTAAATGTCTGGCTACAAGTGAATAAATAGTTTTCTAACCAGTGTAGCAGGGGAAGATGAGTGGCTTGATGACTCATGTTGGTGTAGTTTATGATGAAAGAATCAGTATTCTGAGATGAAGTCATGCCTACAAAAACTTGAGCTCAGGTGAGATTCTGAACCACAGGACAGCAAAGAGGGATGTGATTATGACTACATCCATAATAATAGACTGAAATCTTTCCAAGCAAAATAGAAATGTTCTCCACCTTTGTTTGCACCTGAGATGTTTGAGGGAGGAAGATCACGTGTCTGTTCTGGATCTGATTTCAAATTTGTCAGGTCATTAATTGATCAAAACCTGTATGATGTTCTTTCTCCTGTGGAAAATAAAAGAAGACATTTTGAAAAATCTCTAAAAAGTGTCCATAGTCAGTGGAGTCCAATATTGTTTTGTGAATATGTTACAGGTGAGTCAAGCAAAATAGAAATGAAAGCGATGCTTTTTTTCTCCACCTTTGTTTGCACCTGAGATGTTTGAGGGAGGAAGATCACATGTCTGTTCTGGATCTGATTTCAAATTTGTCAGGTCATTAAAGAGCTGAAAACCACAGGTGTTTCTTAATGGCCGTCTATAAAAAAAAAAAAGCAAAAACACAAAAAAAAAAAAAACCCCCAACTTTTGTGGGGGGGGAACAATGGAAAACACCTTTGGTTTGAAAAGTTGCAATTATTATCATCTTTTCTTCTTTTTAATTGGAGATGAGGCCAATTTTCTCATACTGTAACCATTTAAAAAAAAAAAGCATCAATTAACCAGATCATAAAGGAATTATGTTTTCAGTAAATCTTACAAACTTAATTCATTTGATTACATTGGCAACAAAAAAATCTAAAACTACTGTAAAATGATTAGAACAATAGCTTAAATAATACTCCATTTAAAAAAACAAATGCTTTAATAAAATTATGAGCTTCACATTTCTGCTTTTAAAGGGGTCATCTGATGCAATTTAAATTTTTCCTTTCTCTTTGGAGTGTTACAAGCTCTTGGTGCATAAAGAAGATCTGTAAAGTTGCAAAGACTAAAGTCTCAAATCCAAAGAGATATTCTTTATAAATGTTAAGAGTCAACCACGTCTACCTAAAAAGGCTCGTTCTAACACACCCCCACATACCTACGTCACTCTGTGGAAATATTTGCATAACGCCGCCCAAATGTTCACGCAAAGAAAGAAGGCCTAACTTTTATTCTCGCTGTATTATTGTTGCCGCCGCCATGTCGTGAAGGCCCTTTGCGCTGTGGATCGCCGGATCGGCTTTCACCGTGGACGAGGGGTCGTCACATGTGGTTGCTGCAAGCCTCCCTTCCTCGAATCCGCCGCTTCTGCTCACTCTAGCCCTCCAGCCGTTCCTCACTTTATCCCCCGGCCTCTTCTCACTCTAGGGCCCGCCGTGTGTTGACGCTGTGTTTCGTTGTGAAGCGAAACTACTTTGTTTGGCCTTCAAACATGGACCACTAGAAACATGGTTAGTTGTATTACAACACTGTTTTCCCGCCACATTTTTAACCAATATTCAGATGGGTGGCAGCACATTTTATTGAGACAGTACCTAATCCTGCGAGTAGCTACAATGTCGGCTGTTTCTAGACTCACATACTGTAATTCCGTTTTTATATTAATAAGAGTTTGTAATTTTATGAATATTTAAGCAGTTTAGAGTAAGCTTGTTGTTTGTCATTTCTCTGGTCACAAATGCAGACATGGTTTTGTTTTCGCGGCGCGATGCAACGCAACGCGTAAAAAGACCGTACAAGTCATTATAATCTGTAATTATGTCCCCACTGGATTCAACGAATGCCTCGTTTATAATGGGTTTCCATGTTTTTGAATCATCGCTCCGGCCTGACAGGGCATCATCACAATATGGTAAGGGGCGTAACATTTCCGTCACACGCTTGAGGTATTCGGCCAATCACAATCCACTGGATAGCTGGCCAATCAAAGCACACCTTTCTTTTCAGACTGATGAGCTTTGTAAACATCGACGTGTTTCAGAAAGGTGGGGCATAGAGGAACAACAATAATGTATTATGTGGAAAATAATGTGTTTTTTGAACCTTAAACCGCATAAACACATTTCATTACACCAAATACACAAAATAATGTTCTTTTTAGCAGCATCATATGACCCCTTTAAATCCTCAAAAATTGGCCTGTTTTACTTACTGTTTAAGTGCCTAATTATAACCTCGATTTTTGCTCTTTAGAAGGTAATCAATGTTATGCCACAAATGCTGTTGATTGTGCTTAACATGTACTGAACCCGGAATATTCCTTTAAGAACCCACAGGTGCTTAAAACAGGCCTACATTTTTGCCTTTTTTACAGCAGCATATCAATCCTTTCGCTGTCCTATAGGTTTGCCATATATGTTTGTAAACATTATCCTCTCTAATTGTGTGATTCCAGCTGCCATCCGTCTGCAGCTCAACTTTCAATCACTGTCCAAGCATAATTAGAGCTTGAATGACTTTGCTCTTTTCAATTAGCAGAAGATGGGAACGAGGGAGTGGATTTTACGGTAACCGCCCGTGTGAATTATTTTGTCATTTTGCGGCCGACCTACAGGCGAACCAGAGGTCAGGAGGGATCACGTCACAGGCTCACACTGCAGACTCATTTTCCCACCAAACTGCATCTTGTGTGGCTTCACAATCTCGCCCCCTTGTCTGCATGGGTGGACGAGGACCATTCTCTAACCGCTATCAGCTGAATGTTTAGCTGTACCCACACTCACAGACAACAGTACGCTGTAATGATAGAATTGTATCCAGATGATAAGCCGGGGTCTTTTATAACTCATCAGCCAGCGCCACACTCCATGTGCACTTTGGTGCCAATTTATGGGGCCGGCATGTGAACCTGCTGTTGTTGCTGCCGCTTTGGACCACATCACTTAGATCTGAATCACTAAAGCCAGCCTTTCATCTGAGCTCGTGGACGGCAGCTGGGGAGGAGGGAGAGAGCGAGGGAGGTGTGTCCTCTCCTCCTCACACTAATTACAACCATACTGCTCCTTTGTCGTGTCTGAAGTGGAGAAAGATCAAATGAAGGCAGCGCTTTGTGCTCGGAGCAGGACATTTAAGGGCAGACCTGTTCGTATGGGGGAAAGAGCAAAGAGAGAAAGCAAAAAACGGCAGTGCCTCAGCTTTACATCTGAGGTTTTCTTCTGATCGACTGTCACGTTAATGTTAATTAAGTTTTAATTTACAGTTGGGTTTCCTGTCTCGTCGCTGGAAGCAGAGTTGAGAGGTTTCTAAGAGAGTGTCTGACTCCACAGAGCACACCTGTGTGCTATTGCCTCATAAATACCTATTAACACTTAGCTGGACTGAGCTGGTAATATATAACTTGAATTATTAGCTACAAATCTGCCAAAACAATTCTGTTGTTTTTCTAGAGTTCATGAGAGGTTCATCATTCTTCAGCAGTTCATTTAACTGACACTCTTTTTCGCACACATTTCCCCCAAAATGGTAATATCTTTTGTCTCCACTTGGAACTACTTTCAGTTTCAAGACATGCTGTATGTCAAATTAGCAGGTTAGCACAGTCTTAGTTGTGGTAATATCATAGGTTTTATGTATCATAGGGGATGATAATTCATTTAGATGTGTAGAGTACTGAATACATAATTCACAGAATTACAGTGCAAGTCATATGTTTCTCTTTGACTATAGGATTATGTTATTTGTTTTATATGTGCTTTATATGTATATTAGTGTAAAAATATATATTCAGTTTTACCTTTTATTTAGCTTTTCTGAGACAAACTTTTGACTATAGGCATTAAGGTTGCTCCACTTTGCTGTTTATTCTGTTTATTACTCAGACTACCTATTATACCGATAAGAGGCCCAATGGCACTGACTGTTGTAAGATTGCATAGTCCTAAAACTAAGGGATAAAGTGCAGTCAGCTGGTCATTATCACATAACAAACCCAGGCAGAGCGGGGGGTCTTGCATCACTCTCGTTATATTGCAATAATGACCGGCTGACTATATTTTATCCCATTATACAGTACCTAGCCAAATAAATAATTAAATAGACATAAATATTGTATTAAGTTGAAATTACACTAGCATTCAAAAGGTTTGGGGTCAGTACGATTTCTCTTATGCTCACCAAGACTGCATTTATTTGAAACAAAAATACAGTAAAAACAATAATATTGTAAAATATTGCAAATTAAAATAACTTTTCCATTTTAATACATTTTAAAATGTAATTTATTCCTGTGATGGCAAAGCTGAATTTTCAGCAGCATCATACTCTAGTCTTCAATGTCACATGATCCTTTACAAATCATTCTGATATGCTGATTTGGTGCTCAAGAAGCATTTCAGTATTGAAAATATTATCAAAGTTGTGTTACTTATTATTTTTGTGGAAATAATTTTGTGGATGCTTTTCATTGACTATAGTTCAGCGTTCAATACAGTTATTCCCGATAGGCTGGTAGCCAAATTGCTGGATTTAGGTCTTTCCTCTTCTATCTGCCACTGGATTAAGGACTTTCTGACCAGCCGTCCACAGACGGTTAGGTTAGGCCCCTATTCCTCCTCCACTTTAACACTCAGCACAGGTGTCCCACAAGGCTGCGTGCTGAGTCCACTTCTCTACGCCCTTTACACTCATGACTGCATCCCAATCCATTCCACTAACACTATCATCAAATTTGCAGATGACACGACCGTTGTTGGACTCATCTCAGGAGGAGACGAGACGGCTTACATAGATGAAATTCAGAGACTGTCAGAATGGTGTGGGGCAAATAACCTGGCCCTGAATGCTTCTAAAACCAAAGAGCTCATAATGGATTTCCGAAGGCACAACTTGATTCACACACCACTACACATCAATGGGGTCTGTGTGGAGAGGGTTACAGCCTTCAGGTTCCTGGGCTCGAACATTGCTAAGGATCTCTCCTGGAGTAAAAACACCTCAGCAGCTGTCAAAAAAGCACAGCAGCGACTCTATTTCTTGAGGATTCTCAGGAAGAACCACCTGCAAAAGCAGCTGTTAGTGTCTTCTAATCGCTGTTCCATCGAGAGTGTGATAACGTACTGCATCTCCACATGGTATGCTAGCAGCTCAGCGGCAGATAAGAAAGCTCTCCAGGGGGTGATTAACTCAGCACAAAAGAATCATTGGTTGCTCTCTGGCTTCCTTAAAAGAACTTTACACTTCACGCTGCCTTAGAAGGGCAGAAAACATTTTAAAGGATCCTTCCCATTCCGGACATCAACTGTTAGAACTGCTGCCCTCTGGTAAGCGTCTTAGGTCCATTAAAGCGTGGACCAATAGATTCAAGAACAGCTTTTACCCCAGCGTCATAAGGGAGATGAACAAAAACAAAAACAGATAACTGAGAAATGCACAAATCTGCAATACGATATTTAATAAGGCTTAAATTTGCACTATCGCCTTGTTTGTACTGTCTTTGTATTGTATTGTTAAACTGCATACTGTTTATCGCTGACTGTACTGCAGACAAGGCTTAACTTTGCACTATCGCCTTGTTTGCATTGGCTTGTGTATTGTTTGTCTTTTGTTTGTCTTTGTCTTTTTTTTGTATTACAGATGTTTAAGTTACATGTGACTGCACTGTTAGGATTGCTCAAATTTCACTATACTTGTATAGTGACAATAAAGAAATCTTGAATCTTGAATCTTGTAAGAGGCCACATATTTGTATATAATCTAGTGGTCACTATTCAAACTATTTGACTGCAGAATGACTCAACTGACCAATCAGTATCAAGCCGTGCCAAAAACAAAAAAGTATGATCAGATTGCTGAACGCCTTTCAAAACTGAGCTGTACTGAAGATGTGCGCTCTCTCACACCATAACACCTCTAAACATCCAGTGATTCAGGATCTGTCTTTTACTATCACCCGTGGAATTTGGCGACAAGACGGAGGTCTGCTCTCCCATACTGTGGTGGCTCTTCCTAACACAGTGCTAGACGGCATCTCAGTTTACCGCCATGCTTTTATCAACTGACTTACACAATCATGATATTACATCAAATGTTTCAGACCATCATCTTGCTATCAGTTTTGGTTATTTTACAAGCATACACTACATAATTAGCAACAAACAAGCCCCCACCTACAACTGCATGCTTGTGCAGCTCCTCGCAACTTCCTACGACTGCACATTGTAGTTGTGTTTGGGGTCTGAATACTGCCTCCGGTCTTTAGCTGGGTGGGGCATCCAGCATTCAGACGTGTGTGTGTGTCAAAGGAATGTAGGCAGGCTGCACTGGGCCAGCACTGATGTGGTGGCACTGCTTCCACACACGTCTATGGACAGAGAGTGTGTGAGGATGGCTCTATGGGAACAAGAGGGGGCCGGTGCACACACTCATCTCTGTGAGATGCTCTGTGGTCTGTAGGGAATGATTCACTTCCCACTCAGCCTATGTGCAGACGACCAAGCTTCCTAAAGTTAACCTCTCTATTTACAGTGGCATTATAGTAACATGTGGGCCAATGACAACTAAGAATGTCCATGACAAAGATAGTCTTTGTATTTATGTTGGTTTCATATAAGGTTGAAAGTCTTTTCATTTAAAAATGTCTTATGACGTAACAATAAAGTAAAAAGTAAAAACATATTTTTCTTACAGTTTGTACAAATGTGAGTATGCACTGTACTTCTTAAACATTACTTAAAAAAAAGTTTGTAAATATTTTGAATGGTTCAATATTTTTTAACAAATATTTTGAATGATTAATTCTTAGATGTAATTGTTTTGGAGGGACACATGATTTTACAACATGAAATAACTTTGCCTTAAAAAGGTCAAAAAAAGGTAAAATTACCTGATATTTTAAGATAAAAAAATTCTAAATATTAATGACCATATATTAATATTATATTAATTGATATCATTCATATTAATGATATTAATGTCCAGTTATGCATTAACAGATCTAGACTAAATACAATTTTGTCAGATTGACCCATGTGTCATTCATTTAATATCAGCAATATCATTATTTTTTGTGATTTAAAATGGGATGTAGTTCTATTATTTTGCCATCAAACCTAACTTTTCTCTTGATTCCTAAATCTCTTTAATTCATTCCATTGTTGTTTTGCTTAATCCCTGGACTCATAAAGTCTTTTGCAGAAATCCCTGATACAGCTTGTCTTCATTTCGGTGGAGAATCGTATACTGTGTTTGTTCCCATGTATCACGCACACATTTCATCATTAAAAAAAGGAACCTGTGCTTGTCATCTGGATCATTACAGCAAATTTCAAACATGATAAAGACCAACTGAAATACAGTTTGTTGCTGAAAAAAAAACTGAAGGAATAACAGGAACATGGATCAATTCCAATCATGTGCTTGCTTGAGGCTAATAGGGAGATGGCGAGAAAAGCATTTGTTTGTCCCACAGTGAACACAGAAAACATCCTATTTCAGCTGACAGCAATCCTATCAGCCTCTGTGGCTCTTTGGGCTTCCCATAGATGTGATGTTCCTAATTGCTGCTGGCAGGAGACTGGCCATGTTAAAAATAACTGTATAAGTACTGTGGTATCATATATCTGTTACACAACACTGCTCTCAGTAAATTGTGGCTATGACACATGTCGAGGATCTGGCGTGGTTCTGGCAGCGGTGGCCCGCGAGCAGCTGGGCCGCTCCGCTGCTGCTGACGGAACCGTAACGTTTCCAGCAGGCGACCCGGAGCATTTGAACTCGGAAGGCAGAAGGAAGTTCAGCTTTACCAGGGATCAAACGGCCTATAGGCTGCAGCCACCACAGCTGGCCACCAATCTGGGGGGAACACCCTCGCTGTGGCTTTCTCGACAAATATTAAAGACCGTTCCTTTCGTAGGGACAGGGCTGCTCTTTCTAGCCCTGCCAGTTTGTGGCTGCGTAAATAAAAACTGCCATGGACTCATTCATTTGAACGTTTAATATCTGAGAAATCTCAAAATACACAAGAAAACATGCACATGTTCTGTTTACCAGCTGCAGAAATACTTTTGCTGGCCACACTCTGCTGTGCTTTTCCATTTGTCCCCCTCTTTTGACTCACAACAAAAATGTGTACTAACATACTTGTTCATATGCTGTGTAAAACGGATGTGCTAAAATTATGCCAGTGCTGACTAACGTATCTCAATACTAATATGCTGGGCACAAAAAAGACAGTCTCCATAACAACATAGAAAATGTTTGTGTAAGCAATTCATTAAGTGATGCTCCTTTTCTGGCTCCCATAAGCTGTTATGTGCCAAATTGTACGTGAGTGCAGTGTTTACTGGACGGTAATACAGTGAAGTTAAGCAAACTTTAAGTGAGTTCATACCACAGGTAATTAACTTAGTATTGTGCTTGGCATGTTTTCTTGACAGTAAGCAAGCAACTATAGTCTACTGTAAAACACTCCGTACAGGCAGACAGTAGCAGGGTTTTCTGCTGTCCTACATATTCTGCAATCACTGTGTAGTCGCTTAAAGCAATAGCTCACCCAAAATAAAAAAATATGCTGAAAATGTACTGACCCTCAGGCCATCCACAAGATGTAGATGAGTTTGTTTCTTCATCAGATTTGGAGAAATTTAGCAGTACATCACTTGCTCACCAATGGATCCTATGCAGTGAATGGGTGCCGTCAGAATGAGAGTCCAAACAGCTGATGAAAAAAACACAATAACCCACAAGTAATGCAGTCCATCAATTAACGTCTTGTAAAGGGAAAATCTGCATCTTTGTAATAAACAAATTCATCATTTAAGGCATTTTAACTTTAAACAGTCACTTTAAACATAATGAACATAACTTTGAAAATGAAGTACACTCACATGAGATGAAGAATCCGTTCATATAAGTAGTCTAACAAAAGCTGTTTTACTTTGCAGGAGCAGGTCATCTCATGGTAGTATCCATTTTGAAATCACATGACCTACTGAATGCTTTTTTAATACTAGTGGTCAAAAGAGAATGGCTGACTGTAAATAAAAGATTTTATTTTATGTAACAAAACGTTGCTTTTGCTGGATTCTGCATCCACAACAGGAGGTGTCAGTATAAGCTCAAGACAACCACCATCATATTAGCCAACAATTTAAAGAGATATTTCACCTTTTACTCACCTTCATGTTGTTTAAAATCAAGACTTGATAAAAACACAAAACTGCTTGAAAATCAACAGAAATATATTGAAGAAATTATACACAATTGGATCTCCATGACAACCCCAATAATCACAACATACAGTATGTGCCAAAAGGCATATAAGTGTCCCTTAAAAAACTTATAGGTGTGGAAATGTAGGTGTGGAGATTTTGATCTACCATAACCACGTAACCTCTTTAAAGTGAGGTATCTGGGATTCCCCAAAGTGGCAGTATCATCAGGTGTAATTTCCCTCACCTTGCCTCACCTTTTCAAGGTAACTACACTACTATGAACATATAGCAAGGTAAGAGAAATACCATCAGCGGTTAGGTCAGAAAGAGAATAAAAAAAACACGAACTCTATGAATCATGGAGGACAAGCACAATGACATCTGGCAGGCAGGTGGGTTTCAAAATCACTGGAGGGCTTTTAGTGCCGAGCTTTAGGATGTGCCTCCTCTACAGGACACAATGAGCATTACATCTCTAATCCTTACCTTTGCATTGCTGACAGCCGGTCTAGTAGAAGAAACTGCATCACTAGCTGACTCTCTAGCAAATAGTCTTGTTCCAGAGCACAAATTAGATTAAGTTTGTCCTTTAAAAAAATCAACAAGGAATAAAAAAAAATGAGTAAAAACATATTAAGCAGTCTCAATGTTATGTACACTATTATATAACATATAAACTAATTTATAAACTATATATAGTTTATATTTTACTCAATAACAAAAGCTTCATAGAAACTCTAGAGGCAGAAAGCATCCTACTGATATTGTGCCAAAGACTGGAAACGTTTTTGCCTTCTGGTGCCTTCAGAAACCGCACAAACAAACTATTTAAGCTCATCACCACTGATTGGTTCAATTTTCTGCAGCAGTTGATGAGCTGATGATATACGTGTCTCTGTGCTATTTTATGCAGCTGTATTTTCCTTCTGGGCATCTGCAATTATTGCTGCTTCATAATAGTGATGGTATTGGCTGCCAAGCAAGCATGGCAAAAGATAGCATTGAGTTATGAAAATACGGAAAACAATCAAATAATGTGAAAGAGTCAAGTAATTCTCAGTTGGGCAAAATGCTGCATTACCCTTGACCCATTTTTCAAAGTTCAATCCAGCACAAAAATAATCAACATCTGGAGCATCTGCGTGTATTTTAACGACATGTATCATTCCAAATTTTTGGTCTGGAACAGATAGGCTTGGTAACTCATTGGAAAGTTCAATGTAAGCATAAACACATGAAACCATATGGCCCGACAAGGTACCTAACCCCCTCCGTAGTCCAAAAGGTTACCTTTGTTCCCGTCAGCAACGGCAACCATCCCAACGGTAACAAATGTCCATTTTTCCAGTGCCCACCAGAGAGCGTGTTCTCTGCTCGCTTCTCCCAGGACAGATTTATGTGTGCCTTTAGTGCTCTCAGCAGCTGTGGGAGTGTAGCACTCTTGGCTAAAGCAGCTTGTGTTAATGATTAGTATGTTTATGGGTCTGCAAGCAGACTCTCCCAGAGACGGTGACACCAGATGCAGCTCCAGCCAGCAGGCAGACAATGCTGCTGGACAGAGATGGATGAGTCTAGCAGGCTCTCGCTGAGATGCTCATATTGCCTTACAGCGAACAGAGGCCTCACTGCTGGCCATTTTATGGGCTAACACTGGCACATACTGCTGCCCTCTAAAGACTTCAACAGTGTCATATAGAGTAATTTCGGTGCAAATGTAATCACAGGATTGTAGACTTAAAGAAGTAGATTTTTTCAACAAATTTCATTAAATTTCATTCAACAATTTTTTTTCAAAATTATATTAATTATATTATATTACATTAATAATGTTATTCATACTGTAGATTGGCCATATGTCAAGGGTGTTTCCCTTGCCTTCGACCCAAGACAGTGGGATAGGCTTGAGAAGCCCTGCCAAACGATATGGAGAATCAATGGATAGATGGATATCATGCATATCATGCAATGTTTCTACTTTTTGGGCCACTTAGGTATCTTATTTTGTCCTTAATTTAGGCCTTTTTCATATGGGTATGATATGCATCATGCTGCTTTCTTACCCATTCATGACAGGAGACCACATATGTTGCAGAGCATACTTGATAATTTTACAAAGAAAGTGAAGTTTAAAGTTGTCAAGCTTTTCACAGGAATCCTCTCTGCATTTCTGTCTCCTCACTGTGTCCAGACACAAGTCTAGGTAGCCTAGGAATGGCTCTTGTCTAATATCTGTAATGAGCTTAGGCACAGTTTGCCGCAAAGATGAACCACGAACCAGGGTCATCCCCCCATGACAGTTTAGCTTTTGACATTTCTGCCTTTCACTGTCAAGTGGTTGAGTCCACAGAGACATCTGCCCTCCACCGAGGAGAGCATGTCTGACCACAGGGAAATCTGTTTCATATGACTGAGCTAAAGCCTTCTGGAGTGTTCATCAGACACAAGCCATCCTTAATCATTTTATTTCAATTAACTTTCTGGCAGTGCTCAATTTTACAGTCCCAATGCTTTAATGTTTACAGTATGCTCAACCTAAATTCTAAATGACAATGAGAAAAACGTAAAATGTATTTTATTTTGCAGATCCAGTGTTATATTAGCTCAAAATTCAAAATTCTGTGTAAAGACAAGATGCTGGATAAAAGCCAGACTAAATTATTCTTGCTCTGACCCACTTTAGCCCCTAGTATTAATGAATACACATGTAATTTGTGTGTAAATGCATTTATGCCCCCTCTGAGCAGCATTGAACATTCTGTGTAAAGACACCAAAATGTTAAAGGTCCTAGAACGCATCTCCATTAATGCCATTTTGCTTTATTATGCATGAGGAGACTTTTTTTTACAAATCACTTTGTTGTTGCCCTCAGTTTCTGATGTAATAATGAGCCTTTATGCAATGTAGGATCTAAACTGCCCCCCCCCCTTCACTCCATTCCTAATGGCACAAGTTACATGGACCAAAGCACACTTAAAAAAAAAAGTTTTGCAGCACTTCTTCAACAAACCAACAGACTCTTTATCTCACAATACCATCATTACAGAATTTGTTTCAGAAGTTATTATGCTCTCAGCCAAAGCATTTTTCATGAGCAGCAGTGAACCAAACAATGCCAAGTTAAAGCTGTTTACTATCTCTTGGTGTTTTTTTAATTATAACAATGCATTTTCAAGTTAAATTGGCTTGATTGCAGCTTCTGATAGCAATCAGGTCTGCCATACCTCTAGCTGCATGTCTGGTATTTGTTTTATTGTGTTTGAAGTCTGATGAGCTCATAAATAGAGAGAAAACGACCAGTGAAGGGATGGATGGGGGAAGCATTTCTCGAGCTGGACACACTCTCACACTGCTGCACATCGAGACCCATCCCACCCCAGGTGTAGATGCTGGGACCGCTCTCAAACATTCAAACCACTGTCAAAAACACAACCTTTATTGATCCATAGAAGCCCCCCCTCCAGGCTCAGCTGGAACGGTCACTGTGTTTTTTCTCTAAACAAATATATTTGGAAATGTTCTGTCACTGTTTATGGGAATGTGTGTGAGAGGCGAATGTTTGAACCGATACCGTGGAAACAGGCGATGTTTAGAGCTGATAGTCTCTCCCCTTTAATTGTGGGAAATGGGTTTCAGATGTGCGTCGCCTGCTGATCACTTTCGGCCCAGGCTCCCTCGTCATGTCTTATAAAACCACTTCAAGGAGTGCCTGATGGGGGGATGATACCAGGGCTGGGACGGAGGCCTCGACAGCTGCCTAAATACTCCTCTGGGTCCCTCTGAAATAACAACAGACACATTAGCAGTAGCTGAGACCTCCATCACCACATTTTTCAAATTTGAAAACAATTACTCTCCGTTTAGTCATAATGAGAACAGATGCTGAAATTATTGGCTTTATTTAATATCGTTCACTTGACACGGATTATGTTTTGGCCTATACTTAGAAGCTTTTCATGCTTTGATGAATCATTAGCCTATTGTGGGCAGAAGGGTTATGGTTAAAATAAGAAATAGAATTTTATGTGAGTATAGGGACTCAATGATGGGGCTACGAAGCTGGTTTATGCTCATATTTTGTACTTTCATCTGATATGGGAGTCTGTGTTGCCCTCTGTTGGAGAATCATTAAGATTGCTAATAGTGGCTGCTGTAAAGATGAAATAAATACATAACACATAGCCGCTGCTGTAAGAGCAAGATTTATTTTTTTATGGAAAGTTGATGGAAAGTTCAGAGCCTTATTTCATACACTACTGGCTGTTTTATGACCGTATCATGTAGCTGCTACATTGTGAAGGTTTATTCTAATTCTTGCTGCTTTAAGGACGCTTAATGAAAAATGTTTACAAGTTTGCAATGTCTCTGCTTTAGTGTGCTGCATAAATTGTAAAACAATATATAAGCGGTATAAACAGCCCCTATTCTTAGCTTTTAGAGATTAGAGCATTTGCCTCTTTCTCATAAACCAAAGTCACATGCGAGTTAGGGGCTGTGTTTTTAATGCTCTCTAATGATTTATCTTTGTTTATCACGCCATTAAAGCTTGACAGCAGGTGGATTCTGGAAAATGGCCACCCGACACACAATCTCCATTTCCCAGAAGGAAAGGAGAAAAAGGCCTCGTCCCGGGGTACACATCTCTGTGGTTTTCTCTCTTTAATTTGACAAGTCATAGTATTGCAGTATGGCAGGCTCAGGTGACATCATCGCCCATCGTGGAACGGGCCGCTGTTAGTGCTTTTCAACATGTGCTGTTGATTTTGGACCAGGTGTATGAAGTACTTTGCAGAACAGGGATCCAGCCTTCCCTCTGTGGTGGTGAAATAACCCAGTGTGTGGCCAAAACTGATTAAGAGGTTGGTTCTACCACCTGAAAACAGGAATGCGGAAATCTTGTTGATCTCTCCTGTGCAGCATGACATGATATGTCATGTGTTCACTGTATTTTAAGACTGCACTGATGTCTTAATGGGTGATATGTTACAAAAGAATAATTTTAATGGATAGTTCACCCAAAAAATTTAAATTCTGTTATCATGTACTCACACTCATATAATTCTTATTATATCCATATTTTTGCCCATATTAAAAGTCACTGTAGGGTCCAAAACAACACTGAACCCCATTGACTTTCATTGTATAGACTAAAAATAAATAAATAAGATCAAATGAAATAAGAAGCATTTTTTCAGAATTTAAATTCATGTTCCATGTTAAAAAAAAAAAGAAATTCGTGTTTCACAGAAAAAAAGTCATACAGTGAAGTACCCCATTAAATAATGTTCTTTTATACAATGTGAAATGTTAAAAAATGTGTTAGTAAATGCATAAATTAACATTAATCTACTGTGCTTAGCTCATAGAAAACAGATAACATAGACACAAAAGAAGATATTTTGAAAAATGTGAGTAACTGAACAGTCAGTGCTCCTCGCTGACTTCCACAGTAAGGGAAAAAAAACAATGGGGACTATCAACTGTTCGATTACCCACATTCTTTAAAATTCTTATTTTATGTTCATTTTCAGCAGAAGAAAGAAACTCATGCATGTTTGGATGTTTTGTGTGAACTATGCCTTTAACTGTAATTTCATAAGAAAAATGTCTCTCACGTCTGCTGCTGAATGTACTGACATGCATTAATGGTAAACCAAAGTAAATTTTAATGTCACTTTCTATTAAAAACATTTTATTATGTATTTAAATTAAGTGAACAGTAATACTGGACACAGTTCAAATTCTAATCAAGTTCTTTACATGTGATTTAATATGTTATATATATTAAATAAGTGTATTTCCTTAAAGCATGTCAAAATATTATTAAAACATTTTGTAAGAAACAAACTATACTCTAAAAATACACTTAAGGAGACTTTTATTTCATTTATTAATATTATATTATCTGCAAGTACATTTATTTAAAAAATACTCTTTTTTCACAAGGGAAGCAGAGAAAGTCTGAACAGATTAGTCAATTAATTGATGCTTTCATCCAAAGCAGTTTACAAAATATGGATAAAATCCGTTTGGAGTAACTTGGGGTCAAGTGTTTTACTCTAAGGGGTTATTAGTTTATGGATGACCCACTGTGGGGTTTGAACCTGCAACAGTCCAATTAGCAGCCCAGGTCTTCAACCACTAGGCTGCACCACCCACTATTATACTATTTAAATTATGCATTCAATAACATCTTTACATCCCCTTCACCTAAAACTAGAGTTGCATCAGAATGCTATCACGTTTGCTTGCTGAAAACCAACTTCTGGACACACGTGGTTGTGCTTCATGTGTTTTCCATGTCAATTCGGTACTTCAAACATGCTGATAAATGGGCCTGGGGCGCAGGAATCTGCTCACTGTGTCTCTCACCCTCACTTTGTCATTCATTGGTGTCATAAAAGACCACAGGACACCAAGTGATGATCTTATAAACGTATTTATACATTTGCCCTGAAATGAAGCGTTGAACATTTCTCCGGCTGATCGGACGTCCGAGTGAGTTTCCCAGCCCTGGGAGAGGAAGATTTTAGAGTTTATTTTGGGAGGTCAGTAAGAGGTGGGTCATGGGTAATGGATTTATCATAGGGCTTTGGCCTTTCATGAGCCGCATTACTTCAGGGATCCATCTGTTGATTCTGGCAGTGGCACAGCATTCAGTATGACCCTGTCCCCAAACACATGGCCCATGCTGTCCAGTGATTTACAGAAGTCAACACTCATGCTTGTCATAAACAGACAACGATGCCATCTGCTGGTGAAACTCAATTTTGACTTCAGTCAAAGTTTGACTGTCTACTCCAGGGTTTTCCAAACTGTGTTTAGCTTCAACCCTAATTAAACACACCTGAACCAGCTAATCTAAGGCTGTGTTCGAAATGACATACTAACATACTGCCTACTGCCCAGTAGAGTATACTGCCTACCTTTTTTTTTTTTTTAGAATAGTTTGTGAAACAGTATCAATAGCAACAAAATGTTTCAGAGTAGTAGTATGCTATAGTGTTGTCACATGACAAACACTGAATCTTAATTCAGCACAGCTGTCGAGGCTGTTACCTTACAAATAAATGTGCTAACCATTCTTTTTACAAAGGCTTGTTAAAAGGGTTCATACTAGTAAACAATGCTATATAGCCCAATGACTCATTTCATAATTAATTAACTTGACATACTGAACAGAACTGAATCAACACTGAGCTGTCTTTAACTTAACAACAATATTGTTTTATTTTTGGCAGTTACACTAAGTGCAAATAATGATAGCTTTTGTTTACACTAAAATAGCAGTATTTCTTTAGCAATAGGCTAAGTGTAAAATAGTAGTCAGGTGCCAGATATTTATACTTCAGTACTGTAGTATATTATAAAACACTATGTAATAACATATTGAGTGTAAATTCATATTTATTAATATTATTAAATGGATGTTGACTTATTGGGACAATAAAGCCCTTCCTACACCTAACCATACCCAATAACACTGCATTATTAATGAGCCGTTTTATTTCCACTTTTCAAATATTTTCTTTATTTTTATTGAAAATAAATGCCTTTCCGATCTGATATGTGATAGGAAAAGGGGAAGATTAAAATAGCTGTTAAACTTTCATTAATATCAGTAATGATAATTACTAAATTATACTGCTGCTTAAAAGACAGCCCTGTGAAAGACTATTGAACAGATACACATCAGTGCAAATCAGAAATGAGTGAGGGAAGGAAAGATCACTGTTTACATTTTTAACACCCCTCTATAACCCTTTAACATTTGTTCCTGAACTTCTTGAACTTGTCCATCCTGTACAGCTGATGTAAAGACCTTTAGGTTGAAATCAAGGGGAAAATGTGACTACGCTAAGGTTCAAGTTTCCATTGTTAGACTATGAGATATGACCTTAGATACAGCACCAGCTGGGGGGGTCTCACTCTGCATCACCTGCACTCAATCACCCAAAAGACCTTCAGCAAGAACTCATCAGTGGGACATTTAGGCAGTTTGTTAATGTGTACTTCAACGCATTTGCACAGAGCCTATGAAAGATATATTATTTACTGTGGGTTTAAATACACAAAATCCCACATTATATCCCCAGAAATATTTAGTGGTTTGCTTGAATTTCTGGTAGTTTTTTTAATAGCATGTGACACCAGTGGCGGCTGGAGGGAAATTTCCTAGGTAGGGCACCACTTCCAAAAAATTTAGCATACATCCCAGTATGATTTATCCCAGTATAACAAAAGGAAAAGAATATTAAGACTTGAAACATTTTAAATAAAGACAAGTTTTACCAAGTTCAAGGTTAAGTTTGAGGATAATTCTCACAAAACTTTATTTTCTACAAGCTTTCTTCAAGATAAATAAAAAAAAATTTAATTTTCATAATTCAAAATGTATGTATACAATGCAACAGCAAAAACTGTGAGCCCTTCATTTAATATAGTTAATCTATATCACACTTGGTATTTCGCCAATGAAAATAGTTCCAAACAGCGCTGTTTTGCCCCGCTGAGCAGCACAGGATGGTGTTTTCTTATTGAATGAATCTGTTTTTTAAACGAATGATTTAATGACTCACTCATTTCAATCTTTTGAATGAATCGATTTAATCTCAATGATTAAATTGCTCATTAACAGTGATTGCTGCCACATAGGGGTGCCACCTATGTGGCAGCTTTAAATTCACATTTCAAGTATCTTTTCATGTTTTAAATCTTTTCAAAAATCAATATTCAAAGTTTTACATTTAAAACAAAACATTATTTATGCATTTATAACTGCTGGTTAAATGCATTCATGTCCCCTCAGAACCAACTTCTATTTGACATCTGATAGGAAACGTCCTATAGACATATTGCAGATGAACAAACACTCTAAAAAATATGTCTTGCAGATGTAAATGTAGACGTCAAATAGACGTCCGTGTGACGGACGTGTGCTATCAGGGTAGAGGTCAAGATTTTATTGTAAAAAGAAAATGTTAAAATGATTTAATATATATATATAATATATATATTATTATTCTAAGGACAAATGTTCAAAAGTGTGATTTTTTTTTTGGGGGGGTTGTAAAATTATAAATTAAAATAAGCTCAACAGTACTAATACTGTAAATGACAACATGATAATACTGTAAATTAAAGTAGGCTACTGTAATGTACAAAATACTGTAAATGAAAATACAGTACTGTACATAACCGTAAATGAAAGTACAGTACTGTACAAAATACTGTAATACAGTAGCAATAAAACATTTTACAGTAAATGACTGCCATCCAGCTGCCAGTAAGTTTAATCTAACCATCTAGTAGTCACATTTCAGGAGGAGCCTTAAAGAGCAGGTCATATGGTATTTGAAAGTGTCCTAATATTGTGTTGGAGTCCCGTACAACAGGTTTGAATGCATTTAAGGTCAGAAAACATTTTTCAATTATTTCGAAACGATTCCTCCCTTCCATAAGCCTACTCTGCTCTGATTGGTTAGCTGACCAAGTCTGTGATTGGTCTTTCCGTATGCAACGCCTGTCGGAAACGAAACGCCCATTACCATAATTAATTTTTTTGCTCCGTGAACAAAGATTAAGATAAGGTTACAAAAATGGCATCGATATTACCTTATCAATTCAAGCCAGAGTCCGAGGATGATACCGATGCTCAACCGGAAACTCCATCGCAAGCATGACTTGATCAGGACGTTTCTCAGTAGTAAGTTTAAACTTTGTAGGTGGTACTTTATGGGATGTGACAGCCGTTTTATTGCATTCATTATTATTATTATTTACTGATTTGAGGTGCATGTGTGGGAACTGTGTTAGTATGCTGAGTGAGGCTGAAAAACACTGCGTCTTCTCGACATGATGTAAACACACTAACTAGCGGAAGTGTTTGTGGGCAGGTCAGAGAGTTCGTATTTCTTGGGGATTATGCAAATATGTTACCTTGTGGTGTATATAGGTAACAGGCAGAAGAAGATTCGAAAATATAACTCGTTAAGGCGGTTCACTTTTTTTGATTAACAACGTTGCAGACTGTTTACATTGAAGGATAGCTACATTACAAACGTCAAAAAATATATTTTTCGAAAACCCATATGACCTGCTCTTTAACTTAATCTGACCAATCATAGAGTACCCATAGGTAAACCGCTGCTTCCCTCACTCCTGGCCTCCTTCCTCCACCTTGTGTTATTAATAAACTGAATAATTTAATTTGCATGGGATAATTATTGAGCTCCCACCAAGGATCACATGATTGTAAACAACAAAATGATTTTCTTTGAAGTGATAAATGGCCGATGGTCTGATTCTCTTTAAAAAAGCTCCTTTCGATGTGAAAATTAAGCAATATAACACAAGCAATCATAAATACTGAGTAACTTACATTTAAGAGACAACATTAGTCACTGTTTGTCTACTTTTGCCAAAGAAAATAACAGAAGCGGTAGATTTAACCACTGCACGTTTCCAAGCAGCAGTAGCTGCTTTCCTAATGAGTTGGTTCAAAAACACTGATTCAATCCAGTGAATGATTCAATGACTCACTCATAAAGACAGTGGCGTGTTTCGCTTCTTTGAGGTTTTGGCCAATTATTTTGTACATAAATGCAGATTTTACATCCTTGTATAACATTCTTCTGTCTTTTTCGTTTTTGTCTATAATTAATAATTAATTGATTTATTGATTTGTTTATTTATTTCTTTTTAATAGTTATGTTTTTGCAGTTTGGAATTGTATTATGCTTTGTGTTTCCTATTTCATTCAAGCAATAATAAAATAATAATAATTAAAACTTGTTTTTTCTCTCTCTCTCTCTCTCTCTAATCTGAAGGAATCGGTTGAATGAATGACTCTTTATGAATCGCTCATAAAGAGTCACTTGCCGCCACCTACTGGCGTACCGATGTGACCTATAGAAAGTCCTCACTGCTACAAATATAAAAGGAGTGATAGGACACCAAAATTCGAGGACAGGAACTAACTATTAAATAAATCAACAGAGCTAATCAATGAAGTGTGACACCTTTGAAAATTATACCTGGATAGTTATAATAGTTTTGCCACGTTGCGGTCCTCTCAGTGTAGTCGGGGTGTTATTTCCTCCCCTCATTTTCCTGAGACAGCAGATGCCGTATGATGTCTTTCAGCTTCAGATAAAAACAAACAGGCCTTTCAAGTGATAGCTGCCCAGTTAAATATAGCGTCAGGTTTGTTTGCATGACAGGACTAGGCTATACCGCGTCATCTTGTGCATGGCTTTCAAGCAGCAGGCTTTGATCAAAGGCAGGTGTATCTGTGTTCAAGAGAGCTCGGCTAGTCATATCGAGGCTTTATTATAAACCAGTGTTTGGTCTTCATTTAGACACGTTGAGGTTAAACAAAGCTGGCAGCTTTTATGTTTTTTCGTTGTTAAATACAAACTCCAGTTTCTATGTTCTTGCTTTGTTCTTAATAACTGTTCAGCATTTACTCACCTAAAATGCGTCGGTGGCCCTATCGCAAAATAAATGACGAAACGAAATGCTCTTGTTGACATCGCTGTTTTGTTAAGTCTACATCCGGTGCGCCATTTGGACAGGACCAGTGTGTCCTTGTGTACGAGTATAGCTTACTGGTTTTACTTTGTGGTCTTATGCGTGTTTCACTCTGGTTTCAAAAAGGTTCCCCAAAGAATCTTACAGTGAACAGTTTTTCTTAATGTTTAGAACATTTTAATAATCTAATGAATCCTAATCTCATGAATCACTAAAGTGGAAAAGGAAAATCAATGCAATGTTTCAATGGATGTTAAAGGTTCTTCATGGAACCATAAAGAATGTTTTTTGTTTTAGAGTGTATCTGTTTGAACACCTTTTCATGCTTTGTACTGTGTGTGTGTGTGTGTGTGTGTGTGTGTGTGTGTGGGTGTGTGTGTGTGTGTGGTGTGTGTGTGTGTGTGTGTGTGTGGGTGTGTCTGTTGGGAGGTCTGTCTTATCGTCTCAGTGTTGTCCAGCTGCAGTATCAGTGATGTGTTGTGCCGCCCACCTGCCTCTGGCTGTGCCGCTAAGCCCTTTCTGGAGTCCTGATGGACAACCCTGTGATAAGAGCAGCAACATGATCTCTGTGTTTGCTTTTGATGTGACCCACAACAAAGAGGTGGACAGATTCTTGTGCTTTACAGGGCAAGAGAAATGAAACAGTCACAGTCTATTGTGCAGAATGACATAGTTGAGTTCATTGGGTTTTTCTCTTTATTGACATTGGCACGGATCATATGCTCACATTCTTTCCCATAAATCCCTTAACATGTTTGGTAATTAATTGTGGTAGGGTGGTATTTGTTCTCTACACATGCAGTTGCAGTGAGCATTGAGAACATTTCTAAAATTGTTATTACATAGTTCCATAAACTGTATTTAACACCTGTAAATTCCATGGTGCTTGTTCCAAGTATTTCCACCTAAATGTGGACAAATTGAGTAAATGGTTGTCCTTCATATGAAGAGCTTTTTCCTCCACTAACAGCTGGGGAGGTATAGTCAGCATTTGTTCAGAGATTTCTCTGTTGGCAGCAGTGCCTCGGCTGAAAGCAGGATTCTGTCATGAATGAGAATATTAGACAGATAGGGACCCCGGGGGTGTATAATTTCGCTAGCTCTTGCCTGGGGTTATTAAATATTAGCCTGAGGTGCTGAAGGGCGTTGCTGACAGGGGCTATCATCAGCTCCTCTCCCTATCATCAGGATTTTGCACTTCTGAGACTTAGTAGATGGTGCCCTCTTCTGTCCTTACATAGTGATCAGATTAATTGAAAAGTGAATTTCAGATACTTTGAGAAAGCCAAGATATACATTTATATAATTAAGAATTCATGATATATCCATATCATATTGGTTATTGCCTGACATTTTTTTTATATATTGGTATCTATATTGGATATTTATTCACTTGTGCATGTTCATTTCCCCTATTTAAACATTTCATCTAACACTTACTAAAATTAACTTTTAAAATCACTGATAATGTAATAATAACAAATGTAATCCAAAACACATCTAAAATATAGATTTATTAATACTGTGCGGCATGTTTTTAACATGTTATGTGTTTAATATATAATTTGATCAATTTTTCCATGTATAAAATTATTTTATATAGTAATAATTTTCTAATTGTAATATGATATACAAGTATCCCTATATATGAGATCAGATATTTATGAACATATGTGATGTGAAGCATGCAGCTGGACTGTGTCACCCAGTTTTAGACAAACTTTGCTTTTATAGAGTGCATTCTTTATAACTGACCACAAGGTGGTGGGAGAGTGCAAGGAAGGAGTGACTTACGCAAGGCAGATAAAAGAATCCATTAGGACAGTGATACTAAACAGCCTTGATTTAACTGCTATATCTAGTCATCTGGCTTAATTGAAGAATGTTCTGATAACGAGTTTGCTGTAAATCTGGGACGTAACTCACATATCCTTGCCTTGACTCAGTATATACTTCCTCCATAACAGTTGTCTCTCAACTGTTGCCATGCTGTGTTGCTGATTCATATCTTGTAATTAGGTAAACTTTTCAAATGACGCATCTGACTGAGATGTAATTTATTAAAAATAGATGCTTAATAAAGAGAGCCATTACAATTATGGTTGGTTATTATGAAAAGCAGATAATTTCATTGCCCTTTAGAAGATGTGTACTAGATTGATAGACAGAGGAGGAGAAAGAAGGAATATTTTTCTGTTCAGAGACATTGCTTTTCGCAGTAACTGTGTAAGGTTGCTGCAAGAGATGAATATTCATAACCCTCTCCTGCATATTCATTAGACAGGTGCTGCTCTGACTGCAGTACTGTCAGTTCTAGCAGTGTGACGCACTGTGGGCAATTCCTGTGGGGTTCCCTGTGTCCTATAGTTGTTGGAGCATGTTTTGTTATCACACTATGTGCATTGTAAGTTACAATTTGTAACATACCATATTTTCAAAGTCAAAGATGATACTCTCAATACGAGTAGTAAGTGATTGTATTGTTTGTTTGTTTTTGTGCCATAATGTGCACTATGCCACATGCCAGTTATTTGTAACCCTCAAATACAATTAAACACTCTCCAAACATCTTCAAAACTTTATAATATAATTAATTCAAAGTATTATAATTCAAAGGTACTTCGGAGCGTATTAAAGTTTATCTGTCCTGCCAGCTGTTATATGATCAGACAGGCCTTCTGTCATTCTGCAGAGTTACAGATGGGAGACCAGCATGGGGTCAGTACCAAGAAGACAAAGACCACTACCAATTAACTTACACAGAAAAATATGAACAGTGTGTTTCTGTGCAAGTTAATCTAGCTGTCTAATAAACCTGGCATTATTTATTATGAAAACTGTTGGCTCTGTGACAAACTGCTTTTGTTCCTCCTCTTTTCTAAGTCGCTTTGGATAAAAGCGTAACTGTTAATGTAAACAGGATTTGAGACATTTCATATTTGGATTGCATTCTGTTATATTGCATCATATCTTCTGTATCATCAGGCAGAATGAATGTAAACTACTCGTGTAACCTCCGTTTCTGCCAAGACAGAGTGATTTGCTTTCAGTAAGTTGTTCCAAACATCAAAAACATGTGCAGAGGGTTGGGAAAAATGTAATTCATTTTATGTTTTTTAAAAATTATTTTCAAAAGTGTAGAAAACCATCTGGGCATTTTTTTTAATGCAATTTTTCATTGCATTTATCTTGGTTAATTTCTGGTGATTGTTTTCTTTTTGAACTATTTCAGTGCTAAGTAGGTTAAATGGAGGAGCTGAGGAGAGAATTGTAGCCTGTCTGGGAATAGCAGAACTATACTTGGCTCATGCGGTCTAAAAATTCCACCTTCTGAAGTGATATGTGGACACAGGCGTTTGTTTCTATTGGTGCTTTAGTCTGTCATTCGTCTTCTGTAGCCCTGAGGTTGGCTAATTACACAGGCATGATGGGATAATCCCGGTTAACAGAAGCTGATGTCAAATTGGTTTGGCTCACCACAAATCCTAGTTGAGGTAGGCAATGCAAGACGTCAGTCACTATTGCAGAAGAAGTGGAGGGAGTGTCTGACTGCTCTGGAATTTCCTTTCTGATGGGCTGTCAGTCCACCTGCTAACCTGCCTGTTTAACTAACCAAATGGAGCTGCACTTGTGATCTGATACGTTCAATCTCTATTGCGACGTCTCCGCGTAATAACATTTTTGTCGCGCGCTCTGCGATATGGGGACCGTGCTCTCTATATCACCTTTTGCAACTAAAGGGACCATTCTGCAAGATGTAGGAGACGAAGCCAATGGGAAAATAGAGAAAAGCCTTAAAAAACAGTCAGTGATCGTGTCCACGCTCACATTTAAGCGGCTAGTGACTGCATCAGGCAAGAAAAAAAGTGCCAAGAAAGTAAGTCCGAATCCTCTTCCGCTGCCAGCGAGCAGCGACAGCCAGGTCGAGCATCTGAATCAGGAGAACTTCAGGAAATCGCAACAGTCCGAGAAGAAAACGGAAAATGGACCTCTTGCGGTGCCCATCCCCACGGTTCCCCCCCATCTGGACCAGGATCAGGACCAGTTCACTCCAGCGGCGAAGCAACTGGTGTCGGTTCAGAAGCAGCCCAGCAGCCGGTCGCTCATCTCGCCGAGGCGCGTGATCGTCCAGGCCTCCACAGGGGAGCTGCTCCGTTGCCTGGGCGAATTCCTGTGCAAACGATGCTGCAAAGTCAAGGAACTCACCGCAAATGAGGTTATTCTCTGGTTCCGAAACGTGGACAGGACTCTGCTGTTGCAGGGCTGGCAGGACCACGGGTTCATTACACCTGCCAGCCTCGTGTTCGTCTATCTGCTCGTTAGGGAAACTGTAACCGATGATGTTGACAATCCACGTGAACTCCAAGGGACCTTTCTGACCTGCCTCTATCTGGCGTATTCCTACATAGGGAACGAGATCTCGTACCCCATCAAGCCCTTCATGGTCGAGACCAATAAGGACGTATTCTGGGAACGTTCGTTAGATGTCATCGATAAACTGAGCGGCAAAATGCTGCAGATTAACATTGATCCGCACTTTTTCACAGAGGTTTTCCAAGACTTAAAAAACGAAGGAGATTATAAGAAGGGTGGAAGCGAACTGGACCGCTGAGTGTGATCAGAATCTGAGCAGAGATCAATTACTGCTGATTTATTGGATGTAATTGTAATCAGCTCGGCCTGACTGTTGCATTGCACCATGAGCCGATTTATCAATTTAGTATTTATGACACTGTTGTGTTGGCTTTGTTTTAACAGTATTAAGTAGCCCGGTGAAGTGATTTATAATAGCCAACATCGCTTCACCGGTGTAGCTGCAGTTTTATGCATGTCGTATAGATACATCAGTTGCTGTGATTCACAGTCATTCATAAAAAGGGAAGGCACAATGTTTATTAACTGTCAGTCTCATCTGTCATTTCTAAGTTATCTGGGTCTCTATCCTCCTGAGACCTAAAGAAATGTTGTATTTTTTAGGTATGCATTAGATTTGTTTTACATAATGTAAGTGATTGGTGTAGCCCAAGCGGCAACCTCCCGCTCTCTCTCGTGAAGCCAACACGGAAGTGACTTAAACTGTAATTCATCGACTGGCCGCTAGAGGCTGGCTGCAAAAGGGAGTCAATCCCATAGACTCCCCATGTTAAAATGCCCAACTTTACAGCAGAAAAAAAAACATGTTTACAGCCTGGTTCAAAAAAATTATTTTTGGTCTATATATCTAATTTTGCCCTTCATGACAACTGTGAGGGGGGTGCATTTTTTTCATCAGTTTAAATTATATTAAGCCTTAAAGTTCTGCATAATTAAGGGCGTGGCCACTTGAGGTGTATTGCCGCGGCTGACACTGCCGTCGAGCTAGGTGGTCCTGGCTTCAGCAACCAGCTCCCACCTTTTTGCCATTTGCCAAGATGGCGACGGCCGGCTCCGCCCACTTTGAGCTTCAAAAACCTCTTCAGGAACCTACGGGTGACGTCACGGACACTAAGTCCATGTTTTTATACAGTATATGGTGTAGCCCAACAAACTTAGTATTCGTTTAGTTCTAAAAAAAAATCTATACCCTTTATGGAATATTGTATTGGACACATTATTATTAAAAAGTCTGGACATTGCTATATCAAGGCTTGAAAGGTACTGTGGACAAATGACTGGGTCTCAGGAGGATAAAGCTCCATTTGAAGAGATGAATGGAACTATCCAAGGTGCTGACCTGTTTGTGCTCATTTACTCCATTGACAGACGCCTGTCTCCAGCCATTCTGGATTTGAAACTTGAAAGTGTTTTCTCTTCACTGAGATGTGCCAATTCATGTGTGATCTTACTGTTTTGATTCATTCACATTGGTTTTAGAAAAATGGGCAGATCATACTTGGAGTTCATTTTATACTTCGACGTGATTTTTCAGTGCTCTTGCTTGAATTAAATAAAACCCAGTCTGCCTGGTTTTCTTGATCGATAGTGAACGCATCGAGCTCGTTAATGCGCTGACCACGTGCCATTTGACTGCATATTATGATAAGATTATATAGCATCCATTTAAACTTTGCACTCTAACTTCAGCTGATCTTTGGGACAAGGCATCTAGGCTATCCATCATCTCTACAGTGTTCACTAAAACTCCAAATCTCTTACACGTAGTCACTTTTCTTATACTTTTTCGTATAGGCCTAACTTACACTCTAAAAAATGCTGGGTTGGTTCAACCCAATGTTGGGTCAAATATGGACTAACCCAACTTTCGGGTTAAAACATTTAATGTAAAAATTTAACCCAACAGTTGGGTTAGTCCATATTTGACCCAACATTGTGTTGAAACAACCCAGCATTTTTTAGTGTAGCTACACACTACATTCTTGCTCTCTGTTTATTTTATGTGTTTTTTTTTTTTTTTACCCTTTTAATCGTTTCCCTTTGATTCCTATAGATTTTTTTTTGAAAAAGGAAGGAAATTAATTTAGCTTACATTATTATCTATCTATAGTTAATTTACAGATGGATCAATCCTGTTTATGACTTAACTCCAAGTCTTCACTACGCCTTTGTTTTCTGTGGGCTTTTTCATCATCAACCAATCCCGTTCACCTGAAAGCAAGAATGAGCGAGTTGTGAATAAAATGCTCAACATGAATGATCTTCGAGTTCATTGGCCGGAATTTGTTGCAGTCTGTGAGAGGGGTTGCTCTGGGACAGCGGAAGACATGTGAACTCTAGTCTGTCGCTATAGTAACCGCAGTATAGCTCATTCACGGCATTCGGAACCTCGCACGCTTTGTCTTCAAGCCACATGCACATTAGAAATATACATCAATGATGTTATTTTCTATCTATCTATCTATATTGATATTTTGACGTTTTAAATAAGATTACTGGAGTACTGTTTACAAGAAAATACTATTTCAGTCTTTCATCTTCAAAATTCCATGTTTAAAATTCAATGTGTTATACTTGCCAATTCTTAAAGAAACCATCTTTACTCAGAAATTGTAAATTTCAAAATAATTACAAAGAAACAGCATATAACATTGAATTAAATATAACCTTTTGCAGAAAGACTGAAGTTGTATTTTCTTGTGAAACATACTCCGAATGTTTTATTCACAATATTGAAAAACAGTTTCAGATCATTGTTAGTTCTTCTTCTTTCAATTCCAATTTTCAGAATTTCTTAATTCAATTTTTATTAAAAAAGCAATTCTTTATTCAGTTCTCAATTGTAGACGACTGATTCATAATATTCAAAAACAATATCAATGACACTAATATGTTGTGTGATTGTTTCTTATTAGTTGCACCTTTGAAGACTCCAGGATCCTTAATAAACAAGTGATTACCCACAGACCCTAACCAAAGTGCTAAGCACAGGATGATTAGTTCTTTTTTTGTACTTGTTAAAATGGTTCCTTAATCTGTCAGGAGGCTTTCTTCAGTAGTCATCTTGACCTTATGACACTGTGCCCTGGCTATATATACTGTATATAAGAGGTCTTACCTAAGGTTTTCCATTAACTGATCCCAGATTAGTAGAAATAGGTTATATCACGTTGGAAATCAAAGTGTCAGTAGTAATACTCTTTTGGCAGGTCAGTGAATAAACACCTTTACCATGAGCACATTAAGACAAGCTAATGAAAGCACTCCTCTCCAAACAGACAACTTAATTATCTACGGTACACTTTTTTTTTTAAATGAAGAGTATACTTATTTTGTTCTAAGGAATAGTTCAGCCAAAAAATAAAGTGTGATAATTTTCTCACCCTCGTGTTTTTTTTTTTTGTATCTAAATATGATTTTTTTTCTTTATGGAACAAAAAAGGAGACATTTTGAAAAATATGCTGTTCTTTATCATCCAATGAAAGCATATAGTGACCAGGGGCTCCAAATAGAATAAAGTGCCATAAATCAGTCCATATGATTCTTGCAGGGATGGAATAACATGAAGGTGAATAAATTATGACAGAAATCCATAATAAAGGCTTGTTTACACAAAGAACGATAAATATATTGTCTGATACAGATATAGTTTAAAAAAAACATTTAGTGTAAAAGACAGCAGAGTCCACAACACAACTGTAACAATAACGGAACAGAGTAACAAAATTGTTGGAATTACTTTTGAAATGATTTTTTCCCCCCAGCTGACATAGACATCCAATCAGAATCCACCCTGCTTTAAAGAATTCAAGCATTTAAAGTGACGGACAACATAGACTAATAATCAGAACCTTATCATCCGCTGGTGTGGACACTAATATAGTTATTGTTACCGTTACCTTTATATTCATCACTCTTGGTGTAAATGTCCCATAAAACAGATAACAGGTTTTTTAAAAATGACATTAATAATATAAAATGTTGCGAATGGGATATTCTTTGTCTGAATTTTTAAGCATTCAGTATGGAATAATGAGCCACAGACGTGATTACACTTTTTTTCCAGTCTCTCTGGGGGAGAGCGAGATGGAGGATGTTGACTACTGTGGGCGTTCCGTGACTGACTTGAATGGATGATACATTCAGTGCCACCCACTGGCTGGGAGTTAGTCACTGGATCACACAGACAGATTCAAAGCAGTACTGCTCATTAAGGTTTCTCTAGGGGCTACCAGCCAACACTCCTCTCCTGTCACAGAGGGTTGTTTACCAGAAAGACTGCCTTACAATTATTTCAGCAGCCTTTTAGGGGGCTAATAACCATTAACAATCCTGAATTAGATTGATTGCTCTTCAACTTCCTTTAATGATAGCATTTATCCTGACCGAAAGAAAAAAGAAAAAGAAAAAAAGAAAAAAAAAAAATCCCTCATGACCAGCAAGTGGACCATGGTTGTAAACACAATTTAACTAAAGCATTGGGTCTTTTTAAATGCTTTAAAACATTACCAGTGTGTGCGTTAGTTTATAAGGAAGGAATAAAGTAAAAAGTGTTTTAATATGTTTGATTTTGTACACTTGTTTAGGGCAGAAGAGATTGGAAATGTTTTCTTCCCACCTGTGTGTTATGCAAAATTCGGTGCATTGGATTTAGCACAGATAATATCCAGATTAACTCTTGTACATTCACCTACTCAATGACACCCTAAAGCTCAGGAGAGCTTATTATAAGAGTGATTTAGCTCAGTGAGTACTGAGGAGACCGACGGAGGCTAGACCTTATACAGTGGGTATAGAAAAGAATCACCTTTAAAATAATCACATTTTGTTGATTTGCATCCTGAAGATGGACACAGTTTTTGTTTTTTATCCAGGTGTATTGCAACTTATAACGTCCAAGTTAAAGATATAACACCAACATGTCCATGGAGTTGTCAAAATGATCACCCCCTCCTAAAAATGACTTGTAAACTCAATCAGGTGTTGCTAATCACCTTCTCAAGCCATCTGACTTTGAACTGTGATCAGCTGTGCTCATTTTTATTGGCTCAGCATGAAAGAGCTTTCCTGGCGCATTTCAGTCCTTGGTATTGCAACTGAAGTAAACAATCAACTATGGGTGGCAAGGCTCTGTCAAGAGATCTCCGGGATAAAGTTGTGGACATACACAAGACAACATTTCGAAGGCTTTATCGATGCCTAGAAGCACAGTGAAGTCTGTAGCAGTTCTGCAAAGAAGAGTGGGCAAATATTTCAAAGTTAGTAGAGACATATACATTTCCCAACAGACTAAAGGCTGTAATTAAAGCAAAAGAAGATGACTCAACAAAATACTGACACAAGGGGGTGATCCTTTTCAAATCATGATTTCTGGTTTTTTTTATTTTTATTTATTTATTTTCTGACATGTTGGTGTTATATCTTTCACTTGGATGTTATTTGTTGAGTAAATACAGCTGGATAAAACAAATACTGTGTCCATCTTCATTTCAGGCTGCAAAGCAACAAAATATGATTATTGTGAAGGGATAATTCTTTTCAATACCAACTGTATATAGATTAGACTCTCTTTGTTATGGTTTACATTTTCTCTTTCCCTACTGCTCTCAAATAAAAAAGGTTACTATTTTTAATGTAATAATAACAAAAAATTGTGCTTGTATTTACTACTGTAATTGGATGTAAGTTTTTGTAAGGTTACATATAAACAGGTCAAAAGTTTTAAACATCATAAGCCACAGAACGTTAAAAATATATTAAGAACATTTTCTATGTATACCTCCAAATTATAATTATTGATTATTTTGTAGAAGAAAATTATTATAATTTAAATATAGGGGAGGCCAGGGCTGATTGTCACAACAAATTGTTTCATAATTGTTGGAAATTTAGCATAAAAGCTTATAATAGATAGGCAGGTTCTGTTGTGACAACTTGTCCCATATAGTGTAAGCACTATTGGGGCATATTATGTGTTAAAGGGGCTGTATAGCTTTTTTGTAACCAAGTGTTTAAGATGTGTCTACACAAAAACTGACTTCCAAAAACAAACCGAGCCTGAGAAATATTTTCTGGAGTAAAAAGTGTCACGATTAAGCAAATCCTTGGAGGATCCTTAATTTTTTGTTATTTATCTTAACAAATATTGCTTTGACTGAACGAAAGCAAAAAGTCTGTGCAGGCACTTTCTCAAAGCTAGAGTGTGTTGGCCAGACTAGAGCTGGATTTAAAATAGGTTCAGTGTGTCAGTGCAAACAAATCCTGCCATAAATGGCGAACCCCAGTAGAGCTGCTATTGACATGCAGATCACACTGATGGGACTTATGAGTCTCCTCACAATGCACAGCAATGCTAGAGAAATTCCTCATCTATGACGTCAAATAAACTACCAGTCAATCAAACAAGAAGCCATTTGCCACAAAGTAGGAAATGCATTGCCATTTGTATAGTCTTGATACGTTAAGGAAAATGTCGGGGTTTTATTTTACCCTGTTTGTCTCTTTTAGTATTTTAATATATGAAGCTGAAAGAATGTCCTATGGCGCTGTCTCTCTCATAGGTGTAGCTATGGTCTAATATAGATACATAGCGCCCTCTTGTGTCCAGATGGTGTAGGCCTAATTGTACTCTCGGTCGCCACTTTTTTTTGTCTTGAGGGAGACTTTCCACTTTTTATACGATAATATTTTCCATCCCCTATTTTATTAATCCCCTTTCTTTTTTCTTTTTACAATGCCTGTGAGGCATTTAGTTAGCCTAAATATAGCGATTTATAGGCCTACGGGAAAACCACGTTTACTTACTATCATAATATAGGCCCAAGTGTATTTTGGTATTTAGGCTATAGACTAAGCTTATCCTTAAAATCAAATAAACATGATATAGCCTACTAATAAAAGCCTAACAATAATTATAAACGAATCATTTGCACAGACAGTGACGCCCACAGCATCAACGCCATAAATACAGTAATTCTGCCCTAATTATAGGGTACAAAATAATTAAACAAAATAAATTCGGCTACATGCCTACATGTACTTACATACTTTATAAACCACCCAAACTGAGGTTGTTATTACAGAAATACCCAAAGACAAATATAACAGGTCATGATTTTTACCTTAACAATTTTAATGTATTGTCACAGGGAAAATACATTATGAAATAATCAATCGAGTGAAAACAAGACAAGGACACAGACTGGTGATCTGGGTGTATCATCCGATCATTCAACTATTCCATTCAGACTGGCAAACGAAAAACGTTTTTCCGTTTTTCTGTATGAACCAAAAAAAAATGGAAAGTTGGTAAATGGAAAGATCGTTCAAATGAGATTTTGTCTCGACATCTCTTATTTTGTTTGTGGTTTACAAATCGGTTTGTGGGCGGCGCTGAAACGCCCCTTTTCATTTGATCGATCAAACAGCCATGTCTTCTGTTCCTTGGCGATTTTTCATGACTTCTGATAGTGAGGTGTGCCGTGTTATTACTTTGTATTGTTGTCATAACATTAATTATGATTCTGAAGTAGGCCCTGCATGTTTTTCTAGGTGCCATTGATAAATGCTACGTTACTGGTTAAAAGTGAAATGTTTGGGAGCTAGGCCTACTTCCGCTAGATATATTAAAAAAAGAGAGCACGGAGGAGGACGAAATTATTTTTAATGTCACCCAATTATTAATTCAGGTCCTATATTGTTCTGTTCATTTTTTCTCTATTCACTGATACCATGCTTTTCTCGTGGCGCTCCTGCGACCTAATTTAAAATTTTTATATAGTAACTAGACTATAACCTATATATATATTATCATATAAACATCTATATTATAGCATATATGTGTATCGAGAGAACATATCGGCGCTGTTCTGTTCCTGCAGGGATTCTCACTAAACACCGTCCGAGCCGCTCTTGACAGTCGCGGTAGCATGGTCATGTTGTTTCCACCAGCGAGGCAATTCTTGTAGCACTGCACATTTTGTATGTCTCCCGATAGCTGACACAACAAGCCACTCTCAGGGTCGTGACAGTCTCTACTAATGAGCTATGGAGTTGAATCAGTGTGTGAGAACCATCGCATCACTGCTTTTGTTTCACACTGCAACGCATTCTCTGGGTAGCATTCATTTGGTTGCTAGTGTTGCCACTACTGCACGATGGAACGTACGACAGGAGGTTATCCACGCTCTGCATGACTTTACAATAGAAGAATCGCTTTGACAGCTCTGTCTGGTGCAGGGTACATATAACACGCCAGGTTTTCCGTGCTACCAAACCCCTGTCCAATTACTATCCGCAAACTAAGTTCATACATAACTCCTCCCCCAACTTCCCTCTGCCTCCTGTAGCTGCTCCTCATTGGCTGTAGGTCATTGCCATTAGTGTTTTTCAGGTCAGAAACATTGCACCAGCTGATTGTGAATCGCCGTTCTGACGCTCCAATATTTAGCATGCCAAATAGTTCAGGGGTGTCGGCGGACTGTGTTGGGGCGATTCCCTCAGATCGCGTTTTTTTGATAATTCACACTGCGTGATTGTCATTCGCGAGAACGAGCACCGATTGGAACATTTGTCGGCATTTTCCTGCAAAACCTTGCGGCGAGTGAATCGTGCAGTGGTGAAACTCAGCATAACGTACGCGGCTCTGTGCCGAATAGCATACCTAATTCTGTTTGTTCACTGTATCATGTCTATGTCTCATCACATATAAATATGTCCCAGCAACATAATGTTCATTCTAAAATGCTGCACCGTTAAGTTAGAGGTGGTGTGGACAATATTGTTATTCGCATTTGAACAAACCATTGGCAGTAGCCACTGTCCCGACTCTATCTTATGAATGCTATTCATGCCCAAGAACAGTTTTTGTGTTTGACCAATCAAATGAAAGGTTCCGCAACGCCCACTAAATGCATCGAATGAAATTTTTCCCATTTCTCTTTTACTCGACAGTGTAATTCCCTCCACCAGCGAATATGTCAAACTTTCAATTTATTTGTTTTATACAGAAGAAACGGAAAAACACAACACACTTATTGTTTTTTTTTTTCTATCATACACCCGTGTTTCTCTCTACTTGCTCAAAATTTTTTGTTGATGAATATTAATGGAAATGAAGTATTCATGCGACCCGATCACTGGGCCCTTGGATTGGTCCTTGCGTGTTTAAGTGGACCATGTGGAAAAATATAAATTCTAATACGCTTCTTAAAATGTAGCCCTATGCCCAAAATTCAGACCTACACCGTCCACGAGTCAATATTGAAGTTATAATAAAATATCAAAATGCACTTTATGTTGTCCAGCTGAATTTTAAGGGGTCATGAACTGAAATCAAACTTCCCTTGATCTTTTGACATATAACAAGTCAATGTAGCCTACTAGACCGAACCCCCTTCGTACGTTTTTTCACAACCATTCTTCTTGAAAGAGCTTGTTATTGTAAACCGTAACGCTCAGAAAAGGATCTCGTTTTGGAATGTCGCCACTTTATTGACGTAATAGTGCTGACAAGTCAGGCCGCTCCCGCGAGAAGGTATGCAACGCCTACTTCGTACGTCCGTAACCGCCGCTTTAGCTCCGCCCACTGATACGCGCTTGTAGTTAGCGGCAGCGAGATGACATAGACGAAACACAGGACATTACTTATCGCACCTAGAACCATGCAGATGACATTACAAGATTAGGCCTTACCAGAACATCGTGTTAGATGTGAGTATTGGCTGGAAAAATAGTCTTGAATCGTGTTAGACTCCTATTCTAAAGATCTGACTGCCCAGTATACTACGCTGTGTTCTCTATGTCGTCTGTAGTAGTCTTGTCTTCCGCTCGGGTTGACCTTCCGGGTTGGGTCGAGGGGGTCATGGGAAGACACAGCGGCAATTGGCGGGTTTGGCGGTGTTGCTAAATAGAGCGTGGGAGCGGACAACTCAGTTTACTGTCGGGGTTTGCTAGTCAATCTGTGCCGCATCAGGTGAAACCACAGACATCGCTGACTTATAATTGTCATTGCTTTGCAATCCGCTCCGTGTCCGGTGCTAACCTTACTGGGTAAATTACATCAAGAGCTCCGATCACGTCAGCGTCGCGCAACATTGTTTATGTCACTTTGTTTGCTTATACTCGTTTGGGCTCAGTTACGATGTTTTATCACAGCACAGTTCCGACATGAGCAACGTAGAAGCGCTTTTTTGATAGAGCGAGCAGCTGATTCCAAGTTCTCAACAGGAAGGGTCGCACGCACAAGTGTCGAGATAACCGCTATCCGTTTTATCCCCTATTTGTTGCAATCGTTCTTCTTGCCCAGACCGTTTGTTCTGCAGAAGTAGCTCAAAAACACCCACGATTTACCGAAAATAAGTCCCCTATTCCTTCTTGACACAAGTTAGTGGTGTGATTTGGTCAATTCACACTAACATATTATCAAGTGAAACCCTCAAAGAACATTATAAACTAAAAAAACTGCGTTTCGACCCACCATTTACATGTTAATTAAATGCCAGTCGAGACACAAGTGTGAGTGTCCTGTTGCATTTTACACCGGCTCAGATAACCGCTAAAATGGCCTTCTTCATTTTAAAGTGTCAACATTACCATAATCCACCACATAGTCCTTTAAATCGAGTCTCTCTCTCTCTCTCATAGATTTCTCTCCATCCTCTTCTCATCTCTCTCCTTCGGGTGTTGCGTGCGTAATTCCGTTTCCGTCGAGTTCACCCTACCTCATCTCTCTCTCTCTCTCTCTCTCATCTCTCGCCTCTCCAATTCTGGGTGTGATTAGAATAGGCTGCAATAATCAGTTGCGCTTTTGAATATTAGCCTTGTGTATTCTATCAGTGGGGGGGGGGGGGGGGGGGGAGCTATCAATTCAGTGATTATTGATATTATTTAGGTTATTTAAACTGTTGATATTGTTAACGCAACTTAAATGTGACGCAGACACGGCACCGGGGGGGGGGGGGGGGGGGGCAGGGATCCTGGGCGGTGCAGGTTGGTTGGCTGTGATAGGGATCGGGGGAGATCCGGGCCAGTATGAAGAAACGCTCCGACGGGCCAGCACCTGAGCAACCAGACCTGATTTGAAATGGCCTGAATAATTGTGGAATTGGAGCGAGTTGCTCTGGAATTGTTAAATAGCTTCGTCGGCTGGTATAGGAATATAGAACAAAACCCGAGCAAGCGCCAGCTGTGTTGAGGAGGGCTGGCACACTTGCGCCAGGCCGTTAAAGTCAAATTTGTATGCGTAGCGCTTTCCGTGCACCTTGGTCATGATGTTTTTGTCGTAGTAATAGCGCAGAGCTCGGCTCAGTTTGTCATAGTTCATGTTCGGTTTGCTCTTGCGTTCCCCCCAGCGTCTGGCCACCTCGTCCGGGTCTATCAGTTTAAATTCTCCATTGGTCCCCTCCCAGGCGATGCAGGTCATATTGGCGCTGTCAGACAGCAGCTCCAGAAGAAATTGCCATAGCTGGATTTGTCCACTTCCTAAAATGCAAGGAACGTAGGCTTACATATATGAAGGGAAAACAGACAGACCTTTTGTAATCAGTATTCTATGTGAAGAGTGAAAGTAAATAACGGACACTCTTAAAAGGTTACTTATCAAAATCACTCTTTTTACAAAAACGGTTTTACTGAGTTCTTGGGTCCTTGAGATGGTTATATGGTTCTTTGGAGATGAAAAACTTACAATGAACATTTTTTTTCATTGTAGGTTATTTGGTGTATAGTGGCTTCTTGGTTCTGCACCAATCTAAAAACTAAAAGTTCTTTATTGATATCCATGGTTCCATGAAGGTTTTCTTTTCTTTTTTTGCAGTGTAAAAAGGTTCTTAAAATGTTTTTCACACTAAATAAATATTCACGGAAAGGTTCTTTTGGGAACACAAAATGTTCTATGGCATCACAGGTGAAAACCCTCTTTTGGAACTTTTAAGAGATGATTTTCTAAAGAACTAAAAATAAATATTTAAATATACCAAAAGTGCAGCTTTTTGTTAGTGTAGCATATAATTGAGTTTATTTAATGATTTATTTTTATGCCTTATCATGAATATAAAATGAAATAAAATCATAAATAAGCTGTCTAACTATTTTAAATAATGCACACAATAGCATATTTTAAAAATTCAGCAAAAACACTTTTTGCACAAAAATAATAACATTCGCCTGTCAGCAATTCATCGCAAAACTCACCTTTTTGCACGCCTGTGTTGATGGGGGTCCAAGAAGGGCTTTTGCTTTCCTTCAGAAGATTTTCTGTGGGGTCTGAAAGAAAGCGTTTAAAAATACGCCTGTCATTTAGAATTGAGCTATGATTCACATTCTAAATGCCTTCTGAAAATATTGGAGTAACATTAGTAAAACGCAACAGATGCATTAAACATATTTCCCCCGTCTGTATATTTGTAATTTGTACTTTTAGAGAAAACACGTAATGTCACCCATCTATAAAAAACCAATCGCAGCAAAAGAGGTTAAATATTATGAGTATTGTCGTGTTGCTGCTCGATGTATTTGCCCAGACTTCAGCGCGGAGGTCAGGAAACGCGTCCAGGAAAAAGGATATCCGATTTCCGACAAAAGAGGACATGCGTTCCAGATGGAGAAGTCAGAGACACCGGCGATGGTGCGCAGCACTGCACCCGCAGAACCTGCACCCTAACATCGCCCTTTTCTTTTCAGTCATTTCAGCAATATTTCTCATTTTACGCACAAAAAGACTGTGTACCTGAGAGATACATGTTAAACATAAGGCTTCCTCCGCAGTTCTGCCGCATTGTGGTGGTGGTGGAGGACGTGAAAGGGTAGGCTTTCATTGGCGCAAAGATTTTTATTAAACTTTATCTCAAAATTGTGATCTGGAATAAATGTGAGACAGATTGAAGTTTCCAGGCAACTGTCACAAGCCCCATCTCTGAGACAATATTCAGACAGCAATTTCCTTCGGTGCAATGGTTTAATTAAAAGAGCAATTTACCTCTGTCATCCCTCCCCGTCTCCACAATAAAAAGGAACCGATAGAAATTCGGCCTTATCAATCCACCATCAAGGTTTAATAAAGTTTCTGCGTTAAGATCAGAGTTTCTATGGAGAATTGAAGTGTTTGACATGGAAACCGGTTCAGATCCATTTTCTTTCCGCCTTTTTGCCTCTTTGTAAACAGAAAGGCCTGTTCCGTGTTGGTTGAGAATATTTACCTTTTAACTATGCCTAAGTGCATACTGCTAAACAAGAACATTTTATCCCAAACTTATGCTGCTTTAATACGCAATCGATGGTATTGTAGACCCTCTGCCCTGCTTATCACTTCTTTTGGACTGTTACATAATGCATAGGCCTATATGTACTGGTTATTATTATTATTTTCATTTTAATATGACCTTTCTAAATTAGTGTAATATTCTGCCTTTCTAAATGGATGATCTTTTATCATGTGACACATTTTTATTATAGGTCTACAAGTCCTTGCATTTCAAATATTTTTCATGTACGTTTTTTACAAAAACCAAATCTTAACAAATAGTAGCCTAACAGAGATAGATTTCGATTCTGATGTACAGATTGTGTGTTTAATTATAAAAAAAAACAACAACAATAAAATAGATTGGGTTCACATTTGACAATAATCCCATATGACACTCGTGAATTAATGGAGTAACAGAAAAAAAACGAGAAGGGAGGTAAATGTTTTATTATATTTTTTCTTGTGCCAAGAAAACATGCTAATGCTGTCTATCTGTACAGGGGTGTGTATTTATTGTTTAAAATGACAATAAGGGTAAATATTTGGTCATAAGGGGTAAAGAAGTCTCATGACAATGAAACCGGTCAAGTCCTGTGATTACACTGCAGTCTGCTAATTGTGTATATTTAACCTGTATATATTGCACAATAATTGATTGCAGCAGCTTTAACTGTCAGAGCAGCATCATTATCGACATGAACAAACATTAATATCACATGTAGCCTAATAATTTTAATCATCTTGAAGTTCTTTCTGTGCATCGTTCTGACGCGCTCTGTCGTGCTGTCTCTGGCGTCCCAGACTTGCTTTAGCTGCCTGAGTCATTAAATAGATCGCAGGCAACTTAAAACAAGCCCCGGATGCAGGGCAAGGCTTCAGTTTGTCCACGCGACGTAGACAGCTACTTCATGTGCACGATGAACACTCCTAAATGCAATAATTAGGGAATCAAGAAAAAAGAAACTAGAAAATAAAAATGTAAAGAGAATAGTTGAGAAATCTGGTATAAAAGATATTTTCATTGTGTTTTTAATATCAGGTGATAGCTGTAATGACATGCATGTTTACACACTGTAAAAATGAATGGATCATTTAAGGAGATATTACCTGAATCCACAGGTTCTCTTGTTTATTTAACAGAATTTTAATTGCGTTTTGAATTCAAATGTTTGAGCTAAAATTATCAAATGAAATGTTCAAAATCAGATGGGGCCGTGATGGGGATAATAATTAATTTAATAGTAAATTCAATTACCAATTGATAATTTGTTGAAAACCAATTGATACATTACCTAAATATCCATGTTTTATTAGCCGTACAAATTTCCTCAGTAGGGGGTAAATTGTAACTGCAGCACCCTTTATATTTGTTATTAATTTCAGTTCAGGGATCGGTAGAAGATTTCTAAATAACGTTAATGTGAAGCAGGCAAACACTGGAAAATTAGTTATATCAAAGTTTAAGATACATAGCACAAACAACATTGTGTTAGAGATTTAACAAATTGTGTTACAGTACTCCCCTGTCCCCCCTTCTATTGTTGATGTAGCCTAACCTTTTAGTCAGGTTGATTTAGCTCTAATAAATACGATTTTTATTTAAATATTTTACTTGAATATAACTAATCAACTTATGTTATAAATTAAAAAAGTAGCATATTTAGGTAATTTATTCAAACGTTTTACTGTGTAGTTTAAAAGGTTTGATTTCACTCTAAAAAATGCTGGGTTGTTTCACTCACATGTGTGTCCATATGGACTAACCCAGCGGTTGGGTTACATTTTTATTAAAGTTTTAACCCAAAAGTTGGGTTAGTCCATATTTGACCCAACGTTGGGTTGAAACAACCCAGCATTTTTTAGAGTGTTGTGACCATATGCCGGTCTATGTCCTGATTTGCTCCCTTAATAAGTTGACTTACCCCGTCCTGTTATGTCAGACTGCAGCTTGTCTCAGATCCAGCTGCTTTCAGCATCTTGTCTGTCTTAAAATCATTGAACTTAGAACGAGTGCTACACTTTTAATCAGCTCGTAGTGAAATGTGTATTTGATAAAGGTGTGTACGGTTGAACATTTATTAGGAGATCCTGGACTGGGTGTGGGAGCGGGTTTTCAAACAGCAACTGCTCTGTCCACATCTGATCCTGTGAGTGGGTGTGTGCAGTCAAATACTGCTAGCGTCCTGAACGGTTACACCACAAACAAATAAGAGGCGGAATCACACCCGGATCCCAGGTTTACTAACCGTTTGATTGGACGAACAAGAACCCGCACTTCCTTTAGCGCATAGTTAAAAAGATTCGTCCACTGCATTAGATCTCGGCTGCTTCTAACACTGAATGTACGACATGTATTTTAATCCACAAAGGTCAGGACCTCGGACAGCTCCAAACGAACCCAAATGGGTGAGACTCCCTCCCCCACATCATTAATTTGTCATACATTAACCCAGACCTACAAATACTAAATATGTAAGTAAATAATTTTTTTTCAGTTTATACATAATATTTATTATATTATATATCGTTTTTATATATTCAAGGCGTGCATACCAAAAGAAAAATAGTATCTCATTTTATATGAATTTATATGTGAATGTAGCTGAAATCCTCAAAAGCAGGTCCACAAAGAACAAATAATGAGGCATTAACATAAAGTTACTCATGCTCTTGTTTATTAGAAATATCAGTCTCATATCCATCATATAGGTGGTTTAGGACATCATTAAGCAAGACTTGGTGTTGTTCAGCTAGCATAAAACATCCTAATTGTTAAATATAATGAAGTGGCTTATTCCTCCATCAGTCTAGTCTGACTATTCTAGAAAAAAACCTTACTAAAATTTCTGCATGATTACATATACCTAGAAATGTGGCAGGCCTGTTCTAATTACATATAGCTTTAAAACAAACATTGAATCTTCCTGTTTTACATCAATAATCGCCTTTTAGCTGATCCATTAATTGAGCAAATTAGTTTTAATTACAAAAAGCAAGGAATTTCCACAAACAATCTTTTACTATAGTTTAAATAATGTCTTTATTGCCTATAGTATTGACACGGCATGACATGGTGGGTACACAATGGTGTTGGGTCTTATTGCTGAATTCTGCGCATAGACTGGATCTGATTGGTATGTGCCTGGGTGCCGTACTCATTGTAGCATCTGTACTCTCCTTGGTGTCTGTCTCTCTCATAGATGTACTGATATCCACGGTAACCGGGAAACTGATAGCCTACCCAGCTGCCAGAGAAAAAGGCAAATCTCATTTATTGCACTGCACACCAATAAGACTGTGGGTATAGGGAGCTGCTACATCAGTGATACATTATTTGTCACAAAGAAATGGATTATCCACAAAGGACAACACTCTGTATAATATAATATAATATGAGTTATAAAGACAATTGATGTAATGTTTGTTACAAACAAAATGTTTTGATTGACATTTACTGACATTTACTGAAAATCTCTCTCTCTCTCTCTGTTCTCTCGCTCGCTCTAGTATAGATATAGATTTCATAGTTATTCATATTTAGTTATTAGCCTATAGTGTCTTAAAGCACTACCTGTTGGTTAAATGTGATGAGGGGACTTACGCTCCATGTTGTTGGACTTTGATGAGGAACTTTCTTCCTACACAACCACCCCGGGTCTTCAAGGAAGGAGTACTCCTCCACTGCTCCATCTCAAGTTACTTCCGCATGAAGTCTTCACCACTCATTGAGGGTAAGCTTACTGTCCTGTGCTTCTGTCGGGAGAGGGTGAGTGTGGCAAATTAAATGATTTGTGAGGATTTTGTTATGACGTGAACCTAATTTGCTGTTCAACCAAGAAATTGCAGCGAAAAGTATGAAGAGGTTCTGTGGAGTAGTCTTCACAGATTTGACATAATGGTGCTTGTGTGCCCCCCCCCCCCCACAGCCACATTTAATAGGCCTGAAGAGAAGCATGTGCTCCAGTTCTGGTAACTGTGCGTGTTCCACTCCAGGCTCTGAGTATCGAGCATAGTCTACCTTTTCATCCAGATGTAAACTGCTAGGCCCTGTTGAACTTCAGGATTCTCGTACCTCTACACACAGCTGAGACAGCAGAATGCCTATTCACCGCAAACAGTGAAACAACAAACTGCTTTTGACATGCAGTGATCTCTTAACTGATCAGGACACAAAAGCATAAGACAAAACAATAGATGTGGCTGAATGGAGTGGCTCTTGATGTTCCGTTTTCATGACTCATCTGTCCCTCCAGACAAACGCAACACAGCAGGCAAGTTCTGCCAGCCATAGCGGACGTATAAAGTCGTGCGCTACTCTTCTCGGTCATTGTTCCAGTTGTATTAAATACATAACAGCATTTAGCTATAGTTTACAGTTGGAATACTTGTTTATAACTAAAACTCAAGGTTGTGATAGGGCTTGTCGTGGTTATCCCTAACAGAGTCAGACATTTTTGTTCTTTGTTTTGATTTTCACTCATTTTCAGTAACTTGGTTATCTAAGTGCTCAGAGAGGTTGTATCAATAGTTGCCAGGTCTCTTAGGTAACATTGGAAACCCTACTAAAGAGATTGTTTCCAACAGGATTAAGCACGTCAAGTCTCACCAAGACTATGGTGAGGAAGGACAGAGATCTTCTGTGACGATGAAACGTATGAAACAGCAATGTCCTTGCATATCAAGGCATCCAAACAGACAATATTTGCCGAAAGCAATCGGGAAATGATTGAACTGCACACAGATTTGTGCGGACTTTAGAGCACGAAGATCTTGGGCATACGCTGAACTATTAAGGAAGTTTCTGTCAACAAATGAAGCTGTAGTGTAATGGCAGCTTTAAAAAAGCACTGCTGAGCAGCCAAACATGGTTTGAAGCTACTGTGAGGCTCAGGCCTACTCATGCAGACTGACATTTGTGATGTAAAGCTAACGTTCAGAGTCACTGCTAACCAAACCTCAACAAAGAGAAACCTGAACAGTGGCTAGAGAAATGTCGTGGCATGTGAGTGACTTGTATTTAATATAGTTTATTCACTTTACACATGCGGCAGTACAAGGGATGGTCCAATAACTATATTTCATGATAGTGTGATGAATGATGCATCCTATTGCCCAATAGACTGTCACGTTCAGCACCGGAGGCGGTGGGTGACTTGATTTTGGTTGGAATATTGGGAAGTGAGAGGTACGGTCCTTTTAGGGTGTTCAAATACGAGCTGTCTGGCAAGTAATGTGGATTCATATAACTGACATCTTCGGCTACATGGTATAGAATGAAGAATGAGTGCTCTCGGAAATAAAAGGAGTTTCATGCAGGACCACACACTATCCCTCGCATAAATCCCACTGGTGCTAAAACAGTTTGAAAATGTTTTTGCGACAGGCCCCTGTTCGGGTTCTCTTGTGCGGTTTGACTTAGCAGTGACGGAACGTAGCGTTACCAAACGGCAGTCTGCATTGGAGATACTTGAGACTCAGTAGCTTCAAACACCATCTTTGCCTGCTCACGGCTTTTTTAAGCGCTGTGATTACAACTACCAGTTCATTTGTTTGACAGAAACGTTCCTTAATAAATCTTTATCTGACCAAAATACTCTGCTCTAAGTCACTCACAAATCTTTGTACAGTTCCAATATCTCTCATTCATTCGCAAAATATTATTTGTTTTGATAGCCCTTTTGCTGAGTACATTGCAATTGTTTCATACGTTTTGCATCTTCGAAAGAGCTTTCGTCCTCAACCCATATATTCTTGAGAATGTGCTCCTTGCGTAATCTGTCACAAGGTTTACCATTTACCTTAGCAAATCTGTCAACTATTGAACAACACTGTCTGACAGACTTGATACCAGTTAGCTAAAAAGATGGACTTCTTTCTATGTATCCGAAATCCTCATTGATATGTTCTCTTTCATATCATATTTGGAACACGTGTATGTATATCTATAATATTATTTTTATATACATACACAAAACCCACCACAAACAACACCCACACACACCCATCTACCATTGAAAGGTTGGGGGTTGGTAAGATTTTGTTTTTGTCTCTTGGCTCAAGTGGCATTTATTTGAACACAATAAAGTAAAAACTGTAATATTGTATATATCTTTGCAATTAAAAAATGTTTCCTATTTTAATATTTTTCTTACAATATCATTTTAGGCTCTTAATCACAGCTGAATTTCACAGTCATTACCCAGTCTTTAATAGGGCAAAGAAAAGAAAAAAAAAAAAAAATGATTCATCGAAATATTCTAATAGTCTGATTGGTGCTAAACTAAACAGTTTTTTTACTATTATTACATTGTTGTCAGGATTTGTTTGAGAAAATCAGTTCAAAGACGCATCTTATTTTAAATAGAAATCTTTTGTAACATTATGCCTTTACTGTCACATATTATTTTCTTTAAAAAATTATTTAAAAAAAATCTTTAGTGTATATTTATTTTATATTTGTGCGCATATTACTTTTTACAAATATCTCACTGTATCAATCAATCAAAATATATCTCTTATATTAAATATGGCAGTCATATATCCTTCTCTGCTTCATCTTTTGTACATTAAAACATCCAAAGGTTAAACTTACGGGCCGTTCTCCACCTTAATGGAGCGAATCTTTCTGAAGTCTCTATCCAGAATGTTCTGGCACTCAAATGTGAATTCACAGCTCTTGCCCTGGAAGTATTCCTCCTCGAACACAGTCATCCTAAACTTCCCCCTCTGCTCCAACTGCTCCTGCGGATTCATGGCTGCTGTCGATCACCGCACTCTCTATCAGGAAAATGAGGAGAGGAGAGGGGCATAACCAAGACCACAGCGTGAATTTATGCACATGTGAGACATTCCTGGGTCGATCAAGTGAAAATCGATTCCTGGATAAAGTGTTGACAGTATGTGTTTCCTGCTGGCATGATCTTTTTTTATCATTGCACAGGTATCTGATGTTTCACTTTGAGGGCTAAGACAGTGGCATACTCACGTACTGAGGTGGGACAGATCCAGTATAATCAATGTGGTGGCCAAGCCCTTGATCCAGTGTTTTTATAGGACAGGGCCCCTCATTTAGTGCAGAATGTGCATCAGGCCTGCACACTCAGCAGCAGCCAACAGAAAAAATGCATTAGCCTTCACCATTGTGGAGCCCTGTGCAGCCTATTGTGGAGGTCTTAGACCCACTGACTCATCAAAACTCCACTATCTGCCCCCACACCAGACCCTTGGCTATTTACAATGGTGATGCTTTGACATTAGACTTTGAACGGATAGAGCAGATAATAGCAGACTTGCTGGAGATTAGACTGAGCCACTCTCTGGTGCCTGCATGTAGATGCTCTCTATGGGCAGAACTGGCTGCTGTTGGCCTAAAGGAGGACTTCTCTCGCACTCGAATTTTTCTGAAAAATAATGATATTAGGATACATTTCACAAATAATTTAGACAACGCGGAAGTAAACTATTTTCTTTGAACGTGCGAGACTTCCGTTTTTTAGCTGCTGTAGAATAAGTAATTGGTGCAGTAAACGATAAAACTTATTGCACTGCAAACCAGTGTATTTATAATTACGATAGTGAATTAAAATAATATAATATGATAATAATAACACTAGAACGAATGAATGAAACGCATTTGTCCGTGTTTCACTCCGTCTCGAATCGCGCTCGCGGAAAGCGCTTAAGAAACAGTGGGCCCCATCATACACCCGGCTCCATGCTGGTGTTTTTTTGCTATGTTTTAGCCTGACGTAGTTTCATTACTTCACGATACTTGGCGCCATGGTTGTTTAATAGGAACTGCATTTGCCCCAGGCCTTGTGCCGCTGTCAGGGACTTGCTGGTGCGGATCCACTGGACTGAAACAGGTGTGGTTTCACTGCGTGCAATTCTGGCGCGTTGTGCGTATTTGCGAGGCACTGAACAATAGACTCGCCACGGACCAACAACACCTTCTTTAAAGTCAATGGCGCAGCTAGTTTTTTCGATAAATTAATTTTAAAGGCCTCCGCGTTAGGTATATAGGCGGGTCCACAGCGCGCGTACTGCGTACAGGTGCATCACAATAAATTAGAATGCCGTGGAAAAGTAAATTTATTTCAGTAACTCAACTCAAATTGTAAAACTTGTGTATTAAATAAATTAAATGCACACAGACAGAAGTAGTTTAAGTCTTTGTTTCTTTTAATTGTGATGATTTTGACTTTCATTTAACAAAAACCCACCAATTTACTGTCTCAACAAATTAGAATATGGTGACCTGCCAATCAGCTAATCAACTCAAAACAAAGGTTTCCTGAGCCTTCAAAATAATCTCTCAGTTTGGTTCACTAGGCTACACATTAGACTGCTGATCTGACAGTTGTCCAGAAAACAACCATTGACACCCTTCACAAGGAGGATAAACCACAAACATTCAATGCCAAAGAAGATGGCTGTTCACAGATTGCTGTATCCAAGCATGGTTTACAGCAAATTGAGTGGAAGAAAAAGTGTGAAGAAAAAGATTGCACACCCACAGAGAGAACCGCTCCTTAATGAGGATTGGCTGCCAAATCGATTCAAAAGTTTGTAGTGAACTTGCCCCCGATGGACTGAGGTACGCGAATATGGTCAAGTCCAGTGTTAAGTTTCCATAGTCAGTGATGATTTGGGGTGCAATGCCATTTGCTGGTGTTGGTCCACTGTGTTTTTGAAAACCAACGTCACGGTGTGCCAAATCTGCACCCTTTCGATAGCAGTCTTGCCGTTAGTCTATTCTGACGTTTACCAAGACATTTGGAGTACTTCATGCTTCCTTCTGCTTACCAGCTTTTTGAAGATGCTGATTTCTTTTTCTAGCAGGATTTGGCACCTGCCCACACTAAAGCACCAAAAGTTGGTTAAATGACAACATAGATGGTGTGCTTGACTGGCCAGCAAACTAACCAGACCTGAACCCCATAGAGAATTCTGTGGGCTATTTGTTCTGAGGAAAAGGAGAAACAAGAGCCGAAAAATGCAGATCGCTGAAGCCACTGTCACGAAACTGGGCTTTTCTCATACCCCTCAGCGTGCCAACGTCCGACAATTCTGGTCACCGTCCATAATCCGCCCGTAACCTCATCGTAGACTACCACATGTGCTTCTGTCGACTACTTGATGTCCCCTTACTGTTCGATAGTCAAAGTGGCCTCTCTACCACCGTCTTTTATTACATGGCCATAGCCTACATGTAACACATACTATTCCACGAAGTGCTCATGGGCGTATGAAGGATTCTAATCTGTTGTGAGATACGTTGGACACATTGGATGTGGTAATTTTTCGTCGTTGTATTCAAGTGAGTGACAACCAAATCAAGCTCGACTACCCACCCATGTCCTGACAAGATCAACAGACTTTGCAAATCTACGTCAGTCTGGGTGTGCCGTGATTTATTTAATACTCAGTTAAGTTTCAATTACAGTCAATTAATGATTCTATTTCTTGATGTTTCCACCATCTGCGCTGAATTACTGAATAAATGAACTTTCCACTACTATTCAATTAATTAGATTGCAACTGTATTATTACACAAACAGTGACGCGCAGCAGCACACAAACATGCCAACTATTAAAAATTAAAGGATTGCAATGTAAAAAAAAATTAATGTGTAGGCTACATCAATATAAAAATGCCTACATGTCATAATAGATATAGCCTATAGTCTTTGCATGTATCAGAATTATGATACCCTCCTTGCTGCGCGCATGAAGCAGCTCCATTTCATCTCTGGAGACGCGTTCAGTCTTTGTGCTTGCAAATTCCGCCGTGTAAATAGTGAATCTGCAATGGCGCCAGCGCAACTGGCTCTTAAAGGGAATGGGAGATGAGACTCTTATTGAAGTGTGGTATGAGTGGTTATGAACGAATGAAAGAAACGTATTTGTCTGTGTTTCACTCCGTCTCGAATCACACTTGCGGAAAGCACTTGAGAAACTGTGTCTCTTCCGTGGCTCGGTACGCTGTCAACTCATTTTTTTTTTAGTCTGGAGCAAGACTGTATGACATTCACATTACATGATTTAACTGATTCTTATGTAGAAAGGGCGACAGCGCACCACATTAAAATAAATGATCATTCATGTTTTCATAACTGCTGGCCAAATTCAAAAACGAAATTAAAATTAAATAATCTTTGAGAGCAAGGGGGCGCCCTGGTGTTTCGGGGGCCCTACGCATCTTGCGTATTTTGCGTATAAAGAGGATCGGCTCTGATCACATTCATCTGTTTTCTTTAAATCTAGAATATTCAGCTGTTAAGATACATATTATCTTACCATGTTTTTGACAATAAAACAACTTTTAGAGTCTGATTAGGATAATTAAAAAACTCGGCCGTTTTAAAAAATTCTTTTACACCTTACTATCAGTCCGGTGGTCAGCCGTGTTGATGAGCATCTGGTGGGTGATACCTACTGGCGGGCATGACAGTACTAGAATTCAGTAAGCTACCTTTTAACTTTTATGACTTAACACCACACTTAACATCATATGTCTATTCCAAAGACTATATTTGTTACAATGGGGTGTAGGATCCAAAAACTAAATGAAATTTTCTAATAAGTCTAGAGGCATGAATATGTGTTCTGTGTGCATGCACATGTGATTATTCTCACTCTTTAGTGTTGTTTGCGATTAGAACTGTGCTGGTACAGAGTTCACATGGTCGCACAGCTTATTTTTGTTTGATTTTTGGGGGTGTGTCCTGTTATACCTGATTTTACTGATTTTAGAGAAACACTATATTTTCATTACTTAGTTGCTCCAAACGTAATTTTATAACAGATCATCCGTACTTTCTTTACATACATCTACTCCTAAAGCCATAAATTCAGTCAGTCGATGCATTAAATCCCAAAGTGGATATATATAAAAAAATATAATATAAAAACACACAACTGTTTTCACCAGCAAGTGCAATTACAATAAGAAATCACATAATTGCGAACTGTTTCTTAAGGGATCTGTAACCACTTAGACTGGAGTATGAGTACTATATCTAGATACTCAGTGGGTAAAAAAGAGTAGGCAGCACCAATTGTGCAAGTCTCCCCTAAAAAGATGAGAAGGCCTGATAATTTTCATCATAGTCGACTGCTAACTATGATCACAATGAGAAAAAAAATCCTGAAATCACATGTTGCTTTAAAGAGAAGTTATTTGTGCCTTGCAATTATGTATGGCACATTCAGTATTTGGCTGTCAATACAAAATTTCAGCTCAATACTTTGTTATATACCCTTTTTTTGGCAATGACAGAGGTCAAACGTTTTTCACAAGGTTTTCACACACTGTTGCAGGTATTTTGGCCCATTCCTCCATGCAGATCTCCTCTATAGCAGTAATGTTTTGGGGCTGTCGCTTGGCAACACGGATTTTCATCTCCCTCCAAAGTTTTTCTATGGGGTTGAGATCTGGAGACTGCTAGGCCACTCCAGGACCTTGAAATACTTCTTACGAAGCCACTCCTTCGGGGACTGCGCCATTAAGAGGTCGTGTGGCTAGTTTGGGATCATTGTCATGCTGAAAGACCCAGCCACATTTTCATCTTCAATGCCCTTGCTGATGAAGGAGGTTTTCACTCAAAATCTCAAGATACATGGCCCCATTCATTCTTTTCTTTTTTTCTCCGTTTACACGGATCATCGTCGGGGCTGGTCCCTTTGCAGAAAAAACAGCCCCAAAGCATGATGTTTCCACCCCCTTGCTTCACAGTAGGTATGGTGTTCTTTATGCAACTCAGCATTCTTTCTCCTCCCAACACGACAAGTTGAGTTTTTACCAAAAAAATCTATTTTGGTTTCTTCTGACCATATGATGCCTGTTGTATTACTTCTCCGGCCATCCCCTCTTCTGCGATCAGAGCCAATGCTCTCTAGCAAACAACTTCAGAACGGCGGCCTGGACTGCATGGCTTAAGCATGGGGACACTTCTTCACTCAGGATTGGATTCCCGTGGCGCGCGCGTGTGTTACTGTGATAGGACCTTATTGACTGTTACTTTGGTCCCAGCTCTCTGCAGGTCTTTCACTAGGTCCCCCCGTGTGGTTCTTGGATTTTTGCTCACAGTTCTTGTGATAATTTTGTCCCCACGGGGTGAGATCTTGTGTGGATCCCCAGATCGAGGGAGATTATCAGTGTTCTTGTATGTCTTCCATTTTCTAATAGTTGCTCCCACAATTGATTTCTTCACACCAAGCTGCTTACCTATTGCAGATTCATTCTTCCCAGCCTGGTGCAGGTCTACAATTTCGTTTCTGGTGTCCTTTGACAGCTCTTTGGTCTTGGCCATGGTGGAGTTTGGAGTGTGACTGTTTTGAGGTTGTGGACAGGTGTCTTTTATACTGATATACTTTTTCAAACAGATGCCATTTATACAGGTAACTGGTGGAGGACAGAGGAGCCTCTTAAATAAGTTTGTTACAGGTCTGTGAGAGCCAGAAATTTTGCTTGTTTGTAGGTGACCAAATACTTTTTTTCCCGAGGAATTTACCAATTAATTCTTAAAAAATCCTACAAAGTGATTTTCTGGAATTTTTTTTCTCATTTTGCCTCTCATCGATTTGAATGTTATGCAACCTATGATACCATTACAGGCCGGCTCTCATCTTGTTTAAGGTGTGAGCAACTTGCACATATTTGGTGGCTGCATTAAACTACTTGTTATATGCCGCCACGGATTATATAAATACTTATACTCCCTATAAATGATAAATCGTACTATTGTACTAAAGATACACGAACTTATAAAGTGTTGTCTAATTTTTATGGTACAATCATTCACCTGTTATGTTGATTTCTTATTTCAATACACCGACGCCTTATTGTTTATTTTCAAGCAAGAGATACTTCACTAGTCAAAAACATTAAATAAAATATGAGGCTTACTTCAGAATATAGAGCTCTGTAAAGGTTCGTGTTCACAATGTAAGATTAACATGGCACAACACAAGGTGTATCTCTGTACCAGAGTTGATTCTGACCTGCACATCAACTTTTATAAATCAGAAATTGTGGTACCGTCTACTTTCGTCTCACTCCAAAGGAAGACTGTGCTCATTGTATCCTCATATGCAAGATGTTTTGGCATACTCCCTGCTCTATTTAAACAAAAGGAATACAAGGTGAAGTGTTCAGCAATATCTAAAAAATGAGCATCAGTTTAATATACTAATTGCGTGCCACCTGTAAATCATATCCACATTCTCTATAGATGATGAACATAAACAAATAGTTTTTTTAGTTTAGTATTATTCATATATTTGTTTGAGGATTTATTCTGTTGTTAATTTGTCATTATCCAGCAAACTCATGAGTGCTGCTGATATATGTTTTTCCTGATTTTCCTGAGTCATTCATTTACTTTGCAGGTGTGATGGTGAGGTGAAACTGGCCGGTACTTTCTAAATAGTTAGTGCTGGGTGATGTTTTCTTTAGGGTGCCATGGAAACTAATCCTTCTCAGGGCAAATGTGAACAGCTCCAGACAGCTAGTGCAGGTGACATCTGCTCAGATAATGTCATTTATGTGTTTGAGCACAAGCATAGAGCTTCTGCAAGAACATGGCCACAACAGACATTTATATCCAGTCTACTGCCAAAGGCAAGAAAAAAGATCATTTGCATTTTCAACAGTAACTCTTTTAACTGCCACATAGCCAACAGGAAATGTCTGTTTATCAGGTAGCTGTTTGCTAAGCACTTTATGGAACAATAGGCTAGATATGCTTCATTCAGAGACAATCATATTGAATTACAGACACAATATAATTGGCACAACATAAGCAGAACTGTAAATGTATCAAATGTTAAAATAAATAAACAACAACACATTTATAAAGTATTTGTTTCCACTTAAAAACGAATTGACCATGCTAACATTTTTTGAAATTTGTTTCTGTTTTATTAAAATAATGAATACTATCCATTCAATAACCTTATAGAGATTAAATATGCCATTACCTGCATCCTGGATTATGAAAAGAAACATTCTGACAAGGATGGAGATATTTAATAAGGATATGGGGCTTTTCTCAATTATCTGACTAGAAAATATTTCTTTATTCCAGTTTAATGGCAATATTTTATTGGCAATATGATTATATTTATATTGTTCTTAATATATAGCGCTCGTGTGTATATACACACAAGAAGGTTTAATACTAAAAACTGTTGACCTTATAGTGTTACAGGTGGTCCTGGTAAAAAAAATTAATAAATAAAATAACATGCCAAATCAATGAATAAAATGAAAATAAGACATATGAGACATTTGTATCCTATGTTGACATATTTCATAAGCATGCATTCGTTATAGGCTAGTTCAGCGCATTAATTCGCATTTTATTACTGGTCTCAAAATGGTTAAGCTTCGGTGGAGAGTGCAACAGCAGTGAAATGATGTGTCCCGCTGCTCTGGGGTTACTGACGCGTGTCTGCATCTGCGTAACGCGAGCCGAACGAACAAAACCTTTTCATCTGCAGGTATTGTGCGTGTGGCTCAACGTGAGACAAGTACAGAAAACACACAACACATCCATCCTGGACGTCCATTCATTCATTCATTGGGTTTCTGCTGATGACTCGTCTTCTTTCCTTAAAGACACAACAAACAAGAACAACAGATCATGTGAGCAAAGATTTCCCCAAGTAATAACTTTCTTCAACAATACAAAACATCATATCAGTAGTCCGTGTAAATGAAAATATGAATATACAGTTCATGACATTTAAATTATTTAAATAGGCCTATACATTGAAGTGTTAACAAAACCTGAGTTAAAAAAAACAACTTACCGTGTAATTTGGCTCATCAGTGGCGTTATAATAGAACTGCTAATGCACACAGACCTGAGACCTTTAGCTTTATAGAGCAGTGTCGGTGTATTTAGTGAGCACGCGGGTGAATGCATTGATCTGCTCTCTGTCTTCAGCGCGCGGAACTCTGTCCTGGACACCTGTCACACGCACTTTCCTCTCATCCAATATTGACACAAGGAGTCAAATGGGAGGGCCAGAGTAGATTACTTTTATTAAGTCAATCATGTCGCTCTGAGCAAACCGACCTCGCGTTTCGCCGAGCGCATGCTAGGTGTGCGGTCAGAACTTGCGCTCTCCTGGAGGTGAATGCATGTGTTGATTTCATAAATATAATCGGAGCATTAAACGGTATAGCCTAAAAGTACAAATTTGCTACCTAACGTAATTTATTTTGAACGCTCTTTGTACAAGAAAAAGGAAAAAAGTTAAAATGAGGTCACGGAAACTGCATTTATATTTCCTAATTAAACATACAAGAATTAGATAAATGTGGATTTTTTTTTAATTAGGTAGGCTACGTCTCACTGCTGGTAATGACATTAAACCACAACACAATTGTCAAAGAAGTGGGACAATGTCTAACAGAAATAAACATTTAAGGCCATATTTTCGTATCAATTATACCAAAGGTTAACTATTTAATTATAACGTTACTGTGCGATATTTTTTATTTATTATTTAAACACGTGACTGGCAGCACCCACATTAAAAAAGCTAGTGTGCTACTGCCCCCTACTGGATTTGACAAGAGATAACAACAGTAGAGAGGCTTTCAAAATGTGTTCGGCTTCGAGCGATGAAGGGTAGTTGTCACTTTTCATTTGGCTTTTCTCAGTCTTTTTTTTTTTTAGGTACACTTCTGTTTAAAAGTTTGTGGTCCGTAAGATTGAAAAGAATATACCGGAGAACTAATTTAATTGATCAAATGTGCTTGATGCATAAAGGCGTTCTTTGATCTTCTGTAATCAAAGAAAAAAATAAAAATTCACCTTTCTGAAAAAAAAAAGCATCAGGGTTTCCAAAAAACACCGCAAGCAAAAAAAAAGGGGGGCCCCCCACAATGCTTTCAACATTGATAAGGAAAGTTTCTTGAGCAGAATTAGACTCTTAAGACACTGAAAAACTGTATAATGTGCGGCCTGAAAATGAGCTGCATCACAGAAATAAATTCTATTTTAAAATATATTAAAATAGAAAAGTTATTTTCAGTAGTGTTTTTCCTGTGCCCCAGACCTCAAATTTCCGCCATATCATCTGGACTTATTGACACAGTTAGCACCACCAGGCCAGATCCAGCTAGATGCACATGACAAAGAAACATAAGCCCCAGTCTTCTCTGTTCATTATATCGCAACTGCAATTTTGCATTAAAATACTACAAATATTTTTTTTCAAATGAGATTTTGACTGACATTTTTAAACAACATTTTTATTACGAAGTGTACAAAACATTCAGGGATTAATCAGAATCAGGTTTGTATTTAAGTGGATGGAATGACCAAGCTAGACCAGACATGATTCAACTGGCCCACTTTTTTTGTTCTCTTTCCTGAGGGGGATTCATTATCTGGCATGTGAGAGTCTTTTCAGATATGCCTCCCAGCCTGCCAGTTTGTATTTTTTTTTTTTTTTTCTTTTTTGTCTTTGCAGCTCTGAGCCGATCTGAGCGGACAAGAATACTGTCCCCAATTATGATATCAGGGGCTTTAGTGCGATCAAATCTTCTGGACTTGAATACTGCTGTCCAAGTCCATCCTCTGAAGAATAAAAGAGAAATTAATTAAGAACACGTATCAGATCTGAAATAAATAAATTAATGAATTCAAATAAAATAAAATGACAAATACTTTTATTATAAATAGTTAAAATACAACATTCTATTAAAAGGCATTTTCGTTTTATTGTAGCATCACCTTTCTTCTAACAAGACTCCTTATTTTATCATAAAACACAGAAAAGCTAATGCCAGCCCAATGTGTACAGTAAAACATACCTCCCGTCTGCATTTGCACTCCTGGAGTCATGTGAACCAAACCCGGCTTTTCACTGATCTTTGATCCACTTATGAATCCAAACACAAAATCTGTATGGTCTTCAGCCATCTTGACCTGGACGGACATATAAAGGTTTTACAAATATTTCGCTAAAAACTCTAGAACTGTTTTTGGCTTAACTCTGTTAAAAATCTCCTCAAAAGAGTTAACTGAATAAAAAACGTTTTCTCACAGGGTTAAAACTAGTGGTCGACCGATATGGTTTTTTTGACAGCCGATGCCGATATCTTGGAAAACAGGGTGGCCGATGGCCGATATAAAGCCGATATAATTGTATTTATTTTAATTAATATTTAAGAAATTTGAAATCATTTGAAAATGGATTCAAAAAGAAAATTAAATAAAAATACTTAGGGTGATATCAGGAAAAATTGGGTGCACAGGTAAAATGGGCCATTTAAGGTTTGAGTGTCTTATCTCTTTAAAAGTTAACAGCCAATGACTACAAGTATAAAGTATAAGTCAATTTATTGGCCTTAAACCGCAGTTATGACAAGTGTATAAGCGTGATGTGAGACACTTTTGTGTTTTTGTAATCTAATTAATCGGACCTGCATTGACCCCGGTTGTTTTTTTGTTCAACAGGGAAGAGGATCCTGTTTGTCCCATATGCACTACATGATCGAGACACCTATACCAAGACTGCCAGAGACAAGTTCAAGACATTGGGTTTGTGTCTTGTTGATTTTACCACATGTACAGTCATGGCCAAAAGTTTTGGCAGTAACATACATTTTGTGTTTTGCAAAGTTTGCTGCTTCAGTATTTGTAGATTATTTTTCCACAGGTTTCTATGGTATACTGAAAAACAATGATAAGCATATCATAAGTTTTAAAGGCTTTTATTGGCAAAAAAATAGAATGAGTCAATATTTACAGTGTTGACCCTTGTTCTTCATAACCTCTGCAATGCTGTTTTGGCATGCTGGATATTAGCTTCTGGGCCAAATCCTGACTGATGGCGATCCATTCTTGCCTTATTAGTTCTCGGAGTTGATCACAATTTGTGGGCTTCTGCTTCTCCACTCGCCTTTTGAGGACTGACCACAGGTTCTCTATGGGATTGAGATCCGGGGAGTTGCTTGGCCACGGATCCAAAATTTCAATATAATGATCTTCGACCCACTTCTTTATCACTCTTGCTTTGTGACATGGTGCTCCATCATGCTGGAAAATGCACGGATCATCACCAAACTGCTCATGGATCGTTGGAAGAAGTCGCTCTTGCAGGACGTTTTGATACCATTCTTTATTCCTGGCAATGTCTCTGGCCAGAATTATGAGAGAGCCCACTCCCTTGGTTGAAAAGCAACCACACACATGGATGGTCTCAGTATGCTTCACTGTTGGCACTTCACAGGACTCATGGTAGCGTTCACCTTTTCTTCTCCGAACAATCGATTTTCCAGATGTCCCAAACAGTTAGAAGGGAGCTTCATCAGAGAAAATAATTTTGCACCAGTCTTCTGTTGTCCAATCCTTGTACTTCCTGCTGAATTTCAGGCTGGCCTGATGTTTTTTCTGGAGAGAAGTGGGTTCTTTGCTGCCCTTCTTGACACCAGGCCGTTGTCTTCGCCTCACTGTGCGTGCAGATGCTCTCACACCCAACCTGCTGCCATTCCTGAGCAAGATCTGCACTGGTGGTGACACGATTCTGTAGCTGACTCCTCAGGAGTCCTGGAGCTTGCTGTACACTCTGGGACGTCCTGAAGACTTCTTCACTGTAGTCAGACCCTGCCTGAGAGTCTCTAATGGTTAGAGAGTCGGACTCGTAGCCCAAAGGTTGCGGGTTCGAGTCTCGTTCCGGCAGGGATTGTCGTGGGGGGAGTGAATAACCAGCGCTCTCTCCCACCTTCAATACCACGACGAGGTACCCTTGAGCAAGGCACCGAACCCCCAAATGCTCCCCGGGCGCCGCAGCAATATGGCTGACACTGATGGGGTGTGTGTGTGTGTGTGTTTACCCCTTAGGACGGGTCAATGCCGCGGCACTAATTCGAGTATGGGTCACCATACTTGGCCACATGTCACATCATCACTTATTCATTCTGACAGAATGAATAATTTGGGTTGTCATTATGTTTGTTTGAAAAAAATAATAAAGATCACTAAAACTATTCAAAATAATTGTTAATTGACAAAAATGAAAAAAAAAAATTAATAAAAATTAATAAATATTAGCAAACGTAATAATTTGAACTGTTGCCTGAGCAACTAATTGAAATAAAATAATGTGTATAATTTAAAAATCCCTGCATCACAGGGTTGAATTCCCATGTTTTCAGTATGGTCTTAGACTTTGTGCTGTACTGTTTTTGTGTCCAATAGGTGGCGCCTGTTGAAACACATTCTGCCTGCTGAAAGCTCTCTATTACAACAAGCTGGTAACTGAGATTAGAAAGAGAGTTTTAGAGGTTAGTGTCTTGATTAATCAAAAACTAATTCCAAAACTCTCACCAATGACATGCCCATTGTCTATACACCCACATTTGCTGCCATTGGTTTAGTGCCCTTCAACATTAACCCTCACTATCTGGATCCTGATCCCAGCAGCAAACATATGGGGGTATGAACAGTTGATCATGCGCAACAGCATGACTAATTATCCATATTGAATCCATAAACCCCCCCCTCCCAAAAAAAAATGCAGTGCCATATTGTGTGAAAAATGATTGCCATAAATGAAAAAAATAACCCTACTGAAAATATAAAATGTAATAAACCAAACTTTGAAAGTAGATCGTTCAGGCATCATGAACGCAGATTTGATTTTGCATTTTACAGGAAACACGTGAACAGAGAATTATCCAATACCACAAGGAGCTGGACACACCATGTGTGCTGGTATGTTAACGTACACTACTGCTTGGGTCAGTAAGTCTATTTAATGATCAGCAAAGATGCATTATATTGATAAACTGTGAAACAATTGCTTTCAGGATTCTTTGATCAATAGAAAGTTCAAAGAAAAGCATTTATTTGAATTAGAAATCTTTTGTAACAATCTGTACTGTTACTTTTGATCACTTTAATGCATCCTTGCTAAATAAAAAAATATTGATTCTTCAAAGAAAGAAAATCAAAAAAAGTTGAGCACTACCATTGTATGTTGTTGATGGCACGGTCTTCGGGAAGGCTCGATGCTCTTAGTGGAGGGAAACAATGCCACTGTAACGAATCAGCTCATGAGGAAATATGAATAATTAACCATAACTAGTTATAATTAACTATTCATATTTTAGATCCGCTGTAGATATTTAGCTGACCTCTCAGGGTCAACTGTTTTGTCAATTCTAAGAACGTTAATTCCTGGTTAAGGGAAATAACTTTCTTACTGGACAATTCTATAAGCTTGTAACGTAAATCTCCATGATTAGTGACTCCGGTTATGAGCAAACAATGAACACGTCAAGTGTGATACAAGTAAGGTTTTATTAACTACATAAACACTTAAACTAGTCCAACAGACTACATAAACACATAAACTGGTCTAACATCCGCATACACACATAAAACTGGTCAACATACACATACCACACACACACACCACACATACCGATTGGTATAGAAAGGGTTTTAAAGTTTAAAACTCAGTACAGAAAGAGAACATAAGGAAGGACATTTATGGACCATTTGCAATTCAAGAAGAATACACCTGAGGGAAAAGGCAAATTCGGACTTCCAACACACTTTGTAAAAAGGTGTAACTGATACTTAATGTATTAATTAATAAGACTAAGTTTGATATTTGCAAGTCTCGTCTGTCTGAAAGAGTTTCTTGATGCAATCTTAAGGCCCAAGATCTTACTGAAATTAGTTGATGAAAAGAACCAGTTTGAGTCAAAGAATCTTTGGTGAATGGAAAAGTCAAGACCGAAAGGCCTGGCACAAAGCTTTGGTATCCTGAAACGTTTTCTCACATCATCTTAGCTTCGACCGAACCACCGACTGGAGCGGGTCCCTGGAGCCGGGCCTTTAAAGTCGGAGAAGATCCCCGCCTCTCAAGAGGGGCTTATCCAATGAGAACGTCCGGAAACTCAAGTGGGGGTTCTGAGATACAAGGCGTTTTTAATGGCCCTTTGTTGGAAAGCATGGTAATCTGTGGTATGAAGCTTGTGTAACAATTAATAAAGACTCTTAGAACACTAATATGTAAACATGCGTAGGTGTAAACATACAATATACAATCTCAATTAGATCATATGAATACGAATTCATAGATACTAAACATGGTATAGTTAAGATTACATGAATGAGTGGTTCTATCATAAGTATGCATAAAATAGTCTACAATGCAACAGACTATATACAAGACAGCGATAATATACACAATGACCTGAAGGATTCACTGTTCATTCAAAGAAAGGTTTTCTATGAATTAATTAGTAGAAAAGTCAATTTCTACTGTGCATTTGTCCTGAGACATGCAGGGATTTTCCCTGCTTTAGATACTTTTGGCCAATAAACCCAGTGATATCAGCGTTGGTTGCCATGCAACAAAGGGGCCTGTTTCGGCTTCCTGGGGTGTTACGCATTCCGGGGGGAAGGGTTCATGGGTCCTTGTATGGCTTGTTAACTAAGGGGGGTTACAGAGTATTTGTTAAATATAAAAACAAAATATATATTGTGTGTTTGATTGGTCCAGACGCTACACCACCTTACTTGGGTGCACCAAAGCACGACTGTTCCAGAGGTAATGCAGAGACTCTTGCTCATGCACATGCAACATATAACAGAAACAACACTCATGACAAATCCTATTTCCTACTTACTGTGCCTATTTGGCATTATTTTTTTCTGAGGCTGTGGGTTTCTTTCTCAGGGGGACGCAAACTACAGGTTATGAACCGGGCAGTGATCTCAGCTTCTTACGAACAGATGCACAGTGAGCTTCTACATTATGTACAATGCAAACATTTTTACAATAAATGATCAAATCCACAATTAATTTTACAGTTCTTCATTACAAGCGCAGAACTTATTTACAGCGGTTTTGTTTCAAGTACACAAGGACAAAAACTATGGAAGCACTGTAGAATTTAAAGACGATTATTCTTGAATTTAAAGCCTGCAGTTGGTTATTCATCAACCAGATAATTGTTAACAGCTAAACAAGTCCTGTGAGGTCAAGTTCATCACTGTAGATTAGAAAACTGTGTTATGATAACAGGAGCTTTAGATATAAATTCCAGCTATATTCATAAGACCAACTACCAAAACAAACAAACAAAACAATTCCTACTACATCAGTATATCGGTTTATTGAATTACACAAGCATTAACAGCATGTTGCCAAACAAAATTGGGGGAAAAAAAGAAAAGTCAAAAAGTCAAGAGTCAGTGATCTGTTTTAAACATGGTAGATTCTCAAAAATACATTTATTTTTACAAACAAAAGAGAATATATTCTGGATCATTTTATTTGTGGAAAACGCATAATTTTGATTGAATTATAAATGTATACAATTTTTCATTTAGACAACATACTTATGGCAACCCAATATGGGTAAATTCATATGGGCAGCAGCATTACTATAATACAGCAACATAAGAAATCCAGGTTTTTCAGTGTTTATGGGTTGTTATTTCAGTATATCTGAAGTCAAAATGAAGACCAATAACTATGAACCGCAACCTTTAAACCATAAATCATTAGTTAAATAACTGTTTTCAATATAACGAAACAATTGAAAAAAAGGCCAATATTGTTAAGGATTCCAGCCTCAGCTTTTCCATGCCATCAAACTTTTCTATTCTTATCAATTAATATTAATTGGGATACATTACACTAAATTGATTTTTTTAAATATTCTAATCAACATGTATTTGGGTAAAACCGATAATCTTTCATCTAAAAAAAATACTTTGCTTAGATTGTGACCAAGAGGAATATTAAAACTAAAGGGGATATAATAAAGGTGCTCTTTCCATAAGGGGTATTATTCAAAATGCAAAAATGCTACAATTGTATTTATTGCTCTATTGTGCAAAGATATTTTTTCTTTTTATAATACAGATTCAACCAAACGCTCTAAATGCACAAACACAACCCTGCTCTAAATTAATGTGTTTACAGTAGACAGACTTAAGAATATTTTCTCAAAATAATACACTTTTACGCCCAAATAAGAAATCAAGAGTCCAAATCCCAACAGCTGAAACAACTGCAAAGAAAACAGATAAGAACTGGAAGTCCAGAGTCCTGCAGAAAGCCCCAAACAGCAGAAAATGAGCTGTGAAAATAATATAACAGAAGATTCTCCCACAGAAGAAGCAGAACCAGCAATCTAATGATGTGCCAAACTACGTCACATCTTTCCACAAAATAAAACTGTAAAAATCATGATCTCATTTTCTATTATTTAAGATTCATTACTTTTATTTTTGTTTCTTGTAAACAATTTAAAATGTATTATGATTTTAAATGTGTTAATTCTCTATGCCCAACTGAAAATCAAATCTCGTCTTAAGACTCAGTGCAGTTAAAGAAGGACAGGAGCAAAGGGAAAAGGGACTGGCACAGGGATTTAGTCTTATTAAGAGAGCATCATGGTTATTCAAACCACCTCAGCTATGTACCATTCAAATGACGACAGCCATCTCACTCATCAGGGCTGTCTGCATGATTAAATGCTGACCTGCTAATAAAGATGACGTAGTGTTGTATTCTCATCAGCATTGGTGTAAATCAGGCACATTCCTGCCTTGGCACTGTGATAGGCTAGTGAAGATGAAGAGCTCAGGCTTCTGTGTTTCTGTCTCCGTTCTCCTGAGGCTGAAGCTGCTCTTTCTCTATGCTGTCATCCTGGGGCGGCCGCACACGTTTAAAGAAGCCCATCTGAGGAGGAGAAATCAAGATGAAACCAGTCACTGATATGTGTGTGCATAGTTCAATACCAAAACTTACATCTCTGATACAAATACCATTGAAAATGGACTGTTCAAGCAATGAACATTGCATAAAAATCAAAGATATCTATTTTTTAATATAAAAATATAAATATAATTTTTACATTTTTAAGGGGTCATATGATGCGATTAAAATTTTCCTTTCTCTTTGGAGTGTTGCAAGCTTTTGGTGCATAAAGAAGATCTGTAAGTTGCAAAGACTAAAGTCTCAAATCCAAAGAAGATATTCTTTATAAAAGTTAAGAGTCAACCACGCCTACTTAAAACGGCTCGTTCTAACACGCACCCACGTGTCTACGTCACGATGTGGGATGATTTGCATTACGCCGCCCAAATGTTTACGCAAAGAGAGAAGGCGTAGCTTTGATTCTTGCTGTAGTATTTTTGTCGCCATGTCGTGGAGACGCTGTGTGTCTCGTTGTGAAAGCTAAACTACTTTGTGTGGTCTTCCAAAAGAGGACACGACTAAAAAATTAAGTTGTATTTACAACACTGTTCAAGAACAGTTAAACCCAAATATTCAGACGTGTGCAGCACATTTTATGGAGGACTGTTTCCGGATCCTGGAAGAGTAGACCCCAATGCCGGCTGTTCTGACTCACAGACTGTAAATATGTTTCATTTAAAGGATTTGCCACTGACGATTCAAACGCGAGTTTTGAGCAGTGTAGAGTAGCACTTGTTGTTTGTCATTTCTCTGATCACAAATGCAGACACGGTTTTATGTTTACGCAGCACGATGCAACACAACGCGTAAAAAGACGTATTTTTTCTAAGTCATTATAGTTCGTAATTATGTTCACACTGGATGCAACAAATGCCTTGTTTATAATGGGTTTTAATGTTTTTTGTTTCGTCACTCCGGCCGGACACGGCATCACAGTATGGTAAGGGGCGTAACATTTCCGTCTCACACTTGAGGTATTCGGCCAATCACAAAGCACAGGATAGCTGGCCAATCAGAGCACACCTTGCTTTCAGAACGGACTCTTTCCCGCTCTATGAAATATCGACGCGTTTCAGAAAGGCGAGGCATAGAGGACAAACAATAATGTACAGTATGTGGAAAATAATGTGTTTTTTTAACCTTAAACCACATAAACACATTTCATTACACCAAATACACAAAATAACGTTCTTTTTAGCAACATCATATGACCCCTTTAATAAAATAAATAAATAACTATTGAAAAGGTCATGGAAATGCAAGTAACAGTCACTCATTAGGGGCTAAAAATATTAATTAATATTTAATTGATTACAGACAGGACTAGGCAACGCTGCTTCTGATATCCATAGTCCATCAAACTATCAATCAGTCCAAGTAATTTAACTCATGTTTACAGCTGTTCACCTTATACATGACAAAGATGAGCAAAGCCAGGAGAAGAAGTCCAGCCAGGACAGCCAAAGCCACCACCCATCCTGGGACAGGCTGAGGGTTCTCTGAATTCCAGATCACCTTCAGAGAGGCCTGTAGGACAGAGACGTGTGATTATGACACTGACACCATACAACCCTCTGTCATGATCAGTGCAGACAGTTAAAAACACCATATATCTGGCACACAAATGTGTTCGTTTCATAAACAGTAGTTACACATAACCATTCCACTCACTTTCTGACTCAAGAAAATCCAAGAAAAAGAAAGTATATCCTGTTATGTCCCGTTTACATTGATGATCATAGAAACTTACTGATGTCGTGCTGGTTGGGAGCTCAGAAAAGAGATTTTTATATGGCATCTCTATGACACTGAAGGAGGCCGTGGATCGAACATTGTACGATTTGTTTTGACTTTCAGCCTAAAAGGAAAGAAAACCACTGCTGTGTTTTATGTGTATTAGCATTTGTGCAGTGAAAACAGTATATTAAAGATCTTTAAGGCTTTGTGGTGTTAGTCAATTGAATTGTTTTTACCTTGAGGAACGTGCTCACGGCGAGTCTGGAGTAAATAAACAGAATAGCACTCTGGCCTTTCTCCAGCCGGCCGACCCAACACTTAATCTCCTGACACTCGGTATTCCCACAATCCTGTGTGGATACACACAAACCATTGTACTTGCATTCATGCATTGCATACTGGTGTAAAGGACAGTTCAATGAATGATTAGAATGATTTCTGAAGGATAATGTGACACTGTAGACTGGAGTAATGATGCCGAAAATTCAGCTTCGCTATCACAAAAATAAAATATATTCAAACAGAAAACAGCTATTTTAAATTGCATTAATATTTCATAATATTATGTTTCTTGTATATTTTTCATTAAATAAATGCAGCCTTGGTGGGCATAAGAAACGTCTTTCAAAAATATAAATAAATAGAAACTATATAAAAAAAATTAAATGAACAACCTTTGAACAGTAGTGTATATATTTCAGATTCAATATAAAACTGTTCCAAGTACTTCACAGACAATGGTGGTTGTCAAATGGCAAGTGTTATAGCTGTGAATATACCAGATTCTCCAGGTTCTCTTCCCCTTGTTTGTCCTCCAGGTCTCTGCGGTGGACGCTGTGTCTGTTCCTCCCCTCAGCTCTGCCTCCGCTGGCCGAGGTCTCATTTTTGTCAATAAATCTGGGATTCTAGGTGAAAGAAAAAGCAGAAGTTTATCCCTGGTATATTAGACGAGATCCTAAATACAACCAAGTTGTGAACAAGAAAGGTTTTAACTATCCATGTAACTAATTTGTCTGTCCACACAAAATGTCACAACCGAACATACAGCTTGTGTGGAGTGGTGTTTCAGATCCTGTTTACTCTGGTTATTAACAACGGTCTTACATATAAACACATAATATCATGATTCAATTGTGGGATACATACAGTGACATTAAGAGGGTTGAGCTCCCTGTTTGAGCTGCAATTCATGTTTCCGTCCACTTCAATCTTGGTGATGTAGAGCAGAGAGCCGTTGTTGAATCTGTAGGGCCACTGCACATCCAAAATGGCCTTACTGAAAGTACTGGGTCCTGTGTTCCTTAGCTAGGAAGATCAGTGATTGCAGCATTAAAATCATAAAAAATTATGCATTGCCAAAGTTTAATAAATGTATAATGTCTTTGACCAATGATCTTTATGGTATTTTCTACCTCATAGATGTGCTGTACAAGAGGTCCAATATCATCCTCCAGAACAGGACTCTCTTTTGGCTGCCAGTTAGCGATGGGTAAAAACACTTGCTCTGGCGCAGACACCCTACACAGGGTAGAGCAGATAAATACAAAGTGTGACTGTGCCTAGTACAAATCAATTAATGTACAAGTGTTTTTTCAGTATTCAGGTTTTCATGAACATATTCCATCTATACTGAACAATTTTTACTTAATTAATATTCCTGGTCATATTGCACAAGTCATTCTAAAAAAAAAAAAAAAAAAAAGCTTTTTAATCTTCTATCTAAATGTAACTTGTTGCAACTCTAAAGTAAAATGTGTTCTAAATGGCATTTCATGCTGATTTTAAAAAGTCACATTTGTTTAACAGAAATATGATTTAAATGATCATACCCTCTTAATTTCACTTTGGCCAGCACAGCAAGCTTTGTGACAACAGACACCAGATTGCTGGTATTGTTGAACTGATTTGAGCTGAAAGCAGAAGGGAATTATTAACTTCCACAATCAAGCAATAGGCGGTGCTGTTGTTTCAAAATCTAATACATTTAATTAATTTACAGATAAAACTCCATAAACTCCACTCTGTGTTTCAGAAATGCACTATAAATCATTGCGCTAAAGACAGGCAAAGACATGAGGATGTGTAGAAAAAGACACAAAAAGAGCAGTTCCCTGTAATTAACACTTTAAAAAAAAAAAACACTGGCAGTCAGCAGGAAACAGCAGCATTAGAAGCAAATGCTGTCTGAAGTTTTACTGATTTAAATAAAAAGACAGGAAGTGAAAATATATGTTTAGAGTGTCTTTGCTTTACATTTGTTCTAATGGCCCACCAAACTCAATTTAAATAACATTGCACAAGCAAATCTATAAACGATATTACTGTAAAAGCAATATATTAATTAATTAAAATACCTCTGTATCTGCAAGTCAAACTTGACTTCTGTATCCTGTTCAGAGAGCTGGTGCACGCTGAAGCGCAATCCTGTTATTATCTACACAAACACCACAATTTTACAGAAAAATATGGAAAAAAAAAAAAAAAAAAAAAAATGAAATAAAAACAGCAATTTCTGTTAAGTAGCACATTAAAAAGAAAATGACTTGGGTACAAAATGATGCAGACACTTCAGACTTTCACTTCAGAAAGTCTGTTGGTTACCTTCGTCCCCTTATTGGGTCCCCGATCACATCCACACCGTGGGTGATTTCTCTTTTCTTGAAGGCACAGGACAGTCTAGACAATGTCTGAAATACAGAAATAACAAAAGAACCCTCAACAGATCTTAAATGACTTCACCACACACACACACGAAATATACATAGTTTGTAACTATAGAAAATGTCTTTACGGCCTTTGGATCAATTAGTGCCCCCTTGCCTGAACAAAAGAATTATTTCTTACACCTAACCCTTTCATTTGTAGGGCCTCTGATTCAACTAAATTTGTGCTTCATAGACAGTAACTGTGGTATTGCTATTGATAAATCGAAATAATTCCAACTTAATTGCACTAAATTATCTTAATGAGGCAATGCTTTCCAAAGCAATTTGCAGCTTGTATTTTTTTTAAAGTGCTTATAAATCTTACTTTAAGCGATCTAACTACTGTCCAAACTAAACCAAACAAACTAATTGTTATTAAACCTGGAACTTCTGTTAAATCAGCTCTTTTAATTCAACATTAGTTGTGTCTCATTACAGGAGGTCACAGTAGGGAGGACAGTGCACTTTATGAGGTGTAGATGGGTCACTGCTCACCTCACTGTTACGCACGACTCCAATGAAATCTGCCTGAGATGGTAGGGTGACAGTAAGGTCGGCCTCATATGCCCCTTCTCCTGCATTCTCTGCTGTGACCTCTAGGGTCAGGGGGTTATCATCACCTATGTAGATCTCTTTCTGGTCACTAGAGCACAAAACATCAAAAGCACAAAGTTAATCTCCAGCACCACACCAGCAGACACTGCAGTGGAAATTAAGGCTCAAATGAAACAATGACTCGCCTCACAACAGACAGTTTCAAGTCTGGCTTGCAAATATTGTCTTCACCACAATCAAGGAGTATGTGGGCCTGGAAAGTCACAAGGGAGTATAGGAAATTAAAGTGAGTTTCTAATTTTTATCCAGTGCTATTTAATGTTAATTGTTTGTTGTAAATCAGCATGTAAGTCTTTGTTAATGGTTAGTGGAAGATTTATCTTTTGAGCGGCTTCTGCACAATATAACATCTAGTTTAGGGTTCCCACACTTTATGACCAATGAATTCCCATGGTTTTCCAGTCGTTTGTATTGTATGTAGTGTATATGTAGTGCCCCTGTAACCAGAGGTCTAGTGTAGATAACAGCTGTACCTGCTTAGTGACATTTGTAGGTGTAGACTGGTCAAGGATGGGCAACAGGCCGGTCTTATCTGCTGCTGTTTTGTAATCCAAGCTGTACTCCATAAAAACAGAAATGGGTGTGATCTTATCCCTGAATTCTGAGTCATCCTGTTAAGAGAGAGAGAGGTAGAGAGTGGATGGACAGATAAATTGGGCCTCTAGTTCGATGAGCTCAAGGCTGGGGAATTTCAGTCCAGCTTACAAGCTCTACAACATGCTCTTTTATGTCCAAGAAAGAGAGCTTTGGCTTTCCAGGTCAAATCCTTCTTTAGCTCTGTAACACATTGTTCCTTTTTTAAAAACAAAATAACGGCATATTCCAGTGCCAAACATCTGGGCTATCTGCCACTACAGCTTTAAGCACAGAGCAAACACATATTTCATGACATAAAGGCATCAGCACTTCTTCAGTTGGCCAAATAAAGCAAAACTACACTAAACTTTTCACAGCCCAGTACTGGCATAACCAGCAGAAGTGAATGAGTCACACAGGGATTCTGTGTGTTCCTGTATCTCAACTGGTAGAGCATTACAATAGGAACACCTAGGTCATGGGTTTGATTTCCTATAAAATATATACCTTGCAAGCACTGCAAAATGCTTTGGATAAAAACATCTGTCAAATGCATAAATGTGAATATATTTGCTCACTATTAAATAAGCCCGAAGCTCCTCGCAGGCTGGTCCCTGGCTGTTGGAGACAGTCATGTTCTTTGAATAATGAGGCATCTTGTTATGGAGGAACAGGACCCGTTTGATGGCTCCCTTGTGTTTGAGGCGGTCCAGGGTCAAATCCACTTGGAAATCTTTGAATGAAAGGGTTTTCCAGGTCACTTTTTCATTTCAAGTATAATGGAGAGAAACACAAATAGTAATAAAAAGCAGTAAATTCAGAAGGAATAAGGGAGCTATATACATTTTCCACATAACAGAGTTGCTCCTTAAAAAGAAATTTAAGCCATTTAAAAGAAACAAGCAAAAGAAATATAATACGCAAATGAAACTGTTTAGAACACAAGCAGTCAACCGTGAAACCTTTAAACGCAGTGATACCCCTGAATCTCTGTAAGCATTCAGCTGCTTTAAATCTCTGGTTCAGTCTGCCTGGAATAAACTGGGGTTAATGGTCTTGCTCAAAAGACACAATTGTTATGGCTCTTAGATCTTAGATCTCTTAAGAGTTTCACTACGGGCCTTTTAGTTACAAGCACAGATATATAAAAACAGCTGTACTTAAAGGCGGCATATGAGCACTTGACTTTGAAAATCTACTTCAAGTGCTTAAAACATTCTATTTAAAGGGAGAGTACACCCATGCCATTCCAAACCTGTATGACTTACTTTCTTCTGCGTAACACAAAAGAGAGGACATTAAAGAGATTGAACTACACTGGAAACCAGGTAATACTGGACCCCACTGACTTACATTGCATGACAAACTCTAAGACATTTCTCAGAATCTCTTCTTTTATGTTCTACAGAAGAACAAACGCTATTTGGGTTTGGAGCAACATGAGGATGAGTAAATTTATGGGTAAACTATCACCCACACTGATACATTAACACTTATTCAGTATTCAGAAATGTGTCTGCCTAGTCATAGTGAGGTAAATAAAGTAGGACAGAACTAGTGACTATACCTATTATTATACTATATGAAGTGAAGTGACATGTGGCCAAGTATGGTGACCCATACTTGGAATTAGTGCTCTGCATTTAACCCATCCAAAGTGCACACACACACAAACCGTGAACACACACAAACCGTGAACACACACAAACCGTGAACACACACACCCGGAGCAGTGGGCAGCCATGTATGCTGCGGCGCCCAGGGAGCAGTTGGGGGTTCGGTGCCTTGCTCAAGGGCACCTCAGTCGTATTGAAGGTGGGAGAGAGCAAAGTCGCAAAAATCGCAAAAATCACATGTTTAAAGGAATGCTGTCGTGGAAAACAAAAATTATCACTTTTTTAGCTAAACTAACTAGTTTACAATGTTTTCGAAACAAGTTTTTTATGCTCACCAAGGTTACATTTATTTGATTAAAAATACATAAAGAAATGGTAATATTGTAAAATATTTTTACGATTCAAAATAACCATTTTCTATTTGAAAACATTTTAAAATAATTATTCCTCTGATAGCAAAGCTGAATTTTAAGCGGTCATTACAACGTGTCACTCTCTCTTTGATAAATTTACGTTGAAAAAAATAATTCATTTGTAAATTTAAAAAAAACAATCTTACTGGTCTCAAACTTTTGAACAGTAGTATTTACCTATATACCCATTACATGTCCTACTCGAAACAAAACAACTAAACTGACACACAGTTTATGCATTTTAGATCACGGCAGATACATTTATGACAGGCCTTGCACCATACACACATCCGCACCTTAAGCTTGCATAACGGCAGCCATGAGTTCAACCAGAGCATAGGAGAACTTCAAAGCGCACAGTGAAATAATGAATTGGCATCATGGTCTGTGGTCTATGAACAGTGGGCTGTGGGTCTGGTAGCCATTACACCCCAGACTGTGAGATCCATGTGAAAGCTTTGTGAGCACCGGACGCTAGGCTTTTAACGGCTCTGCACCGTACGTCCGGCTCAAAACACACTGATGCCTGACACATTGAGCTCTAGTTTCCCCCCGCAGCAGTGCTCATAACACACACCGCAACAGCAGGACTCCATTTACAGCTACCTTGTGCTCCTACTACGTGCAATAATAGCTTCCTGAATATTACACATTTCAATAATTTACATATATAAAGAAACAAGTACTTACGAAGAGAAGATGGCGCTCCCTTGCCATTTGCCTTCAGACAGTATTTCACAGTGAAGCTAAGGGAAAGAATTGAATAGAATTCCCATTATTTTCATGATATTCTCAGTGCATAATAGTCAAGTATCTTAAAGATATTACTGATGATGTACCAAATGTACGCTAATTTCTATTTAAGAAAATCACTTCTTTAAACAGCTATTTCTAAACAGACTGTGATACGTTACTGCATTCTTGCACAAACAACTGTGGTTTTAAAAGAAGCATAATGTTACAAAATAATAATAGCGACCCTCAAATAATCTAAATGTGCATTTAAAGAAAAAGAGAAAATGTTTAGTGATATTTTAGGGATATTCACAATATATTTGTTATGTTTTTACTGGGCATATAAGATGCAACAAAGTGATTACTGCAATGATTTTAATGCACTTTTTATTTGGCCATTATGTTTCTATCATTACATGTCGCCACTTAGATGCAAAATGTTTCAATAGCTGTTTGGTTGAAAATGTTTGATTAAAAAAAAAAAAACACTCACCAGGATACTGTGGTGGTTGTTCCAGGCAGGGTGCAGCTCTTGTCTTCAGGGTTTAGGATTTGTGGGCTTATATCCAGTGTGCTGTTCACACTGATGACCGGACGAGCCCTAGAAACACAAAACAAGCAGGTATCATCAGTCTTATAGTGCAAGATTGTAGACATTCACAGAAAGATAATGTACAGTCATTTTCTTTTAGTTTTACATGACCATTTCAGTTTAGTTTTACATGACTTCCAGAAAAACGGTTATTTTTGCTGCTGTACCTTTTGGACTTCTTTATGTAAATGACCTCTTTTATGACTTGTTATCCTCATTGCATATGAAAATTCCTGCCTAATTCACAAAATTAAGTGCCATATCCAAGATGTTGAATACTAAAGAAGCAGTGATATTAAAATGTGGTGGGTGGTAATATTAATATGTTCATGTTTGAGACATCAATACTGTGTGGTATTCGGAATCATCCACTTTTGCAGCTTAGTAACCATTAATGGTCTTGATGGACTGAGAAGGTAGTTTCACATTGTACGACTAAACTTTTGACAGCTGTTTTTCAATACCCAGAGCTTATTGTGCAATAATGACAAGCTGACTGTACATTAGGGCTTCTACAGTACATGTAATACAATGCAAATCTAAGCCGGGTGGGCTCAAATAGATGATGGCAAATGTTCCACAGTGATTTTCTTTTAATACAGACTGTAACTGCTTTCACTACTTGAACATAAAGCAAATTAAATGCTGCTGGATTAAATGAAACCAACTTTAATGGCCCTGATCATAAAAGTCTATCAAATGCATGTGTGACTTCAAAGTGAAGCATAAGCATACTGTACCTGTACAGAACGGCTTTGTCAGCTCCGAACACCCCAACAATCAGGTCTATAAGAGGAGAGAGTGTGAGAGAAAAAGAATGAGTGGCGGTAGAAGTGTAGGAGAGGAAGTAGCTTTGAACTGAAGTGACTGTAATCAGTTAATTGCAAAAGATGTGTGAATGTGCTGGAATCTAACCAGGGTATCCATTCTGATCGACATCTGTGCCTCCGTTCATGGCGTAACCAAAGCTAGAAGGCATAGAAGCAGACGCCCATGTTCCTTCTAGAACTTGAGAGGCCGCAGGATTCAGCCCGGTGGGACGCCCGTTATGGATGTACACCAGGCCGCGGTGGAACTGCCCCCCATATGGGGCAGCAATGGCCACATCTGAGAAAAAACAAAGGGATTAAATATAAAACCATTTGAAGTTGTTTATTGGGTAACTGCCATGGGCAGTACTGCGTTTTTATCTGTACGTACAGCCATTGCTCAAAAAGCTCATGAGTCATGATTACGGTTGCACAATGAGACGAGGAAGACAGTGACAACAGCATCCGACCATGACCACAAATGACTATATATGCACTGTCTCTGTCTGTCTTGGAAGCTAGTTTGGGCTCTTAAAAGAACAGCACAGAAATTCAGAGAATACAGGAAAGTCAAAATAGTACCATTATATCCATCCATGTTGAGGTCTCCCAGGCTGCAGACTGAGCTTCCATATCGAGCATAGATCTCAGAGCCAGTGAGTTTGATGACATTGTTGAAGGTGAAGCCACCTTTGCCTAGGTAGACATAGACCTGACCCACCTCCCTCAGCTTCCCATCTGAGCCGCGGTCCATGAACAGAGGAGCCCCCACCAACAAATCCATCTTCCTAAAGGGGGAAATAAAGGGTTTATTCTAAGAGAAAAAATCAGCATATCAATATCAGCATACCACACTTACCAACCAGCATAAACCAGCTGGAAGATTCTGTTGAATAAATGTCAAACTTTGAAAGTGATTGTAATGAATTCACATAACTAAAAAAAAGATAAGAGGATAAAAACAACCTCATGATAAAAACAGGGCCTTCCTGAACAAAAATGGTCAACATGTTCAGGCACAGAGATGCTTGTCGGGAAAACATAGGGAACTATATCTTCACTGTTGCATGATGTCCAGATCTCAGCTCATTTTTTTGAAATAATGCCAGTGAATGTTCTCAAAACATTGTTGTGCATATATTTAGGCTAGGTTTACTTGGCCCAGAGTAATAAAAATGGATTCCTAAAATGAATATAATTTAAAGCAGTGGTTCTCAACTGGTTTCTAAAAAACATTAAATTAAAATGCCCAAAACTCTCATAAAAATCTTTAATTAATTATTTTTATCCCCTTTCTGTTGTTGATTAAAAAGATCGACTCACTTGTTGAATAAATCACATGCCCCTAGTCATTTAGTCACTTCATACAGGTCGGTCCAACCAATTAATACTTGGAGTCTTTGGAGGCTGGAAAAAAAGCCCCAAAGAGGTGCTTGCTTCACAGGAAGACAACTGAGCAAATGATATGGTCAGTGCTCGGAAGGAACAAGAATGTTGGTCACTAAACGATTGTTCGATGCACTTATCATCCATGAGCCACTAATGATTATGGCCTTTACAGCACCAACATACACAACCTTAGGAAATCTATATATATATATATACAGGAAAACTGTCCATGAAGATGATAATTGACATGGAGAGCATTACTGTATAGTAAGGTATCATAGAGCTCAAGATGCTCTATAGGTGATATACACGAGGGCAAAGTTTTTGAGAAATGTGCCGGTTTAACAGGTGGCAAAAAAAAACCCCCCCAGGTGGACACAGGTGAGACAACATGACCGATCTAAAGTATCCGGATAGAAATTTGTTGCCCATTCTCAATGGGAAAGTGCAACATTGCTCAAAAAAGTTGTCTCGTGTATTGTCAATTGACTTAATGCTTTGTAAGTGTTGTTTACATTTAAATGAGCCTCAACATTCTATGTCAGTAACAGCAGCTTTAGTTGAAATTGAGTTTATACTTGAAATCAACACAACTGTCCCTAAAGCCTTGAAGCCTGATCACATGCTACAAGCCTTCAACTCTACAGTTTGGTGAGTTTCATCAATTTGTCAAATCTGTAAAGTGTTTCTCTAGGCATCTTCATGGAGCAGCATCGCCCCAGAAGAAGCAGGGCTCTTCCCACACACCTGAGGGGATTCTTGGTGGAGGGCGTCTCTTTCATTCAAGAGGCCTGTGAGCTTTCACAGCTGGCAGCTGTAATCAGGTTAGATCACACCTACAGCTGCATCTCTGCCAAAGCTCACAGACCCAACAGGTTAGAAGAGCGCTATCTGAAGAACGCTGCTGTCCTTCCTGACATCCGTCCAGGAGCCTCAGTCTCTTTCAGTGGACGTGTGTCCAGTGCCTCTGTGTCAGCAGGAAGAGACTGTCTCCATCCACGGCTGCAGAATACAGGGTTACCAGGACATTTACCGCTCTGTGGAGCCCATGATGGAGACACGCTGTGCTTGACAGCGTCCCTACAGCCTTGAGCTCGGGCTGAAGATCAAGCAGCGCCTGTGGGAGACGCTCAACTGCCCTTCACTGCTGCAGACAGAGCAGCCAGATGGACGCGTCCTGATCACTGAGAGCTTCACCACCAGCAGACGCTTCGCTCCACGAATCCATGTGGACGTCAGTGAAGAGCCTCTGTCTGAGGAACCCCGAAGAAAGAAGCCCAGACACCGAGTCATCAGTGTCACATGCAGCAGCTCACAGCGGGACCTACGTATGTAAATACTGTACATATTGTTTTCTAAACAGTTGTTTGTGTGTTGCGTTGCGTTTGCTGGACTCTTCTGTGTGTTTTTTCATGCATCGCTATGTGGTTGTTAGGAAGTTTTGAGTGGCTGGTTGACATGCGGTTGTTTTAAACAGTTGAGTAGGTAGGTTAGGGTCCCTCACATGTGCATCAGTGATGCTGAGAGCTACGCCACTGGTACTTCAAAGCTACTGTAGGGTCACCCATAGTGGACAGGCCTCAGCTGAGATGCCAGACGAAGACAAACCACCTGATTCTGGACGGCAGCAGGTTGACCTGATGTTCCTGGCAGAAGATCAGTTTTGCAGTAACAGCAACAACATCAGAACATCATACTCCAGGTAAGAAAGGCCATCTACTTCCATATCTTCCCAAAAAAAATTCAACAGATAGTTGGTTCTAGTAATAGAGGGACTGGGGAAGAGCTGATTATATTATATTATATTTTATTAACAAAATACTGACAATACAACAATGTATAACAGGTAAATATTATCACAGTAATCTGAACTGCAAATCTGAGTTTAAAACAGATGTTCTGCAAGGCCCTCATTTGTGCATTAATAATCAAAATCTACATTAAGGTGCTCTGCAAAACTTCACGGGCGAGTTCCATTCATTTCAATAGGAATCCGTGTGATTGGGAGGTTTGCGTGAGGGTGAAGTTGGTCACGCAAATTTGCCGTGCTGACCAAGAGAAAGCTGCTTGGTTTGAAATTGACTTGTGTGTGAGCAGTGCCTCATACATCACTACACTATTAACAGATAGAGTGATCATAAAAATGTATTAAAAGCTAAAAACTATAGTAACCCTTTTTTGTGGATTTCCAGAGAGATTATGTGGTTGATGAAGTGAAAAAATAAAATAAAAGTTACTCATTTTATTCAAGTTATTATTTTTCCAAGTTTCATTTTTAATGTCTGCGTATTTTTTCTCTTTGATTAATAGTCTTTATGCATCAAGACAGAAGGCACAATATTATTTTGTTTGCCCATAAAGGGATCGTTCACCCAACACGTGTTTTGAAAACTGGGTTTTGTGAAATGTTTTTTTTTAGATTCACAGACCTTCAATGTATGGGCAAACAGTTGAAACATTCTTCAAAATATTTCTTGGTTCTGCAGAAGAAAGAAATGCATACAAGTTTGAAACAAGATAAGGGCGAGTAAATACACAATTTAAATTTTTGACTGCTGGGAAGTATCCCTTAAGGTCTTGGGCGAGCCCTGATTTCCTGAAGGCCAGTTTAAAGGTGCATCTGTCTTTTGATGGTCACAAATAGCTTGAAATTCCCCAAGATAAAGAAACTTGCAACAGCGTGTGAGTGAAAGCATACACTTACCTTTCATTATTGATGTCAACAGCGCTACATGAATGACCATCGTAAGTTCAGCCACTCTACGTTTTGACAGAGAGGAGAGAGAGAACCTTAATTGAAGATGACTAGATACTAAACTGGAGCTTAGACTTAATCCGTTTGTATTTTAAGAACAAGACAAAACGTAAACAGTTCAAAAAAACTCTTTTCTACATTAAAACGCTACTTGGCTTTCCATAACACTCAAGATCGTACTAACCAGAACACAACATAGCACTCACTCCACCTACGAGTACTACTAATATATCATTATTATCACTGGTATTGGTGGTGCCCCCTACAGTATATCAAGATTCAGTTTTCAAGCTTTTTGACTCATAAATCTCTGTTAAGCTTGTGTTGACTTAAGCTTGATTAACTGTTGATGAATCAGAACTGAAGCAATCACAATCAGCCAAAAACACAGGCCTGCTGACTCCAAACCTCATCCTCTTTTCAGCTCTCGCTCTCGTGTGTTGGCGACACTGCTGTCAATAGCTTCCAGATGTGGGAGTGGATTTAGGACATGAACTCTCCGCTCATAAACAAATGTTAAACATAACTGTGCCATGACCACAAGCATGGGCATGTCACGTGACCTGCAGGGTGCTCACAGGCAAGACTGCTCATATATGCTTTTATCCTGTCATATAACACACATCACAATGTCTAACAGAATAATAAGAGGTGTAAACATTTTTTATAATGCTCACCTGTGTGCCTGTGAAATTATACACAGACTCCATGTTCTTCCCATTGAAAATGTTGACCTAACAAGACAAAACCAGACAGAGATTCATGCAAGCTGTTTCAAGCAGGGTTGCATCACTTTAAATGGGTTCTCATCATATTCCTGACCAAAATAGTATGAAACTCACATAACCAAGAGCTTTCTCCCCTCTAGGAACTCCTGTGACATAATCTAGGGAGGCAGGAAGAATTAGAAATGAGTTGGACACAACAATGCTTTCATTTAGCAGAGAAGCTTCTTGATCCCAATGGAGAGAAAAATCAGATTTAAGTAATTCCCATGATGCACTACTTCAGTTTGCAACACTATAGGGCTGATATTTGGAGCAGGTCAGTAAAGATCAGCTAAATCAAGCCACTGACAACTTGTGGTTGTTGGTGCTTAAAACTGCACTACCTGTTCAAACGCATCGGAGTGAAAAATACCGTAAAAATACAAGGTTTCATATGGTGTAATCATTAGATTCATTTAAAATACTCTTTTCTAGTCAATCTATGTCCAAACACTCTAATGCAAGCTGATTTTTTTAGCAGCCATTACTTCATTACGCGTTCAGTGTCCTCACTTGACCGTCCCGAAAACCATTATAATATACTGTATACTAAAAAGAGTTACTATAACAGATCAATGTTGAAAAGAGTTTTTGCTGCTTAATATTTTTCTGGAAACCATAAAACACTTTTTTCAGGATTCTGTGCTGAACAGAAAGCTACAAAGAACAGCATTTATTCGAAATAGTGATCTTTTGTAACATTATGAAAGTCTTTATCCTCATTTTTGACTTTACTGTCGATTAAATGCACCCTTGCTGAATAAAAGTATTATTTTTTTAAAACATAGCTTATGGCTCCCAACCTGTTATATATCTTTGCCAAAATCAAACATATCAAAATGATTAAATATCTTACCATCTTCACCATCATCGTTAAAATCACCAATGGCCACAGAGTAACCTAAAACCGAATCAAATGATGACATAAATATCTGCATTGCACTAGTGATTGTTTAATTTTGTACATTCTTATCAACTCAAAGCACCCAAACATTAAATACATATGTAAGCCAATATTACACTGAGCTCTACTACTGATTTCCAGGTAACAGTGCAACACCACAAAACAAAATTACAACTTTAAGAGACATCAAAACAAAAGACACAAACAGGCTTACCCAAATAATTGTCATCATACTGAGCCCCGGCTGACTTGGTTGATAACTGGTTACTGTAAGGAGTAAAAAACTCCTTATTGTATCTGCTGATGACCTCAGTGATGTCATCTGAGATCAGCTGACCTAGAAAGAGAAAACAGTTAGGAAAGCACAAATATGAAACACGCATATGAAATGAAGTGTGCAGGTAATAGATTTCTTCAACCTGCATATAAAGTTCGACAGACCAGAAAGCTGCAGTGCCAATGTATGCAGACATGTACACGTTACAAGTAAAAACATGCTTAACAAAAAGTATTCTAAACAGTCACGCCCTCCTCAATCATGTAATATTATTATTAATGGTTGTTCATGCAATTAGTCTTTCTTATGGTCTTTAATCTTAACTAGACTAATCTAGACTAGTCTCAACATCGGTGTTAGGGAGTAAATTAAATGTTGTGATGCTACTAACTTCATTTTTCAGTAGTGTAACAGGAGCTCAGGTTTTTTAAAAACAGTGTAGCCTTTTCAGCAGCAAGCTATTTTTTTTTACAGGAAGAGATAAAACAAAACAGTACATCAACATGTTTTATGCTACGTTTTATTGCTCACACAGTCTTACAACAGAGCGAGCTGACGTAATAATCAAACACACTCCCTTCAAACGATCTCTTACTTAAGTCTAATTTATTTCAACGGCTAAGTTCCTTCAGTCTGTTCATTTAAATGTACCACTAAAAAAAGCTGTTAAAAATGTAAAATCTTTTTAAATACATTTTTAAATACATTTAATTAATTTGAGTAATCAGTAAAGTTCCCAGACATTTGTCACTTTTTGTAGAAAAAATATTTAGTTAATGAGGCTTAACGATAATGTAGGAATTCATTAACAAATGGAAACACATCAAAATAAATACTGATTTCAAGTCTATCCAAGGTCAGCTTAAGTTTAAAAGCTTAAAGCACTTTACTCTTAGCATGTTGTATAATTTCATACCACTAGCAAAGAGAGGCACTCAGCAGTAAAAAAACAAAACAACAATAAAAACATTTGCTAAAAATAATTTAATTGCTTTATAAATCATTTAAGATTTCTTCAAATTACTGAGCAATCAGTACAATTCCCAAACGTCCCCCAGATTTGTCGCCTTTTTGTAGCAAAATAATTTTGTTAATGAGACATAAATTCATTCAAAAATGTAAACAGGTCAAAATAAGGACTTCAAGCCTAACCAAGGTTTCCTTCAGTTACTATCAATCACATTCACTTTTCTGAAAGCATTTTACTCTCAGCAGGGTGTATAATTATCATACCACCAGGAAAGAGAGACTCAGCAGAACAACTAAACAAAAAAAAAAGGCTATTAGAAAGCTTTTAAACTGAAACTTTAAAATGATCACTGCAGGTCATGAAATTCATGAAAGATGTGTTAGACATTAAATGCCTTTTCTGGGCATGGTTCCTACCATGACCCCACCCTATGAGGTCATAACAGGGCTGTGACTCAGTAAACAACCATCTCAACAGCATACAGCGTAACACAAATCATTTCAATGAAACATCAGGCGCATCTTCACTGAAGGAGACAGCATATAATTTTGAATTATTTACTGACTCAAAAACATAGCTCCCTCTCGTCTGAGCAGCATTTCTCTGACAGGCGGGGGCCAAAGACACATTTGTGAATTTAAACATGTACTGCCCATGTTGTGCAAACATTCACTGGCCTGTTTTGTGCGAATGCTATATCTGAAGACACAGCAGACATTCTTTGAGTCACAAAAAATCCTGACAGAGCACATTGTTGTTTCTCTTTTTTCCATTATGCTTTTCGGTGTTAAATTCACAGAGGGATAATAAAATAAATCGGTTTACCTTGCCAATAAAAGCTTCCTGGTCCTCCAATAACAACCCGATTCTTCTGAAGGAGACATAAAAACACGTTTTGGTACATTTAGTACAAGTCTGGACAAGAATAGGCAATAACATACACAGCTATATATGGGTCCAAGATGAAACTGCACCAAATTTTATATACATAAAAAGCTAATTAAATGCAACTGTCTATATAAATGTATCAAATACCTTTTGTAAAAATTCAATGTCAAAATATGGGTGAAATTATGTTCCATCATCATTCAGCATAACAGATATATTTATGTAAAAATGAATCAACATACTTATTCTGACCCGTACTTATTAAAATATATAAAAGAAAAATTGATCATACTAAATTTTATTACATTTTAAATGATTATTATAGTTTTAAACGATTATCTAAATAACTAAAACAATTTTATTACAAATAATTACAAAGAAAGTTTTATTTATTAAAAAAAACTAAATTTGAAAATTTTGATGTAATGAAAATGAGGCATCACGTGTCCTAATATTTTTAATCAGATTTCTACTAAACATATCATACCTTCACAAAGTCAGCACTGAATCCTGCTTGACAAAATCCTTGCCCCTCAGGTGAGTTTGAGTCTGATGGGGGAAAAAATACTCAAAGCCATTCATATATTCACAAAAACCAGAAATCGTTATAAGGAAGTCTCAACATGAAGGAAAGGTTAGAAAAAGGAAGGTAAACAGACAGAGGAACTCTCATAACCATATGACAACTGGCACATTGTCTGGTGAGAACTTATTAACTCAGACATGTCTTAAAAACCATGAGTGATTTGGAGATGATACACAAGTATGATATCCCATGAATCTTAGTTCAGACATTTCTGAGGGAGTGACCCAATAAGGACATGAGCAGCCAGAGGTAAAAAGCTGTGATCATGTACATACTAGAGCGGCAAGGTGAATATTCCACAATGTCATTGCCTTTCTTCAGGAAACATGTCCCGACAGGCTCTCTCTCTGAGAATCCATACGTGCTCCACTGGTAGAGAGGAGCACATGCCTGGAGAAAAAATAAAATAAAGATATGTGCAGATCAGTGCATGAGTAGTAATCATAATATTTCTGTAAATCAGCTGTGTTGAGTACCATCTGAAACCCAGTTCTTCCAAACAGCATGTCGGAAAATATCTGCTGACATATATTTTTGCAACTTACTTAAAAACTTCTTTATTTTTAGTGCCATATCAGCACTGAAAGACAAGACTAAAGTACTTTAAAATAAAAGTGTCAACAGTTTCTTACAACGTTACAATAAAGACTACATAATTCCAATTTGACATACTGACTTTAATCTGGGATTTCTGACACATATAAAACTGCTTTGCTAATAAAATATTTTTTACTGTCCCTAAAGCAAAAATGTGATCTGTTGCAGAATAATCTTTTTGAGCTCTGTACAATCTTCTTTCAGAGCGAATTTCACACCTTCCACAGACAGACTCACCAGAATATGGTCCCCAGTGGAACGCACAGTGGCCCCAAACCATTGATTTGACTTAAACTCCATTTGCTGCCCTTTGGAATTCTTCCTGTCATCTGTGATCGGAACAACAGGGCAAGAGAGAACGGGAAAGGATGAGATATGGAGGGAAGGGGGTCAGTTAATTTGGGGGTCAGTTAAACATTAGGTCAGTTAATTTGATTCATCAGACTGTACACTGCTCTTCCCATCACTAAAATGTCATCCACTGGCGTGTTCCTCAAATTACAACTGATTTCAAAAGGACTGATACAACAGAAGCATCAGAGTCCAAAAAGTTGAGTTGATATGCTGATATGCCACACTCTCTCATCCTCTTCATTACCAAACCATCTGAAGTTCAATCTAAGGTCAAGAAGAGTGACAGTTGAATCTATTCATGGCATGTTAGAATTAAACCCTACCTTTCCTGCTGTTAATTGCATTTGCAAACATTCCCTACAATACTTTGCAGTTGAAGGTTTTCCTAGTACTGCCGCGATCCTTAACACGCACACACACTCAAACATAGCCAAAAAGATATTCCCTCCCTGCAGCCTTGGTTCATCTCAGCCACAGTCTCAGCCTCAGCACACCCCAGCTGCTCATCTGTCTGTGCTACTGAGCTGGGAACTTCCCAGTGTTTCTCATGGTCAACACAGTCATACAGCTGGTCAACAACACCCAGGCTTTACTAGAATTAAGCACTTAATTATTGCCAAACAACACAAAAGGGGAGTTGATGGTACAGTGGCTCAATGGAAACACAGTTGTGTATGCTGTAACAGCTCAGCATGAGTGTTGTTCCATACACAGTGTTTTCCATCTCATACTTCTGACATTTTTCTCTAATCTAGACTCTTCCAGCTCTTCAAACAGTCAGCGGGTCAGCCAGCACAGAGCAATCCGCGTCCAGCGTTCATTCATAGTAAAACATGGTCCAGGACACAGTTTGGTGCAGTTATTGTTTAAGCTTCTGGTGTCATGCACTAAGTGCTGGTTAAGATACGAAATATACAGGCTACATTTAACTCTGCAGTAGTGGTGACTACGTACAAAGAAAAAATGAAAATAAGTATCTTTCTTGAAGTCCGTATGTAAAATTTTGTTTGCAACCCAACAAAAATATTCAGAAAACACTTGAGAAACGCACTTCACCGAAACGGAGCCAAAAAGATGAGATAGAATTAGTTACATGGCAATCCACCTATTTCTACTTGATAAATCTTAATGCAGAAATACATATGCAAAGTGCTACAAATAGAGAACAGCTATACTGAAAAGGTCATCTCTGCGATCTTAACATAAAAATAAATAAACATCTACACCATAAAACTATCCTGCATTAGAACTATCTCATAATCACAAACTGACTTTCCACCCGATCACTTTAGATTATAATGTTACAAGAAAAGGACGCATAAATAAAGGAGAAATAAAAGCAAAAACACACACAATAGGCCATTAAAATATCTAAGCAGGAAACTTATGTTCAAAGTTGTAAATAAAGAACATTTTATTGCAGTATGTTTTACAAGAAAATTTTTTGTTTTTGTTTTTCTTCTTCAAAATTCCATACCGTTTCTTTGTTTGTAAAAAAATATTCTAGCAATTTCAGAGTGAAGATTGTTTGTACAACACATTTTTTTCCCAATATGTTTCCAAATATCATTTGGTTGGATATTATTTATAAATAAACAAATAAATAAATAGTTTTTGAACAAAATATATTACTAGATTATATCATTATATACTCCAAACGTGTTTGCTTACTCTGCCATGGGTGCACAGGATCCATTAAATCTACTCTTTACATGGTTGTTTTTCCAATAATTTCTTTAAGGGTGAAGGGAAAACGGAAAAGTACACAGAGAGAAGTAGTTCAGTTGTTGGTGAGAACTCTAAACATACTGAGTTAATCCAACTGAAGACCTTTTTTGTTTGTCTGGTAGTTCCTCTTCTAGCAATCCAGCTTGGCTGGCAGGGGATATCAGGCCAGACTAGTCTATAACCGTCACTGAATGCCAATGAGATCTGGTACAAAAAAGCTGGTGCCTATATTCACCTCATAGCAATGTTAGGTTGAACTAAGTCCTGTTAGTGTGAAGACTGTGTATCTGCAAACTAGTTAGTAGGTCAGCACATGAATTTTGTGAATGGCAAAAAAAGAAAACATTCTCTGTTGCAGGTCATTGACAAGCTCCCTCTCCTGTTATTTCCCCCCCCACCTATTGAAAATATTTAGAGCAAAGCTGATACAGTACATGACCCACTAAATCATTAAAAAGACACAGGCTACTCAGAAGGTCCTTTAATAAATCTGACAAACACAACCTCTTCCACTAGCATGCAATGTGAAACAATCCCAACACAAGACAAAGAAACACAGGAAACAACAAGCATAAAACTAATACCTGGTAAGGAGGATCGAAACCCGGAATGAGATTGAAACGACTAGACAATCTGACCGTGGCTATCAAACTCAATCTGGGTGCATCACACCACTTTGGCCCAGGAGACAGCTGAAGACGCACCCCTCTGCATTGACTGTGACATCGCGGTTTGATCGATGAATTTGCGCTGGGAGGCGAGGATTGTGTGCCCACAATATACTTGTACGGGCGGGATCTAAATCACACAGGGAGGTAAATGGGTGCGGGGGAAACTAATTTAGTCCCAACCGTAAAACACAATTGCTTTTTGAAATGCAAAGTTTTTGTACCACCTAAACACAATAAATAGAGGCATAGCCACGTGGCGAATGATAATCTACATGTATTAATTACCACAATTAGTATTAGCACCAAATTTTTCTTTAGTGTATTAGACATTGATCATTACGGTATTATAGCATTTTATATATACGTAATACATTTTGTAGTCCCGTTACCATATGCATGTAGAATGTTGGTGAAGTAATGTAAGACTGAAAGGATTGCATTCTAGGTAATGTAACTTCGCACATAGATCTGACTGTGGGAGTTAGTTACTATATTATCATGCTATATGGTAGATAGTGAGAAGTAGTTATTATATAAATTCTGAGTCGAACTTATAACCATAAGAGGTCGAATTATGAGAAAGGTGATAGTAAATTGGTTCTGGAGAGGACTAAGTTGGGAATAAAGCCCACGATTACACAATAAGGAATCTATACATAGTGTTAGAGTTACAGTAAAGTAAAATAGAATTTCGGGTAGAGACGATATAGAATAAAAAATATTTTTGCGTGTTGGGGTCTTTGTGGCTAGTTTTGGGTTTCAACACATAACGCCGGAAACAGATAGGATGCAGGCCAACTAGGTAGATGATGCAGTGGGTGAGGGAGGGGAGGACAAAGCGAGTAGAGTGAATCATACAGATTTAAAATTAAAATGAATATTTCATTTAAAAACAACTCAAAATAAAACGACTGAAAACTAAAAATATAAATATTTGATTTGCTTTACATAACAGTCCTACATAAATGCTTACTCTAGCTACAACTTCCCAAAGTGTAAAACTATTTCACAATAGACTGTTCAACATTGTTACATTTGTTAATAAACGTATCTTTCAGAATAGTCATGCATATAAGAATCATGTATCTTTCGCCAAATAATTAAATAAAAAGTGCAGCAGGCGCCTGATATCCAAACAAGTTTACCGACAGCTCACTAGTTGTACAAATACAACTTTATCTATACTCACCGTTTGTTGTCAGGATTGAAGAAAGCCACGGAAAATCCAAAGTAACTTCCTGGAGGTCCAGCGAAAACTGTGGGTTTGCTAATGTCCAGATTAAAAGAAAGTGCTTGTTGGAAGTAGAAAAGAGCCACTAGAGCCCAAATCCAACAGCAGATGAGATGTTTGGCCATGGTTTGTATCTCTGTAAGGTATGAGAGTAGATGGAGATCGCGCTGTTTGTGGGTGGACGTCTGGATCAGCAGCAGCACATATGATCGCCACTGACTCCGCACTCCATAACAACACAATCCCCGGCCGCAACACTCACACTAACAACCCAGCGGAGATGTCCGTTACATTACTGCAGGCGGCCCGCTGCAATAAAACGCATCCGTTTCCAGCCTGACCTGTAAAATGGAAGCAAAAATCTAAAAGTAGGACAGAGGACTGATGTAGCCCTGCTCGGATGGAGCCGCGGGATGTCCCACTGACCAGGAAGTGAAAATAACCCCGCCCACTGAAACGCCACGAGAAGCTTCCGCAGCGTTCATCAGCTGACATCAGTGGGCATGAGTGAACGTGTGAACATTTTAAATGCCATTCAATCTTTGTGATTCCAGGCAAGAGGAGTTCGTTGCTTAAAGTATTTTGATTTATGTAGAACTATTGAAACTGCGCCCCTTTGTGTTATGAAAGGCACGAATTCATAACATGTCATCTGTATTCAGTTCAGTCAATAATAACCAAACGTGGATTTACTTATTTAGACTGAAATTTCACGTAATGTAATGAATATAATTAAAATCTAATAATTAAAATCTGTCTGTCATTGCATTACACAACAACAATAACACAGATGCAAACAAAAGCTCCCTGAGCCACACTTTATCTGCAAGGTCCAGATAGCAGTGACCATTACAAATGAGGTTCAGAGCTTGAGGAAATGTTATTCATATATGGGCTTGTCTCTGACTCATGACGTTAAACACACTGGTGAAGTATGTCTCCAAGAATGCAGTCTGTAAATCCCCCTGGGATCCCAGATTCTGCATAAAGACATTGGGTGATTTTTATGTCTGGCTGGCTTGTCTAACAAGTAAAGAGGCTTACTTTCAACCCTTAACATGCTGTCAATTCAACTGTATATGGAACAACTGGTGTTATTTGCAGTGTTATAGCGTAAAGGGCCTGAGGAAATAAAAGGCATCAGTTGCAAATTGGAACATAAACGACATTCTCACTCTCTAGGGAACAAAGTCACTTTTGTTTTAGTGCTGACCAGTCATGCGTGTGGTCAAAGGGGCTTTTAAGACCATGTGATACATGGCAGAGTGGCAGAATAATGTTTGCCTGGTGCGCATAAAAAAAGAAATACAGTAAACAGTACATTGTATAAATGACGTTCTTCAATTTGAATAATTTTGTCTTTTTCCAATTAGATATTCTGACTTTTTAGGGCTTACTAGAACTAGCAAATGTTTAAAAGTTTAACAAAATGCCATATAGGACAAATTCTTTCCAACAGATAACAGTCATGATCTAATTTAACAGGCTTTGTCTACATCTCGTCTGTATTTTCAGAAACACACTTCCATGCAGAATGTTTTTAAGAAATCTACCAAGTCAGCATTTATTTAATCAGCAATACAGTAAAAACTGTAATTTAGTTAAATACTATTAGTCTAAAATAACTGTATTCATTTAAGATCATTATATATTTTAAAATATAATTTATTCCTGTGAAACAAAGGTGAATTTTCAGCATTATTACTCCATTCTTCAGTGTCACATGATCTTTCAAAAATCATTCTAATATGCTGTTTTTGTGCTCAAACATTTAACTTTGACAATGTTTGACTACTGTTGAGGTTTTTTTTTCAGATGATTTGAAAGTTCAAAATAACAGAATTTATTTGAAAATATAAATATTTTGTAAATAGAACTTTTGAAAATCAGAAAGCCACCTGAGTGTTATTATTTGTTTTTATGCAATAGCAGGTTGTATGGCCCCCTCCCTGCTTACCGTGGTGACAGGATACATAGCAGACTGTCGTCACTCAATGGCTGGATGTCTAAGTGGTGCCCGCAGAATAACATAGGTTTTATAGACAATTGGATGAGTTTTTGGGGCAGGCCTGACCTGTCGAAAAGAGATGGTCTTCATCCCTCCCGGGGTGGTGCCGCTCTTCTCTCTAGAAACATGGCACACAGTTTTAGAGTTTGCACTTGACTAACTGGGACCCAGGTTAGGAAGCAGACAGACTGGCTAAACCAACCATCTGCTAGCCACCTCACATCACAGAAATCAGTTAATTCTCAGCACATAGAGACCTTTTCACCTAGATATCACACTATAGAGACTGTGTCTGTTCCCCGAACTAGAAAACACAAAAAAAATACAAAACTATTTAAGTGATGTTCAACAAATAAAAAACAGATATAATACAGATAAACAAATTATAAAGCTTGGCTTAATGAATATTAGATACCTTTCTACAAAAGCGGTTTTTGTAAATGATATGATCACAGATCATAACTTAGATGTGCTCTGTTTGACAGAAACCTGGCTATAACCTGATGATTACATTATTTTAAATTAGTCTACCCCCCAAGATTACTGTTATTAACATGAGCTGCATCCAAAAGGTAAAGGGGGTGTTGCTACAATTTATAGTAATATTTTTTTCAGTATTTCTCAGAGCTCTGGTTTCAAGTATAATTAGTTTGAATTAATGGTGCTTCATATAACATTACCCATGAAACAAGTGTTAATGATAAATCCCCTGTGATATTTGAACTGGCTACTGTATACAGGCCACCATACAAGAATTTATCAAAGAATTTGCTGATTTTCTAACTGAGTTAGTACTGGCAGAAGATAAAGTCTTAATTCTTGGTGATTTTAATATCCATATTGATAATGAAAAAGATGCATTGGGATCAGCCTTTAAGACATCTGAACTTCATTTGGTTAGACATACGTGTCAGCCGACTCTTGTCCGAATCAGACTTTAGATTTAAACCTGTCACATGAATTGATGTTACTTGGCGTTTAAATTTTGCAGCAGAGTGATGACATCGGATCATTATCTAGTCTCGTGTATACCCCGTATAACTAAAGCTGCAAATTCAATTCCCTCTTACAAATATGGTAGAGCCATAACTTCTACAACAAAGGACTGCTTTGTAAATAATCTTCCTGACTTGTCCAATGCCTCCACAAGCATATATACTGCGCAGAAAAACTTGATGATGACAGAACTATCAATCTCTCTTTTCTAGCACTTTAGATATGGTTGCTCCTTTAACGCTTAGACAGGACGGGTAAACGGCACACTCATAGCCTAAAGAGATCAGCCCTGGCAGAAACAAAACTGAGGATTTCGTTTGCATATTACTTATCGAACGCGCAAAAACTGCTAGATCTACTTATTTTTGTCTCTCTTAGAAGAGAACAAACACAACCCAGCATTTTAGTCAATACAGTGGCTAAATTAACGAAAAATAAAGCATCAACAGATGCAGAGATTTCCCAACAGCACAGCAGTAATGACTTTATGAACTTCTTTACTTCCAAGATCGATACTATTAGAGATAAAATTATAACCATGCAGCCGTCAGCCACAGTATCGCATCAGATAGTGCACTATAGATCCCCTGAGGAACAATTCCACTCATTCTCTGCTATAGGACAGGAAGAATTGTATAAACTTGTCAAATCATCAAAACCTACAACATGTATGTTAGACCCTATTCCATCTAAGCTACTAAAAGAGGTGTTTCCAGAAGTCATAGATCCTCTTCTGAATATTATTAATTCATCAATGTCTTTAAGATATGTCCCTAAAACCTTCAAATTGGCTGCTATTAAGCCTCTCCGTTGTTAATTACAGACCGATCTCAAATCTCCCTTTTCTGTCAAAAATACTAGAAAAGGCAGTATCCTCTCAACTATGTTCCTTTTTGGAGAGAAATCTCTGGTATCTCTGAGGATTTCCAGTCGTGATTTAGACTGTATCGTAGTACTGAGACTGCTCTCATCAGAGTTACAAATGACCTGCTCTTATCATCCGATCGTGGTTGTATTTCTTTATTAGTGCTACTGGATCTTAGTGCTGCTTTTGACACTATCAACCACAACATCCTTTTGAGTAGACTACAAAATTATGTTGGCATTAGTGTAAGTGCATTGTCATGATTCTTACTTATCTGACCGTCATCAATTTGTATCAGTGAATGAAGAAGTATTATTTCATTCACAGGTGCAGTATGGAGTACCACAAGGCTCAGCACTAGGACCGTTGCTTTTCACACTTTACATGTTACCCTTGGGAGATATCATCAAGAAACATGGTGTTAGCTTTCACTGTTATGCTGATGATACTCAGCTCTATATTTCTTCGTGGCCCGGTGAAACATACAAATTCGCAAAACTAACAGAATGCATTTCATATAAAAAACTGGATGACTAGTAATTTCCTACTGCTAAATTCTGAAAAAACAGAGGTTTTAATTACTGGACCAAAAACCTCTGCATGTAATAACCTAAAACACTGTCTAACACTTGATGGCTGCTCTGTTAATTCCTCGTCATTAGTTAGGAACCTAGGTGTGCTATCTGATAGCAATCTTTCATTTGAAAACCCGGTTTCTAGCATTTGTAAAACTTAATTTTTCCATCTAAAAATATATCTAAATTACGACCTATGCTCTCAATGTCAAATGCAGGAACGTTAATTCATGCGTTCATGACCTCAAGGTTAGATTATTGTAATGCTTTATTGGGTGGTTGATCTGCACACTTAATAAACAAATGCCAGCTGGTCCAAAATGCAGCAGCTAGAGTTCTCATTACTAGAACCAGAAATTACAACCATATTAGTCCGGTTCTCTCAACTCTGCACTGGCTCCTTATTGAACAACGAATACATTTTAAAATCTTGCCAATTACTTATAAAGCCCTGAATGGTTTAGCTCCTCAGTACTTGAGCGAGCTCATATCACTTTATAGTCCTTCACGTCCGCTGCGATCTCAAAACTCTGGCCATTTGATAATACCGAATATCAAAATCAACTGCAGGCGGCAGATCCTTTCCTATTTAGCGCCCAAACTCTGGAAAAATCTACCTGTGTTGTTCGGGAGGCAGACACACTCTGTCAGTTTAAATCTAGATTAAAGACCCATCTCTTTAACCTGGCATACACATAACACACTATCACATTTCTATAATTCAAATATGTTAAAGGATTTTTAGGCTGCATTAATTAGGTCATCCGGAACCGGGAACACTTCCCATAACATCCGATGTACTGGAATTAAACCATGCCATGCTGGTTTCGATTTCACGCTTGACTGATTGCACAGACACTATTGGAAGAGAACTGAACTGGATGATGACATCATTGAATCAACAATTAACTTACTTTAGCTGAAAAATTACTCTGTTATTGTCTTGCATCATTGACAAACTATTTTCCTGTTTGACACTGTAAAGCTGCTTTGACACAACCAGTATTGTATAAAGCGCTATACAAATAAAGGTGACTTGACTTGTATGCTTTAAATGTTTTTTTTTAGCCTTTTTGTCCACTGACAACAGAAGGATGGAGGATTTAAAATGTGTTGACACTGACTTTGTACCAATGGGACTGGAGGAGATTCTAAGGAACTTCTGTGGTGGCTTCTGCCGTTTTTCTGAGAAATCACTCTTGAAGACTTGAGGTTTTGATGCCAGAAGATAGACTTTATTATCAGAGATAACGAAGCCGAGAAACTCTGCAGAGAACCTGTTAAGTCTGTACCTGCACACTCTTTATATAGGTTTCCATATCATTCAGGCCACTATGGCTAGTGTATATCTCCTCACGTCAGCATAATACAAAGTTCATCACATCACATCACATCACATCACGTCTCAGTTTCATCACATGTCGGCACAAGATCATCACATGTTCTCTCTCAATAGCAGCTCATCATATCTGAGCAAACACAGCCAAACACATGGCTATAATAGTAGAATAACTCATATGTATACGGTTATATTCACATTGATTATATTATATGGTTATATTCACATTGATTATACTTGATCAATACACATCTTGATCAATAAAAATCTTCTACATACCCACCTTTGAGACTTACTAAATCCCACCTTCACTTGTCTTTACCTAGAGTGCAATTTCATAACTGAGTCTCATCAGTCATCACTACCTAGTGACTAAGTTAAGTCACTCAGCTTCATTACCAAAGACCAGATTATACAACAGCATTCTGGTGGAGAAGCAGGACCAAAACTCTATCCCCCACATTTGACTTCAGGAGGAAGTAAAAAAGATCCCGTATCCCTAACCCTTTCAAATATCAAAAAGTTATTTCATGGCACAACTTTACATGTCTTCTTCACCCTCTGTCTTTCCTTCTTGCTTTCTCCATTATTGTCTGCTTCAAGTTTCCTTCTCTTTCCACTTCCTCTTTTTCATTTGTTGGACCACATCTGCTCCAAATTATTTTGATCATCTCGTTAGCCGTCCCATCAATCACTCCATCTTCACCAGGGTGACTCTTTGCGAGTCGTTGCAATGGTCTTTCTCTCATTGGCAAGGGAGAGTCGTTACTAGCACACCCTTAATCCCTCACTTCATGCTGTGTTGGGTTGTTGAAGCTGGTTGGCATATTTTAAGGTGAGCAATGTGGACCCAGGTGTCACTCTGCAACCATTTTACTGATCAATGTAAGACACTTCCTTGAGATCATAACTGCACACTCACTGGTTCTTATTGGTGGAACAGACCATTCCCTTGCCTTGATAGAACTGCTGTCACCTGTAAATGGAAACCTTCAGAGTTTTTTGTTAGTGATATCAAACATGCTCATTTGCTCATCTGGCCAGTCGTCCTTCTTGGTGTAACCTGTGGAAATTATTGTGGGCTGAGGGCTGTCCTGGCCCCTTTTTGGGCTCTTACACATCCATTGCTATCAATACAATGAGCAGGGCTAATAGCCATTTTCTATAATAAAGAATTTGGTTTTTATTAAATTATTTGAATCCTTAATACTTTTTAATTAATTTAAAATTTATTCTCAACAATTTGCTAATTCAGTTATCTCTTTGTTTTATAATCTGAGTTCCACTGTCACTGGATAATTTCCTAGGCCTATCTTGCTCAGTATCATAGGCCTTTTGACCTGGAAAACACTCAAACCACTTTTTTTTATGTTAACAGTCAGAAAGACTATATTTTATACTTTTGACACAGAATCTGCTCCAGCATGATATGCTGAAAAGAAAGTTAGACGTGGGGTGGACAGAGAAAGATTGCTTTGCCTTCCCATGTAATACGCTGCACAAGAGTGGCACTGTGTTTCTTTCTGCCACAACAATAACTTGGGTACTGACCAGGAAACTTAACCAAATTCATTCATGGTCGTTATTTTACTGGGAATAATCTGCCCTGTGGGCACACAAATAAAAATTTGCATACAGTTGTTTTGGCAAAATTATTTATTTGCCTCAGTGTCTTGTCAGACACCCTCTTTTACTCCATATAACACCATTTTTCACATCCTTTCACCCCCCTCAAAGGCCTGGTGTTGTGGTGTAAGATCGCCATTGTTTCTCTGCCTCTCATCAGTCTGGTTTTTGATTGATCCTGCCACAGTTTTGCATTTCAGGACATTCTCTACCCACTAAGGAAAAGTCTCAAGTGAAAGATTCACCTTTTCCTGCATTAAGTCTAACTTCTTCACCCTAACAGAGCAGTATCCATAGGACTTTGCGTGCTTGCTTACACTCTTAAAAATAAAGGTGCTTCACGATGCCATAGAATAACCTTTTTGTCTAAATGGTTCCATAAAGAACCTTTAACATCTGAAGAACCTTTCTGTTTCCCAAAAGGTTCTTTGTTGCGAAAGAAGGTTCTTCAGATTATAAAAAGGTAAGAAAGAGATGGTTCTTTAAAGAACCTTTGACTGAATGGTTCTTTGTGGAACAAAAAATGGTTCTTCTATGGCATCGCTTGAAGAACCTTTTGAAGCACCTTTATTTTAAAGTTTCTACTTTATCTATTCACCTTACATTATCCTAAGGCCCACTCACAGTAAACACAGACGACAGCAAAATATATCTGCTTTATGTTTACAGCCATCCTCAACGCCCACTTGACCGTACAGATTTTTGCATGCAATTATTTTTTCTGGAATCAAAACCCTTCTGTTTTCTTCTTTTTGTTCTTTAAATTCGGAGGAGCATTTTCGAGTGTCCTTACCACCACGAGCAGACTCTGGCAGACAACCCAAACTAATTATATAAGCAAAAACTGCTTACCTTTTTAGTGGCCACTGTTTGTGTTGTTCGTCAAGCCAGCCCAAAGTGGTCTCTCACCCCTGCTCCTTTCCAATCCTGTTCGTGATACCAATTTGTGGTGGCTTCCGCTGTTTTTCTGAGAAATCACTCTGGAAGACTTGAGGTTTTGATGCCAGAAGATCTGCAGAGAACCTGTTAAGTCTGTCTGCACACTCTTTATACAGGTTTCCATAAACAATACATATCATTCAGGCCACTATGGCTAGTCTATATCTCTTCACGTCAGCATAATACAAAGAGGTCTCAGTTCATCACATGTTCTCTCTCAATAGCAGCTCATCATATCAGAGCACACACAGCCAAACACATGGACTATAATAGTAGAATAACATATGTATAAGGTTATATTCTCATTGATTATACTTGATTAATACACATCTTGATCAATAAAAAATCTTCTACACTACTTTGTTAAGTCAGTTGCCAGTCAGCCGGTCATTATATGCTCCACATACAGACCCAACTGGGCTTTGTTCTGCGATAATGACCGGATGACTGTACATGATCCCTACTCACCAAATAAATAATAAGTAAATTAAATATTGAGTTTTGAAATAATTTTTATAATCTTTCCTGAGTGTGATTTTAAAGCTTCTGCAAAGAAAAAACAGTCCACTATAACACAATGGATGGCATTATTGACCAATCAGATTCAAGTATTCCAGTAAAGAGTGTTATGCCCAACCTTGACTAGGAGATCATTTCAACATGAGACACTCGCTGTCTGGTAGGGTTGCATTGCATTGATAGTTCAGACTCAGTTTACACATTTCTTTTTTAGATAAAGATGTCAGATAGGTCTTTAACAACAATCTCTGAAAAGAAGAAGAAAAAAAAAACATTCAAGTATGTCATGGCAGGGTCTTTTGTAGAAATCTGCTCACTCTTGAAAAATGTCCTGTTCACAACCACACCAAAGCTTTGAAATATATAATCATTTTTTTAAATATACTAAAGTTGATAAACAATGAAAAACTATGGTAGAATATGAAGTATTATTATATAAGCAACTACTTCTTTCATCATTTGCTCAGTATCTTACTATAGGAAATGGTCCAAGGTTATGATGGGAAAAATCCCTCTGCCATACTTTATTAAGCTTCAGTGATAGAGTTTTTAAACAGGCTCTCGAAACACTTGGCATAAGTCAACGAATGTCTACTGCATATCACCCCGAGTCCCAAGGGGCACTCGAAAGGTTTCATCAAACCTTGGAAAAACCTGCTGTATCGTTATTGTGTGGAAACTGGGAAGGATTGGGTCGAGGGTCTTCCTTTCCTGATGTTTGCGATAAGAGAGTCGGTGCAAGAGTCCCTTGGCTTTAGCCCCTCTGAACTGGTGTTTGGCCATACAGTTCGTGGCCCTCTAAAGTTGTTAAGTGAACAATTGCTGAACCAAAGTTCTAAATCCGTTCCTGTCGATGTTTATGTCACTTCTATCCGTGAGAGGTTGCACAAAGCCCAAAGTCTTGCCAAACTTCATCTTTCCACCGCTCAAACTAAGATGAAGGCACATTTTGACAAGAGGGCTGTATATAGAGACTTTCGCCCTGGCGATTCCGTGTTGGTTCTGCTTCCAAACCCCGGTTCTATTTCACATGCAAAATTCGCTGGGCCATACCTGGTTGAAAGGAAGTTAAATGAGACCAACTTTCTTATTGCTACTCCTGACAGGAAATGTAAGAGCCGAGTGTGTCATGTAAATAGGCTTAAAAGCTATGTAGACAGACCTCACTCTGAAGTGACTGCAGAACAGAGTGAGTGTTCTCCGCTGCCTGCCTCTATTGCCACTGTGGTCATGCAGACAGAAGTTGAGTATATGCTGCATCATGGAATTGCTACGCCCAGTCAGAGCCCATGGAGCTCCCCCTGCTTGCTTGTTCCAAAGCCTGATAATACCTTCAGGTTTTGCACTGATTATCGGAAGGCCAACAGCGTAACAAAACCTGACTCTTTCCCCCATCCTAGAATGGAAGACTGTGTAGATAGAGTTGGTTTAGCGAAATATGTTACCAAATTAGATCTGCTAAAAGGCTACTGGCAAGTGCCCCTCACCCAATGTGCCTCTGAAGTTTCCGCATTCGTCACTCCTGATAGATCACAAATGGAAATAATTTCCGTGAAGTGACTATCGCATGTTCCCTTCGCTAACGGACTTCTGGAAGGGCCCTTCATGAAGGGATTCATTTGTTCACTATGAAATTCTTGTTTTCTACTAAAAACAATAAGGTATGTTGAGTTACCTAACTTTCAGAAATAACTGTCAAATTACGTACAACGCGTTGCTGCGGCGTATACACGAAGACATTTCACAGCGCATGCTTAGTCTTAATATTGGGAGATGAAGTAGTACTTGGTAGAGGGTCTGTAGTACTTACCATTGGAAAAAGGTAATGGCTAACTTGAATCATGTGAGGCCCCTCAGCCAAACGGCCTGTGGTCTTTCTCCCTGCATACCGCCAAAAGGCCAGCTGGGGCGAAACTGTGTCCATTCTAGCTTTAAGCTGCAGCGTTAGCTTTAGCCGTTATGCCTTTTTGGCTAAAGGTTGCAGGCTTGCCTTCCAGTGGCTTTGTTCTTACCAGCACGTAACTCTGTTCATACTTGCATTCGCTTCATTTGGAAAAGATTATGGAAACATTATTCATGGTTGAGGTTATTATCGGTTATATAGTTGCTGGATAGGAAAATGTAAAGTAGCTCACAGAGACTAACAGACACACTTTTAAACGATTTTTATTTCGTTTTAGAAACTAACTGATCCTGAATGTGTATCATTATATTGGATCCATGCATTGTCTTAAAGTGACCGCGCCTAATTTACTAGCTGCTGTCGGTGTCCTTAATGTTAATCCAAGAAGAAAATCACTCTGATCTTGACTGAATAACTTCTGTAGTTTTAACAAGAATTAATGTAGATTTAATTTATACAGTGAAGACTACGCAATGCTATTTTACATTTAACTTAAATCATTAATTTGTATCTTTGTTCTATTTATTTAATTGAACAATTTACACCATTTCAAACAGGGCCCACAGATACAACCGGCACCGTGGCCCTGCATACCCCAGCTACGGCCCTGAAATCATTACCTGATACAGGACAATGAAGTCCACATCTAGACCAGACTAAGCTACTTTAGCTTAAACCTACTCTCAATCAAGAGTTACAATTTAGCATTTAAACTCAAAGTCAGTATCTGATATCCTTTTATTTACAATTAATTGTGGTGTGTTGGTGGGAGGGCAGTTTAAAACAATTGAATACAAAAGGACAGACACGTTACTAGTTCATCTCACAACAAGCTCATCTTTCGGGCTCACACTTCCTGAAACCACTTCAAAAACCAAATCTGACTAGTAATGATGTCATCCAAATCTCTTTCTGTAAGGCAAGATGCCACATCTGCAGCCGAGAGACTTCACATTCAGCACCTCAATCAGATCAACTGATTATTGAACACTTGAATGTCAGCATCACACTTATTCACCTTGACATTCTGATCCTGATACAGGCATGCAGTTGGTTACAAGTTAAAAACAGAAATGATACTGATCAACTGAACCTTTGTTTTCATTAAAGCAACATTTCAACAGCAGAGAAGAGGAAACCAGATTCCAATAGTGTTTGAATGTCTTGAGTATTTATGCTGAATCAATTCATACGCATGTCCTTACAAAAATTATTTAATCAAATCTTTCAAAAGAGAATGCAGAAATATCAAATAATCAACAGCCTTATAAATATTTGGAGTATGTTCCTGCTGAAGAACCAAACCCTCACCTGACTGTGCTTTTGGGGTAGACTGCAATTTAAAAAAAAATGGAAAAAGGGCACAAAAAGAAAATAACATCAGAGAGCGAACAAGAGCCACAACTACTCCAGTCTCTTCTGTAGCGTCCCAGGACATCCAAGTGATGAGGGTGCATGTTGCAGGCAGAGCGGTTTCTGACATGGCAATTCTGGTGGTAGTTACGTGAAAATATTGTCATTCACATCAAGCCATGTGTAGTTCATGAATGATGCAACAGTCCCAGTCTTCACTCATCCAGGTCCAGTGTGTTGAGCTCCTCCTCCAGTTCGTCTAGATCCTCCCCGGTGAAGAGGTTCTCATCTACTGGCACCACCTCGGACTCCTCCTCATTGGTTTCTCCGTCCTCCAGCGTCTGGTCCTGGCCAAGCTCTCCGTTCTCCACATCTCCGCCTGACGCCTCGCTCAATTTATTGTCTGTAGAGACAAAACCGAGGTCAGTGATGTCAGAAGGAAGCATGAAGAATCAGAATGACATTTATGGATAACTGTGACCTGATTGTGAGTTATTACACTCATTTAAAGTCTCCCTGTGGTGAAAATCAAGTTTTTTAATGTTGTTTATTTGTCTATGTGGTGTTTTTAATAGGCTTTTAGACAAACCGTGTGCCAATCCATTTATCAACACCATTGCTGAGTATTTTCTCCTTAAAACTGTAGTTTCCCAAAGGCAGTCACAGAAACGCAGTTTGAAACAGCCTTTTTTTTGCTACGTCACAAAATTCAATAACCAATCGCGTCAAGGGATCTTATCCTTAGCATATCATTAACTGTGCTGCAAAGCAGAGGGTCTAGTGAGAAGGCAGCCAGGTTAATCCGGTAACAGTTATATTTTTTCTGTAGATGTTTTGCTAACTGTTAATATTTCCCCCTATTTTCACGATGTCATGTGCTGTTAGCGCTTATTTATTTGTATTTAGAACCGCTAACTTGAATAATAACCCGGGCGGCAGCAGTATAAAAGTAGCCCGGAGTTAGACGCACATCTCCCGCATTGGTATCCGCACGTCACACGCGTATGATCGCGGGCACGATTTGGAATCACAAACTTGGCTGCATTTGAATCTTAAAAGTATGTTGAGGACACATCATCAAGTAAGTAAATTTAACGAATGTTACAGTATCCACTAGGGCTGTGTATCACCAGCAAAGTCACGATACAATACAGAGGCAGGTATGATACATATCACGTTACATGACTGCACTGAATTTCACCTCAGCAGAATTGAGAAAAACAGCTGTTTATTAAACACTGCATACTATAGGGCCATTTCTAACTATTGGCAGAGCAGGCAGTTGACCTCTGCATTATGAAGGACCTCCATAATTGTACCACAGTACAATATAGGTAACTGCATATGTTTCATGTTTACATTGTGCACTCCCTACCAGGTACAATATTCTGATTGTTTGCATCTTGTTTTTAAGCCCATAAATAATAATGTACTTATTCTAATAAATGTATATTGTAATGTACTCATTCTAATATGTTAAAAAATTATTTACATTGCTGGTAGGTTATCATTGCACAAATTAACACACTCTACAATAAAATAAAAAAACGAGAAGAGAAAAAATAGATACAGAAAAAACTGTCTTCACTGTATCTAACGCACACACGCTCAAGGCTGATTTAAGGCTGATTTATACTCCAGCGTCAGCAAGTTCGCTTCTGCGTCTGAGTAACAAACTAAAAAAAACAACAAACAAAAAAGTGCATGTGATATTAACAGACGAACTATGCTCATATTTATAATTCCAAACAATCAGTAAGCGACAGGTGCTAGGAAACGCTGTTTTGTACTCATTTATTGACGATGAATGCGCTGCTTCTCTGCCGCTCACTGCACAGAACAGACTCAGAGAGAGGTGACACTTCTCCGGGAAAGTCAGACCTCACGTTCGCGGGACAGCACTGGCAAAATCTTCCAAATGAACCATAGCTAAGGTTTATCCAAAAAAAAAGTCGCTAGGTTTGTCAGTATGAATTCTATGGAACAAAGCCGCTAAAAGGGTCTGAAATTTGCTAAATCTAGTGCTAAAGTCGTGCTTGTGTGTGTGAGATGCGGGAGCTGATGGCAGGGGGCGGTGGATATTTGTGGCGGTCACTGTGGATATTGTGGATGAGTTCTTCTGTGTCATCACGTTCTTTTAGTTCTACAACTTCAGTTTCTGAACTTTCACGTTTAGTAACACATACAGCTGTTCCCTCACCACAGTGCAACAATGAAAAGGGACCCCTTTCAAACAGTGACGCGTTCCGTATTGCGGTATTTAAAAAATTTGTATCATAAAAATAAACACCGGTATTCGGTATGAACCGGTAGACCGCTCAGCACTAGCCGCTAGTAAAAACTGTTTTATCAGTCATTATCCGTGTACGAACGAGCGCAAACAGATAATGTTACCTCACCAAGTTAGCCATCAGTCTCCTTGCTTACGTTGAGCATACCAGCTTATTTCTGGTTCAAACACATATGGCATAATTAAACCAATATTTCCTCTTGCCATTGCTTCGCGTTTACTACAGTTCAGTTAGTGGATCAGGAGGCGCTGGCTCATGGCTGGCTGGTGTGTGACTGAGTGGAGGCAGGGCTAATTTGCGTATTCATAGATCTGCTTATAGTAAATAAGGCAAGGGTGTAGTTACATTCAAGCTATTTTAAGACATGAGAAAATTTTCACAAGAAAAAACATTTAAATGTCATTTTGATGATAAAAGATGAGTTTTAAAGGATACAATTTTTGACCACAGGGGGACTTTAAGACAGAGGTGGTGAAGGTTTAAGCACTATATAACAGACCCCTATAAAGGAGTAGTTCTGAAATCGTGGTCTGGAAGTTAATTGGGAGATCAAAAAAGGAAATTTTAAATAGTAAATAAATAGTTATAGTTGAATGGTAAATGCCAATATTGAATGAACTATAAAATAAAATTAACTTTTGATGTGGTTCACAACCTGAAAACTAGGTAAAAGATATTTCATGTCTCTCTTTTTGTTTTGTCATTCTACACCTCACTGCTTGCCTATTCAAACGCAAAACTATACCGACATCTCTCAAATTAGCACAGGAAATGAAACGTCATATGAGGGAAGATATTCAGAAGCATCTCACCATCCGTGTCATTTGTTGTAGGAGCTTTGGCAGTAAACCTGTCTGCTGTTGCCACCGTTATACCAGCATTATCCACCTCTTTAGGGATAAATCTAGCAATGTCAATGTCCTGAACCTCCTCTGTGTCCTCCATCTGGAAAGACAATCATGTTAACAATGCTAAACGACTTGCAAAGCAACACAAACACAAATATTAAACATCACAAGATATAGTTAAGATTAAAGTCCATTGTTTTTATCTAAAATTATTATATAGCTTATATGGGGTGGTGTTGCATTCTGTTAAACAATTAAATATATTTTTTTCTCACCTCGTTAGAAACCTCAGTGTCATCATCTTCAGAATATTTAGTATCATCAGCCTCCTCATCATCATCGTTCACAAGCTCAGGTCTGAACTCAAACACTTCCCTTCCACTGACCTGGAGGACAGGAAAGCATTAGATGAGTGTCATTTAACACAACAGATGACAGCATGAAAGAGTCTTGAAGAACCAGGAGACAGTAAAACAACAGCAACCAGAGGATATGAGAGCAAAAGCTTTACTGCCACCCTCTGGTCAAACCACAGCATCACCGTCAAAATACCCATTTCATTCAGAACAAAAAAAGATTTTTAATGCACAACACATTTTCAGAGTAAGTCCTACAACATATTTTTTTTTATGTTGAGGTCGGTACTTTAATTGTTTAGGCAAGCAAGAATATCAGTGTCATGATTTTTACTCACCCCAAGTGCTCTGCCAGCTTTGAAGTCAGCTTTCTTTCTCTCCATGTCCTGCTCTGCTTTAGCCAGTTTCTCTTGCCTTTTGCTTTTCTTCCATGCCAAGAATGTTTCTAGAGTAATTCGGGTGACGTTTGCTCCCAGAGCAGACCGCTACAATAATGAACAGATGATCATTACAACAATTCTGATAGGTAACTAATTACAGTGTTACTTCACAATCATGTTCTGCAACACCCTTCTCACCTCAGTCTCAATCAAATCATCCAGCGAGATTTCCTCCTCATTCTTCTCTTCTTTCTTTTTGTCTTTCTTCAGAACGAAGCCCACAGGAAGAGCGTGACGGTACATACAGTTGTCACTTCCACCAGGACAAACCCAAAACCAGCCGTATTTGTTGTTTTCAATAGCATCAAGGAAATACTTGCACACCTTAAAATAAAGATTATTTGTTAACTTCTATGATTACAAAAAGTTAATTTGAGTGTAAACTGCCAGAACCTACAATTTGGGTCTTTGCTTTCTTCTTTTCAGCCTCTCCATGTTTCTTGTTCACCACCTCCTCAAGTTTCTTTTCATCCCAATTTTCCATGGTGTCTGCAACTACACAAATCAAACAAATTAAAATAATTTAAATCTTTGACATTAAATCCAACAACCAAAAACTGAAGCAATAGTTCCAATAATGTAAATTCCAAAATCCAATGGAAACCTTGCCATTACGTAATCAATTATGTTTTAAAATGTTTTAATGTACATAATATCATGCTAAATATGTATGACTCACCTTTCTCCAGATCTTCATCTCTGCCATCCACATACACACTTCTTTTCTCACATTTCCTCTCTAAGGAGAGGTCATGAGAGAATTTACACTTATCACCTTTGGTACACTGGCCTTGCTTAAAGAAAGCACACAGCACAGACTTGGGATCAACACCTGAAATGAAACAGAATAACAGAAAATTCACGAAGATGATCAAAGAATGGAACAGAAGAGCAAAACATACAGATGGCCATTGATCATTCCAAAGCAGAACAGTCTTATTCATCACAGAGCTACAGAAAACAAGCTAGGACAAAAGTTACACATACAGTAGGCACTTGGGTGCGTTTCCCATACAATAATCCCGTAATTCGCTGCTTAACTAGTGGTGGTTCAACAATATAGATCTGGAGGTGATGGAGTAATAACTTCTGCTAATTAATCGGTTTGAGATCAAATTAATGTCAGATTATTGCTGTAAATAAACATGACATCCACAACTACTTCGCTATTTTTTTTTTCTCCGTTGTTTTGCTTTATTTACAGGTGTTTGATTTAATCACTGATTCCCTCTTACATCATACTCCGGTGATCCCTTGGGTACACATGCGCACTCTTCAAAAGCTGTGCTGTTATTCTCTTGACAAACTAGAAAGGTATAGATTGTACTGCATGCTAGCTTCAGGAGCATGGTCTACATGTCATACTAACAAGAAACTATGCTTCTATGCTTTCGTCTTAAACTGTAAATTGCGGGTAACAATGAAAGTGATAGACTTCCGTTCCCACATCTTTGGTAGTCTTTCAGGTGGAAACAACCAAATGTTAAGGTGCAATTATATTCAAGTATCCTTTTGGTCAGCAGATGGTTCTTGATGGCCTACTGCCGCTCCCACGCTATAGGTGACGATTGACGAAGTAAGGTTCAGGAGATACTATTTACATATTTATTGAGATCGGAAAGAATTATCTCTATGATAATTAAGCTCTTTGTAGAGAAAGGAGAATGGTTTAATTGGAGTGGAAGTTTGGTCGAGGCAGACTATAATTTCTTACCAAAACAGTGACAAAATTTGCATTTAGAAGATATAAGCATTTAAAGATTGCAGTTCGTCACTTCCACCAAAATGGCTCAATGATTTTTTTGACGTCACATTGTACTTCAGCTTCTCATCAAACTTTCTGTCCAATCAAATGCTCTCTAGAATCCGAAGCGCCCGCCGCCCACGCTATAAAATAGACGCTGAAGCCGCAGCTGAAATCGGTCAGTTGTCCACAGAATTAGTATTTTCTGTACAGTGAATGGCATGTAGTGCACAATGTAGGCGATAGAGAACGATTCAAACATTGTAAATATGCTTTCCATTGAGGAAAAAAAAATAAGTCTGGTTTCGCTCTGTGTCACGCTAACCACAGCACCGCATTGCACACACTCTGCACCGGTCCAGAGACATGATAGCACGGAGCGGATCACAAAATGTATCGGAGCTATTTGAATTCTACACAGAATGCTGTATTTTAATAGCAATATGGATGAGATTGTGGCTGGCATACCCTGTCAAATGCGGCTTTACGGAGCTCAATGGCTCTAGCCCAAGCTGTGATATAAACGAACGCTATTGGCTATTTCAAAAAGGGGCGGGGCTGCTTGATATGTCCCGCCCTGTCTTCCTGTTTCAGTTCAAATGACGTCAACACAGAGTAACGGTGCGTGTTTCTAAGCATTTCAGGGGACCTTTAAGGTGCAAGATTCAGAGAAATGTTTCAAATAAAGTTTTGTCCGTCATTTGATGGTCCAGTTACCTTTGCTGACTTTCTGAGCTGCCACCACTGGCTTAAAGAGCTCGTTCAACTCCTTCTTGTCATCCTTCTTTTTGTTCTTTTCAGCTTCAGCAGCAATCTACAAATAAAACAAAACTCATGCAGACTTTTGGAGCACTGGTTTGGGAATTCAAACTTAAGACTAAAAAAAAAAAAAAAAACAAAATCAGCATTACATGTATCCATTAACCTGTGCCGTGAAATTCGCTGGTCCATGCTTGACCTGCTGCGTCACAGCTTTGATAAACTTCTGCTGTTTACCTCCCTTTTTATTTTTCAGTCCAAATGTTTTATCCTGCCAGAAACAATTCAAATTCACAGTAGCAATGACATAATTATTTTAAAAACGGCCCACACTAAAACTAATAGAGTACATAATGCGAACAGCATGTGATGCTTACAAAATAAGGCCAACATTAAAAGCCATATTGTTTCAAGCAAGCCAATTGTTCTATAAAAATGATGAATATACATACACAGCACAAATGTTCACAGGTACTCAGAAGGCTGACTAATAACACAACCAACATACAAAAAAAAAAGAATTGCCAGATCACTAAGGCTGTGGCTCAAATCCTAATGAGCACTCAAACTGTTAACCATCTTAGCACATTAAAATCAAACGACCCCTATGATAGCTAAAAATACTGTCTAGATGGACAGCTCACTACGTTTTAAGACACATCCTGAATGTGGCACACTAGCAGTAGACTTTGGCTCATTTCACATAATCGTTGCATCTTTATTCACCACTACGTTGACAATAACAGTCTGACAGTTTAGTCTAACCCTATTAAACTAATTTATGACTGCTTATCCATGTTATTCCATTCAGTTTAGGCTCTATTTGTCATTAGGAGCTTCTAAAACGCGCCGGTGAGTGAATCAGAGCACAAGGCCCAGAGCTCAGCGTGCTGCATGAGTGCTAAAACGCCGCGAATCTCACCTCAATGATCTTCTCTTTTTTCTTCTCTTGGGTTTTCTTATTGCCTGCAACCTGAGCTGGCTTTTTCGGAGGCATATCGCTTAAGACAAACTATAAAACTGAAGACAACCTGACGCCGTGTGTAAAACGCCGTATGTTCACAGGGCAGCGCAGGCTAACCGCACTAGCAGCCGCAATGCATTCTGGAAGGTCCGGGCGCGCATGATGTGAGCGCACGTGGTGTAACAACGCCATCTAGCGCGCTGCTGTGATGGCATGTTTTCAGTGGACCATTAGTTGACTACTTCCAATGACAGACTTCAGCCTTGTCCAAATACCCGCACTTGCGGTCTTTGCACTTGACCACTTGACTACTTATATGATGTATTTCCTGTATTTGGGCCAAGTGTTGGTTGGGGGGGGGTGGGGTGGTTCAAGTGATCATGAGACCACAAGTGTGTGTCGAACTTTACATTACCTGATGGGACACACTTACAGTGCTGTAAAAATGCAAGTGTTTACATAGCTTTATTTTAATTTTAAATACTTTGCATTTTAAAATCAACTTCTAAATGTCTGCCCAGTAGTCCCTATAACATGACATAATTGTAATTTGTGGTGCTTCTAATTAAGGGATAAAAAGCAGTTGCAAATGTTGTACAAGATAAATATCACCACAACTCATCTTTGCACCAATAAAACGTAAAAACACTGTTTTTTCTACCAAATTATATGTAATATCTAATTATTTAATATTTAACTTGCACTGGAAAGGTTATCACAAAATCTTGTGAGATCTTGGCAAAAAGTCTCAGGATTTATTTCCAGAACATGATGTATGATGGGATACACTAAGCACTGACTAGCGCTCCGGAGCGGTATTCGAGATAGTGTGGGTTTAGTGTGCGTTAAGGGCACTGCGCTCTGGCGTTTTTAAGACCTGGGGCAGTCTTGCGCACGCGCTCTCAAGTGGCCAAGATCGCAAATGTGGGTATTTGGACAAAGCCTTCTTCTTTCTTCTTCTGGCTTTTAACGGCGGCTGGCAACCAGCGTAATTAGGTGCATTACCGCCACCTTCTGTTCCGGAGTGTGGAACAGAGCGTTACATTCTACTTATTAATCTCGTCCTTTTAAGAAAATTAAAGAAAGCTTTACTATTTATTTCACTTGCCCATTTTATTAACGACTTAAAATGTTCCACCTGAATTCCATTCTTCTTGATTTCAACTATCATACTACTTCTTTCTTCCTCATATTTCTTACATTGAAGAATTGCATGGGTTACTGTTTCTTCTACTTTGCATTGTTCCAATCAGGGACGTGCACAGACGTTTTCAGGGGCAGGGGCTCAAGTGGAAAAAAGGGCACTTCTCATATTTTTTTATATATATATATTTTTTTTTTTTCTAAACAAAACGTTAAATATATTATGGGTGTGCGATATTGACAAAAAAATATCTCAATATTTTCTGGGATTTTATCAATAACGATAATTAGATATTTTAGGTTTTGCTGAGTGTGTTATTGTGCTGGTATCTTAAGGACTGCCGTGGACAGCCGACTCCTAAAGTTTTTGATATTCTTCATATTCTGTGTGCTGGTCAGTTCACAGCAATGATAGAAATTAATCTTTTCCAATAAGTTTAAATGGATTTTTTTACCTTTATAAATCCATTTCTAAAGTGTGCATCATCATTTCAGTCAAATTCTTCAATTGAATCAGTCAATTAGAATAATAAGTCATTTGGGCTGTTACCAAGCAAATTAAATCAATACTGACCAAATTAATCTTTGCAATGCAGAGGAAACAGAAGTGGCATTTAGATGCATTTGCACACTGTTTAATGCAGGACATGAATATTTAACCTGAAGTTACAAATGCATTAATACTGTTTTGATATTTTAAACATATAACGTTGAATACTGATATTTGAAATGTTTTTTTTAAATGAAAATATACTTTAATGTGAAATTAAAACCGCCAGTAGGCGGCAGTCACTGTTAATGAGTCATTGCGATTGAACCAAGGTTGATTCATTCAGGAACAAAACACAGTCATGTTGCTCAGAGACACAAAACAGAATGATTTTTGTTGGCGAAATAGAGCAAAAAACAGTCAATATTGTGTCTAAACCGTAAGGTTCTTAATATTAACTTCGTTTATTGAACTGTTGCATAAAATCAGTTTCACATTTGTAATCATGCTGATTTTTGGTGGAAAAAACATCAGTCTTCGCGTGATACTGATTAACTAAATGATAAATACATTTCTGCCCCCATATCTTGATTTTGTGATCATTCTAAATGCCTTTAAAGGGGTCATATGATGGTGCTAAAAAGAACATTATTTTGTGTATTTGGGGTAATGAAATGTGTTTATGCGGTTTTTAAGGTTCAAAAAACACATTATTTTCCACATCTGTACATTATTGTTTCTCCTCTCTGCCCCGCCTTTCTGAAACGTGTCGTTTTTACAAAGCTCATCGGTCTGAAAAGTGAGGTGTGCTTTGATTGGTCAGCTATCCAGTGCGTTGTGATTGACTGAATTCCTCAAGTTTGTGACGGAAATGTTACGCCCCTTAACCATATTGTGATGCCCTGTCCGGCCAGAGCGACGACACAAAAACTTAACCCATTATAAACGAGGCATTTGTTGGATCCATTGGGACATAATTACGGATTATAATGATTCATACTGTCTTTTTACGCGTTGCATCGCATCGCACCGTGTAAACATAAAACCATGTCTGCATTTCAGAGAAATGACAAACTACAAACGCTAACGTTACTCTAAACTGCTCAAAACTCGCGTTTCAATCATCAGTGGCAACCCCTTTAAATGAAAACGTACTTACAGTCTTTGAGTCAGAACAGCTTGCATTGTAGTCTACTCTACCAGGATACGGAAACAGTCCTCCATAAAATGTGCTGCCCACGTCTGAATATTTGGGTTGAAACTGTTCTGGAACTATGTTGTAAATACAACTTAACCACTGATTTCTAGTCGTGTCCTCTTTTGGAAGACCAAACAAAGTAGTTTCACTTTCACAACAAAACACACAGCGCCTTCACAACATGGCGGCAGTGGCAACAACAATACTACAGCGAGAATAAAAATTACGCCTTCTTTCTTTGCGTGAACATTTAGGCAGCGTTTTGCAAATCTTCCCACATAGTGACATAAATATGTGGAGGCGTGTTAGAACGAGGCATTTTAGGTAGACGTGGTTGACTCTTAACTTTTATAAAGATATCTCTTTGGATTTGCTACGTTAGTCTTTGCAACTTTACGATCTTCTTTATGCACCAAGAGCTTGTAACACTCCAAAGAGAAAGGAAAATTTTAAATCGCATCATATGACCCCTTTAATAAATTTAATTAACTTTAATAAACAGAAAAAAATAAAAACCTGCATAAGCCTTGTGTTTCTGTTTCCATTAATGTTTTGGAAAAAACATGATTTTTTATTATTATAATTTTTTTTTAATGATCGGCATCATAGTAATGACAGAAATATTGACAACAGTATTTTTAGATTTGTTGCAAAAAGTGTTTTTTAATGCATTATTATAGACTGAATTTGGTATATGGCAATACAATTTCAGCACTATTAAAAATTAGGAAAATATAATTATAAAAAGAGACAGTACACTCAAAAAGTTGGTGTCGAAAACAATTTTTACTTAGAAATTGCTAATAAATTTCAAAATTCATTACGAGGAAACATCAAGTATAAAGTTAAAGGTAACATTTTGATGTAGAAAAACTGAATTAGTATTAGTAAAACACAGTCCAATATCACAGTTTTATTTACAACTTTGTAAAATCATTTTTTTATAATGTAGTGCTCATTAAAAAAATGTGGTGTAGAAACAGTTTGCACAATTAGAAGGAAATGGCAAGTAGCACAGTGAAATAAACATTACTTTTTGAAGTAGATAAACTGAAATAGTATTTTCTTGTAAAACATACTCCAATAATATATTTGTATCATTTACAACTATGAAAATGATCAAGTCCTTTTTTTTTGTATTTTACAGGAGAATATGAGAGCCGAGACCTAATTTAAACATGCTCAGCTTTAAAGAAATTTAGCATAACATTTACGTGGGAGTCCAAATCACTTGCCTTGAGCGGGATGCTTGTATGCAACATGTATGATTAAAAGTAATGTCATTTATGGGATGGAGAGTGGTTTCTGTGAGATTAACTAGATGATAAGCACACCTATAAATGAAGAGGAAGGCCCCTCAAGCGTTATCATTAGGAGCTGATTTGATTTATCAACATCACACCAAATGTGTTCCCCTTGTCTGTGTGATGAATAGCGTCTAATCACAAATGGACACCCTGCTGTAAGTAGCCATCATTAACTCTGGCAGTTTCTACAAGCAACTGCACTTTCTTCTCAAGCTGCATATCAGATCCTCCCGCCTAAAGCAAATAGAGAGGCGAGTTGATGAGTCTTCTATTAGTCAACTTGGCCTCAGGTGCTTTAGAAGAATATGTAGCTGATAGTCTAAAATAATACTTCAGATATTCACACAGACTCTAGTGTTTGAGCCTTGAGGAAATACTGGAGGTGTTTGGAGAGAAAAGTCTTATATTAATTTTAAAACACTTTTCTATCGAATCTTTCTCTATATGTCTGCTCTGACCACTGAGCATTTTCTTTCTTTTTTAGATTTGTTGATTCTGTTTATATTGGCTTTTTTTTTTAGTTTGCAGTCCAACACAGTTTAATCAAAGCAGAAGTTTTGTGCTGAGCAGCTCATACTGAATAGACTGTCGCACCTTTTGCATTACATTATTATTCTGCCGATTCAGCAGACGGATGGTAGTCTGTTGCCACACTCCTCTCTGTGAGAAATCCAACAGGGAGAGGTGAGATAAACGCACATTTTAGTAACAATGGAAATCACAGCTACAGAAATAAATCTGCTCATCCATTATATTAAGTGGTGGTTAAATGCATGAATGGGTTTTGTCTGGAATGTTGTCATTTGTTTTAAAGTTTTAAAATATGTTTTATTTTTTATTTAAGCTTTCTTTGTAATAACTTTTTTTTGGTTCTTTAATATTTTGGTACATAATTTTAATTTCACACAGACAGCATCCTGCTGTTATCACCATCTTCAATTTTGAAGTGCTAATTTATTAAAAAATATTCCAGAGGTTTATTCATATTTTAATTGTTCTAATCAAAATGTTCACGTGCCCCTTCTAAATAACTTATATTACTCTTTTATAATCTCTTTACCTAACAAAAGCCAGATTATTATTGTTATTATTATTTTTAATAACACCATCCTCTAAAAGGTGGCATAATTTTTGTTGGGAAAATAACAACACAAACATCAAGTAGCAATGGACTTTATGAAATATGTGATGTTTTATGTTGTTAGTTAACTTTAATACATTCAATCTTTATAAAATTACAGAAATTGATATGAAAATGATCACTTTCCTAGATGGTATGTCAACCGGGCTAACTTTACGAGACACAGTGGCTGGCTGACTACACTAACTACACACACACACACACACACAAAAATATTCCAAACTATCTACTCAGATCTAGATCGGAGATATATAATACTATATTTAAGACTATATTATATGCTTTTATAATATATAGTGTAATATACACCAGTAATTTTTTATTTTCTATTAAATTTGTCGCACCGTACGGGCTATGGCCATTGGAACATACTAATGAATCAAGCGTACATGTTTGACAATATGACTAAACAGAAACCTACTGCTAAGAACGAAGGAACCTAGTCGTTATCCACTGAAAAAACCTGAATTGTTGCGACAGTAAAGTGCAAACATACTTCCAATAAGTATTTGTTTTATACACCTTTCAACAAAAAAATTTTTAACGTGGAAAAAAGTAACTGTGAAATGGTCATCACCATTACTCAGGACGTATTCAGGGTGAAACTCTATATCAAGAAAGTTGTTTGATGAAAGATTACGTGAAAGGTATACAAAAGACAGAAACAATAGTAACAAAGGAAATCAGAGGTTATTTTTGATTTGTACTGGATGAGAGAGTTGCTGTGAATACATAACGACCAACTCTCGAGCTGCTCTAGGATTTGCTATACATTTATGAGGCATCCTCGTATTTAATGCAAGTGTCAGATCATAGCGATCCCTCAACCAACGTGTCACATGTTTACCCACAATATACCCACGTCACCCACACCTTGGTGCAATCCCACCTAACTAAGGTGTCAATCAAATAAATAAATAAAAACTTCCCCTTAATTTTAATTGCCCATAGCCTCACGCTCTAACTGAATGAACGGTTGGCAATGCTGGGAGGGGGAAAAAATACTAGGAGAACTCCTCAGTGCTTCTGGCCGGTAAATTACAAAGCCTTCGCACTTCTGCTGTTCCGGCGCAAGGAGCTAATACCCACCAACACCCCTCTGCAATTATCAGCACCCCACACGCCGAGGGCCCACGTCATAAGGCATCGTAGCAGCACCCCCCCACACGCAAAGTCCTCCTGGCTAGATTGAGGGTGTAAATGCTCATTTAAGGTTGGTATTCCACTATGATGGTTGTGGATGCCGGACCCTAAGTTTATTCTCCTATTAGTGTAATGTGAGGTCTGCGAATGGGAGTTAGCTAGTGCTCCATTAGAGCAAGTCCCATCTAAATAGGGTTGTAGCGTATTTCACTGTTCCTATGTTACTGACCTGTGCTTCTTGCTTGTTTTTTAGTAGATCCCGTGATTATAGGACCAACGACTCAAGTTATGTCTTTAGTTTTTAACTGATTTGTGTCTCTACATAATAGATCGCTGCTCCCTCATTTTTTGGTAGTATCCACTGTCTTCATTGGGGCCAAAGCTGTTGTTTTATTAGATAATATTAGCTATTAACCATATAGCATTTTTAAACAACATTTCAACGCTACGAGTGTTGTTGAAATAGCTTTAGCTGCCTTGTAAGGAAGCTGCGGACAGTGGAGTATTTTACCGATCGAAAACAACGTTAATTTAGACACTTGTAATCTTAAACATCTGTCTGCCTTTTTATATTTTTCCATCGTGTTTTGGCTTTTATTATAGTTCTTGGCTATCAAGCAAGAACTTATAACCTATTCTTTCGAGACCAAGATTAAGCCCCTACTCGTGCATGCAAACAACACAAAGCCGTTGGATGTGCTGGCCTTGGGCTTCCTGTACATGCCAACAATTCAGACCTCTAAACCAGACAATCCTCTCCTATTATCATGATCACAGCCAACACTACAATTAAAGTGTGTATATATGATACCAACGTCTTTTTCAGGCCAGCCTTTAGCAAAAATCCTATTTGCGATTCATGTACGTATACTATACCTTAATTATATATTATTAGTATATATGAATTACTATAACGATAGTCAGAGCAAAAATAAACTTAACCCCTAGCTATCTACTCTAAAACTGTAAATTGTCAAGATCACTACGGTGGGTCTTATATCATTGACAATAAGTTCTGTTTTTCAAAGGATTTTTGAAAACTCAAACTCAACACCACAGCCAAACCCCACTGAACATCTACTAGCATGCACCTTATATTGCCAGTACTTCATCTGCTGATATTCTGAACCTATTAAACGTCAATTCCACAGTTCTTATGAACAGCCTCCACATTGATTCTTGCATTATCTTTCCTTGTACAAATCCCCCAGAACACCTTAAATCGTGCCTTCAGATGTATCGTTCGGACTGGTTCTGAGCTTCATTGACATGAGGCCATGACTCATCTTTTTTGCACTTTGATGTACTATGCTGGCATTTAAATTATTTCTTGATGGAAGGTATATAGCACAAAAAAAATAAAACCCTCTTTGTACTAACAATGAGTCATCAGCCTCTTAGGTACAAGAAAAGAGTTTTAAAACAGAACAGTGATACAACCTTGAGAGAAAAACAGGAGTGGTTACTGCACGAAAACACAGACAATCACATTGTTGTGATTATTATGTTCATCTAAGGAAAAAAGTCTGTATTAATTTGTTGTAAAAGGATATTTCAAGGCTAAAATCCATTATTCGGTTTAGTAAATGCACAGTGTACATAATCTTAACCCAGTCATATTTCACAAATTAATCTCCATTGTGAGTGGAAGAGTCAATTAAATGTTAAATCAAATGACCTTATAGATCAGGGGTGGCGAACTCCGGTCCTGGAGAGCCGCAGTCCTGCAGAGCTCAGCTCCAACCCTAATTAAAACTCACCTGCCTGTAGCTTCCTAGTAACCCTTCAGACATTGATTAGCTTGTTCAGGTGTTTGATTAGGGTTGAAGCAAAACTCTGCAGGGCTGTGGCTCTCCAGGACCGAGTTCTGCTTCCACACCGTATAGATAGATGTGTGACATTGTGACATTCATGTCATTTTCTCTTCTGTGTATTGCACTCACATCTATGAACAAGCCAATTTTGGGTTCATTGGATGAGGAGCAAGAAAGGACTTTTACAGAGGAAGGAACAGTAAGTATCCACTTAATCTCAGCGTCCACCTCCAAACAGCACCCCTTACTAAATCGGCAACCTCCCTTCGTGTTTCCGACGTAACTCCTTTTTTGCAAATGCAGTAAGTAGGGCTCCTGCGGCGTTCTCTGTGGCCTTACAGCTCTGTGCGCGGCTCAACCGTGTTCTGGCGTGAGAAAGGTTGGAGGAAATGGACCGAACGCGGGCCTATATTCTGAATCACCTGAGTCAATTTTATCTCTGCTCAGAGATCTATTGAGTAAAGCCGCCATACGGGCCATCAGACAAATGTGTCCAATGAACAGCCTACAGTTTGTCAAATTTTGTATCATAAAGCAAGAAAAAGTGATGTGATGGATGGATGGATGCATCAATAAATATAGCATGTAGAGATTTAGATAGACACAATGTACAGACAGACAAAACATATTCTTACAGAACAGGGAGGATATTGCAAGACACTTTTATGATTGTTTTTTAGTGGGGATTAGGGGTGCAAGGTTGATTTATTATTATCTTTTTTTTGGGGTGCGATTTTTTATCACATTTTTTGTTATGTACACAGAACACTTCATTAGTAAACACAACATGGCCGTCTAGGGAAAGAAAGGCCTTGTTTTTTGGGGGGGCAAACATCATGTGGGAATGAAACTGTTTTTTAAATCAACATTTAAATTGTATATTCACATAAATTATAAATCAATAGAACTGATGAGTTTATGAAACCATTTTTTGCAGAGATGAAACTACCATCATTAAAATAAATACTGGGCCACATGCATTATTCTGATCCTGTCCGACCAGGAGTGGAAGTGTGGTTTATGAGCACAGCCTGGGGCACAAATGGTGCGCGGGCAAGGATTGCTTTATCTTTCGACTAGGACAAATGCTTTTGATCACAGTCCCTCACACTTAAATAGTGCTGTTTACTCAAACAGAAGCAGTCGGAAAAGGGGCCCTTTTTTTTTTCAGAGGCCAATGATTGGAGTGTTAATGCATCCCTGTGATCCCTACACTATTACTTCTCTATATATCTCTGAGTGTAATGGGATATTTAATAACAGTGATCCCCCCACAGGCGGCCAATCACCCTCATCATTTGATTTTAAAATGTTTGCAATAACCTGCGGCCCGCAGGTGTAAACATGTTGCAGGGGAGTGTGGATGCGCAGACCCTGTGTCATTTTCTTAATGGAATTCCTCAGAGGTGCAAAAGGGGAAGCCTTCAAAAATAAACAGCCCAGAGCCATATATATGACAGAGTTGGAGGATATGAAAGGATATAATCCAAATACCTGTAAGAACCAATAAGGGTTTGAGGATGGGAGGATGGGTGGCGCAGACAGTGGTGCATAAAGTTTACCTACAGCCGTGGTGTTGTTTTGTTGTAAAGATTGCTGGACCGGAACAGCGCGTTGATGTTAGAGAAGCAGAAGATGAGAAAGGCAGCCATTCTGTTTTATCAGACAGGAATCCGTTATTACCCTCACAAACACTTAATGGAGTATACAAGTCTGAGTCCCCTGGGTATGACAGATGTGCAGAACACACCAGCCGCTCCTGCTAACCAAATCTTGTAATATTTAGCAGCCACGTGGTGCTCAGCTTGAACATGCTCAGATGGAAAGACCATCAGTCACATTGATATAGAAAGACGCCCCCCCGTCCCCAAAGTTTCCCAACATGTTATTACAGCCATTACTACGTTTATGTGTGTGCATTTATGTGAGTGTTAAGCTAATAGAGTGACAGGCCTTTTAATCAGCCCACAGAGAGCGTGTTCTCTTTACCAGCTCCCCTGATAGCACCGCTTACACTTCTGCTGGGACACTGATATCCTTCTGCTGTGGTCCTGAATGGAATCTCTTCTTCCTCGCCTTCCACACTTAATGGAACTAACATGCCGATCACAAGTCCAGCTCCTTCTAGGGATTAGCATACACCACAGGAGAGACACACTCTCGCACACGCACACGCACACAGAGCCATTAGTGTATAACGTCTGGCTCGTTCGTGCATAGCAGTTGCCAATTACTTTCAGTGGGAACAGAATCCTCTTTAGGTGTCTGTGCGTCTACATCAGACAATCAGAGGGAACTGGATGGAATGGAATTCTAATGCAGCAGCAGAGGAAGCAGGTAAAATACCACTGCAACTGCTGAAATAACCACATAGGCTCACACCAGTACAAATGTGAATAATTTATTTAAATGGAAATGGATAGGTAGAGATCATCAATGAAAAAATACTATCAAAATGCTTCATAACAAATAATGGTTGATTTTTAGTATGTCCAGATGTGCAGTTGCAATGAAATGGAAGTAGTGTCAGATTTTTTTCTTCTGTATTGTGACGTATGTCCAAGTGAAACAGATTATCAAAAAAGAAAAAATGTAGGGCGGGAACTTGATGTTATCTATTGATTGATTACTGATTGGATTTTGAGATGTAAACAGTCCATTCAAAAATTTATACAAGCTTGAAGTTGACTGAAAAAAAGAAGTAGGGTTAAGTGGATTAAATAATTGAAGAAGTCCTGTATATGTCACCAGAGAGAAGTCTGAAGATTGAGTTGACATTTTGATTCAATATTTTAAAGTCAAAATATAATTTAATTCTTTAAAAAAAACAACTATAAATTAAGGAATTGTTCACAATAAGGGTTTTAACAAGTATTTGAAAAAGAATGTATTTTATAATGTATTTAATAATGTATTTTATGCAGACTTTAGAGGAATATACAATTTAAGATCTGCCAACAGCAGTATCCGATTCTGTAATTGATTTAAGGTTAAATAACCAATAATAAATTAAATAATTTTAAAACAAAGCAAAACTAAAATGTCCCAACTGTTATACATTGACAATTTAAAAAAAAATAAAAATTTAAATCCATAAGAAAGTATAGCTTTAACATCATGTTTATATGAGACTAGTGTGATAGAAACAATTACTAACCTGCACTAAATTATTTCCAATATTTCGGCCCAATTGGCCATGTGCCACAAACGCTGTTGATAGAATTTAAAGGGATAATTCACAAAAAATAAAAATTTAAATCCATAAGAAAGTATAGCTTTAACATCATGTTTATATGAGACTAGTGTGATAGAAACAATTACTAACCTGCACTAAATTATTTCCAATATTTCGGCCCAATTGGCCATGTGCCACAAAACGCTGTTGATAGAATTTAAAGGGATAATTCACTCCAAAATAAAAATTCTGTTATCATTTACTCACCCTCATGTTGTTCCAAACCTGTATGTGTTTCTTTCTCCTGTGGACTTCTGTGAATTTTTGGTTCATATAATGTATTGGTTCAATACTGTTTGGAACCCAAAATTCTTCAAAATATCATTTTTTAAGAATTAATTTAGAGGTGAATATTATCTAGCACCACCAAGTAAGGAATACCAGAGGGTTAAAATCAATTGGTGATAATGACTAATATCCGTTATCTTCATACTGACATTTACTTGGGTCCATAAAATCCTGATTCAAGAAATCTCAATCCACTCATACTAGTAGTGAACCAGTATGGTTACATAAAAAAAACGCATGTAAAGGTCACATAGACCACATTACAGATAGGCAGTACCCTGTGAGTGTACATCTGTGTGTTTTTATGAATGAGTGTGTGTGGATGTGCATGCCAGCTCTTTGGCTGTGATGATCTAATGGAGCCCTGCCAAGACAAGATAGTCACCCTCACCTTCCACACGGATGCCACCTCGTCGCCCATCACCCGGCTCACGCGCCGCAATCCCGCTGCTGTCTGTAGCAGTGAGTTTGAGAGGGCAGGAGAGGAGGAGTGCTGCCACAGCGTATCCCTTTCTGCTTGCTGAACATATTCAGCTAGACAGGCGTCCCTGGAGTGGGCCAAGAAACAGATGGCTGGGGACTCGATCTCCCATCAGCGTGAAATCAGGAGCCCCGCGGCCCATCCTCCAGGGCTTCATCAGCCGCCCTGTCACACACACACTTCTCTTCCTCCACCTCTTTTAATTTGTTGTTTTAAAGATCTGCCTGAGGATATTCGGTGGCTTATTGATGTTCCTCCTCCCTGCGGCGCTACAGCAGAGCTGTTAACAGGTGTTTCAGAGACACCCCTCTGTTACAGCTCTACTTACTTGATCGGATGCGGAAAACAATTTCCACAGCGTGTCTTATCCCACACCCATGCCTTTCAACATGTGTTGTGGCACCAGTGTAAAAGAACAAAGGTACAATGACAAGAAACAAAAGACGCCACTTTCAAAGAGTTTTCATGGCTTATTTTGTTTCTGGCTGCATGTACAAAGTGTTAAAATGTTGCTTGGGAAACCATATGCATCAAACACAAATCCTGGCACTGGATTTTATGTGGATTAATATGATTGTGACAAACATGCCCTGGCCTCAACCACAATAAACCTGCCACAATGGGAAAATAGCACAGTATACATGCTTCTGATTAATGTAAATATGGCTCCATAATTCACCTGACATGCCTGATGGAAGATATGCTCATTTTTACTTATTTATTTGCACAAAATGTAAGCTGCGGGCCATAGCTTAGAAATTATCTTAGCAAAAACATAAAACAGGGAAAAGCAGAATGTCTCCTTCAAGAAACCTTCATAATATTTCTTAAACATTCAGAATTCATTAAAAAACACTTTATTATATTATTTTATTACTAAATTTAAATACATTTTCCCTAACCTTTTTAAATAACAATGTTAAAACAAAAGTTTTGCTGGATTACTATATAAATTAGTTTGAATAATCGTTTTGAAATACTCTCTAAAATATTTTTCCACAAAGCTGTGCTGAAAAAAAAAACAACAGTAATATCTGACTCCCCCAAAATGATATTATATATAATTATACAAAAACCCAACATCAAACAAACAAAAATCAATTTTCGGGGATCAAACTGTTTTTTTTATATATGTGACCCTGGAGCGATTTTGTGAAATTGAGGTTTATGCATCAGCTGAAAGCTGAATAATAAGCTTTCCATTGATGTATGGTTTTGGTTTGTTAGGATAGGACAATATTTTGAGATACAACTATTTGAAAATCTGAATCTGAGGGTGCAAAAAAATCATAATACTGAGAAAATTGCCTTTAAAGTAGTCCAAATAAAGTTCTTAGCAATGCATATAACTAATCAAAATTTTGTATATATTATACGTTGAAATATCAACGTATCTCATGATAAGTTCGTATTATTTTACGTTAAATTGGTTCCCTTTCAGTTGGTCACTCTCGACGTCACGTTGGTGACCGACGAATTTGGATCTCGCTTAGAGAGACCAATCCAATTTGAGTGTAAACTAAATGAGCCAATGCAAATTGGCATGCGATTATTGCATCCATCTGCTGCTGATCACAGCATGAGTATAAAAAGGCAGCAGGTGCAATGCATACCAGCCTTTCACTTCGAAGCCGAGTGACAACATCGTTCTGCTCCGGACTACTCTACGGAGAGAAAACTGCACGAGTTCAACCGCCTCCTTGGAGAGCTCTTCGTTTGGCGGACGGCGCTTCCCAACGGTGGTGGTTTCCCGTGCGAGTGGGTTTGCCACATCAGCGCACTACCCCTTTTGGTGTTGCATTGATCATCTCCCTTGTGCGCTCATGCTAAAAGAGCTTTTTCCCTAAAAGAGAAATTTCGGGTGTGTCTTTTTAAAGACGATGTTGCGTGGCGAACTTGACATTACGTCTTTGTAAAGACGTTGTGGGTCTTGCTATAGACAACGTATCCCCCGGGCGTTCTGGATGCGGTCGTTACCTTGCGCTGGGTGATGGTCACGATCGCTGGCTCTCGTGCCTGGGCATGAAGCACGCTGAGGTGGCTTGCGTGGATGGCTCATGCTCCCATTGCGGGGGTTTGACCATCTCGGAGTTGCGGACCGGATTCCGTTACCTGCAAGGGGGCGGAGTGCACCGTGCCACTGCTTAGATCTGGGGTTCCCTCTGGCGGCAGCCAGGGGTGTCCTTTTTCTAGCTGTGGGCGGACTGGTCTTATGGTCATGGTGAGGAATTCCCCTCTGGGGATGCCCCAGCCCGCCGGCACTTCGAAACCAGCGGAGCTCCCAAAAAGAGCAGGCTGGACCCTCCCGAGGGGTACCACCTGTTTCTTCCGAGGCACCCCCCGACGATCGGATGTCGATTGCAACATCGGAGGGTGAGCCAGAGCTTTCTAGAGAGGAAGATTCGACTGCGCTGCTCACCTCCGGGACCGTAGCAATGCCTGAAAATCGGATCCAGAAATAATGGCTATGCTTTCCCTGGCCGCCGTAGGGGTAGGTGGTGGGGGGGGACGCGGGGGCTCTCTTGATACTTTCATCACCGTGTCCCGAGCCCTCAATGTTGCACGATTGGTTCTCGGGGTGGTCTGTGCTGGTTCTCAGCGCCCCGCCTCGGTTCCTTTCTTCCCGGAGGTGCATTAGGAGCTCAACAGGTCGTGGACGGCATCTTTTTACTGCCGGAAACTGATTTGCCTGATCCTCCTCCCTCACCACCCTCGATGGTGGGGCAGTCAGGGGGTTACAAGGGTCCCCCCGGTGGTGCGGTCGGTTGTGATGCAGTTGTGTCTTAATACCGCCTCCAACCGGCAGGGAGTACCGTGCCTCCCCTCCCGGGTCTGTATGTACTCGACTGGCCAGCGATGCCTATACCACCGGTGGAGAAGCTGCCTCCGCCTTACACGCTACGGCGTGATTGCAAGTGCACCAGGCCAAGGCACTGAGGGACTTGCACGAGGGTGGTCACGACCTGGAAGTTCAGAGAGAACTCCGCACCGCGGCGGACCTCGCGCCACGAGCGACGAAGGTTACGGCGCGGTCTCTGGGTCGTGCCATGTCCACTATGGTGGTCCAGGAGCGCCAATTCTGGCTGTGACTGGCTGACATGCGCGAGACTGACAAACAGATTCTTGAACGCCCCCTTTTCCCAGGCCGTCCTGTCGGCGACACGGTGGAGAACGTGCCCCGCGGTTCTCCGCTGACCAGAGCAGACTGAGGCCATCAGGTACATCCTGCCGGTGTGCAGCTGCTGCCGTCGCCGAGGGCGGCCCCCCTGCCACCGCCAAACAAGAGCAGAGCTCCTGCGGCCTCAAGCAAAGCTGTGCCGTGGAGCCGGTCGCAGGGCAGCCGCCCCGCCCGTCCAGGCCCCCGCCAAACCTGGTGGCAAGCGAGAGAGCAAGAGGCCCGGAGACGGGCGACCCAGAGGTGGAGGGACGTGCTCTTCAGGAGATGGTAAGCACACCACTCCCTCCCCCGGAGGAGGGCCGGGCGGAGAATCTTTTTCCACCAATGACCTCGGTCGGTGGTACCCAAATTCTCGACAAAGAGCAATTCCTCTATTTTTTGGGTCCCCAGATTGGACGGGGGGTTGTGGACGATCTAGTTCGTATCACACTCACCCTCCTCTCTCGCCAGTGAGCAGCAGTGGGCGGATCGGGAGGACGAACCAACGGACTACCCACGCACCCTCTGCTCAAACGCAGGTCAGTGTTACACACTCAGACCCCGCCTCGGACCGGCAAAGAGACGCCCGGGCCGGGTCCCTGCGTTCTTTCACGCTGCCCCACTGCGGGTACGCCTGTAGTTCCGTTGATGCCACTTACGCAGTGTCTAGGAGCCTGGCTAGAGCTACCCAACCCGTCTCGATGGCTCCTTCAAACCGTAAGGCTTGGCTATGTGATTCAATTCGCCCGGCGCCCTCCCAAGTTCAGGGCGTCCACTTTACGTCAGTGAAGGCGGCCTATGGTCCTGTCTTGCGGGCGGAGGTCGCAGTCCTACTGGCGAAGGACGCGATAGAGCCGGTCCCTCCAGCCGATATGAGGTCGGGGTTTTACAGCCCTTACTTTATTGTACCCAAGAAAGGCGGTGGGTTGAGACCTATCTTGGACCTGCGCGTCGTGAACCGGGTCCTTCACCGGCTCCCGTTCAAGATGCTCACGCAGAAATGCACTTTCAGGTGTATCCGTCCCCAAGACTGGTTCGCAGCGAACTCACCTGAAGGACACGGCCTTTCATTTTCGATCCTTCGCGCCACAGCCATTCCCTGCGGTTTGCGTTCGAGGTGTCGGGCAACCATTACAGGTCCTGCCCTTCGGGCTGTCCCTGTTGCCCCGTGTCCTTTACGAAGTTACGAGCACCCTGTTCCCACGAGAGAGCAGCATCGCAATTCCCCCCTCAACTACCTGATGATTGGCCTCATACTCGCCAGGTCTCAGGATGTTTTGTCGAGCACAGTGACTTTGTGCTTTCACACCTCAGCCTTTTTTGGCCTTCCGGTCAACTGGGAAAAGATCCAAACTCTCCCCGTGCAACGGATCTCTTTTCTCGTATGAGGTGGACTCGGTCGACAGACAGCACCCTCACGCAGACCGTGCTCAGTCGTGGTTAGACCTGCTTGATACATTCAAGAGCAGGTGGCGGTCCCCACTGAATTGTTGCAGGAGGCTCCTGGGCATAGGCGGCACGCGCAGTCAGCCACTGGCTACTCATATGGACCGCTGCAGCACCGGCTCCATGTACCCCCCCGAGTCCCGAGGTGGGTGTGGCAACGTGGCACCTTCCGGGTCCAATTTACACCGGCCTGCCGCCAAACCTTCAACCCCGTGGTCAGACCTTGCATTTCTACGGGCAGGAGTGCCCCTAGAGCAGGTCCCCAGGCATGCTGTGGTTTGCACAGATACCTCAACCACCGGCTGGGGAGCCACGTACAACAGGCACGCAGTGTCAGGGGTTTGGACGGGCCCCAACTGCACTGGCACATCAACTGCCTTGATTTGCTGGCAGTGCACCTTTTTTGCCCTGAGCGTCTCAAAGGGCGCGTACCTAGTCAAGCATGTACTGGTCTGTACGGACAACACTGCGACCGTTGCGTTCATCAACCACCAGGGCGGTCTACGCTACCTTCGCATGTCGCAACTCGCCCGCCATCCCCTCCTCTGGAGTCAGAAGCATCTGATGTCGCTTCGTGCTGTTCACATTCCTGGGCTGCTCAAACGGGCAGCCGACGTGCTGTCCCGAGCTGTGCGCCCGGGAGAATTGCGACTCCATCCCCAGAAGGTCCTGCTGGTTTAGAGACGTTTCGGAGCCGCTCAGACCTGTTTGCTTCTCCAGAAACCTATCACTGCCAGTTGTTCTTCGCCCTGAACGACGGAACACTCGGCACGGACGCTCCGGCACACAGCTGGCCGCGGGGCCTTCACAAATATGCGTTTCCCCCAGTGAGCCATCTGGCACAGTTCCTGTGCAAGTTCAGTTGAAGGGACGAGATCAGGTCCTGCTTGTGGAGCCCTATTTGCCCTAGCCCGGACCTGCTTCTCGCGACAGCCCCTCCCTGGCCGATGCCTCTGAGAAAGGATTTACTGACTCAGAGACGGGGCACCTTTTGGCACCCGCGTCCAGACCTCTGGAAAATTCATGTCTGGTCCCTGGACGGGACGAGGAGGTTCTAGGTGGCCTACCCCAAGAAGTAGTAGACACCATCACTTCAGCAAGAGCACCATCTACAAGACACGCCTACACTTTGAAGTGGAACCTTGTTCGTTGAGTGGTGTTCTTCTCGCCGAGAAGACCCACGGAGATGCCCGATCAGGGTCGTGCTTTCCTTATGCAGCAAGGGCTGGAGCGAAGGCTGTCTACCTCCACCCTTAAAGTCATGTCGCCGTGATTCGCTGCTATCTCACCACCCTCGTAGAGGAGGATCCGTTGGGGAATCATGACATTAGGTCTTCAGATTCCTTAGGGGGGGCGAGAAGGTTAAATCCTCCCAGGCCCTCCTCTATACCCTCTTGGGACCTGTGTCTGGTGCTCACGGCACTACAGCAGTGCCCATTTGAGCCTTTGCAGACGGTTGTGCTGAAGTTCCTCTCAATGAAGACTTTTGCTCCTGCTGGCATTGGCCTCTATCAAAAGGGTAGGGGACCTGCACACATTTCGGTCAACGATTTGTGCCTAGAGATCGGGCCGGCTGATTCCCAGGTAACCATGAGGCCCCGGCCCAGTTATGTGCCCAAGGTTCCCGCTACTCCATTCAGGGATCAGGTGGTGAACCTCCAAACGCTGCCATCAGAGGAGGCAGACCCAGCCCTAGTCTTGCTCTGTCCTGTCCGAGCCTTAAGATGCTACATAGACCGGACGCAAAGCTTCAAGACCTCAGACCAGCTCTTTATCTGTCACGGAGGCCGGCAGAAGGGAATGCCATCTCAAAGCAGAGGATGACCCACTGGATAGAGGATGCCATCACCCTGGCTTATCAGGAACAGGGTATGCCCTGCCCGCTCAGGTTGCGAGCTCACTCATCTAGAGGCAGGTGTGTGTTGCATCCTCCTGGGCGCTGGCTCGTGGCACCTCGCTGATAGATATTTGTAGCGCTGCGGGCTGCGCAGCCCCCAACACGTTTGCTAGATTTTATAGCCTTTGTGTGGAGCCGGTGTCCTCCTGTGTTCTCTCCTCAAACGGGTAGAAGCACTGAGAGTCCCCGGCTTCGGGTCGGCTTGCAAAAGCCACTCCAGAGAGTTCATATATTAGACCCTGTTGAGTTCCTCCGTCCCTTCGGCAGCCAGACGTGGCGGAGCTTCCGGCGCCAGGCCTTCACTCGCTGAATCCTCTAGAACCGGTAGAAGGCTGGGTTCCATATGTAAGACCTAAGTGAATCTCATATGTGTAAATTCCACGGTATAGCCTTGAGCCCGTGTTTCCCCGTCAGACTTCTGCCATTCCAAGAGGGTTAAATCACCTCCATTCTTCCATATGCACATAAGGGATGTCCATATGTGTATTGCTACCAAAACCTCCTTCGGGAAGGTTAGACCACCAAGGTTCCCCGCTTCCGTCGCCCCTGTTGTTCCCAGTAAGAACGGGTACGTTTTCCTATGTGTATCCACTCATTACTCATTGGGTAGTGCGATTGCAGCAGTAGCTGGTCCTCTTGTGCAGGCCCTGGCCTACGCCAAAAATTAGGGGCGCAGTTGGCTTCCACAGGACACTGGAAGGGGTAGTAGCTGTGGCCCTTTGGTAGGATCTCAATTTTGTCGGTCATCCGACGTGACGTTGAGCGTGACTGACTGAAAGGGAACGTCTCTGTTACTTGTGTAACCCTCTTTCCCTGAAGGAGGGAATGGAGACGTCTCGTCCCGTTGCCACGGTTGCTGTACCACTGCTGAGCTGCCGGGTCACCGGCTCGGCTCTTCAGCGGAAACCTGAATATGCGCTGCACCTGCTTCCTACTTATACTCACGCTGTGATCAGCCGCAGCTGGATGCAATAATCGCATGCCAATGTGCATTGGCTCGTTTTAGTTTACACTCGAAGTAGATTGGGCCCTCTAAGCGAGATCCCAATTTCGTCGGTCCCCCGACGTGACGTCCCCGGTCCCCCAGTTCAGGAACGAGGGTGACTACGTAACCGCGACTTCTATATAAACGTACCGTCATCCTTACGTTTTTGCAGCAACTAAAAACTACAATATGATTGACATTATTCTTTCAGCTTATACTCGGACAAAACTGACGTATGACAGACACTCCTAAAAATTTCCTTAGAAAGTTAAAATTGTCGGCATTAATTTGCTTAGTTTTAGTTGTCGTATAATTACCTTGTTTTCATGCAGTATAAAGTTTTACAGACCCTCTTTAATAACTTCTGCTCCTTGATCCACAACCTAATGTATGTCCGCCAGCCTGCGGGTGCAACCCAGCGGCTAACCTCCCGCTCCTCTTCTCGTGAAGCCACACTGAAGTGTTTTCACAACTGTACATTCCTCGACTGCCCGTCTAGAGGCCTTGGCTCCAAAGGGATCAATCCCATAGACTCCCTGTTGTAAAATGTCCCCCCTTTACAGCATGAACAAACATGTCTACAGCTGTTCAAAAAAATATTTTTTGGTTTATTACTATCTACTTTTTTGCCCTTCCTGCAACTGTGAGGAGGGGTGCATTTTTCATAACTCATCCGTTTAACCTATATCAGCCTGTTAAGTTATGCATTGCGGCGTGCACTGAGTGACACCGGTGTAATTGCCGCGGCTGATACTGCGTCTAGTCACTATGGTGCTGTGTTTCAGCAACCAGCTCCCCCTTTTTTGCCCATTTTCGATTATCCGGGACTCGTCGAGTGGCCGCGCTGCCAATTTATGGACTGACCGGCCGGGGCACCGGCCCACTTTTCGAATCTCAGAAAACCTCTTCCCAGGACCCCCTACGAGCATACGTCACGGACACGTACGTCCATGTTTTATACAGATCTATGGTGGCAACACTCTGCATCATTTTGACTTACTTTTTGGTTCTGCTTTTGACATATTTTGCAATAAATAATAACTGAATGTTATTGCATTTATCTTCTGTCAGGGTTATCCTTATCGACATAAATTTTAGTTTTCTTAGTAGAGTGCTTTAGCGCCTAGAAAAAATAAAAATAATTGTCTTGCTATACTGGTTACTAAAGGGTTCGTTTCCCTGCGTAATTGTCGGTCCATTCATTTTATTATCCTTTTATCTCGATAATAAAAGGGTAGGTTCGGTTTGGGGGTTAGTTAGGGTCTAAAATCTAAGATTGTTATGCATAAAATGATAAAACTATTTGTATAAAAGGATAGGTTCGGTTTGGTGTATGTATAAGAGGGTCCTAAACTCAAATATATATATAAATGTATATTGTATATATATGTGTGTGTGTGTGTTGTACACCACAGTCCCTCCACTAGTATTGGCACTCTTTGCCGGTATGAAGGCCATTAGTAATTCACATAATTTAACCTATCATGAAGCAAAACATGGAACGTGATTCCCATTGTTCATGTTGGCCACAATTATTGGCACCCAATTATTGCAACGTCCTTGTCCCAAGATGACAGCTCTGAGTTTTCTCCTATAATGTCTGATGAGGTTAGAGAGCACCTGACATGAGATCAGAGACCATTCCTTCATACAGATTCTCTCCAGACCCTTCAGATTTCCAACTGCATGTTGATACTTCTCCTCTTCAGTTCACCACACTCCCCCCCCCCCCCAAAAAAATTTTCAGGACTGGACTGCATGGCAGAAGCTCTTTTGGGCCAGTGACACATTTTTGTGTTGAGTTTGATGTTTTGGATCATGGTCCTGATGAAGATCCAACCACGGCATTTAGAGCACGTGGAGAGTCCTTAGCCCCCACACTCTTCTCCTCACCGTGCATTAGGACAATGTAGACACACATCCTCTTTCAGGCAGATTTGTAACATCTTTAGTTAATTGGAACTTTTTAATTATTACCCTGATGGGGGAAATGGGGATTTTCAATGCTTTAGCATTTATTAAAGCCACTTTCTATTTTGTGAAGCTCAACAATCTTGATCTGCACATCAGAACTATATTCTTTGGTATGGATGATTAAGGGAATTTGGCCTTTGTGTTCCTCATATTTATAATCCTGTGGAACAGGAAGTCATGGCAGGACAGTTTCATGCTCCTAGTCAGCCTGGTGTGCTAAAAAATGCAAATATGAATGGGAATATACTTCACAAATATTTTGCTCATAAGAATATCCGAGGGTTCCGATAATGGGCCACATGCATTGGAGACAAGCATTTATTTATAATGTGAGGTCCCCCTCCCCACTTTATCATTGTTTTATTTAATGACAGGTTTAGCATTTTGAATTTTTAGATGAAGCTCGTGTTTGTGGTTCAAAATTTGAAAAAGATAAATATATAGTGGCTAGCTATATACAACAATACCCTAGGAGTCTAACGACCACCATCCTTGAGGGGCTCGCCCGCGTGTGCCGAAATGTGATATAATGTATAGTTTCATGCAAGTGACACATGCTCTCCAAAAAAAGGGGGGGCACATAAGTTATTTATTCAGGTTGTGTTGTTAAACCCTTGCCAGTGGACGACATGTACTCTCTCCATCTTCTCACTGATAGCGTGTGCCACGGATGCATAACTTTGTTTTGTGGCCAGATCAAAAATAACCCTGTTCATCATATCTGAAGAAACAAAATGTGCCAAGCAATATTTAATTCAGCGCGGCTTCAAAAAAAAAAATTTGTTACATCAGTTTGACTTCCAAAATAACCACAAAAATGTGAATCTTACACTGCATACCAACCACTGAGGAGCGGAGGATGTTTTCACACCAAAAGCATCCTTTTGCCACCAAAGTCATGTTTCCTCTATTATTCATGCACACACTCATTCAAATGGTTGGCCAGCGTCGTGCGCTGACAAGAAGATTCAACCATGCAGCCATCAGCCTTTATCGTCCATCCACGCTGGAACATTCTGTCAGTCATAGCATATGCCCTGATTGCACATGATGCTATTTATTTGTGCAATTTCCACAAGTCCTTCCCAGAACTCCTCTAAACAAGACTGGCTTGTCCTAGTTCAGTCAAACATCATCTTTCAGTGGGAATAGATTTAAATATAAAAAAGAGACTGTAAGACACGCTTCTCTTCCGCTAGAGGATTAAACTTCAGAATTCTTGTTTGATTTGGCACCCAAAGTTTTCATCATTATTTTAACATAAGGGCTACAGAAATGTGATGTAGCACATGCAGCCTGGCTCAACAAATTAACCTTTAGCTGCCGATGTGAGATTTGGGGAGGATGTGCAATTACATCACCGGAGCAGCTCTGCGATAACGTTAACTAACTTTTTATAATTGTTTAATCCTGGACAATTTTCAGTTAGGAAATAGAGAAATACAAGCTGAAAAGTGGTGACAGTACAATGTGTTCTTGGATCTATCACAAATCCCAACCTTAACTATTAACTATAGAATTAACTACTGAATGTAGTTAGTTTAAGTGTAAACCAGTTTAAAATATATATATATATTTTAAAGGCAAAAAAAGGGACCCCTACACTCTCAGAAAAAAAGGTACAAAAGCTGTCACTGAGGCAGTACCTTTTCAAAAGGCACATCTTTGTACCTAAAGAGTCCATATTGGTACATTAAAGATACATATTAGTACCTAAAAGGTACAGTCACCTTTTTCAAGTCGCCCATGACAGCTTTTTTTTTTTTCTGAGAGTGTATATATGTTGTATAAAATCAAATGTATAATACTTTATTGATGTAAATACATACTTTATGATACTTACACTGCAAAGCAACTAAAATAATGAATTATTTCAATAATACACTTGAACATTACATTTAACACACTTGAATCATTTAGTTCAACTTTAGATTCTTAGAGCTCTGTCTTAAATTTAGTTTTGGTTTATGTAACTTATTAATCTGTTTTTGAGTATGCGTTACTATGAATAATTAAATAAATAAATAAATAAATAAACTCAAACTCCATGTCTGATGGGTTGAGATAAGTGTTGTTCCTGGACCAACAAGATCAGGCAAAGCACACGTTACTTCAAAAAACGAATGCATGTATTTGGTTGTAACATTATTAGCACAGCAAATTTTCTATTTGCAATTCATGAGTGACCAACATGACCTTTCAGTATATTCATGATTAATGATGAGAAAAGAATCAATGAATTCCAAGGCCTTTGCACAAGCACTGTCTTTAAATCTGTCATAATAAGGCTTTGCAGACTAATCCTGCTCCCTTTACCACATGAACCACGTGATCCCAATTAGAATCAGCTAATAATCAAGAATGAAACGTATGGGATTTTTGTCGACAGATAATCTCCAAAGAGCCTGCAAAATACTGTCTATAAGCTGCACATTTATATTAATTAATGCCCAGGTCAAGAAGCCAAATTGAGGTTTCATATACAGATTAATGTAAGTAAATGCATCCAAGGGGTTTTCAAAGAGATTCTCGGAGATCTGTAAAATGTAAAAATGCATCTTTTAAAAGCAAACAGATATATGATATAATATCCTTGTCCACACAGAATACGGAAGTCCAAAAGTTGGAATGACATGAGGGTGAGTAATGGTTGATAAGAGTTTTCTCTTTTGGGTGAACTATTGTTTTATAACTGTACGACTGTGTACTGAGAATCTGTACGACAGAAACATTTCAGTGACAAATGGTTTTGTTGCACTGACAGCATAAAGGTCATAAAAATATGGACTATGATGCCACATGACATGACATGACAATCTACGGTTTCTGTTTTTAATAAACAGTAAATAAATAACAAATAATAATAAATGAAATAGTTATAAGACATCTTCACCACTTCAAAATGAAACATGCAGCTTTTACATTCTTTGTATTGGTCAATCTGTGATTTTTAAGTCAAACATCTGTCCAAAGATCACCTGTCCAACTTTGAAAGTTCTTCATGTGCTTTCATTTCTGCCCTCGTTCTCGTACATGAGTGCAAGTCTAGCGTGACTGCACCATATTAATTTTGACAGAACATGTACTTGTCAATGATACTATTCTACCTTTTATACTGCTCCCTGTTCACTGTTCATAAGAATCAGATATTATTTAAGGATGGTTACATAGCATGGCCTGAGATTTGGTTTATAGATGACAGTGATCAAGCATGAGAATAGTTTGACAGCATGGGGACTGGGACAGCGGAAACCAGAGGGACAATCTTGTGTTCTCCTAATTAAAGTTGGTTCCTTTCAGTGTTGTAATCAGATCCTTTAATCTCTGTTTGAATCGCCTCTGACAGTGACTAGCGGGCACACGTCAGCTGCGTCGGTTAAAGGCCTCTGATTGATCAAACAGGCCACTAGTGGCACTTCCGCAATTTCCCCTGAGGCAATCCTACAGAGAAGTTGTCAGCTTCAATATTGTGGCTCGCTCCATGACACCTTGCCGGTTTCAGCTTTCCTTGGATTCTTCAAACGCTGCTGTAAATATGGAACGCTTTACCCACAATCACAATGTCTCTGGCTACAGCTATCACATGCCTTTCCAACCACAACACTGACACAGTGTGTGAGTTTTGAGCGCAGCTATCAGATTCTCTTAGGAAGAAGTCGTAAACTACACAAATGCCAGAGGTTTATTAGCGGTTTTACATGCTACTTGTTGCAGCTATTTTTGTGCTTCTCGCAAGTAGCCTAGCAACAACAGAAACTAAAGAAATTATAGCAGTGAAGAGAATTCAACTGATCAGCAGTCGTCAGTGTTTGATGCAGTTTTTTGTGCTATCCTTCATACCAGGGGCGTAGATTACGCGGGGGACGCGGGGGACGTGTCCCCCCCACTTTTAATATCACGAAAATTCGTCCCCCGCACTTTTTTGGGCAAGTATGTTCGCATAGAGGTTTTCAAGAGCCAATGTGAATAAATATATATTTAAATTCAAAGAGACATATATCCGCAATGAGTCATTTTTTATTCGGACCCAGAATAGCGAGATAACACGCGACGCTAATCACCATGCAGTGTTTGCAATTCATACTCAGAAGCCGTAGGCGCTCCTCGCGCAACGTCGACCAGAAAATTTCCTAATAGGGACAAAGCGTCCCTACTCGCGGTATTAACCACAGTTCGTTTTCAGAAAACAGAAAACGTTTTGGACACAAGCAGACATTACCAACATGCATAGTTTTTATTGTGTTTTGTCAAGTCATCTCAGATAATAATAAAGTATATGACAATGTCAGTGCTCTAAACTGACCATGCATTTATTACAGTATTGGAAACTATTCTCCCTATATTTGATAAAAACTGTTGTAGTATCATAAACCAAATCCTTATATTGTTTATGGTCCAGCAGTTATCTGCTTTCTGATTTGAACAGAAGATTTGTTTATGTTTTTGTAAAGAAACCTCTCTGTCCCAACTGCATTTTATTTGATCGAGTACAGCAAAACATAACATTGTTGAAATGGTGTTTACGCAGGACATTCAAATACCTGTTTTCTATTGATATTTTTAAAATCTGTAATATATAATGATATTATTTCAAAGCTACTCTTGTGCATCATTACTCCTCCACAGCCTCAGAAATCATTCGGATTTTTCTGATTTGCTGGCTCCACGTAATAATACTAATAATACTAATACAAGGTTGCTTGACAGCAATTGACACGAAGACTTTATCAGATGCTAAAATTCAGCTTTGACCACCAATCATTTAAAGATCAATAGAAAGCGTTAGTTTAAATAGTAAAATTTTCACAACATTACTGGCTTTGCTGTACTTTTGGATCTAATTAATGCAGACTTGGTGAGCAGAAGAGACTCTTTATAAAACAAAAAAATCTTACTGTTCAAAACCCTGGTGACGGTAGGTTTTTAATAAGAAATGTTATCTTGTAACTATATCTATTACTCTATACTATCCTATAATTATATATATTAATTATATACTCTATTATATATTATCTGTATATATATAGTTATCTTTTATATATATATATACATTTCTGTCCCCTCACTTCTAAAGGAGGACACGCCCCTGCTTCATACGAGTGTAATTTTATTTAATTACGCATGAGTTGAGATTCAAATGAAAAGCTAATTACAGCCTGAGGAAGTGGCACTGTGTCATAAACTTCAAACATCATCTTCTGTAATATACACTGAGTCGAAATGTCCACATGGAGGGAAGAACAGAAAACCAAATAGCGCTGAGAAAAATGAAAAGATTTCTACTGAACTAACATTGAGTTGAAACACATAAACTATACAATCAATATTTTGGGGTTGGTAAGATGTTTTTTGAAAGAATTAGTTTTATTCGGTAAAGGATTGCATTTCTTCAAGCGGTAAATGAGTAAACAATGACCATTATTTCAAAATTGCTTTATATGCATCAAAGCAGGCTGACAATCATTAAAAACTCTTGATACAGATACGCAATGTTAAAATTGTATAATATATATTGACTATTTACCATTTTTAAGATTTGGTTTTTAAAAACTTGTTCATATAAAAAATTGTAGCCTTTTATAATATTCAAAATCATAAAAACATACTTATATGTATTTTGAAACGCACAAATGCACTGATCCTTATGTTGTTCCAAACCTGTATGACTTCCGTGAAACACTAAATGAAAAGTTTATTAGAATGTCGGCTTCACGTTTTTCCATAAATGAATGTGGATGGGAACCAGGGGCTGTGAAGAACAAAAAAGTATATAAATGTAAATAAAACCAAATGATCCATGCACTACATGCAGGGGTTAAAATATTTGTGTGCAATTTTTCAGTTTTGAGTTAACTATTCCTTCAAGTAAAGTACTAAAGACCAGTGCTGGGATAATAAGCATATACTGTATATAAAAATAGAGATCTGTCCATTGGAGAGCTTGAGAATGATGTTAAATGATTTATAAGCATGCAGTGGAAAGCTTGCTGCTAAAGGTTTTTCTGAGGTTAAAAATAAAGATTTTCTGCTGACAGAAACCAAGTGAACATTTTTAGCTGCGCTGGAGCTTAGTAGCATGAATTAAAGAGTGACTCAAGTCCAGCAGGAAGGATTATTTATGTATGCCAAAATTGTTGTTGATTTGGGACATTCTGGGGTAAAGAAGAGAGGTCTGCATAATATAAAAACAAGCGAGATGTCGCTGGAGTGGCCAGACCTGTCTAATTAAAGAGGCTGTGTGATTTTAAATGTCCCACGTTCCTGGGAAAAGCAGGAGAAATCAAACTGACTCTTTGTGAGTGAAATTTAATCAATTGTCAGTCGGAAATTCTTGGACATATTTAATGTGAGCAGATCAATGAAATGCTCTAATGCCGTGGCATGCTATGCCTGGTGGAGTTCCTCTACGACGAGCTCATAAATTAACAAGCTCAAAGTACTGACAGTTTCTGAGACACCTCCAATTTCATAGCGCTCTTCAAAACCTCTAAATGCAAACTACAGACACTGCCGTGCCCTGTAGGAATCAGACATTTGTAGCCCACACAGCTGTCAGCAACAGTGCTTCTTTACAGGTAAATTAGACCTCTTATGAAATTCATAATGCCATAAAAAAAAATCGCATAGGCCTCGACAAAAACTAAAACTGGATTGCTCGTCTTAGGAAAGTTTCAAAAATTGCACAGCTTTACTGCTGCCTCTGTGTCAAACGCTTTCAAATTTTATAGACTCAATTTGTGGATTGAATAAATGGGGTCTGATAGTTAATATTTGATTATTCCTGTCAGTGAATAACAAGATTTATGTCTCCATAAACAAGAGACGAGAAAAAGTATAAAACCCTGGCATGGCATTTCATAAACAGCTATAAAAAGATTTTACCCATGAGAAGCAATCTGATCCATAAAGCGTGAGCATGAAATCAATCTTTTTTGTTTTAAAATAGCCCCAATAAAGCTGATGAATAAACGTCCTTTACATTAGTAAACGCTCATATACATTGAATATACATTTCACCCCAATCCTGAGGTTCTTTTATGGTTAAACTGTGGCAATTTATTCATTCGTATGAAAAGAATTCAGAGCAAAGTGCCCTTTGGGTGTAATGGAGTTGGGCAAATCCCAATATTAGACACTGTACAGATGACAATTTAGACTTCAAACGCAACCATTAAGAGGTTTTTTTTCACACAAATTGAGCTAGACAGCATGTTTCTGCTTCTTTTTTTCTTCTTCGATTTTATGCGAAGGAAACTCTCAGTGTTAGAAAAGAACAGCTTTCGGTAATGGCCCTTCCATCACACTTGATTCCTCTACACAGGCATTGTGTTTGATGATAAAGTGCCTTTATGCGCAGCATCTTACAATATTGGATATAGAGAAATTACTACAAAATTTATATGAAACTATTTGCCATGTTCAAACCACTCAGATAGACCTCTTTCGCTCCCCGGGCTTTCAGACTCTTTCCTGTGTTGTCATTCTGTTGCTTTCTATTGAAATCTCTAAATTGCTTTAACTGTGGGGCTGAGACGACGTCACTCACTTGTGCAGAATCTTGTCGGACATCAGGAATGCTTGGACAGAATTGCCAACAAAAGCAAAGCAGAGTTGTCTTCAATTTATGAGACACGAATGTGTTATGAATCTATAACACCAGCAAAGAGGAAAGTCATAAGATCTAAAATACGATACATGCCTCAGTAGGGTTTCCAAAGGAGATAACACCCATATTAAATCTCCAATCTCCCTCTCAGACCCTGTTAACGACATAGGCAGTTTATTGATGAAGAACTTATGTCGCAAACCATAGGCCTGTCTGCCTATGATAATTTAACTGGTTTCATTTTTATCACCCACCTCCTAGCAATTACTGTGACCTCTTTTAAGAGCTTTGTGTGCTGTGGGCTAATTGCTTGCAGAGGACAGAGGAAACACTTTCAAATGAACCATCTTCTAGTTCCACATCCGTTTAACTAAGGCTCTGTTTACACCTGGTATTAAGTGTTTTGATCACAAGTGGTCAGCCGAGACTTATCGCTGTTTACTCCTGTATTGAGACATGACAACCTGTTACTTGTGTTTTGAGGGAAGGGTCTCTGATATACATGCATTACTTACTATGCCAGTATGTTAGTGCAAGTAAAGAAATAGTTCAAAGAAGTCAAAAAAGAAAAAGAAAGTTAAAACCCATCAACCTTCTGCTGTTTTTTTGCAAGATCGGATGGCAAAATATTTTAGACCTCATTTAGCTCTTTCCACTTATGATCAGATGGTCTGAAACAAATCTTAAAACAAGGTGTGTACAGGGGGTCACTGTGGTTAAATAACAGGTTACATGCTCTATCAAACTTACTAAAATATACTGTAAATAGGCTACATATTTTCATGAATAAAAACCCATATACACTACTGTTCAAAATGTTGGTGTCTGTAGGATTTTTTTAATGATTTTGAAAGCAGCCTGCTCACCAGAGCGGCCTGATTTGATCAATCTCCATACATTGAATACAAGTACCATTTTACAATCACTGTTTTCTATTTGAATATATTTTAAAATGTAATTTATTCCTATGATGGCAAAGTTGAATTTTCAGCAGCCATTACTTGAGTCTTCAGTGTCAGAACGTCATGATTCTTCAAAATCATTATAATATGCTGATTTAGTGTTAAGAAACATTTCTTATTATTACTGTTTAGAACAGTTGTGCTGCCTAATAATTTTGTGGAAACTGTGATCCAGTTTAAATTTCTTGATGGATAAAAAGTTCCAAAGAACAGCATTTTATTTGAAATATACATATTTTGAAAATTACAAATGTCTTTACTGTCACCTTTGATCAATTTATCGTGTCCTTGCTGAATAAAAAATCTGACCCCAAACTTTTGAACAGTAGTGTGTACTGTGGGAGAAAAATAATATTAAAAAGGCAACATAATTAATTGTTTCCACAATAAATAATTGACTTTCATACTGTCTTGGCACTAAAGCCAGTTGTTAAAATATTATTTTATTATTTTATTTATTACAGGTTACAACATATGAGAATCATATGAGAATTTGTCTTTCAGTTATAGTGGTGTAAACAAAATATCCACTATTAATCTCATAATTTCTGACCACTCTTTATAAAACAGAATGAAATAATATTATCACATTTTGTGCATGTGAATGTTAAACATATTGCATTTTGTTAAACATATTTCATTAATACCTTAAGTGCACATGAACTTAGACAGCCCAAAAAAATATTCTGTAACACTTTATTTTAAGGAACAATTTCACTATTAATTAGTTGCTTATTAGCATGCATATTACTAGCATAATGGCTGTTTATTAGTACTTATAAAACACATATTAATGACTTATTCTGCATGACCGTATTTTAGATCCCTTAATCCACCCCGTACCTAAACGTAACAACTACCTTACTAACTATTAATTAAGGAGTTTGTTCAGGGCAACTTCTTAGTTAATAGTGAATGTGTGTTCCCTTATTCTCAAATACACTTTTTGCAAGCACTTGGTGGATACCAGTTTAAAGAAAAACCCTGCTCCAGCACACACCAAGATATAAACGTGCACATATGCAGATTGTAATTATATACAAATGTATATTGTGTGCTAATGAAGGGCTTTGGCAATTAAAGAGCTTAAATGAAAAGCACACACACATTCATAAACTTATATTACATGTCAAACAGATGCATTTTTCTGCAGTGTATTTGTGCAGTACCATAATACAAGGGTTAAATGTTTTGCTCAAATAAAGGGTGACTGTAGCAAGTGGAACCCATGTAACAATTATTCATTCTCTGCTGGTCAATGGCTTACAGCGTCAAAATCTGCTGAGAGAGACATTCTGGGATGCAGTGGTTGGTTTTCAATTATGTAGTGCTGTGTTACGCACATCATGAATGACAGCAGGGGAGAGCAAAATTGAAATGAAACTCAACTCGCAACTTAATAGGACAGACCATGAAAGCAACTCAAAGCTAAATTTAATTAATTAGATTTCTAATGGCCCACAGTGGGACTTGTTATTGATTCGCTCCATTCTGACACTTTTCTGGCACATTTTTACAAGGCAATATATGTCCAAAAGTGCTTGACATTCATGTGATCAAAACAAACATACTGCCACTTAACCTCAGTCCAGAATGGAAGTTCATTATTCTCAAGCACATAAGAAGTCGATAAGTCTGCCACACACAGCAGAGGAAATCATATTTCCTCCTTTATCCATACCTAGAGTGCTTGAACCAAATGACTCAGAAAAAAAGCTGTTATGAAATATCACGGGTGAATATATCATGGGAAAGGACTGACAGGTCAATGCTCTTATAGACACTTATTCAGGCAAAATACTTCTTGCTAAAGCTTGTTTCTTTTCTTAATGCTTTCATTTTGTGTCCCTGACCACAGATTGCACCGACCTGCATGATAATTAACGAGGAAATAAATGCACGCTTCTTATTTGGAGCACACAAAAGTAAGTTCAAGGCATCTCACAAATCATGTTTCAGAAGGGAAATTATTTTATGTATCAATGCTGGACTTGTTTTTACTGGAAGAAGGAGGAATTGCTTGTAAACTGCCCACTGTTTCTCCCTCATACATGAATCATAACAAGAGAGCACCAGAAATACTATTAGTATCAATGTGATAGCGAAAACAGACCAGGTCTAGAATGACATAATTTGGTTTTGTGGCATAAAAAGAAAAACATTTCTTCTCCAGTCTGCATTCAGGCATGTTGCAAAAAATGCAAGGACCTGTCAACAGAGGGCACTGTAATCTATGGTACAAGGCCACTGTCACCAGTACAGCTACAGCCCCCTCTGAGTTACACATCCTTTCCTCCCAACTGTTTCATCTCTTTGAGAATTGGAATATGGCATACAGGGATTGCATGAACAATTAAGCTTCAGATGTGAAAATTGAGCTGCCGATAAAAATCGATAGAAAGTGAAATGAGTTGAAAAAGAGCTGACTCTCATTAGATTGCACCATGCTCTGGGAAAACACGACCCAAATAAAGATGCATGTGTCTCCAAAACTGAGAAAAAATGCATCTATTCTTAGAAACGTGGTGAAAATGTATTGCTTGTCTTGCAGATAACAGAATTTGCTTGCATTGCTCATGACATCCCTGTTTTGAATGCTTGTTGTTGACTTGTTTCAAGACTGGGAATGATATATCCCAGGTACGATGGGAACAAAGGCTGTGGTAACTGAAATTTTTCTATTATTTACCAAATCTTGACGGATAATTCCAAATGCTGCCTGTCATTCTGACAGTTATAAAGAAAACCATGCAAAGGTAGTATGCCAAGATACACACAAGAATCAGCGAAGATACAGCTATATCCAAACAAATACATGATCTGAATGGGCAGAAGGCCAGATTTTCAGTGAATTTTCAGTGAATAATACCTTTGATCCTCTAAGCTATCGAATGGCTTCAGAAGATTAAGCATCTTGTACACGAGTCATATGAACACTTTGTCCTTTTTGAAGCAGCCAGGCTCTTTTGTTGTATGACAAAACAAAGGCTTTTAAAACTATTTTAAATACAAATAAAATGACAGATCAATAATGATTATTTGCACCACAACCTCTAGATGGGAAGGATCATGTTGAGATAAAGTCCTGTCTGTTTATCCTCCATTAGAGGCCAAGATTTAGTACGTGTTTGCGGGCAGAGATTTGAGAGACTGGGGAGAAATGGTTGTTGTTGACTAGTAATCTCTCAGCACCTGATCAATTTAGGAAACCTCGGCTGATGTCCACTGACAGCTGTGGCACCAAAGCGGCTTGGAAACTCTCTGAACGCAAAGCCTGTTACATTGGAGCTGCATATCAGACACTGCAGATGGAGGAAAAACCTTATCTTCAGAAACGGCTTAGGTTTGCACCTTCAACAACACAGCAAGTTTCTCACAGTCTGCAACTGCTGTTAGAACTACCCATTGACTCAAACGCACCAAGTCTTACTCTATTGCAAAGGACTCAATCATCAAACAACATGACCCACATTAAAAATCAATCATGAATACGTCCGCTGTGCCCATCAATGTTAGAAATAACTATGATTTGAATTCAAACTCCCCACTGCTGTTAACAGCAAAACTTTGGTGAAATAAGGTGGACAAAAGTTTCTTTGGCTAAAGCCCTGATAATGGGAACATGCATTGATAAATGGGAATTGTTCTACAATATGTCCTTGAAACAAGTATGCCTTGACCTGTTTTATCCCCAAGTGTCAGAATTCAAATACGTATTCCTGGGCTCCAAGACAGTTTTTTTACATCCGCACCGGATGCCTGTCACCAGCTACCATGTTCATGGAGACAAACAAAGGAGAATCAGCATGTGTTAAAGGAAAATTGTTTAAAAAAAGACAATTATTTCATTATTTACTCACCTTCGTGTTGTTTCTAACCCGTAAAGGACAAAAAAAATACCATAAAAGAACATAAAAGTGGCTCATGCACTACATATACATGTCTTTTGTAGCTACAAACTACACACTGAAAGTCGTTGTTCATTGAAAATCACAGTGGATACTATTTGCTTTCACTGTATGGAAAAGGCCAGGTTAGAAAATCTGTGATTAAAACTCTATTTGAATTCCACAGAAGAAAGTCATACAGCTTTGGAACATCATGAGAGAAAAAACAAAACAAAACATAAATTATGGCAGATTTGTCATCTTTGTAAACTATCCCTTTAAGGGACAGGCATATGCTTCTGTTGTAGGATGAAAAATGGGGAGGCCTATGTGTGGTAAACATTTCAACAGCAATAGAAACCTTAACATCTTCAGCAGTCACTCTACCACTAGCACAGAGTGGGCAGGGTGCGAACAGCACGTGTCACTTCCTGTGAGACCCATCCCTCTTCACAGTGGACGCTTGTAATCCCTGTGTCGAGTCCAGACGGTCATGCCATGCCACAACACTGCTAGCACACATTGAGCCAAAACACATAAGCACGCTCCCCACACTTCCTGCCATTTGGCCGTATATGTTATGTAACTCCATATTCAGGGTTCAAGTGTGGATGCATCGCTGTTAAAAAGAATAATCAGTCTGTATGAAATCCATAAGCCAAACATTGATAAGCACCGGTAGGTAGGACGCAAAGTCGAGCACCAGTGTTCAATAAATAATAAAATGTATCAATAAATCCTTCATGAAATCATGTCATGTGACCGGATAAAGGCACAAGCAATTCATATTCCATGTTAACCAATTAACCATTTATATAAAATCACACAAAGAAGTATCAGTAAAATGATATTTGAATTCCTAATTCATTTAATTTAATGTTTAAATGGATTGTTGATTGTTATTATTGTGGTGAACAATATACATCATGAAATGTACCACAGTGCATTACTAGTTGCCAAGCAACTTAACAATTCAAGATCTTTCTGTGAATGAAGGATTGACACATTAACATAAAATTTAATGGATGCACAGTCACATGTGTTCATACATTGTTTATAGGATAAGCCACATTCAAAGCCAATCAGAGAGGGAGAGAACTATCCACTCTATTAAGACAACTTTACAATTCTATTTAAGTATGTGTGAGCAAGTGTGTGTGTGTTTGTTTGTTACGATAAGTTCAAGCCTTTTACATCTATGTGTCTGTGCTATCATTTCTAATGACATGCTTGGCGCCTCACACCCCTGTGGCTTATGGCTGGAACGCATGGGACAGCAATGGCAGCCACATTATTCTGCAGCATGACGAAGTGGTTCTGCCACGCTGGTTAATGTGTCTGTGCTTTCCTGTGAAGTGCTGATGACGGGGCAGCTCCCGTTCCTCTGTCCCTGGCCAAAATTGCTTTTTCTCTCTCGCTCTTTCTGCTGCTCTTGCATTAATACAACATACATTGAAGGTTTTCAAAGCTTCCACTTCTGCTGGTCAATGCATGATTTTGAAGCTTTTTTTTGCTACTGGCCTGAGAGGGAAGTTCAGGTCAGTCTTTCAACACTACAGCCCACAGATGCAGAAAATGCACACATAGCTCGTGATGAGGGTTGCATGAATTTAAGTGATATGACCAGAGATATTATATAACTTCAAAGTATATTTAAAGTGTGGAGGTGTTACAGTGGTCCACATGCCAAATCCAAACACAACGCACAAACAAGATTTCCTTAGTATCTCAACCCTTTCACCTAAACAGCAACTATATGGAAAACTGATGGAGATAGAAAAGACTTACGTCTCCTATATTGTTTCAGCAGATTTCAACGTCTCACACTGTCCCCAGATTTGGCTGTTTAGACACCAAAAGTGATTTCTCTGAGATCACACATTTATGAACAAATGTTCTTCCAGTAACATTAACAGAATGTTCATTTAAAGTTATCTCGTCTTTGTTTTCAAAATGTAGCATACAATCTTATTTATACATTGTTTATGGAACTTTTTTCTGAAATGTTTTGGTTGGATGCTCGTCTAACAGTTTTTAAATGTTACTATTTGTGTCAGAGCGTTCAGAAACCATTCAAAAGTATTGCTCCATAATGTTTGCAAAATGATTAATGGAACATTCAATTAACGTTTGTATAACTTTGTCGGTCAGTGCGGTCAGAGAACATATTCATAACTTAATGTGAAAACTAGCAAAACATTCAATTCTTAGAACATATTTTTGTTAGCTGGAAAGTTGATACTGAAATGAAATATAACTGAGAATCTCACTGAGACTCCAGAGCTACAGTATATGAAGAACAACTTCCCAGCAATAAAATTCTCCTCTGTGCCCAGAGAGCTTTACCGTAGATTCTATTTTTAATCTCTTTTTCTCCAAATCTGGGACAGTGGGCTTTTCACCATCTGGGACAAAAGAATAGCCATTGTGGCTGTGACTGAATGACCGGTTTATGATTATCACACTGAAGTAATTAACAGCACTCCATGTGGATTACTAAGTGGTACATAGTGGAGGTTAATTAATTGCACTGTTCTAATTACAATGTAGATTAAAACTCCAAAAAACAATGAGCATTTCCCTGAGAGTGTAATCAGTCAAAAACCATACACAGCAAGATAAAAGTATTTATAAATATGGGATACATGCAGTGTACCGAAAGAACCTTATTGGCATCAAATAATTAACTGTCGACCTGATTTACAGAGATACCAAATAAATGCTTCTAATTTGTTTGCGCAATCTAACAAACTGTGTGTGCACTCTGTGAACGCATTGCAGTTAATTAAGTATAACTGTGAATACAGTAGCCCAATTAGCAAATAGTTTGACACACCCATATTTAAAGCAGGCTTTTAGTTTTATGAATTCGGAAGACAACAATGTATGTTCAGTTAGGATTTCATTTTCTAGAACAAATCTTACATAAAACAACTGTTTACAGAACGTTTATGTGAAATTATTCCATTTTTTCCTACAGTTTTAATTGTTTAATCACACTGCATGCCAGTAGTCTCTGTTCTCCGCTTACAATGACAGCAGCCATGGTGCTCCACGTGATTCAGATTAATGCCTGCCTTTTGGTCTTATTAATTTGCACACGCATTTATGAAATGACTTTCAGGGTTGATAAATCAATTTGCGGCTGCAATTTAATCTTGCATTGACACCACCCTTTATTTCGCATTTTTACAGAAGCACACCCTAAATTACATATTCATTAAGAGAAGCCAACAGAAACTGACAAAGACGTGCTACTTTGCTCAACTGAAAGGCCAAAATTTTAGATTAACTTGGATATTTTAGTGCAGGTTACTAAATTGGCTATCAAAAGGAAAACAAAAATGTATGATAGTAATAACTCAATCTTAAAAATAAAGGTTCTATTGGCATCTATTGTTCCATGAAGATCCTTTAACATCCATGGAATATTTCCATTGCTCAAAAGGTTCTTTAGATTATTAAAACGTTCTTCACAACACTTTCACGTTCTTTTAAGAACTGAGCATTGAAAGGTTCTTTGGGGAACCAAAAATGGTTCTTCTATCGCATCGCTATAAAACCCCCTGTTTGAACCTTTATTTTTAAGAGTGCAGTTAAACATTTTATCAACAGCTTGCCATAGTTTTTATACATGCAAACCTTTTGTGAATCCGGCACATTTTGTGAGCAATTTGAAATGGACATATTTGAGGATCTGTCTGAAGGGCCAGACAGAATCTCAAACTGAATAGAGAGATTTATATTTCACTCAGAGATTTTCAGTGTCTCAGTTGTCTTTATCTTGTTGCATCGTGGGTATTTCACACTTGCACTCTCTGCTGAGAACATTCCTCTCTATCTGTCCCCGGACTTCTGAGTTACAGTCTCCTCCTGTTTACTGATCCCTCGCGGGCACCTTATGGACTTGCTGGGGCTTTAACCGTTTACGACATAAAGGACACAGCTAGTGATGATGGAGCTCTAAACCTCATCATTCTCAGTCTTTTTAGATCCGTCACTTCAGATGGGTTCATCTATCATCTCGCCAGACTCTGGCTGTCCCTCCTGAAACACAGTTTCAGACAGCAGACGGCAGTATGGAAGAGGTTAATCAGAGCAGTGAAGCCAGGCCACCTGTGATTCCCATGCAGTACTTCGCTGTGCCTGAAAATTTGGGGGCTGTCATCAGCGCTATTCATGAAAGCTGGCTTGCCACGGAAAGAGCCTTTTATGAGGGTCTGATCAAGGCTTGGCAGAGGGAGTGGGTACATACTTAACCCCCTTCTGCGTCTCTGTCTGTTTGTGTCTCTCTTTTTCTCTCTTGAGCTCTTTGAGGAACATTCGTAGCTCTAATGCAGTGGTGAGGTCACATGGGTCAGTTTGACTCTGGTCTACCTAGACTAATGACCCATCCACCCAATCAAAGCTGTTGGAATATAGTAATAATTACACAAAGAAATAGTTCACATTGCTTAAGCACATACACACATATCAACAAATCTGTTGATCTGTCAAAAGTTTGGTGCGTAAAAATTTTAATGTTTTTGAAAGAAGTATCTTATATTCACCAAAGTTGCATTTATTTGATCAAAAATACATTTAAAACAGTTATATTTTTAAATATGATTACACTTTTAATAAATGTTTAAAAAACAAATTCTGTTTGAATGTATTTTATTGCAATTTAAAAAAGCAGAATTTTCAGCAGTAATTATTCCAGTCTTCAGTGTCACATGATCCTTCTGAAATTATTTTAATATGCTGATTTGATGCTCAAGAAGTATTCTTATTATCATGTTTTTCATGTCATATGCTTTGTAAACAGAGATAAATTTTTTAGGATTCTTTGATGAACAGAAAGAATATCATTTATTTGAAATGGAAATCTTTTGTAACATGAGTCTTTATTGTCAGCTTTTTGGCATCAGGTTCCTGGTCCTTGAATAAAAGTATTGATTTCTTTCAAAACTTACTGGCCCCTAAACTTTTGAACAATACTTGGTTTGTCAAAGGTCTATTTAATTCATATAAGACATGCTTGGTGCCAAAATCCTCTTTTTCTAAAAAAAAGAAAGAAAAGAAAAGTTTTCAGCACTAAAATAATTATGGGTTTATCATATTGGCTAAAATTTTAATATTGATATATCCCTATAGGCCTACATTTACAATTGTTCAGCTTTACAACACACTGTGTAAAATAACCAAATACTGTAAAATAAGCATGCACATGCACAGAAAGAGGTACCTAAATTAGAGCAGACAAACTAGGTGTGCACCCATTTTCTGTCCTCACCACTGCTTAACAAAACTTTTGCGTCTTGGACATTATGACTCTCATTTAATTACCCAGCATACTTTGTCTCTCAGTGTATCCCAATGTGGTCCTTTCAAGTTAGGGCATGATCCAAATGAGGATATGATGGACAGGCATCCATCATCATGAATCTGTGTAAATTTCCCCTTAGCAATAAATGAGCTAGGTTTTGTGGACTCATTATGGTAATTTACCAACCTGCTTATTTTTATTCCTAATAAACAAAGGCTTACAAACACACCCCTTATATTTACAATATATAATTTCTCTCCCATAATCTACGTGCCAGAAAAGTATTATTTTTAGGACAATACACTGAAAAGGATGTAGGATTTGCTTTCAAACTATTTTCACTCAGGAATTGCTAATGAATTTTATGCATAGTTACAAATAAATGGCAAATAACAATTAATTAAATGTGAATTTTTTAAGTAGAAATAATGTATTTTCTTGTAAAACATACTCCAATAATGTTCATTTACACTGTAAAGCACATCTCACTATTATCTCTCTCCTATCATTCTGCTGTCTCCCAAACTGTGTGTTGTGTTAGGATGCACTTACTCTAAAGTAACACAGAAGGATGATTACGATGCACCTCCGGTCGCACAAATAATCAAGCCTCTGACCTGTTCATTTTATTCTAATTTGTTTGGCCCCTAACTCTCTCTCCCACCGTTCCCTCCAATCTCCACCAAGACCACAGATGTCACACCATTGGCCGCCATGTCTGACCTCTACGGGATGTTTCAGCAGCATCTCTCTACCTGCCTGTCCCTCTGCCTTTGTCTCTGGGCGCAGAACCAGACGTGTGTCCGCCGATGCCCGTTGTCAGGAGAGAGCTGTCTTCGTCCAAGAGGCGTCCCCGGGGGGATCGTTTGATGGGCCAAGTGGGCACGCTGACAGGCTTTTAATATTCAACACACTGCTCATCGTTGCACAATAAGGGTCCCCCTGCTGTCCCCCCCCCGCCCCCCCCATCCTCTCAACTCGCATGAATAATGAAATCTGGTAATGCACTTCTAATATTTGGAGGAGAACAAAATACGCCTATAGCTCTGCTTTTGGACTTTTTGTATTTTTAGAAGCTACGACATTTCTCTTTTTCTTCCAGTTCAACCTCAATCACATGGCAATAGCTGTGCAGGGGACAAAAGAGAGTGCTGGAGAGTGTTTCTCTGTCTCTCTCTCTCTCTCTCTGCATTTTCTTTTCTGATCTGACGGGAAATATGACACTTGGCATTGAAACACCATGACCAATTTTGCAGGAAGAAGAGACAGTCTCAAATCGTCTTAACACACTCTGACCGTCGCCATGACTCAATGGGTACCCTGTGTCACTGGGAGAATAAATACACAAATTTCCCTGAACAGGTTTGCAGCGGCAGCAAAGCATTTCTGCTAGCTGTGTCAGATTTTCTTGTCACACTGATAGGAAATCCATTTCTCCAGAGTCTTCGGTAATACATCTGTTTTTCCTCACAAAAATACCCAAATGCAGTCATTCGCTTCATGCATGTCCTGTTTCAAGGTTCCCATTCAGTCAGTCACGTTCAACGTTACGTCAGTGACTGACGAATTGGGATCTCGCCCGAGAGCCCTATCACCTTCGAGTGTTAACTAAACAAGTCAATGACAGTTGGCGTGCGTGTTTCGTCACGCGTACCCCGCCCTGCAGCGCGGGTATAAAAGTAGAGCGCGTGCAAATGCACATCAGCTTTCGCTTCGGAGCCGAGCCTTCGACAGGACGAATCTCCGCGAGTGTTCGAGAAACAGCTGGCGTTGGTGGGACGGCGTATCAGCGGGGGTTGCCATCCAGGCTGCTGAAGCCTCAGCGGGCTGCAGCTCTCATTCTGCGGTCTCGCTGCGACCTCCCCTAGGCGCTTCAGCGCTCTCACTAAAAGAGTGTTTTTTTTTTCCTTCTAAAATAGCAAATTCTAAAAGAGCTTCACGAGCGATGGGCGTCTTTTTTAAAGATGGCTTCCCGCTCGTGAGTTTCTGGATGTGGTCGCTTCCTGGCTACATCTGATGGTCATGATCGCTACATCTCATGCCTGGGCTTACAGCACGCTGAAACAGCGCTCATGGATGAGTCATGTTCCCAGTGCGGGAACATGACCATCGCGACATGGCAGTCTATATACCTCCTCATTAAACGGGGGGGTATCCCCTTTGCCATGCCCCGCTCTAGCTCCTCCGGTTTGAGGGCTATTTCGGTTCATGGTCAGGGAGACCTGAGGTTTACGGTGAGAGCTTCCCCGTTGAGTACTTCTCCGCGGGCCTCTCATTCCTCGAGCATGTTGCACCACCTGGCGCTTCCGGACGAGAATGCTGGGTCCTCGGACAGGGCGGGGTACAGCATCTTGTGCGGGGCACAGGCAGAAGACAGGATGTCGATCGCTGCATCGGAAGGCGAGCTAGGCTCTGGAGATGATGATTCAGCTGCGCTGCCACCGTCAGGTAGAGTGGCGTTGCCCGATCCAGAGCTGACCGCAATGCTTTCATGGGCTGCTGAGAGTGTCGGGCTGCACTTGAGGCCTCCTCCTTCTCCCGAACGCTAGAGGTTGGATGATTGGTTCCTGGAGGCGCAGGCCGGGCGCCAGCAGCCGCCTCCGGTTCCATTCTTTCCGGAAGTGCATGAGGAGGTTACTAAGTTTTGGAAGGCACCTTTTTCTGCCCGAAACAGACTGTGCCCGCTCCGTCCGCTACCACGCAACCCTCGACGCTGGGGGGGCGTCCCAATGTTAATTTGACACCCTCCCTCCGGTTGACGGCGCGCGATTGCCATGCAGCTCTGCCCGCAAAGCGCCGCCGTCTGGAGAGGTAGTCCACGCCTTCCGTTCAGGGCCTGTAAGTTCTCTTCCGCTCTGACGGCTAAGGCTTACAGTGCTGCTGGTCAGGCCGCTTCCGCCCTGCACGCCATTGCCCTCCTGCAAGTCCACCAGGCCAAATTGTTGAAGCAGTTGCACGAGGGTGGTGTTGACTCAGGTGTGCTGCAGGAACTGCTCACGGCGATGGACCTCGCGCTGAGGGCGACGAAAGTCACGGCGCGGGCCCTGGGTCAGTCGATGTCCACATTGGTGGTCCAGGAGCGCTACCTATGGCTGACCTTGGCGGATATGTTGGAGGCCGACAAGCATCGCTTCCTGGGCTCCCTGATCTCCCAGGCCGGCCTATTCTGCGAAGCGTTGGAGGGCTCTGCCCAACAGTTCTCCTCCGCACAGAAGCAGACGGAGGCTTCCGACCCCAGCCCATCCCCCCGTGGCCGGTCTGCTGCTGTCCGCACCCCCCCCGCCGGTCTGCATGCCCTCTGTCTGCTCATCGCGTAGGCGCCCTCGGCTGCGGCCCTTCCCACCTCGTCCGGCGCGGCCTCAACGGCGCCTTTCTCACGGCCGCAGCGCGGATCCTTGCCCCGGAAACGCGCAGCCCGCCTCCCGCCCCTGCCAAGCCCGAATCGTCAAAGCCGGCGCGTGTCCCTGAGACCGGGCGACCCGGAGGCCCTTGGATCCGCTCTGTTCAGGAGAGGGACCGCACCATCCTTCCCCCTGAGGAGGGGCCGGGGTGGAGATCCCTATTGTTCCCTTTTGTTTTTGTTCCGCCCTTGGTACCCCCAGTGGGATCACAACTTTCACTAAAAAGCTTTCCTTTGCCTCCGGAGGTCCCAAGAGGCGAGGACGCGGCGCGCGACCCAGTCTCCACATGGTCGACCCCCTCTCCTTTCGCTGGTGGGCAGCAGGGTTCGGTTCAGGGATGCTACGCCTCCTCACGAGCCCCCTGCGCAGCAGTGGAGCCAGGTAAGTGGCGCGATGCGCACTCAGACCCCACTCTGGGACTCTCTGCCTTCGGGGGTGGGTCCCTGTGTTCCACTTCGCTGCCCCACTGCGGGTACGTCGGTGGTTTCCCTGGTCCTGCTTGTTCGGTCGCTGGGGGCCTGGTTAGCGCTCCCCAGGCCGTCTCGCTGGCTCTTGAGAACCATCAGACTCGGCTATGCGATTCAGTTCGCTCTGCGCCCTCCCAAGTTCAGGGGCATTCGTTTCACCTCTGTGCCGGACAAGGATGCTCCCATCTTGCGTGCAGAGATCGCGGTCCTGCAAGCGAAGGACGCGATACAGCCGGTCCCTCCAGCCCGAGATGAGGTCGGGCTTCTACAGCCCCTACTTCATTGTACCCAAGAAAGGTGGTGGGTTGAGACCTATCTTGGACCTGCTCGTCGTGAACCGGGCCCTTCACCAGCTCCCGTTCAGGATGTTGACGCATAAACGCATCTTTCAATGCATCTGTCCTTTCGACTGGTTCGCAGCGGTCGACCTCAAGGACACGTACTTTCATGTCTCGATTCTCCCTCAACACAGACCGTTTTTGTCTTCCTTCTTTCTTTCTTCTTCTCTCTCTCCGCTTTGGCATTCGAAGGGCTAGCATATCAGACAAGGCCTCCCCTTCGGCTAAAAATCCCTGTTCGCCATTTCCCCCCCGGGTCTTCACCAATGTCGTGGAGGCAGCCCTCGTTCCATTTGAGGGAAGCGGGCATTCGCGTTCTCATTTACCTCGACGACTGGCTCATACTGGCCCAGTCCCGAGCGCAGTTGTGCGAACACAGGGACATGGTGCTCAGTCACCTCAGCCGATTGGGGCTTCGGGTCAACTGGGAAAAGAGCAAACTCTCTCCGGTGCAGAGGATCTCTTTTCTCGGCATGGAGCTGGACTCGGTCAACCTCTCGGCACGTCTCTCAGTAGAGCGTGCACATTCGATGCTGAACTGCCTGGGGTCCTTCAGTGCAAGACAGCGGTTCCACTGAAACATTTTCAGAGGCTCCTGGGGCATATGGCAGCCGCTGTCACGCCTCTCGGGTTGCTTCATATGAGACCTCTTCAGCATTGGCTTCACGACCGGGTCCAGAGATGGGCATGGCGACACGGCACATACCGGGTTTCTGTTACCCCGTTCTGCCGTCCGACCGTCAGCCCGTGGACAGATCTTGCCTTTCTTCGTACAGGGGTGTCCCTTGGGCAAGTATCCCGGCATGTTGTTGTGTCAACAGATGCCTCCGCCAGGGGCTGGGGTGCCATGTGCAGTGGGGATGCAGCTGCGGGGCTCTGGTCGGGGCCCTGGCTGCAGTGGCATATCAACTGCCTCTAGTTGCAGGCAGTATGGCTGGCTCTGCGCCGCTTTAAATCGCTGCTACACGACAAGCACGTCTGGTCCGTACGGACAGCACTGCGACTGTTGCGTACATCAACCACCAGGGCGGTCTACGCTCCCGTCGCATGTCGCAACTCGCCCGCCATCTCCTCCTCTGGAGTCAGAAGCATCTGAGGTCGCTTTGTGCCGTTCATATCCCAGGTGAGCTCAATTGTGCAGCCGACGAGCTCTCATGTCAGCCTGCCCTTCCGGGAGAATGGCAACTCCACCCCAAGACAGTCCAGCTGATTTGGAGACGCCTTGGGGACGCTCAGGTAGACCTGTTTACCTCCCCGGACACGTCCCATTGCCAGTGGTTTTACTCCCTGGCCGAGGAACCCCTTCGCACTTACGCTACGCGTGCAGCTGGCCGCGGGGCCTTCGCATGTATGCGTTTTCCCCAGTGAGCCTTCTCGCGCAGACACTGTGCAAGGTCAGGGAGGACGAGGAGCAGGTCCTCTTGGTGGCGCCATACTGGCCCAGTCGGACTTGGTTCCCCGAACTGATGCTCCTCGCGACAGCCCCTCCTTGGCGAATTCCTCTTAGGAGTGATCTCCTTTCTCAGAGAGGGGGCACCCTCTTGCACCCGCGTCCAGACTTGTGGAATCTCTACTTGTGGTCCCTGGACGGGACGCGGATGTTCTAGGTGGGCTACCTCCAGCGGTTGTAAACACCATCGCTTCAGCTAGAGCTCCGTCTACCAGACACGCTTACAGGCTTAAGGTGAACTTGTTCGTCGTTTGGTGCTCTTCCCGCCTGGAAGACCCCGTAGATGCCCGATCGCAGTCGTGCTTTCTTTCCAGCAGATGGGTTGGATCGAAGGCTGTCTCCCTCCACCCTGAACGTGTATGTTGCCGCCATTGCCGCACAACACGATGCAGTAGACGGTAAGTCTCTAGGGCAGCACGACCTGATCATCAGGTTTCTCAGAGGGGCGAGGAGGCTGAATCCTCCGCGCCCTCACCTTTTACCCTCTTGGGATCTCCCCTCGGTCTTCATGGCCCTGAAGGAGGAGCCCTTCGAGCCTCTGCAGTCAGTAGAGCTTAAGGGTCTGTCATTAAAGACAGCGCTCCTCACCGCATTGGCCTCGGTCAAGAGGGTAGGGGACCTGCAAGCATTCTCGGTCGACGATTCGTGCCTAGAATTCGGGACGGTTAACTCTCACGTTGTCCTGAGACCCCGCCCGGATATGTGCCCAAAGTTCCCACCACGCCTTTCAGGGATCCGGTGGTGAACTTGCAAGCGCTGCCCCAGGAGGAGGCAAACCCAGCCATTGCTCTGCTCTGTCCCGTTCGCGCTCTGCGCATTACGTGGACTGTTCGCGGAGCTTCAGGACCTCAGACCAGCTTTTTGTCTGCTTTGGAGGTCAGCAGAAGGAAAGGCTGTCTCCAAACAAAGACTTGCCCACTGGTTAGTGGAGGCTATAGTCTTGGCATACCAGGCCCAACGTTTACCGTGCCCCCTCGGAGTGAGAGCTCACTCTACGAGAGGAGTGGCATCTTCTTGGGCATTGGTGCGGGGGCGCCTCGATAGCAGACATCTGTAGAGCTGCCGGCTGGGCTACGCCTAACACGTTTGCGAGATTCTATAATCTGTGTAGAGCCCGTGTCCTCTCGTGTACTTGTCTCAGGTAGGCAGTAACACCGGACCTTCTCGGTGTCGATCACGCTTGCTGCGCAATTCCCCTCTAAGGACCGGATATGTGCGCTTTTGTGCTCATCAATCAGTTCCCCATGGCGAACCCTGGTGGAGTCCCTCCCGCACCCTCGGCGGTCAGGCGTGGTGGAGTGCCAGACGCCAGGCTCAGCACTCGTTTGCATGCCCAAGGTCAGCCCTTGTGCCTGGCTAGGTGCCCGTGTGTAGTGATTCCCCCTTCGTGTGATCCCACATGTGTATTCTTCCACGGTACGGCTCCCTCACGGTAAGCCCGTGTCTTTCCCTGTCAGTCGTTCACTGCCATCTCTGCTGTGTATTGATCTCACCCCAGGCGGGTTGAGTCCACCACAGAGACTTCCATATGTAGTACTGCCCTGGGCCATTCCATATGTGTAATTCCACATGTTACCTCCATACTTGCGGGAGTGGCTTCCGTAGCGTCCCAACTGGTTACGCTTTCCCAGTGTTATCCAATGCCCCACTGTATGGAACAGCAGTGGCTGACACCTCTGCCTAGCCGCTGTCCTATCTTCCGCCCCAACTGGTGTTGGGGGACTTGCCAGCATCCGCAGGGCACTGGAGGGGGTCAGCAATAGTGTCGTTTTCCATACAGATCCCAATTCGTCAATCACGACTGACGTAACGTAGAACGTGACTGACTAAATGGGAACGTCTAGGTTACTTGTGTAACCCGCGTTCCCTGAAGGAGGGAACAGAGACGTTAAGTCCCGTCACCACAGTTGCTGTACCACCCGCTGTCCGCCTGGGGCACTAGTCTCGGCTCCTCAAGCTGAAAAACTGATGTGCTTTGACACGCTCCTCCTTTTTATACCCGCCTGGCGGGCGGGGTGCGTGTGGCGAAGCACGCACGCCAACTGTCATTGGCTTGTTTAGTTAACACTCGAAGGTGATTGGGCTCTCGGGCGAGATCCCAATTCGTCAGTCACTGACGTATTGTCTCCGTTCCCTCCTTCAGGGAACGAGGGTTACACAAGTAACCTAGACGTTTCTGCTATTGGGGTTGTCAGATGCTTACACTAAAACACGGCAATGCATTTGCTTCTCAGTGCTTTTCTGCCTGTGCCACCCTCATCTTGTTGAGAATTCTCCCTTAAGCCCCCTGACGGACTGTAAAATTAGAAGTTCAACCTATTGAATTGCAGTTAATAATTCATGACATAATTTTGCTTTATCTCAGGGACTTGATACATGAGTCAGAGGCTCCCATTTATCAGGCTGCCATAACCTTTTAAAGCATAATGAATTGCATGCAGTTGATTTGTTGATGTTGAAAGGTTGAACTGGGCCACACTGCTTGAGAGAAAAGTGCCTGCACAAATAATGTTTGGGTTAATGTTGGCATTTACTGCTGATTCCTCAAACGTTCAACATCACCTGTCTCACCATGCACGTGTGTGTTCAACAGTGTGGCATGCTTTCTGTCACTCAAAGGGACTTGCTATGCAGTGAGGTGTCTCAGATCTGGTGCTGTTTAGCAAACAACTGAGGATCGTGACCTTTACTATAGCTGATAGGAGTAGATCAGTGGGCGTGTGGTGAACTTCTGACATGTAAATTCATTTAAAAGTGCTACTTGACTTTTACATGCATTCACCTTGCAATAGCAATGGGAAAACAGTACTATAGCATTTATTAAAAAAAAATTTTTTTTTAATTTTTTGCCACATTCAAGCCATGCTGACGTTCTATTTGGAGCTGTTCATATCCTCGAAAATGTGTTCGAATAGTTTAATAACTTTGTTTTCAATGAATATTAACAGCAAAATGAAAAAAAAAACAAAAAAAAAACAAGAAGTTGTGCAAATGCCTTTATTAATAAACTTGTAGTTTAGTTAGATAGTTATTCAACACTGTGCTAGCTACATTAAATTAATAATTCACCTAAACATTTAAATGCACTCATCATCTCGTGGCCATCAGATGTAATGTGTTTTGGTGTCATTCACTGACAGATTTGGAGAAATTTTGCATTACGTTTCTTGCTCACCAAAGGAGCCTCATTATGCTGGATAAACTCAAATAATCCCACCATCCCCTGTATTCTTACGCACATCAAAATCCCCCTACATATTCACATATTGTTTGGACTGTTTTTGCCGATGAGACTAAAATTGATTATTTGCCCTCAACAACAAACAATATGTCTGGTGGAACTCCAATACAGCTTACCATCCAAATAACAGCATTCCTACAGTAAAGCATGGGTGGTAATATCCTCTTATGAGGTGTTTCTCTGCAGCAGGGACTGGAGCACTTGTCAGGATAGAAAAATGGATGGGGAAAAATACTGTCAAATTCTTGAGGAAAATCTGCTGCCCTCTGCGAGAAAGTTGTCAGTGGGAAGAAGGTTTACCTTCCAACGTGATAATGACCCAAAGCACACAGCAAAACTTGGTTGAAGGAGAAAAAGGTGAATGTTCTTGCATGCCCTAGTCAGAGCCCAGACTTAAACCCCCTTAAAAATCTGTGAAATGACTTGAAGACTGCAGTCCACAAACACTCACCATCAAATTGAACTGAGCAGTTCTGCAAAGAAGGGTGGGCAAATATGGCAAAGTCTAGACAGGCAAAGTTAGTGGAGACAGAGACATTTCCCAACAGACTAAAGGCTGTAATTAAAGCAAAAGGTGGTTCAACAAAATACTGACACAAGGGGGTGATCCTTTTTCCAATTCAGTGATTCTGTTTTTTTTTTCTTCTGACCTGGTGGTGCTATTTTTTTCACTTGTATGGTAAAAGGCAAATAAAGCTGGATTAAACAAAACTGTGTCCGTCTTCATTTCAGGCTGCAAAGCAACATGTGATTATTTTAAAGGGGTTGATTCATTTCTATACCCACTGTACCTTTAATTTACTCATCTGGGTGCTCACTAAATAAACAACTCACTCACATATCATGATTTCTATTCATTTCAAGTTCATTTGGAACTGGATGAGACCAAAGGTCACGCTGTTCAAGTTGTTTACTTTGTAATTAGTCAGTGCACTTCCATACAACCAGATTGACCCATTTGGGCCAATTTGTGCACCTGCTGCAAACTTGATATGGCATTGATGGAGCAATCACAGTGATGTGGGAGCACTGCTTGTCACCTGCATTTCACCATGAGCCCCCTCACGTTCACACCATGATTTAGAGCTCAGTGGGAACCTAATGAGCTCAAAAGAAGGCAAAAGAGTCACTGCCTTGCTCTAAAACTTGGTGTCACTGTTGCACAGTGTTACTTCAGAAAAAATAAGTTTTGCACAGTATTTAGTTTCCCATTCTTAATATTTAGATTTTTGCACTGATGATTATCTTCGCACCTGAATTTTCAGTGGTGCCCCTGCCCCCCTGAGTTTTGCACTAACTGTATGACATGCTCTGTTGCCTAGGGAGTAAATGAAAGCCGGTAGATTGTGCATGTCATGTGGAGCTGTGTCAGGATGCATTCCCTCATCCTGCTGCTTTTGCACTGCTGAGAAATGAGCTAAGGCCGTGCATGCGTGTGCGTGTGTTAGTGAACTGGCCTGTTATCTTCCATGATTCAAAGCTTTGTGTTATATTCTCAAGTCTGCTTACCAGGAACACAGTGTTGCCTGCTGCAATGCCCTGAGTCTGTCCAGACTATAGATAACACGCACATACACAGACACGCACACACAAACAAACATGATGAACACAGTCATGTACACCAAGCATTTGGCAGCAGGGCAGTATGACAGCCAGGGAGTGAATGTGTCAAACACAAGCCCTCGTTAATATTTCACCATCTTGAAACCAATGCCTTTGGCAAGCAGTGGCAGGCCACGGCGGTGTGTTTCGTTCCATCTGAATTGTTGATTATGTTATGTTTGAAATCAGTTCAGAGAGTTTTAATGAGGACATCAGAGACGAGAAATTAAGGTTCCAATTAACCACAAGAAAAAAAAAGTTAATGTTTTGTATGATTGTTGTTTACTCGTGACTTACAAGCAAAAGCTGCTCTATCTGCTGCTTTTTTTTTTGTTATCTTAAAAAACATGTCACAATCAAACATGAAATTTTGGCGGAAAATCACAAGTTTACCACATTTTTTTTCATCTACAAACTACTGATTACTGTTCAAAGGATAAGTTCATCCAAAAAAAAAATAAATAAAATAGAAGCAAAAGAATGACTTGTTTATAAATCACAAATTAAATTCACTTCTCTCATGAACCATGTAATGGACATACCATAGAGAAATAATGACTTAAATACCAGCCTGTTTCTCACAAAAAGCCATCATAATGGTTTTAGAATGCTTAAAAATATAACAAACATTGTATTGGCTACTATTATGATACTTTAATGGAGCTTTTTGATCCTTTATGAAGCTTGCATGGAAAAGATCGACTAATGAATTATTCATATTCCACAAAAATCTCCTTTTGTAAATGTCAGGTTTAGAACACCATGAGGTTTAGTAAATGATGACAGAAATGGTATTTAGGTTGAACTATTTCTTTAAAATACTGTAAATGGATATAGTCTGATATGACAGTTCATTACCCCCACTGAATCTATTGCTATAGATGTTGTAATACATGCGGACTAGAGAAGACAATGATGTAAACTGATTTTGAGGCTGACCTGAAGAAAAACAAATGTGTGCTGGGTTTCAAAAGGAATGTATACTTGCGAAGCAGAAATAGCTGGCCTCTCCTAGAAACCCAGAACAAATGTTTGTTTCTTTTTGGCAGAAATAATGATGATGTCTGGAATTACAGAAGCGTTTCTTCTCTGCATTTAATAACCTGCCCAGGGTGCAATTGATTTACTCTACAGATGTATGGGCCCTTTCCGAAATAAATCCAAAAGTTCTAACGGAACTGCAAAAAGTGTTGACTTAGTAAACCACACGCTCATTTTTGAAGCATTACAGTCGAGTTTACTTTGACACCAACCCAGATCAATATTATGTCCTCCAAGAGAACCAGAAGTGCAGGGCCTTGACTTCCACTGAAACTGGAACATCAGAGCAAGCTGGATAAAGCTGGCTTTGCATTTCCCAGACCTGGCTAGAAATTGCTTTTAGATAAAACTTTAAAGACCCGATGTTACATGGGTCAGAAAGGTGACCATGCTTGTTCCATGAAACAGTATTGATTTGTTTTTCAAAGTGTTAGTTGCATTAATATAACTATATTACAAGCAGAGGTTTCAGAGTACAACAGGATTAGCATAGTACCTTTGGTTGCTTGTTACACATCACCATTATAGAGATCCACTGATATAGAGCTGGGACAATATAGTCTCGAAACCTGGAAGAGCATTAGTTCTTCGAGCTACTTTTGGGACTGAATATCTGTTTTAGAATGGCTAAATAAGGACTACAACTACCACAAATATGTGAGTTATTCGCTTGAAAAATCAGACAAGCTTTGTAGCCCTCATGTAGCAATCTGTTACAGTAGCAACAGCGGCTTCAAAATTCACGTTTGAGGTATGAATGTATCAAGTAATGTCAGCCGCAGATATTTTATGAAAAACCATCAACAATTCCTGGGAGAGCTCATAGTGAACAATTTAGTTCACTCCTTGAAACGAATCCATGCAGGATCCAAAAACTTTTAATGGATACTCTATTCAATGCCTGAGAAGAAATTTTCTTCACAATGTATGTCATCCGAAATATGTTATTATTACCAGGTCTGTTTTAATATATATTAATATAGTTTTATTATTAAGGCATGTTTTAATACTTTTACCTATAATAGTATATAACCAAAGATCTTGTGTGTGTGTTTTTTTTAGTTGGCTTATGTTTTGCCTGCTAACCTCTCAGCTAGCTAGTGTTAGCACACCACTAACATACCATATAATGTTTTGCAAACTAACTGCTCAGCTAGCTAGTGTTAGCATACTGCTAACATAACATAGAATAGCTTAGCCTGTACGCTATGCCAGCCACTTTCACTCCACATTATTGCAAGACATTGCAATTATGACTTTTGATCAGGCATCACAAACAGCTCCTGGGGTCCTAGAAAGAGCCAAATCAACAGGGTGGACAGAATTGTGCACGACACCAAATTGTTTGCCCACAAATTGACCAGCTTTATTCCTACAGCTATTTGTAACCAGGGAAATGTATTAGAATATTAGAAATCTAACGTAATATTCAAAGCTGACCCATATTCTGAAAGCAAGTTGGGAAATTTAGATATCATAGGAATGTGCTGCACTGTAATAATAGAACCAGTGGCTGTCATTTAGATTACAGAAACAATAATGATTTCTCTCATCTTGTTTCCTGTTTATACATTTATTGAAAGCATTTTATGCAAATTCTTCAATGTTAACCTCCCGTCAATCCACATGACCTCCTCCCGTGTTAACTAACTGCTTAATAACTGAAGAGGGGACATTTCAAGTGAGATATAACTTGATATACATACACAAATAGTGGGTCATTTGGACAAATTAAACCTGTTTACTTGACCGATTTTCCTAAATTAGTCTAATTTAGATGGATTGTGGGAGTCTGAAGACAAATCCCCTTAAGAGTAATTAATAATTCTTGACATGGCCTCATGTTTTTTTTTTTTCTTTAATGAAGTTCATCAAACTTTACCCTCATGTTCCACTTTCACTAAGCCTTCAGACAGCCTGATAAATGACTTCTCGGTGGGTGGAAAAGCTACATTTTACACTTCAGATCAGGCATAATGTCAGGGCACATTTCCTCACTAACACTTGTTCTGCGTGAGGAAGCTCAGAGCTAATGAAAAGTGACCACGGTCTTACCTCAGAGGGAGCAAAAAAGGCAGGAGTGGAACCAACTCCGCCCAAATGTAATCTAAAAACAATTTCCCTATTTCCCTGGTGCTCCCTCTACTCACTAAGTCTGCTTGATGGGAGCAGACAGTGGTTAAGAAAAATATTATTTTGGCCCGAGAGCAGATCTACTCAGGGAATACTGTTGATTACGGTTCTGAAAATATTAGCACTTTTTTTTTCTTTGTAGTAGCACTACTTTCTCTGCATCTCTGCTAATTCTGCATCATTGAAGTTCTAATTGCAGACACAATATCAAGCTTAATCAAAATTCTGATTGCAAAGTCCAAATTAGACACCGAACCAATTCTAATTCTGCACAGCAAGGATTCCAGGGGTATAATTTACAATAATCGCAGGCTGCCAAAGTACTGGATCAGTAGCTTTCAAAGACATCTCATCTTCCTGATGACAAGCTCTTTTTGTTTTTTTAGTCCTGCATTATGTACGCCATGATTTATTCACCCAAGGTACCCATCCATTTTAGCTCGACACACCTGATAGAACAATCCAAATAAAAATGGCAGCTAAATGAATCATACAACAGCTCAGATAATTAATTAGCCGACTTGAAGTTATTATAGCAATCTGTGAGAAGTGAATTCAACCAAATTTGCACATTATTATCACGGATATAATCTAGTCAACTTGATTGCATTGAAGCATTGCTTGGGGGGGGTTTGGGGGGGATAAACCCCTGAATAATTAGGTTGATAATTAAACATTAATACAAATTATTATCATTGTAATATTTCGTCTCTTGGGCTTCCTTCTTTTTCATGCATATAAATTAAAAGCTTTGGGAAAGAAGGAGACAACAGTCACAAAAATCTGCTGTATTTTTAAAGACTTTCGAAAAAAGAAACAGCAAGCAAGAAATCCATTTCCTCCGAGCACAGGCATCGGGAAACATTCAATTTCATTCACCATTGATGTATTTAAATCCAACAAGCTACAAACTCAGATAAGAGAAACTCTCAGCACTTCTTCTCTGTTTAAGTTTTTATATTAATTCAGGGTTGCTGATTAAACAGCAGAGCTATAGGAAAATTTATATGCATCGTAGATGGAACATATGGCTACATGAGTGTTTGTTTATGCATGCGTCTTCTTATTTATTAAATTTATACCACAAATCAATTCAAGTCTTTCTGGCTTGCAGTTTATGCAGTAATATATGGATGTCATTTATTCATATGTGATGTGTGCTCTCTGGCACATGGGCTCAAACAAACACTTACTTCCTGTAGGAGGTACAAAGGCCCTGAAACACAAAGCCGGTTTATGTCAGAAGTTATACTCAGCAGGTATGGGTCTCTGCACGGGTCTCAAAGTTGCGAGCATGACAAAATGAGGGGGTGTGATGAAAGGTTTCTTTTATCAGTGGACAAAGGTTCTTGCTGGGACCTGTGCGGACAAAGAAACTGAGAATCACAACAATGCTAATTCCTTTGGGCGTGGAATTAAACAAATGGTTGTAACATTTCCTGTCTACACAAATTATATGCTTTTTATTTTTTTCCTGTTTATAGTATGAAAACAAAATTATAAACGCAACACTTTTGTTTTTGCCCCCATTTGTCATGAGCTGAACTCAAAGATCTAAGACTTTTTCTATGTACACAAAAGGCCTATTTCTCTCAAATATTGTTCACAAATCTGTCTAAATCTGTGTTAGTGAGCACTTCTCCTTTGCCGAGTTAATCCATCCACCTCACAGGTGTGGAAATACCAAGATGCTGATTAGACAGCGTGATTATTGCACAGGTGTGCCTTAGGCTGGCCACAATAAAAGGCCACTCTAAAATATGAAGTTTTATCACACAACACAATGCCACAGATGTCGCAAGTTTTGAGGGAGGGTGCAATTTGCATGCTGACTGCAGGAATGTCCACCAGAGCTGTTGCCCGTGAATTTAATGGTCATTTTTCTACCATAAGCAGTCTCCAAAGGCATTTCAGAGAATTTGGCAGTACATCCAACCGGCCTCACAACCGCAGACCACGTGTAACCACACCAGCCCAGGACCTCCACATCCAGCATCTTCACCTCCAAAGATCATCTGAGACCAGCCACCTGGACAGCTGCAACAATCGGTTTGCATAAACAAATAATTTCTGCACAAACTGTCAGAAAACATCTCAGGAAAGCTCATCTGCATGCTCGCCGTCCTCATCAGGGTCTCGACCTGACTGCATTTCGTCGTCTTAACCGACTTGAGTGGGCAAATGCTCACATTCGCTGGCGTCTGGCACTTTGGAGAGGTGTTCTCTTCACGGATGAATCCCGGTTTTCACTGTACAGGGCAGATGGCAGACAGCGTGTATGGCGTTGTGTGGGTGAGCGGTTTGCTGATGTCAACGTTGTGGATTGAGTGGGCCCATGGTGGAGGTGGGGTTATGGTATGGGCAGGCGTATGTTATGGACAACGAACACAGGTGCATTTTATTGATGGCATTTTGAATGCACAGAGATACCGTGATGAGATCCTGAGGCCCATTGTTGTGCCATTCATCCACAACCATCACCTCATGTTGCAGCATGATAATGCACGGCCCCATGTTGCAAGGATCTGTACACAATTCCTGGAAGCTGAAAACATCCCAGTTCTTGCATGGCCAGCATACTCACCAGACATGTCACCCACTGAGCATGTTTGGGATGCTCTGGATCGGCGTATACGACAGCGTGTTCCAGTTCCTGCCAATATCCAGCAACTTCGCACAGCCATTGAAGAGGAGTGGACCAACATTTCACAGGCCACAATCAACAACGCGAAGGAGATGTGTTGCACTGCGTGAGGCAAATGGTGGTCACACCAGATACTGGTGGTTTTCGGACCCCCCCGGACCCCCATTACAGTAAAACTGCACATTTTAGAGTGCAATTTTTTTTAAGGCACACCTGTGCAATAATCATGGCTGTCTAATCAGCATCTTGATATGCCACACCTGTGAGGTGGATGGATTATCTTGGCAAAGGAGAAGTGCTCACTAACACAGATTTAGACAGATTTGTGAACAATATGTGAGAGAAATAGGCCTTTTGTGTACAAAAGTCTTAGATCTCTGAGTTCAGCTCATGAAAAATGGGGGCAAAAACAAAAGTGTTGCGTTTATAATTTTGTTCAGTGTATAATAATGATATACAGTTATACTGTTTTGTGCAACAAATATATTTACACTGACTGCAAGGTACTGTATATGCGGCTTTTAGTAACATAGTAGAAAGTCACAGAGGCCATGAAAGTCCTATATAAATGCAGAGTGACTTACATTTCATACTGAATTTGTTCAGTTACATTGTATATTTATTTTCTTCTTACAATGAAAATAGTTCTGTCATGACAACTCTTGGAGAGTTTAGCATAGTAATATACATGACAATGTTAATGTATTTGGTATTAGCAGATCAGATATTCTATGCTGCTGAGACTTGCTACTGGTAACATATTCACAGACATGCTGCTGTGAGCATGTAAGAAATACTGCATCTGCACATATAACATATATGAATAACTGCCAAACATAGCATACTTGAATCACCCTGTAGCAGATCTATACAGGTGGAGCTGGGGAAGGTGGGGGTTTCTGAAGCGTGCTGCAACTGCAACAAAAGCGTAGCCAGTATTGATGTGAGCCAGCAAAAGGATCATGGGCTGCCTGATGTGAAAGAAACAATCAAATGCACCATGTGCATAAGATGGATTATGACAGATTGATTTCGATAAATCAATAGAATCTAATGTGCATGACAGAACTTTGTATTTCCAAAAGAAGCTGAAGCATCAGTTTCTACATGTCACCAAGCAAAATATAGACTGAAACACAGTACCAGAATGTGAGTGGTGGGACAGAAATTTCTTCTCTAAAAATACAGCGTTCTATAATCACTCCACTCCAGCTGAACTTGGATCTTTGCCAACTCTCCCACGTCAATAGAGACATGAAATCAAATTTCTTAAAAACAGTCAGTGGAACCCTAGTTGTTGCTTAGCGACATTTGTGTCATGATCAACACATTATTGGATGACATGATGTATTGTCAACCTTTGTAAAGTTTACTTGAGTCCTACTTAAGTGGGTCAAAAGTTCTGTTCAAATGGCATTTAATATAAATTTAAACTATAATAGGCCTACATTTACTTTGATTGCAATTAACAAGCAATTAAGTGTTCGAGAACTTTACATTTGGGTCACACTTCAGAAAAGTCATTGTCATTAAAAATCTTCATAAAAATGCTATATATCAGGATGTGCTATCAACACTATACAGAGGTAAAATTTAGGGGCTGTATCTGAAATCATGCTTCCTTAAAACATAGTATGTGAAAAAGTATGTGAAAAAGTAGTACAGTATATCCAAATTCACTGTATTCATAACAGTAAGTGAAAAGTTCCTGGATGACTTACTATTTCCAGCAAGATTCTGAAGTGTTATGCACACTTTGCTATGCCATGAGGCCATTGGGGAGAGATTTTGTGAATGGAAATAAAGTGAAGCAGCTCATGCTGGAAGGTCACATGACAATGAAATAATGACAAATGTAGTACATCTGGATTACAATCATATTACATAGAAAACACTTTTTTTAACAGCCATGAAGTAATTACTTATTCAAAAGAAGCACCAATTCAGAGAGTATGCAATTTTGGACATAGCCAAGGTGTGCAGGCTTATATTTGTTTCAGCATTGCAATAAGTACTGTGATTGACACAACCAGTGAAATCTTTAGAATCGGCAGGGTGGGGTTTGTACTAAAAAAAAAGAATAAAAAAAAAATCACACACTGCAAAATGGCTCCATATACACTGGAAAATTACAGGCCTAAAATTGCTATGTAAGCAATACTTATGCTCCAGTCTGTGTAGTTAGCCAGCTAAAAACATTTATTTTTATTTCAATAATTACTAGTCATATTAAGTACTTGTAGATTACATTTTACTTTTAATGTGAGAGGGACAATAAAACATTTAGCTTCTTCGATAGTTTTGATTAATACTGTATTTTACCATATTTCAGATCAAACAAAAACTGCAATACTATAGACCATTAAGAAGATGGCTAAATTTGCTTACTACCCACCACCTTGTCATCAACAGCTTTCACTGCCAACTGCAATGATATTTTGCCACGCACCTTTCAACCTGCCCACTACGACCTGCAGAGATCCCTGTACCCGACTCAGAGAAATGTATGATTCACACAACAGGTCGCTGACGACACCACAGGAGTCAGGGGGGCTGTTTGGCCCTGATAAGGCATGATTTAGACTGTACAATGGTGACCCTGCTGAAGACAGAGAGAGAATTAGTGTGCTTGGGAAAACCGAGCAGCGTTAATCTCTTTGAATTATATTCCCCTTCCTGCATGCATTCGTGTCTTCACAATGCCATCCAAAAAGAAACCATTTGTAATAATTTCCCTATTTCTCGTAATTGCGCTGCTCCGGGTATCCAGGGAGACAGAAATGAACTGTGAAATGGATTAGTCAGTGTGCTTCAGTTGTTCAAGTCAATTGGATTGAGGGAATTTCTTTCTGTCTACGTCTGATTACGTTTGAAAGGAATGAACTTTATTGCCCCCACACAGGTAGTTTCCTTCCGTAAAGACGTTGCACTTATGGCCAGAGGAAAGGCAGGGTTTGGCAGTTGTCCATGGACGGAAGCGTACCTCTTGCGTTAAGAACCTGAGAGAGAGAACGAGAGGCAGCATTGGTAGGGTTTGCTCGGTTAGGTTTCCCCCCTGCATCCATCAATCTTCCTCAGCTCGCAGACGCTCGGCGGGATTAGATTCCTGGGGCAGAAAGGGCCGGCGCTGAAATATGGCCGCAGCCACGCCAGTGATTAACAGCGGCTGTGGATATGGATGCCGTTAATATTGGCTTAGCACTCTGGGGTAGCCCATTAGTGCTCAAGCGTGTACAACGCCCACTCTGACATGGCTCCAAGTGTCACTCGCTGCAATGCTAAATGCTGTTTCTCATGCTTGAATGAAATTGAACTTGAATTCAAGTTTTCTCACAGCCTAAACACTCAAAACTACAGAGGTTGGGGTTAGGAACAGGTCACGAGGGTCCTAGTTCGTTGTTGGATGTGGTTAACAACTTTATATGGGTTTTTCATATTTTATTGATATTGATATTTCATGCTGTGCTTTAACTGTTAGGCAGTTTGCACTGTAAAAACTTCTTGTAAAAGTTGTATCTTTAAATTCATCTCCAATATGACATTGCCACTACACCCAAACATTTTCAGACAAGCATGTTTGTCCCAATGTTTTTGATTTAGTCAATATAAGTAAATTAATGAATATGATACGCAAAAAAATAAAATGTAAATGATGTATTCATTAAAAATACAATAGTCTTGAAAATATTCTTTAAATTTAGTAAATATAATGTTATGTCATACTCATTATTATTTAGTACAGTTGATCACAAATCACAATATTTAACAAAATATTTAAAAATGGTATATATTAATTGAAGCTTGTATAAATATTACATATTATGTGAAATCATGTGAAAACTGTCCTTGTTGTGAAAACCCTATCTGCCTGAAATAACATTATGAGTACACTATAGTAATGTGTTGTATATGTTGTACAATGGTATTAGTAATAGTAAACGTTAAATTACTATAATCTACTATAATCTATAAACTATAATCTTAAATTATTCATTTGATGTATTTTAGACAGTGTTGGGGGAAAGTTACTTTTTATATTTAAGTAACTAATTATGTTACTTTGTTATCTTTTATGGAAAGTAATGCGTTACGTCACTTTTGCGTTACTGGGCAGGGCTTGCTTGTTTGTTTTTAATGTAAAAAGTTCTATTTTTGGCAAATGTAAAAGCCCTTTTACACAAAAAGTGAAATGAATAAGCCCCAGGCTGAAGGAAATGTAAGTTCATGTCTGAGCAGGAGCAAATGTTGCAATGTTACAAACACAAATGTTATTTTTATCTAAAGCCATCTTTGCTTATTAGTGGTTGAATTGGATCATCAAAGGTCAACAGCAAATAAATTGGTTAATAAAATGGGATTACATGGCCAACATAAAGGACATTTGTGTTATTTAACATTTAATTATTGCAATTGTTTTTATTAATTTAGAGGAACACTGATTCTGTTTTTTCTGCAAGTGAGATGAGTAAATGCATGTTTACATTTAGTCTAGAACTGCAGTAAAAATCACATTTATACAGTGCACACAACGCCTCTGCACTTACTCCCAATTTCTCTCAACATGGGGACAAGAAAGCTGTCAGTAAATAAATGGGAAAACAAAGTAACTGGCATTACTTATTTGCAAAAAGTAACTCAAATTTTCTTTTAAATTAAAAAGTAATGTGTTACTTTAATAGTTTCTTAAAAAGTAACATGTTTTAGTAGTTGTATTCACAGCATGACTGAAACAAAATTACTAATTATATCTCATCTTCAAGATGTTTCTTTTTTAGTGATAATGATGGTACATCTTGTCTCATCTTCATTATAATTGATGAAAAAAAAAACATTTTGGTCAATAATTTTGCTGCCAAGATGAACACTGCTTTTGTTGTTGCATAACACTGTTTTTTGAGCATCTATGAGCATTGCATTTTTAAGACACTTTGTCAACTTCTGATAATGACTCTCAAGCATCTCTATTTTTATTTGACATATACATTATCTTGCATTGGTAACAAGCCTCCACAAGCTTTCATGTTTGTGGTTGCCAGATATCAAGAGTGTAAATCCCCTAATCATCCCCCATCAGAGATATTTTGCTCAAACGAAAGTAATTCAGACAGTCTGTTTACCTTCATGCAGCCGTTTGCAGCAACTAAATCTGCAAGCAAACCTCAGTGATGAACTGTAATAAATTTCAGACAACATAAATCTCATTTATATTGTTTGCAATTGTGGTTGCTAAATAAATACACACAATCTTTATGCCATAATACAAAATCATTGATGTTGTTTTAATTGAAAAACAATAACATAATTTGACATTTTTGGAGTTAAAATTAGGAATTTCACTGGTTTAGATTTTGAGAAAAGCTTCTTGTTGTACCTTGTTTTGTGACATATGCTGGACTTCTCATTTCACTTGAATGTACGTCACAATACGGAAGAAAAGATCTGTCGGTACTCCAGTTGCACCATGACTTTAAGACCTAGTCAGTTTCAAAACATTTTTTTTACACCCCTGTTCAACTTTGAATTCAATCAGATGTGTGAAAGACTCATATGCTCACAGATGCAAAAGTTACTTGAATGTCATCCCCTCTTTTGACTTGCAACATTGTTCAAGTTCAGTTTATTTATATAGCACTTATAAAACAGCCACACGACTGACCAAAGTGCTATACAGAGATTTAGAAAAAGGAAGTAAAGTGAAAGATATACAATCTTGTGTCGTTTTATCAGCTATCAGTTCATGTTTGACGATCTGTGCCTGCTCCCTGCTTTGGCAATGATAAAGAACCGGCAATGTTTGCAGCCTCTAGGATAACAATTTCATTAACGGAGGCAGCCATGTAAACAATCTTATTGGTGGCCAATCCATTTTCCTAATTGCTAAAGCCTTCATTAGGACGTTTTATCTGGTCCAGTTGCAATTCTGAAAATGTTAATGGACGTTATTATGCTATTATGGTAATGGGCATTACTCTTACATAAAAAATACATTACAACATTTTCCACATTCAACTAGGCAACAAACAAGGAAGAGACAAATTGTGGCTGGCAGCGAATGAGACGCTGGCATTATTCAGCTGCTGAAACTGTGGATAATTAACAGGTAGGTATGATTTGTTGCTGTCATAGCAGGAATGCGCTCATCTGCGTAATCAAGATCTTCACTCTGGTCTCAGTGGTTTTGTCGTTAAGTAGTGCGATATCATAGTGCTCTCTCTTTCTCCAAACCCTCTCTGCCCTCTTCAAAGGAGTGAGCAGTAGCCCTATTGTGGATCCATGCCCATGGTGCACCATGTCTAACCTGATTATCACTTGAGCTCAATTATCAGGTCACCCGCTGAGTGTGTTACTGCTGGATTATGGTTTAATGAGCTTACCTATAGGAGTTCGCACAAAAAGTGTCACCCCAATTACATACAATCTTACATTCTGATGTACCTTCTCAGATGGGAGAGATAGGGATTAAAAGACTCAGCCTTTTTCCAGTGCAGAACTGCCAATGCTAGAAACATAACCTACCATACCCATCATCCCCCACTCCTCTGCCCATCTCGACCTTCCCCCACTATCCCACACACTCCCGACGCCTAAAGAATAACACTCCATCTTGATTGCATTCTTATGTGAGACAATCAACAGGAATAGACAGGGCTTTTTCTTTATGTTTCTTATTCCTGCCACGTTTTTCTCACCTCACCCTGATCACAATGGCTAATGAACAATCTCACCAAGTGACTAACAAGCCCATTTCAGCAGCTGGTCTGAAAAGAGCTTTCACTCAGCCAATGAACAATGGCTCAAAGAAAAGCAGCGAGTGGCAACCAGCCACTTTACGCCATATCAGCATTTTTAATAAAGCATTGAAATATAATGGACTTTGACAAGAACATTCTAACATTCATAGTCGAAGTCATGCCGATAAAAGAAAAAGCCACCCGACTCCATTGCTATAATGCACGGTATTGATACCAAATGGCCCCCTGGGGGTGAGTGAAAGAGGGATCTAAGAGAGATGGATGGTGGCGTCTTGTCACTGATGGACTTCCAGTAAATATGACATTAGAGCACAGAGCGTGTATTAGTACCAGTAAAAGCTGATACATTAAAGGACTGAAGATGCATTAATTGAGACGTTCACAGTTAAAACCATCAGACATGAACTGCATTAGGACTGGGAAACGTTAAAGAGCTATAACTGGGAGAGATGCTATGCTTCTGTGAATACATGCCCCACACATTTCCAATATTTATTTCACATTGAGTTATTAGAGGAATCATGGAGATGTATCATGACCTCATAAAACTACTAGAGAAACCAACAGAACAATAAAATTCATTGGTCTGTATAGTTTCATTTTGGAATATCTTGCACTGTTTTTGCCAATAAATCAATAGGTTGAATGGAAAGGTACAGAATGTCTCTACAAAGGGCTTAATAAATGTAACAGTGTGGGCAGTGCACTTAGATGGCCTAATAAATGCCATAGTGGGAACAGTGTGCTTGCATAACCCAGCAAATGATCTTTGGTTTTGTTTCAAGAAAGTTTAGTAGAAGCCAAAAAGCTATTAGAGAATAGCAGAAAAAACATTCCTTAAGCTTTCTGAATTAAATAGGTTTGCTTAACATATTGTATATAGAATGTTCCTAGAATGTAAGCAATCAGATTACCAATAAAACTGGCATATTAAATTTGTTTCCATAAAAAGCATCAAAGAGCCTGTTTGGATAGATAAATAATAATAGCGTGTTCAATTATATGCCTTGAAAGCACGATAAAGTGAATAAAAGAAAACAAGTTATCATTGAGATTACATATTATTTTAATAATTGTGACTTAATTAAAAAATGAATTATCAAGCATAAAAATAAATTTTTTTTGAGGTTGTGTTAAAATTCAGTTTTACTCAGAATTTGTACATGCATTATTGGCTATATGGTTATGAGGCTTTTGGGTCTAGGAATAATATTTCACTCTTTAGTGCTCTTCTCTGTCTCATTCTTGCAGTGTCAACCTGCATAGCAACCTACCAACTCGGAGAAAGTCAGAGGATACACGACCCATGGCACCTGCTCCCATCTGCCATATATTTGCATTGCAAAAAAGCTCATACTGCAGCATGAGAATGTTATCAAATGTTATCAAATGTAGTTGTTAACATGGCTCACTTTCATACAAATGTGAACAGAAATCAGTGTATAATGATTTAAAACGTGTCTTGATGTGTATTTTAGTTTCTAGATAGTAAATATCTAGATGTCAAGGATACAAATATAATATATAAACAAAGATATCATACTGTCAGTAATAGGACCTTAGAAATCCTTGCAGCCATTTGATTGTTTTAAATGACATTTAGCTGTGTTTCAGCAGTTGATGGATGGTTTGTCTTTTGCAAATGAAAAGTTTGCCCAAATCATACCGACAGCTTTCGTCGGTATGCTTTGAGAACAGAGGGAGACAGTGCAGTATTCATCTCTGTCACTTGTGAACTGTTGACTGACATCCTGTGGTCTGGCTTAAGACTAACAGGTACTAACTGTGACAGGTGAACTGAAGTTGCTCCCTGTAGAAAAGGCACAGAGGACCTGAGGACACAAGATATAGATGACAGCTTTCTTTTCAAAAATACTTTTCTGAAAATATATCATTGCTTATATCATTTTTCTCATTTTTTCGATATCATTGCAACAATTGCAAACTGTAGATAAATTTTTCACCCACCATTACATCAAATTGAATTGCATTGTACTGCTGGTATAGCTATCCAAGTGGAAATGAGTTTTCACTACTTTGCAAGTGATTTATTTTTTTATTTTTTTTTATATAAATTTAAAGTCTAAAGTATGTTTTATTTCTTAGTTGTAACTAAGAACCTCATTTTTGACGTTAACGATTTCTATATGCCACCATCCAAATACCTATAATCTACGCAATAATGAACTCACTGACACTGATTTTCTCAGGTTGCAGGGATGATTATTCACTTATTTTGCTCAAGATGTTTCTCAAACATTGCCATGGTTTATGAAGCTAGCAGCTACACAGTTAGCAGCAGACGGTGGACATAATACGTCTAATTGTCAGTCCTACATTATGTGCAGTGCTCAGAAAATTGTTTTGATGGAGCCAGCATCTTTTTCAAGAAGCTGAAATCCTTTTATATTGACAGAATCTGTGTGCCAAAGCAACAGGCAAGAAAGTGATTTAGACCTCTGGCAACAAAATTGTCCAAAACATATTTGCAATGTTATTTTCAATGGAAACATTCATAAACTTTAATATCTTCATTATATTTATCAAAGTAGTAAATGCTGTGGTGACAATAATATGTGATTAAGACAGGAATAAAATGTCATTTAAAAATCTGAATATCGCAACCTCACTTTAGTTGTAATATGGACAAGATGGGCTATACCTCAGCAAATGAGTCAAAAGTCCAAATATGCAAATTATTGTTTTATCTAACAGTGGTAGCATTTGTTTTAATTGTTATAAATCTACTCAATATATACACTACCTCTGAACGGCTTGGAAAAGGTTTTTATTTTTAAAAAAAAGAAAATTATACTTTTATTCAGCAAGGACACAATAAATTTATCAGAAGTGACATTCATTTGTCAAAAGTTACAGACACTTGTAGTATTGTAATGCAAAAGATTTCTATTTAAATAAATGCTGTTCTTTTGAAACTTCTATTTATCAAAGAATCCTGGGGAAAAAAATTAAGGTATCCTCAAAAATATTAAGCAGCACAAATGTTTTCTATAGTACATTGATAATAAGAACTGTTTCTTGAGTGGCAATGATACTTATGCAGATTATGTGACATGAAGAATGGAGTAATGTGCTGAACAATTCAGCTTTGCCATCACAGGAATAAATCAAATTTTAAATATATTAAAATAAAAATAAATTTCACAATATTACTGTTTTTACGGTAATTTGATCAAATAATTGCAGACTAGACTTTTACTTAAGTAAAATCTTCTGACCCCAAATTTTGAACCTTAGTGTATATTCGCAATAATTGTTGGGCAAATCAATGTTGGTTTCACAATGATTTAATCTACCTTTCAAGGTGTTGATCTACCTAAAATCGGTTTCTATTCTACACACGTGACGTTTGCCGTATGAACGTTTTTTCAATGAACTGAAACTTTTTTTCTAGCAAAGATGGTGGAAATTTTCAAATTAATTTTTTTTTGTAGCCAAGACTTTAAGGGTTTGTGCCTACACAGAAATGGACTTATACAGAAAATAAACCAACACTGAGAGGTATTCACTGGAATGAAAAGTGTGACAACTAGCCCCGTTATCCCCTATATGCCAGCAGATGTTTTAGAAAAGATTCTAGCTGAACAGCAGAGAAATGAAAGGCACAGAAATAACACTTACTGAACTCATGCTCATTTCATTGTAGCCTTAATGGCATCTCCTCTTGGATGGCGAACCTCCTATCAACATTTTAATTAACACAGTTGTCTGCGTGTCTGGCCTTCCAACTCAAGCGCTGTGTCTGCTCTCATGAAATGACAACCTGAGAACAAGAAAGAACCACTGCACGTCTTCAAAAAGAAGGTGTTGGATTAGAATGAAAAGATGTGGTGGTTCCTTCTTCTTTTCAGAGAATAATCATTACACAGCCATCCAGCAGACTTGTATTGCAGGGAAACTGTATATTATTTATAGCTTACACATAATGTCTGTGCTTAGTGCTGTGTGATTAAGACTGAATGCAGAAATTAAGCTACAATGCTAAAGCCAAATCTGAATGTAGAAATAATCTTCAGATATTTTAATGAGGACTGGAGGATATCTGAATGCTAGCTAAAACACATTTGACTATTTTATAAAACTTCCACAATGCAGTTTTTATGAGCTAAAGAAAATAAAAACCTAAAAAATAAAAATTTTCATATGATTTCAATGTCAAATATTTCAGAGAGTGATAAACATTGTAGAGAATCCAACTGCAGTGAACAGTTAAGTTACCGTCAGATTTAAAATGATGGAAAAGCACGCAGGACAAGACTCAAGATGTTTTCCCTCAACATTACCAGCAGTCCTGCCAGCACTCTCCTCCTGTTCCTCGTGGGCCATTTGTTTGGCTGGATGAAGCCATGTTTCCAGTTGAGGAGCCAATCAAAGAGCACAGAGGCTCTGGGCCAGTGATGAGTTTTTCTGGCTGGCCCTGTCTGACAGCTGTCCTATCAATCCCACTTTGTGTTTCCTAATTTGAAGTTGGTGCAGAGCCCAAAAGCAGATGTGCAGGGACGACATAACTGGGAACACTATTTCAGCTCTCACCGCAGGACAAGAACAAGAATCTTTCCATATGATCATACAGTTACATGGGCACATTTTATAAGATTATGTCTGTATATCTAATACATTTCCAGGAAAATGTGTGCATATAATCTTTAAACTGATTTTAAAGATTACTCATAATGCGTTTTTCAAAGTAACTTTGTTAGACATCTGCTGCTGAATGACTAGAATGGGGTAGTCATAAATCCTTCGGATAGCAAGCCAAGAGAGCAAAAACTTAGCTAGATTTACAATAACAGTGGAAACGCATCATCACAGTCTGTGAAAAAGGTCCATGACAGACTTTTTACGAGCAAGTCTTTCTTAGCATCTTCGCAGGGGTAGGGAGGGGGGATGTGTTGGGATTTAGGGACGATTTTTAGGTCTGAAGTAAGGCAGCTAATCGGAGAGGGACTCATTAGAAGTAGAAAGGTGAGTGTCAGCGTGGAGCTCAGGGGCTGTGCGGGGGGAAAGGGCCACTGAGCGCCGGGACGCGGTGGCCGCAGGCGGGGGTATTAATTGAGAGAGATTAAGTTGCTCTCGCCCTCGCCTTGACAACGCCATCAATAAGGGCTCTCGAAGTCGTCCCCAGACTGATGTTCTCAATGTTTCACATAGAACTGTGCGACAGGGAGAGCAGCTGGCAGAGGACCTGTCCACGGGGACGCGGGGCTGGCTAAACTGAATATGGAACAAGGTCATCTGGGCCACCCGCATCCTCAAAGCACAGTCGCGATCGCATCAGTTTGAAGAAAAGTGGATGCGCTTGATGCTTAGATTACTTTGCGAGGATTCGCGTCGAGCGGTGAGGCCAAGAGAATATTGACATGGAAGACAATATTGAGAAATATGGAGTGACAAAAGGGTATAGAATATCAGGAGAACTGAGGTACAGTTATGAGATTTAGAGATTTTTAGACAGTGTTTTGCTCAAATGTATTTGTTTTAATAATAAAAAAAAAAACTTAAACTGTTTTATTGAATGGTGATGCAAATTACTATGACTGCCATGCTTATGCTGACAATAAAGATAAGATGTTTATGATGTATCTCAGTTAGGGACCACTTGCATATTTTGTATGCATTACATCAATTCTGAGGCAGAAATGTGTTAAACTTACAGTACAGGCAAACGGAAAAGACCTCAAATGATGTCCCTTTGGCTTATGTCCCATTTCTTCAATTAAAGCACACAATATTGGGATGGACTCGTGAATTTGGGCTGAGTCTTTGGTATATGTTTGTTGTTCACAGTCTATGTTTTTGGCATCTAGTGAAGTAACTGAACTTGAGTGAAACTTTGTTTTTTGGACTAATGTTTGATGTGTGCTGGAAAAATGCCAGATAAGAGAGTCAATAATTAATCTCAATGCAGAATAATTTAGAGGGAAAAAAATAAATCTCATGATGGCAGACTGCCTCAGGGCTGGAATCCCTCAGTACTTGGCAATGTCTCTGATAATAAAGACATTAAAAATAATTTAAACTGACGAAAACAGCATTTACAAATGTTCGACTTTTTAAAACGATGATAAAATGATTTCTTATCTGGATGAAATGGTTGTATTTGAGACTAGCATGGTGGTGGGTGTGCTGTGGCCCTTTTTACGTCTATAATTACAGCTCAAATCCATGTAATTTTTTCTTTTGTTTGCATGCCGATTTATCAAAATTGCTTCAGATACAAAGTGTTGAACCAGTAAATTAGTTAGACTGTATCTGAATGATGACTACTGACTAAGAATATCCTCTTTTTAATTACTCTATTCTAAATATCTCCCACATTACCAACACACTCGAGAAGGTTGTACCCACTAGTACAGACTAGTGGGTTGATCTGAATTATTATATATAAATTTCCATCCTCATTCAATTGGCAAATAATTAATATTAATAAGCATGAGAGATGAACATGTCTCAGAAAGAATGTATCCACAAATATACTGACCTGCACATGAATCTGAATGTGAAATGAATTTATAAGAAACTGACAAATAAATCAATGTTAAGTAAAAAGACAAATATTATGCATCTAATTTCCCATCTATAACAGCCACCTGGCATCTCATTCAAATCGCCATTAGGACTCAACATCTTCATAAGTTCTTGATCAAATCTTCATAGCCACAATGATGAAAATGTACCACTCATAACATTTTAAGATGTCATCTTGTGGATTTCCTGACTATTTGTTTGTACATACTGGCTATTATTTTTTTTTTTTTTTTTTTTTTTTACGAGAAAAAGCAAGTAAAAGTAAAAAACATCTAACAATAGTATTCAACCGGGGAATGTTGTCACTCTGATCTCAAACTGCAAAGTTGTATAGAACTTTTCAAACTGTCAAGTCAGTAATCCCCAGGATTGCTGTCCTAATTTCTGTATCATAGATTCTTTAAGGGAAGAGTTCTGCACCTATGAATGAACGTACATACATGTGACCCTGGATCACAAAACAGTCTTAAGTTGTTTGGGTATATTTTTAGCAATAGCCCAAAAAAACAAACATTGTATGGGTCAAAACTATCGATTTTTTTATGCGAAAAATCATTAGGATATTAAGTAAAGATCATGTTCCATGAAGATATTTTGTAAATATAACAAAACATAATTTTTGATTAGTAAAATGCATTGCTAATGACTTCTTTTGGACAACTTTAAAGCCGATTTTCACAATATTTAGATTTTTTTGCACCGTCAGATTCCAGATTTTCAAATAGTTGTATGTCGGCCAAATATTGTCATATCCTGACAAACCATACATCAAGGACAGCGTAATATATAGTTCTAGGCGTCACTTACTGATTGTTTGGAATTATTAGGAGCGTAGTTCGTCTGTTAATAATCACATGCACTTTTTTGTTTGTTGTTGTTGTTTTTTTTTAGGCAGTGGGCTGCATGAGACAAAAAAGTAATATAGCCAAAACAAGCACATAGCCGTCTTTAGTTTAGATGCATGTTGATTTTATCAGATGATGCCGCTATTATAAATGAGAGTGACTCCTGGTTTTAACATGTATTAAAAGGGGTCGTGTTTAGTCACTATTTAGTGTGGTATTTTGACAATATTCACTCATCATGACAGTAAAATAGGGCATTCTAAAGCCCTATTCGCACGGGATTAGTATTATCTGGGGACCTTGTGTTATTTTGAAATTACCCCCACCCATCTGAATTTCGTGTGGTGCATTAGCACGGGATAAGCGAAGCCTGTGATTTTACTCGAATTCACTGACTTGTCTCCCGGATACCCGGATATCAAGGCTTTGAGAGTCCCGTTCTATCGTCCAGATGGATTTTTAAAAAAAGAAACCAATATAGTTTCGTGCGCTGTGTCATTTATATTTCACCAGGTTAAAATAATATCTCAAGCTTTGTGCTTGATTTATTTGTAACACATTAACCTCAAAATCTTTTCAGCTTTCTCTTTCTGCAAATTGTAGAAAAGATGGATAAAAAGGCACACAGGAAACAAAAAAACTCGAAAAATTATATACGACCCGCCAAATGCTGGCCGAATCACAGAGATGCCGATTCGCAAGGGACTAATATTATCACAGGACCTCGGTGTTCGGCGAAATATGGTGGTAGGTCATTTGCGGGGGGGAAATTTTACTTTACAAATTACAGACATGGCCGATTCACACGGGATTAAGATCACAGACAACCTCCGCAATTATTACAAATGACTGGAGGTCACCAGGTCATACTAATCCCGTGCGAATAGGGCTTAAATCAATATACTGCAGTATTTCCTCTCTTAATCAGTAGAAAATATGGTTAACACCTGGTCATGCATGAAAAAAAAATACCGTCATGTAACGTTAAACCGGTATAATTTTGAAAAATACCTTGTTATAAATTTTTGGTCATACCGCCCAGCCCTATAAATTCTTTATCATATTTAACAGAAAAACAAATTCATACAAGGAATTCAAACCGGGTTCAAAAACCACTGAACACTCAAAACTGACATCTTTTTTGATGTGTGTTGCGCAGAGGAATGGAAATTGTAACGCTTTGACTCGGATAACTCGTTAAATCCATGTAATGAAAGAGATGGAAAACGAAGAGTTGGTGTCCCACACATTTAATGGCTGGCACACGGCAACACTCTCCTCTCATACATGAGAGATGAACTCTTTCTTGGAGTTACAAATAAAAGTAAAGACAAAGTAATAACAAAAAGGCAGAGCGAACTTATCATCCATAGTGGTTCTCATTACACAGTCACGTAGTCCTTCTACCTCATCACCACATAGCATGCGTTATAAGTTAAGTGATCAGTCTCTTAAAGGGCACACCGCACTATAATATGATGCATGCAAAAACAGTTTTGGCCGTTACAAATAACACACTACAACATGGAATAACGATCACTCTTAGTTTACAGGAGGAACGAGGAGACGTGGAGATTTCACAAAACGAGAGTCTTGTAAAAACCAACAGGAGAGAGACACAGAGACAAGGAAGATGTTTCAAGACATGACACGGCAAACATGAGACAGACTGCACAATTGATATAAACATTAACGAGGGACAGACAGGTGCGGGGGGAATAACTAATAATGAGACAACGAGAAACGGAACATGACCAAAAGATGGGAAACACTGAAACAGAAAACAGGGGCAAACAGGTCCATAATCCTGACAATAACATGAGGGCAAGTGAATGATGACAATTTTCATTTTTGGTTGAACTATTCATTTAAATCTAAATACAACACAGTATGTTTCATTAAGCATTTGTCATGAAACACAATCAGAACAAATTTATGTGCAAATTGTACACTACTGTTATGATAATATATAGTGAAATATTATTAAAGTGTAAAATCACTTTTTTATGTTAATATATTTCAAAATCTAATTTATTACAGTGATCCAAAGATGAATTTTTGATAATTCACATGGTAATTCTGGGTTTAGAAATCATTCGAACATGAACCATTTGGTGCTCAATATTCATTGCAACAAACTATCAATGTTAAAACAATTGTGCTGCTTAATATTTTTTAGAAACAGCATTTATTTGAAAGAGAAAGCTTTTACATAATTAACATCATTAATTTCTTTACTGTCACTTTTGATCAAATTCAGTGTGTCCTTGCTGAATACAAGTATTAATTTCTTAAAGCAAAAACAATTTACTGACCTCAGATTTTTGGACGCTATGTAAAACTGTTCATACAAAAATGGTTCATTTCATTTGAATGCAACAATTTATGTACAAATGGATTTATGAAAGATTTACATAAAAATTAGTTTCGCTGAATGAAAAAAGCCTATCGACTTTCAGCAAGTAGATTCATATATAAAGGGGTTTATAAATTTATCTAAATTTAAATATAAATGTATTCCTGAGACATTTGAGGTTATATGTTGAGGCAACTATAAAACAATAAACAAGCTACCTCAGGTCAGCTCTAAATGATTCCTTAGCTAAAAGTTTATAAGAGCCTTTCTAGTTGCATGGACTTTCTGTAAACATTCTCAGCATGTTGTAACATACAGAAATGTTCCACATGACAGCCTTTCCTCTGCCCTCTGTGCCGACCTGACAGCATCTGGGGGCGGGCACTGCTTCTGAAGAAGTCTGCTGATTATGTTTGTGATGTGAGCTGTCATTTCAGCGGTTCCCCACCTGTGGAGTCCAGGTGCAGCACTACATTCATTTACAACACACTGAGAATTAGTCTAACAGCTCTAGCCAGGAGAGGACAGACTCCACAAGCCACCAGCAGGGCAGACCGGAGTGAAATAAATGACCATTTTCACATAGAAGAATTGAGACGGAAGAGAGGAGTCAGTCCTCTGCACATGCCTCCTCAAATTAGGTGCCACCTGTAATTCAGTTACCCACAAATCTTCCACCAGAACCCTTGCCTTTGAGGCTGGCATGGTATTAGTTATTAGCTACAGGAGCGCTCTGAGGACAGTGCTGGAGACAGGAAGAGGCATGTGTCAACTCCCAGGGGAATAGGTGCTCATCTCTGGGTCTTAGTTGAGTCTGACTTGCTGGAGATGATGCATCTGAGTTATGATGACAGGGATGCAATGCTAGAGCTATAGGTCTTCTGTTGACCATGACACACATGAGAAGAGAGTACCATGGGGCAACGGTGAAGCAGAGCTGAAAAGACGGAGATAATAATAATATGCTTTACCTAAACTAAAAACAAGCCCCTGAAATGGAAGAAAGACTGACATGAACATGACAACAAACTGAGCAGTAGATTGGATTGACAAGAGTCAAAGTCTCAGTCGCTTTACTGTCATTTCTCTGCTGTGTGGTCTCCTGGAGCCATGGTGCAGACCATCTAGTTGATATTTACAAGACAACCACTTTCAGAAATTACCATAAAAAAAAAATGGACACAGTTATGGTCTATACATGGAAAAGTGTGACCTTTATAAACTCTTTGGAGTCAGCAAAAACATCACCGGGCCCACTCATCGTTCTAATCATACGCTAGATTTAATTATATATCATGGAATTGATCTTACTGATATAGAAATCGTACCTCAAAGCGATGATGTTACTGACCATTTCCTGCATGCTGCATATTACTGATATTAACTATATGGCTCCGCGTTATCGTCCGGGCAGAACTATTGTTCCAGCCACCAAAGACAGATTCACAAATAAACTACCTGATTTATCTCAACTGCTCTGTGTAACAATAAGTACACATGAACTAGACGAAAAACTAGCAACATGGGCACTATCTTCTATAAGCTGTTGCCCCCATCAAATTGAAAAAGTTTATAGAGAAAAACGTACTGCGCCATGGTAAAACAGTAATACCCATTCTCTCAAGAAAAAAAAAACTAGTAGTCTTGAGTGCAAATGGAGAAAAACTAAATTGGAAGTTTTTAGAATTGCGTGGAAAAACAGTATGTCCAGCTATAGACAGGCTCTAAAAGCTGCCAGGGCCGAGCATATCCAAAAACTCATAGAAAATAACCAAAACAACCTAGGTTTTTATTTAGCACAGTGGCTAGATTAACAATAACCAGACGCCACCCGATCTAAATATACCCTCACAGTTTAATAGTATGACTTTATGAATTTCTTCACTGATAAAAAACATCAGAAATACAATAACAAATTTAGATTCTACAACATATAATACTTCAGCTTCATTCATCGCAACAAAAGATAAACTGCAGTGCTTTACAAATATAGGACAGGAAGAACTAAATAAACTTATCACTGCATCTAAAACAACAACATGCCTGTTAGATCCTGTATCCACTAAATTATTGAAAGAGTTGTTACCTGTAGTAGAAGAACTGCTTCTCAATATTATTACCTCGTCGTTGTCTTTAGGTCACGTCCCAAAACCTTTCAAGCTGGCAGTTATTAAGCCTCTCATTAAGAAACCACAACTAGATCCTAGCGAACTGGAAAATTACAGACCCATCTCAAATCTTCCTTTTATGTCTAAAATTTAGAAAAAGTTGTGTCTGCTCAATTGTGCTCCTTCCTGCAAAAAAAATTATTTCTATGAAGAATTTCAGTCAGGTTTCAGGCCCCACAAAAGCACAGAAACTGCACTTTTTAAAATTACAAATGACTTGCTTCTTGCGTTAGACCAAGGCTGTATCTTATTGCTAGTTTTACTTGATCTTAGTGATGCATTCGATACTATAGATCATGACATACTCATAGATCGATTACAAAACTATACAGGTATTCAAGGGCAGACTTTAAGATGGTTTAGATCCTACCTGTCCGATCGCTACCACCTTGTTCATTTAAATGGGGAGTCATCTCAATTATCACAGTAAAATATGGAGTGCCACAAGGAACTGTCCTAGGTCCTATTTTCGATATACACGTTGCCCCTTGGCAATATTATTAGAAAATACAGGATTAGCTTCAATTGTTATGCTGATGATACTCAACTACAAATCTCAACAAGACCAGATGAAACTTCTAAATTATCTAAGCTAAAAGAGTGTGTTAAAAATGTAAAAGATTGGTTGACCAATAATTTTCTCTTATTAAATTTGGATAAGACATAGATATTACTTATTGGACCAAAAGAGAGTGCACAGAATCTCTTGGATTACAATTTTGCAACTAGACGGATGTACTGTTACTCCCTCTACAGTCAAAAATCTGGGTGTTATATTAGATAGCAACTTGTCTTTTGAAAAACATATTTCCCATGTTACAAAAACAGCATTCTTCCATCTTAGAAACATTGCCAAGTTACGAAACATGATACCTGTTTCTGATGCAGAAAAGCTAGTTCATGCATTCATGAACTCTAGACTGGATATTGTAATACATTGCTTGGTGGTTGTCCTGCATCTTCAATAAACAAGCTACAGGTAGTCCAAAATGCAGCGGCTAGAGTCCTTACCAGGTCAAGAAAATATGATCATATTACGCCAATTTTACAGTCTCTGCACTGGCTACCTATTAAGTACCGTATTAGTTAAAAAATATTATTACTTGCCTATAAGGCCCTTAATGGGTTAGCTCCTGCATACCTAACTAGTCTTCTACCACGCTACAATCCATCACGCTCCCTAAGGTCACAAAACTCTGAACTTTTGGTAGCACCTAGGATAGCAAAGTCCACTAAAGGAGGTAGAGCTTTTTCGCATTGGCTCCCAAACTCTGGAATAGCCTCCCTGATAACGTTCGGGGTTCAGACACACACTCTCTCTGTTTAAATCTAGATTAAAGACACATCTTTTGCCAAGCATTCAAATAATGCATCTTATAATCTTTTACTGCAGTTATATCTGGTCAAATGCATATTATTATTCTTTAGTTTAGGTTAAAACAAATCAATTTTGCTTGGTTGGAACAGCAGCTACGCAAATTATGTCTCTATTTATTTCCCTGTTTCTGCCGTAACAGGGTTTACACAAGCTTCAGTCTGGTCCAGAACACCTGAGAAGAGTGATGCCAACCCATCAGAGGACCCAGATGATGCCAACCTGAAAAAACCTACAGAAAAAACTACACATTTGCTATAAGTTTGATTGCTCCTTATAATAAAATGCTGGTAATAGTGTTCAGGTCTGTTGATTACGTCTTAAATTAATATTTCCGTACTGCTGGTGTGGTCAGAGGACCTTCCCCACCCCCAACATACAGGCTCGCTCCAACCTCTCCCCCCTCTCCCTCAAACTTCTCTGCACAGAAATGGCCCCCGAATGAGCTTGGTTTCTCCCACGATTTTTCTCCATTCTGACACGAGGGAGTTGTGGTCCTTCGCTGTAACCTCTGGCTTGCTTAGTTGGGGACACTTCATTTCTAGCGTTATCGTTGACTTGATTGCAAATGATTGGAAATATACTATTTAAACTGAACTGATCTGGATGGTGACATCACTGAATTCAATGATGAAACTGCCTTTAACTGAAATGAGTGTTTACTATTGTCAGTTTGCATTATTGACACACTGTTTTGCTAATTAAGCGTTCAGTTGCTTTGACACAATCTGTATTGGTAAAAGCGCTATATAAATAAAGGTGAATTGACTTGAAATTATAGATACTAATACTTACTTGTGTCACATTTTCTGTTTGGTACGGGACTTCTGTTTGCACTGTTGTCACTTTTGTTAGTTGGCATGGTTTTTTATTTGATTTCGGAATTCTGTTCACCTGTGTCTTGTTAATCATCTTCATTTGCCCGTGTATTTAAGTTGCAGTCTGTTCTGTCTTAGTTTGTTGGGTATTATGAACTTTAATGTGTACGTGTGTTGCCAGCCTTCCCTGTGTGGATTACCTTATGTGTGGATTATTAAATACTGTTAAACCTTCATTTTCAACTCTGTGGGTGTTCCTACTACACTGTAGCGTGACATTACTATTAATAATAGTAATAATGTTTTAATTATCAATAAAAAGTTGATTTTAAGTAAAAACAATGTATTATATCCAATGTAATATAATAATTTTTACAATAGTGATTGTTTTTAATATATATATATATAGAAAATTCAAAAAACTCATTAAATTAATTATTAACTTTTAAGCAAATGTTCTTATTTGTACCCCTTACATTGTTAAAAAACGTGCCTCTGCATCCACTCCATGACGACAAGAAAGTTAAATGCTCTCTTTTTGTTTTATGTCATGGACCGAAAAAAAAAATGTACTGTAATTTTATGCCAGGAATTTGTAAATGTAGTAAAAATTTCGTGTATATGAACATTTTATGATAACAAGGCAAAACCCACAATGCAATGAATAGCAATAGAGGTAAAAACTGTACCGGCTAAACCTGTCAAAGTAAATATTAATAATCCTGCCTATTAGTACACTTATGCCCTATTTTTACAGATTTTTTTTCCAGGTGTACATAAGTGTTGTAATTTAAAGAAAAGGTAACAATTTATGTTATCTATTAAATAATAAGCATAATAATAATAAATAAATAATAATAAACTTGATTCCATTGAGATCCAGGGGAAAACAGCTTGATTTGATTGGTTTCATCTATGACGTCATCCAGTGTTAACCCAGGTTAAACAGTCCCTCATTCTGTGTGGTCCACTGGGATTTGGCTTTTCCTGTTGCTCGAGGCTCACCTGGGGCCTAAACACCTTGACTAAGCTCTAACTGGGGCATGAGTTGCACTCATGCACACTGCCTGCAGAGCACACTCACTCATATACTGTATGTGCAGGTTTGTAGAACACGGTCCCATTTGTGGAAAAATATGTTTACATTAGCTGTTAGCTTAGACATACAAAAGCGTTGGCTTTTCTAAATTGCCACTGCATTTGTTTTTTTCCATTTTAGTCCAACTCTAAACCTCTAGTGAACCTGAGCGCATTGTGCCAAGCACTGGTGTGAACTAAAAATCATCAAGTAGACAAAAGCACACAAGAGAAAAGGTAATGTCAGCATCTAATCAAGTTCAGCACTCCAAAACTCATGACAATGAGAAACAATATGAGATATAAAACAAGAGGAGCATCGTGGGCTTGAGGGAGCAAGAGGATTCTCCATTTGATTTCCAGCACTAAAAATACTGAATGAACATATATTGCAAATGACTCAACATTTAAAACAAAACAAAAAAACGCTAAATGAATCACTAGTGTTTTGTTTCTGGGCTTCTCTGGGGAGACTGAAAAGTAAAGCAGTGCTTCCTGTCCAAGTCTATATCTGGTTCCTTCCTCTCCTCGTCAGTATGCTAGCAGTGTCCATTTAACTCAAGGGTTGGCGACTAAAAGCGTCTCCTGCATCGTGCACTGCAGCAAGAGACTGGAGTTGAGCAAAATGATATCCAATGGAGCCGGCATGATTCTGGCACAAGGACTAGCATGCTCCATGCATCAATCTTTCCCTCAATCAACTGCCTTAATGAAGAATGGGCTGGTATTAAATCTAAACCTTTAATAACACTAATGGTGGCTCTGTTTTCACAGTCGGAGGCCAAGTGGATGCACCCTCAGGGGAAATACCCTCCTCTCTAACCATTTATAATCAATGATTAGCCACTGATCAGTGATTAGCCAGGCCAACTTTAGACTTGATCACAGCAGAGGAGCCCGCAACCTTAACAGTCAGACGTGTCTTGAAGGCATGAGCTCAAATTTCTGGTTTAATTTCTGCTTCTTTTGAAAGTTATTTAATACCTTCCTCTTGTCGGAAATGGAGAACCAGCAGGACGGCAGAAAATCCTGGCACACTCCGTACATACAGTCAGTCTAGGTGGTAATGTAATTTTTTTCCCCCAAAGCTAATGGACTTGGATATAGCGTTTTGCTTTGACAGAGCAAGACGAGAAGCCAAAGCGGCCACTAAGAATAACCCTGATGGCAAAGGAGGAGGTGGTATCAGTCAGTGAGCAGAACAGAAAAAGAGAGACGTTTACCTTTCCTGTCTGTCATGGAGTTAATGCATGGACGGAAAGAGGATGCCTTTTAGTGTCCTCCCATTCATTAGGAGAGTCTCGTTAATGCAGACCCCCAGGTAGGGCATCAATTTCTCCTAACATCTGTATCTTCAACCCATTAATGTGACAGAAGAACAAGCTCAGATGCTGCTCAGAACTCTGATGGCATGACACCTAAACCATAAGATTGGCACAAGACAGGAGGCTCCAAATCATAACGTTATGTCAATCAGCATCACTTGATCTAAAACTGCAGTTCATATACCCCAGAGGGTACTTAGAAAGATTTTTATATTGCATTGGTAGTAGATCCATAAAACAGAAATTATGACTTAAAAATAAGAGCTGCCAAAAGACTAAAATAACAGTTTATGACTCAGAGCAATAAGAGACTTCTAAAATATGAAGTACAAATCTCAAAATAGTTTCTGCATAAAAAACACAAGAGAAATGCAAAAACAAAACTTAATACAAGTCTGCAATAAAAATAATATAATAACTATAACATATACCAACATTTTATGAAAAAATACAAATAAAAACTTAGCCACAAAGTGAATAATTGTATTAATGTAGCATTTGGACCAATCAGACACACAACTTTTTGTTATATTTAACAAATAATATCTAACTCCCCACTTAACCAAAGGGCCAATTACGAGGGTCTATGGACCCTTCCCCCGAAGTGCACCTAACACCAGAAAGGCAGAACAGGCCTCTGGTCCCCATGACAACTAATCATGATATCACTGGTTTTATTACGCCTCCAGGAATGTGAGTAGGATAACCCATTCTGTGTCCCCAGGACAAACGCACAGTAGAAACTGACTTTTCTACTAATTAATTCATAGGAAAACCTTCTTTGAATGAACACCCATTTTCTTCAGGCCATTGTGTATATTATTGCTGTGTTGTATTTAATCTGTTGTATTATAGACTATTTTATTCATGATTACGATAAACCACTCATTCATATAAGTAACTCTACCATGTATAGTATCTATGAAGCGCCTTCTTATGATCGAAAACAAGCGTGTATATTATATGTTGATAACTATGCAACATATTGATGTTCTAAGAATTTTTACTAGTTTGTGCATCAACACCCAAGCGAATTACATATGCAAAACACCATGCTTACAGACAAAGAGTCATAAAACTCCCAGTATTTCCAACCTCCCGCTTGGGATTTCAGCCTTCCTCATTGGACAAACCCATCTTGAGAGGCGTGAATCTCTGCAGGCTTTAAAAGGCCACACTCCATGTGACCCGCCCCAGTCGGTGGTTCGGTCGAAGCTAAGAAGATGTGAAAAAAAAACGCTTCAGGATACCAAAGCATATGTGCCAGGCCTTTCTTCGGCCTAGTACTTTCCATTCATCAAGTGACTCTGACCCAATGAAGGTTCTCAGCACATTTCAGCAAGATCTGGACTTAAGATTGCATCAGGAACTCTTTCGCCGCAGAGCTAGCAAGTATCAAACTTAGGTTTATTAATTGATACATAAAGTCCTCAGTTACACTTTTTCCCAGGTGTGTTTGAAACTAAGCATTGCGTTTTCCTCAGGCTTAGAGCGGCTGAATAGCAAAAGTGTTCCATAAAATTTCATTCTTATGACTCTTCTGTGCTGAGTTTAAACTTACACCCTGGCCTATACCCAACTGATGTGTGTGTGTGTTTGTGTATGTGTATGTTAGACCAGTTTTATGTGTTTATGTAGGATGTTAGACTAGTTTATGTTTTTATGTAGTATGTTAGACTAGTTTAAGTGTTTATGTAGTTAATAAAACCTTACTTGTATCACACTTGACGTGTTCAGTGTTTGCTCATAACCGGAGTCAATAATCATGCAGATTTACGTTACAAGCTTATAGAATTGTACAGTAAGAAAGTTATTTCCCTTAACCAGGAAATTAACGTTCTTAGAATTGACAAGACAGTTGACCCTGAGTGGTCAGCTAAATATCTACAGTGGATCTAATATATGAATAGTTAATTATAAATAGTTATGGTTAATTATTCATATTTCCCCATGAGCTGATTCGCTACATAAATGATTACATCCAATTCAAGCTCCAAATAGTAAATCATGCTAGCAATGGCAAGGCATGGGTTTGATTCCCAAGTAATTCATGCAAGAAAAAAATGCACTTCATGAATGAAGTGTAAGTCTGTTTGGATAAAACGGTCTGTAAAAATAATAAAATAAAATATTGATGAAGGGGTATTTGAGCCTAACTGATGGGACTGTGTGGTTATATATGGTTATGAAAAACTACACCTCAGCCTTTTCATTTCTTTGTCTCAAAATTTGCCTCCATACTTCCCCTTGCCTGTGGGGAAAATAGGATGGGGTGCAAGTGTGCGGAGCTTTCAAAGTCTCTCTGAAGAGGATTCAAAGTTAGCTTAGCTTTCATGTCATAAAACACTGTCAAAAAGTGTCATACAGCCACCCACCATTAATTAAAGTAAGAAGGGTTTTCTGAGGTAGCCTACATTTCATCTTTACCCTTAACTATACAACTATTTGGAGAATTCAACTTAGGCCACATCATCTGTGAAAATGTGTCAGAATTAGCAACACAACTTCTTCATAACAAGCCTGCTGTAAGGTGAATTCAAAACCACGAGGAGATCAAAGGGAGGAAGTCTGTAGAGTAATAGGAGGAAGAATCTTTCAGATTTAACCAGAGATAATCAGCAAAAAACACAAATCTCAGTACCACATCCTTTATTCAAGAGATGTCCATTCTGTACATCACTGGTCTGAGCATGTATGCCACATAGCTGCTTCACAATGCTGGACTATTCTTACTTTGAGCTCACCAAAACAGTGAAGTTAGATTACAAATGACACCCAATATGGGGGTGTCATGATTAATTCTGATTATACTCAGGTTGTGGATAGAGTTGGTGATTCTCGCTGTAATGCCAATAGATTGTATTTCCTGAACAGCTGTCAGGGCCCTGAGACAGGCTGCTAGGGAAAGTCGAGTGCTCTTTGGCAAGAGCAATAATGAAAAAAAAAATTCCCTAGATTGATATTTCTGGTAGGAAAATTATGTATGTAACTCCAAATTAGACTCTTTATAAAATTATCACAACCCACTTGGTTCATAACACAGTAAACATTTATGAATACTACTATAACAATTTTATTGGAATTAAAATGCAGTGGGTCCAATATATTTTCTCTGTTTCCCTCTTAATATTTTGCAGTTATGTAATTTATACAGTAGGGCCCCTTCTGTTTTCGAGCTCAATTTAGGAATTGTTTTAGGTCAACAGCAGATTATTTATGCAATCGGTTCATTCACTATAATAATTTTCACGAAATTTGCATGCATTTTGTTCTATTCACAGTCCATAAGGCAGGCAGTGCACCAAATGGCAGCCCAACGAAGATGGAGAACAAACTAGTGACATGTCCAACAACATCAGGATCTCATGTCAGGGTAACACATCAGAAAGAATCCGAAATAAGCCATCTCTAGTCTCTGACTGTCACAAAATATTGCCATACAAATTCATTGTGTCACTGTCTCATTATTTGACGTTTCCAGTAACTCTATGCATAATGATGTCTTCACAAAGTGAATTATCAAAGCAGCCCCAGTCTTGTTTACATTTATTCAGGACCGAAGAAAGATCACATCTCTGATGTGTGATGTGTGGAAAGTGGCAAACTTGTAAAAACAGCTTGTAATGATATGGAATAAATTATGCAACATAAAATGTGTCAAGTGATTAATAATGTTATTTGATGACAATAGATAATCAGGTAGTTAGTTAATGTTTTTGTGTACTAAATATTGTCTCAAGTAGGCCAGACACTATCTATATTAGTGACTACAAAATATATTACTAATTAATTAACATGTATTTAAAATGTTATAATTAAACTTTAGGTAACACTTTATTTTGATGGTCCCTTTTGAACATTCTGTTGACAATAAGTAATGTTGCACCTACATGTCTACTAACTCTCATTAGAGTTTTAGTAGACTGTTTGATTAATATCTGATAACTCTTTATTGTGATGGTCTCCCAACAGACATACTGTCTATAAGTAACTTTGCAAGTACATGTCAATTTATTCTAACCCTAACCCTACCAGTCTACTAATAATCTACCAATACTCTAATGAGAGTCAGTAGACATGTAGGTGCAATGCTACTTATAGTCAACAGAATGTGTTAAAGGGACCATCAAAATAAAGTGAAACCAAACTTTATAATTAACAAATTACCATATTATAATTAACCTATTAAATAATTTTATATAGAGTATATAAAGAAGGATATTCTTTTGTGCATCCAAATGTACTAAATTGCATAAATAAAGGTAGCATAAAAATCAGAGCACAACTAAATCTGCAAAGCATAACTGTTTGCTCCTTGTTTGTTTCTAATTAGGAAAACCTGGGTAGACTTTCATTAGTCTGAATGTGTGAATTAGTATGAATTAGCATACTTTAATTTCACAGAATATATTCTAAATCTTACAAAACCTTACAAAAAAGTTCTAAATCTAAGAGCACTCAAAACCACTGAGGACTGTTTCCTTCGTTCTTTCTTCCAAAAACAAGTTTCTTCGGGTTTAAAAAACATATTCGTCAGAATCTAACACTCAGGAAAATTTAACAAGCTCTCGCATTATTATCACTTTATTTAGGCCAAAGAAAAGTGAAGTAGCTTTTCACCTCTGATTGTGTTGAGTAGGAGGAGGCATTCTTAAACAGGAATAATTGAACATGAGCATATTCAGGTCACAAATATACATCCATATGCTGAAACGTCTGGTGCCATAAAAATATGAATATGCTTATGTGGAGCACCTGTCACCAAACCATTTTTGGAAACTTTGCAGAAATATCTGCAAATTTTTTATGTCAAATTTAGATCAATGTTATCCTAACAAATTTTACAAAACTTTTACTTGCCTTTTGAAGAAGATGAATGCTTGTGAAAACACAAACTTAATTTCATTTCATTTTTACAGAAGGTGTTAAAATGAATTTTGAAGGTGAACGTGTCATCTCACCATATGCTCAGTATTTAAAAAATAAGCTTGTGTCCCTTCAGACAGACCTGCTGAGGTCAGCACACTGAAACGAGCCTTAGAGAAGACATGGATATTGTTTTCTTAGCATTCAAGAGTAACCTTACACTGCACAGTGTGGCCTTTAAAATACTTTTTTAACAGTATTTGCTGCATACAATGAAACTTCCCAGAAGTTAGAATATTCTTATATAATTAGTAAAAATAGTGAAATTACTATTTTGGCCATTTGACTTTTTGTTACATCCCATTTGGGTTTCTCAAGTGTCTCGTTAAAGAGACCTATTGATTGAGTCTTTCTCCCACAGTATTGATTGTTTTGGCCACTTTGATAATATTAATGATAACGCTAAATGATACAATCAAGAATGATATGAGTAAAAAATAACAAATGTCAGGTTTGGTGTTGATGAAAGGGGGCTGTGGGGGTGAATAAGACAGAAAACATTAGAAAATACTGGTGTATAGGTAAAGGGGAGCCACATACACGAAACCCTTCACAGCTACAGAAGTTTACGTGCTTAGCCCCAAACTGAAGCACAGCCTTCGTAAACATGTGATGTATGACATCTATCAACTCGAAATGTTCTTTTTTTTCTTGGTCTGGCCAAGAAAAGGCATTTATAGTACAAGTGTCTTATATATTATATATTATATAATATAATAGATATATATATATATATATTAGCTAACTGTAGATGAACGCATTTTCATTTCAAACTCACTCAAGCTGAAACAGCTAGAATAGACCCTTCCAAATCAGTGTCCAGCATTTAAGAAGGAGGCTACAACTTTATTAACGTAGACACTGTATGGACTCTGAACATGTGGTCAATTTTACTGCCAGCCAACTCAAGGGACCGGAACCTCTGCATGGTTAGAGAAAGATGTTTAAGGGATGCTGACTAACTAGCTTACTGCTGACCAGCACTCTAACCTGTTGCGGAACTACAGGAATCGGCTCTTTTCTCAGCCTTCTTATCTTGTCTTAACCTATCCAGCAAAATAAGAACTTGCTTTGACATGGCCCATTTTAAGCACAGTCTCTAGTTTATTTGTTTTCTTTAAGCATTAGAGTGGCTTCTCATTTGCCTGAATTCCCTTACTTCTCTCACACCTGCCGACCAATCAGCCATTAATCATCAGCATTATACGCTCAATGCATCTGCACTGCAGCAGCAGCATCGTCATACTCAACCTCATCAGAATCTGTCTGTGGGAGTTCAGTGAGGAAGGCTAATACAGATTCTAGTCCTTCTGCCCTACAACTATAAAGCACTTTATGTAAGCCCTCTCCTGTCGGCACATACAAGATCCTCTTCCTACTATTCCAGTCTACTTCATTTTCATCCACAAATAAAGAATTCCATTCCACCTAATTTATCCTTCACTAACTACTAGAGATTTCTCAGTCCAGTGACGTTTTGGGGATTGCTAATCCCTTGTGAAGGAGGGAGACTTTACCTTGGTCTTTGCCAAGATTATGTTATTTTCTGCTCACACTTTCTGGGCTTCATGCTGAGGTGGTGGAACAGGTTTTCTCTTTTTATTTCATGCTACAGTATTACTGTCAATTACTGTCATTACCCCCCTAAAGTATTATATTGTAGTTGTAGCTCTTTAAAAACATCAAAATCCTTTCCCTGAATGAAGGTGAACCTTTCTTCTAAGATGATTTCAATATTCAAGATGACTCTCCCGGCTGCCATTCAAAATCAAATGTCCATCATCCTCTTTCCAACTACCCTGTGACTCCCAAGTTGGAAAAACAGTTTGATTTTATGTTTACAAGAAACTGCCCCACACCTACAATGCCTGTTACCTTTGTCCATATGTCTGACTACTTCATCTCATTCCTATTTGCAGTGGGACAGACAGTGAAGACAGACACATTGGGATTTGTGGTGATACGGTTTGGTATTTGGTAGAGGTCTGCTACCCGACCCGGGCTCGGGTTTATAACTAAACTAAAACTATATGCAGGCTACGCTGCTTTCATAGACGCACACACACACATTATAGCACACGACAACACAGCACGGAAACTTTTATTAGTAAAATAGCTTTGACAGGCTACTGACTCGCAACTTTATATTTCTCTGCAATGAGGGGGTAAAATCGCTGTTTTTGAAGGAACTAAGCCTCATTGCTTGTAGAGAGAGGCGCGCAGATGCAGGTTCACACTTTCATCCCCCCCCCCTCTCTCTCTCTCTCTCTCTCTCGCTAATTCAAATAAATTATATAATTAATTGATTCAAATAAATGCGATCTTACCGCACTGCATCTCTGTATCTGATTTAAAGCAGGCCGAAAGCTAACGAGCCTTAACTGACGACGATGGAAGAATTATCGTCTTGTCGTATACAACCATTCAAAAACTCGGCAGAATTTATGTGACCGATGCACCTGATGTTCATAAACTTTCATAACTGGTAAGTGTTTTTTCTTTTGCCTTGTGAACTGGCCGAGCCTTAATGATTCTGTTTCTTTACATGTATTTGTTTACTGACCGTTGCATGCAATCTTGAAATACAGCATTTTTTTTTTTAATTGGCTATTCTTTGTGGGGGAAAAAAAAAGATTTCGGGTTCGGGCTCTAAATTGAACTGTGCCGCTCAGGACGGGTCGGGTCGGGCTGGGTCAGACAATCTTGGGTACGGGTCGGGTTCGGGCTTCAGTTTAAAGCCTGTGCAGACCTCTAGTATTTGGTAAATGCATGTGTGAACAAAATTTAATAAAATATACTGTAATCAAGGGCCAAGAAGTTGCGCAAGTCCACTGGGAACGATGATATTCTCCTTGTCAGAAATGACTGTTGGATTGTGCACGGAAAGCAGTAGGTCCAGAGGTACAGGGCAGTCATTGCTTTGTAACGGCCTGGACATGGACCCCAAGGGTACCAGATGTACATATAGACCAGTAATGGTAGAGACAAAACAAAGATTTGAGGTGAATTGCATCATTCATTATTCTTGCCCATTCCAAGTCATATTAAAGTGAAACTTTCAGATTCCCCTCAGATTAATTTGCGATTAATTTAATTTGTGATTTAAATCCACAGCCCTACCTGCTAGATTATCAATTTTTGACTTTACATTGTGTTCTGCAGAATAAAGAAAGTCATAGAGATTCGAAATGACATATGGGAGAGTAAATGACAGAATTTTCTTTCTTTTTTTTTTATAAATAAGTCCTTCATTGCACTTTAAAGTAAAACTAGAGTATACAGCCAAAGTTGTAAATAAAACATAAGATTATTGGAGTATGTTTGTTTCTACACCAAATTTTCAGTAAAGATTTTCGGAGATATGGCATGGTCTAGCCCTGTACCTTCAATCTTTTATTTAAACTGTATATTACTGTATATTATACTGTATAGATATTGAGAACAGCCTCTACTTTCTTTGCTCCATCTTTTCTCCACATGAAAGGTTTTAACTCATCTAGGAACATCAGCATTTAATAAAACAAGGTTGAGAAATGGCAGCCTGGCCCATCGGCCGCAAGTTAACACATTCCCCTTTGTAAGGGAAACAGGTCAAATTAGCTCAAAAGGGAATCATTTAAGATTTTAAAGGGAACTCCACCATTAATATGTAAGGGAATTAGGACAGAATCACTGTTTTACGGCTGATCACTGAGACGGCCAGCGATTCAGTGAACGAGCCGTATGACATCAATTCTGCAATGGATATTAATATCCAAAATATAGTGAAAACACTATTAATTAGTACAGTAACAAGGTCGGCAGTTTAAGACATTAACTTGTGAGCACAAAACAAAAGATTCTTCTCTTTTCAATATACATAAGACTTTATTGGATAAATCAAAAATACACGTAAACTAATCTAACACATGAACTCACACATTCACACAAGTTGCAGAAAGAGAGAAAATGAGGAAATAATTAGTTTAAGAGAATGAAAATGTGAAATCCCAAGTTTACAGCAATATGTGCAATTGCATAGATCTGAACAACCATCAATCACTTAATTAACCCTCGCATTGAGTCCCTCAATGAGGTTAAAATTTATATTAAATGCACCAGTTCAGCTAGAATCTGGAGGTACTTGCTTTCCTGTGATGCGGGGTTTCCTTCCTTGTCTGGTTGCCGAAAGGGGTTTCCCGAGGTTGCTGATTGGCTGGAGGTTCAGTCTTGGGAAGCCAGTGATTGGGCGTTGGCTGGCGACGCGGAGCTGTGGTCTGCAGTTGAAGTTTAGACAGCACTCTTTTGGGAGATGCGGCGTTAGGCAAACTTAACTCAAAACACGAAACTCTCAACGGAAAATAAAACAAACTAAAGAAATAGAAGTAAAGTTTGACGAGACTAGGTGGCGTTTCTCCTCATGGTTTTGGAGGAGCTGGCGTGTAAGCCAGAGCACGCTCAAAAGCTAAAGAAGCATGATTAAAAGCATAGCTCAAAGCTATGCCTAAAAAGAGGAGAGCAAGAGCAAAGAAGGGGGTTGAAGAAGAGAACCAAAAGCACCAAGAGCAGTGATTTGATGGTGTTTCTAGTATTTAAACCGGGCTGTTTAACACACCCCAAATGGTGCTTTGACCAATTAGATGTCGCCGTTGCTCGGGGGGTTTTGTATATTCCTCCTCCCCATTCATAAATCAACTGTTATCTCATCATTCACATGATCCGCGTTTTTCCCGCTCTGGTAGAGTATACATTTTGGACATGATTTCTTATAATAAGAATATGATACATTTGACAACGAAGTGATTAGAATAAACGTTTCAAGCATGAAGATTCAAACACACACATACTAAACATGAATAGCAATTCTTAAACTATTCAATAGTTATTCAAAATACATTCACAATAAATGATTAAGACCTGATAAGTCACATGTGGGTTACATACATGATATGGGGTTAGATATATAGCAATGGTTAGTTGCTCGAGTCCTTTTAGTGTCATTTAGGTGCATGGAAAGGCAGTTTCCGTGCCATTCTGTGAATGTATGAAGACCAGAGATTAAGAGGTCTGTAAGGAATTTCCGAAAGTCTGTTCTTTGTCGTGAGGTGGGGGATAAAGTCAATCCGTAGAGCTTGTGATCACTATCACATGTTTCCATGTGATGGTCACGCTGTGCATCTCTTTTGACCATTATTCTTGATAACTTGCCCCAAAATTGACAATCTCCTTGGAACTGTCAATAAGTGTTCTTTTGTGTTAATGTTGAAAACTGTTCTGTGACAGAGGGGTTTAGGCTTGCTTCAGCCTGGCTAATGCTCGGGTCTGATTTATGACATCCTGTTGTCTTGGGCCTCTGTGGAATTTTTGTGCTCCTAATGTTTCAACATGTTTTGACCAAAACTTAGATTGTCTGATTCGGCTGACTCCTCCACCTTCAGGACACATTGTTCCTTTTAATTTAACTGTCACCGTCCCACCTGTGGGACGTTTGGCGCTCTTTTTTGTTGTTGTCATTTTTCTCTATCAAATTTTTTAGTAATCATCATAAATCATATATAATTTGAAAGCTTAGAAGCCCAAGATTCATCCTGTGAAACCCATTTTGAAATCTGACATTGCGTTACCATGGAAATGGTACTGTAAAATCTTTTGGCAGTCTCCTTCGCCTTAGTGGGTGGAGTCAGGTGTCATATTACAAAATGAATTACGGTCCTATAGAATCAAAACTTTTTTATAATCTTGACAAAAAACATATCAATGGAAAGGTCTGAGTCTCAGGATTCCACATTTGGTGGTATTTTGAGATAGAAGTAATACTGACAGAGAAATCTAGACATTTGTGACAGAAAAAAACATTTAAAAAAATTCAATGGAGTTTGGATGGCACCCGGTGTGGTATAATGCCCTAAATAAAATCTCACAGGAACCTCAATTTTTTTCATATCAACTTCAAATTTGGAACATAACTTTAGACACAAGGCTATAATTTTATACCAATTTAAGAGTAAAACCTGATATGTAAAATATTTATATATAAAATAAAAATTAATATAGTGCATTTTCTTTACAGTAAATTGAAACTTCTATAACTTTAATTTGTGAAAATTTCAATAATTTTTGCAAATTTTTTTTTGCACTTTTGCAATAATCTGCTGATTTTCTTCTTTAAAATGAGACAAACCTTAGGTCTGTATTCCAAAGTGTTCATAAATTACAATAATTGAAGTTTGGATAGTGCACTTTCATGCCTATTTTAAAAAATGGGGGGTGACAGTTAAGGGGTTAAAGAATGATGTAGCCTTGTAAAGCCCTGTGTATGCTGCACAATTTAACAAAAGTTACATTCAGAAAGAATTACCTCTTTCAGAAAGAGTGACACATATACTTTTGTGACTTTGACAAATACATTAATACAAAGAGTTTGCCCTTTCATCTTGTATCGACAACTCTCCTTGATATTTTTCCCCATCACGCACAACAGGTATTGATGATCTCCTCAATGTCACAATAAAAATCCATTTCTCTGTGTGCGTTGGTTGAAATTGTGAGTGCCTTGTTGTTGTCTCCCCACGAGCGCTGTTGATGCTGTGTTTCTGCTGTTGAAGCTGGCAGGGGTTCTGTCACTATGAAAAGGCTTCACACCGCCTCTCAGTCTGACCTGCACACAGCACCAGTCCTCTCACAGTCTCGGCCATTGATCTTCTCCACAGCCTGGCTCACCATGACCAGAACTTAGAAACAAAAGACTTTTCCCTTTTTAAGAGACGGCCCTTATCCACAAAATGACTATGACCTCTAAAGACACGCAAGTCTGACATTAAGTCCAGTGGCTGTAAGAGATTTTGTTTTGTAAATAAATATTATGTATTCGGCTCTGTAGATCATTGTATATAATGTGAATAGGAAATGCATTCTTGTGATCTCACAAAAGCTAATACATGAGATAAAGTAAATAAATGAGAGATTCAAATCCTGAATTTACAATATCTTTAAATCTAGTTAAAAAGTAATTGTTAATGCTACACATTTGCATGCTTATTGATATCTGCCAGAATATAAAAATTCTGGCAGATATCAATAAGCATTTTGAGATAATGTCATATATTACAATGTTTTAGGAAGAATAACTGAAATTATAGTTTATTTTGTCTAAATAAATTAGCTATTGATATTAAAAATGCTTCATATAAAAAGAATATTACAATAAAACACTAAACACTTACCACAAAATTGCTTAAAATGTATTTAGACACCATACTATTATCATATAAAGCAAGAAAAACTGTTTACAAAAAAATAATTTAACAATGTCATTAAATTATTAGTATTAACAATGATTGACTTCAGTGAATGTCAGATGACGACAAACGTCATCTAATGAGCATGAACAATGTAATATCCAATATCGACCAATATATACTCTAAAAATGCTAGGTTAAAAAAAACATTTCTGGTTTATTTGGCAACCCAGCGCTGAGTAAATATTAGGCAGAACACATACTTACGGTGGCCGAGAAGTGCAGAACAAATCACAATTCTGAAAACAAAATAACAAATTACAAACGCAAATGCAAGTCTAAAAAAAAAAACAATTCAGAAAACACAACAACAATACAGAAAACATTATAACAAGACAGAAAACACAAAGACAAATCCGAAAACAAAATAACAAATCAAAAAACACAACGACAAATCAGACAAACAAAATAAGAAGTCAGAAAACACAACGACAAATCAGAAAAGGTAGGTATAGTTTGAGACAGTGCCATTGGTTGGGATTACTCACCGCTGACTGGACAAGACACCTGTCAATCAACGTATACAGGAAAAACCAGCCGAAGAACAGCAGAGTCCTGGTAGAAAGTTCGGAGATGGTATTAAAAGTAGCTCAGTTTAAATGTATTGTATAAATTGCCCTCACTGTGGAATAAAAAATACGGAGTGTATATTTAAATTGAGTTAAAAGTGGCTTTAAAACATCAGCTCCAGTGGTGCAGGTGGATAAGCGCTCGTCGCTGGCTTTTTGACGAGATCGACCCGGATCGATACCGCCTTTTGCCGAACTTTTTTCCCTCCCTTTTCAAATCCAACCAATGGCGATGTCTAACCTATACCTTACTTTTAAGTTTGTCTGATTTGTCGTTGTGTTTTCTGAATTGTTGTTGTGTTTTCTGATTTGTTATTTTGTTTTCTGAATTGTTATTTTGTTTTCTGAATTGTTGTTGTGTTTTATGAATTGTTATTTTGTTTTTTAGACTTGCATTTGCTTTTGTAATTTGTTATTTTGTTTTCAGATTTGTGTTTTGTTTTGCACTTCTCGGCCACCGTACATACTGGGTTATTTTAACCCTGCTTGATGGGTTTTATACATTAACCCATTTGCTGGCTTGTTTTTGAAATAGTTTTAGGTCAGTCAATTCATTGAAAGTTTTTCATTTTAAATAATAAATCCATCTCTAAACATCGGTTATATATTATATATAATATATATATATATCTATATAGGACAAGAACAGTCATAGCAATCTTTATTCCATGTCAAGTCAGGTTTTTGCAATCTTAAAATCTTCAAAAACATTCAGTAAAGGTTTTAGGACATGACAGGAGCAGCAAGAGCAGCCAATGGGAATCTGTGGGATGAAAATGGCTATCAGTAGGCTGTTCCAGTTCATTAAATGACTTACTTTCATGACTTATCTTATATTCATGTTTGAAAATTCACATCCAAAACGCTCCGGTTCCCTGAGATAAGGGAACGAGCATTATGTCACTTGATGATTATGGGGGGAAACTTTTGTTTACTCTGATACTGAAGCCTGATTTGTTCACGTTTGTGTAATTGCACGAACCAATGGCGCTTCGACCCACCAAAAATGGGGAGAGCCGACCGCTATATAAGTTGACTGACTCTGAGATTCGTCAGAATCTTTTGACTGAAGCGACAGTCATCGATGCGCGTGCAGTATTATAGCACGGCAGACTATGCAATGCTCGTTCCCTTATCTCAGCGAACCAAGGTTACATGAGTAACCGGAGAGTTCCCTGACGCTTATCGGGAATGCATTCAATAGTGCCGTGCTATAAGCAAGTGCAGAACGAAGCCACTCTGTGAGCCCAGCCCTGTAAGCATGAGCCAATAATGAGACCCAAGCTGCTGAGGACTACATAACAAAACCTTCTCCACTTACAAAGGGGATTATGTAAACTTAAGTGGAAAAATCCATGCCTGCAGGGCAGGGATGTCCAAGTTATAAAACCCGGTGTAGGTAGACGGCGATGACCAGTCGGTGACTGCACAGATATCACCAATAAATATGAACTTAAACTCTAAGGGCCCGAACCGGGCAGAGTGGATTAGGACCCTGCTCAGCCTCTGAACTGGAAAGAGCTAGAAGGGTGATGACTTGTGCTCTGAACGGAGTGGAAAGCACTTTAAGTACATAGCCGTGTTTTGGTTTGAGGAGGACTCTACAGGTGTTAGGCCCAAACTCTTTAACGAAGAAGAGCTCTAAAATTTGAGCTTGGAAGGGGTGCGCCCCATATCCTGCAGCTCTTGTAGAAAGGTTAGCATGTAGGACACATCATAAGAGGATGGGTCCTCATTCCGTGTTGCACACCAGTTAGAGAAGACTGACCATTTAAGGGGCATAAAGACATCTTGTAGACGGAACTCTAGCCTCCAAAATGGTATTAGTTACACTTGTGGGGAGCTGCAAAGACTCCCGTCGAGGGGCCAAACATGTAGGCTCCACAGCTCTAGCCAGGGGATTCCAAATCATGCCCTTCGTTAGCGAGAGAAGATCCTTCCTCAGTGGTATCGGCCAAGCGACTGCTGATAGCAGCTGAATCAACTCGGGGAACCACATCTGATTCCTCCAGTTTCAAAAAGAAAATTGGACAGTGAAAGTTGTCTTCTCTGTCAGTGAGTCAGTCAGTCAGTCAGTCATATTTATTTATAGAGCACATTTAAAAACAACAGCTGCTGGCCAAAGTGCTGTACAAAATTTAAGCATATACTGTAACAAAAATACAAAAGTAAACATAGAACACAGCGACAGATAGTATACTACAGTTATGCCACTGCACTTACTTATGACCATAAGCAACAGTAAATAAATAAGTTTTAAGAAGAGACTTAAAATCAGCGTATGTTGATGCAGTTCTTATATAGGGTATCAACTTGTTCCATAGCTGTGGAGCAGCCACTGAAAAGGCACAATCTCCTTTCGATTTCAAGTGTGTCCTTGGAACAGTCAACTGAAGACTACTAGTTGATCGAAGTTCCCTGGAGGCATTACAATGGAACAGAAGGAGATTGGAGATATATGATGGAGCCAGTCCATGGAAACCCTTATAAACAAACAATAATGTTTTAAAATGGATACGATATTTAACTGGGAGCCAGTAGAGAGAGATCAACACTGGTGAAATATGTTCCCTCTTCCTTGTTCCAGTTAACAATCGATCGGCAGCATTTTGAACAAGTTGAAGATGAGACAATAGAGACTGTGAAACACCCAAGTAAAATATATTACAATAATCTAATATGGATGAGATAAAAGCATGTATTACATACTCCATGTCTCTTAATGTTAAAAATGACTTCATCTTTGCAATATTCTTTAGCTGATAAAAACAACTTCTAACCACAGCATTGATCTGTTTATCGAAAGTCAAAGCAGAGTCAAAAGTAATGCCTAAGTTTCTGACATGTGAATGAAGATTACCAGATAGAGGTCCCAGTTTACTGGCTACAACCTCTGTAGAAGCAGGGGAGCCAAAAATTAAGACCTCAGTCTTAGACTCATTTAACTGAAGGAAGTTGGCAGACATCCACTCTTTAACATCTCTCAGACAATCAAACAGACACTGTAAACTGGAGACATCCTTTGGGTGCAAGGGAACATAACACTGAGTATAATCTGCGTAGCAGTGGTATGAAACATTGTGCCTCTTAAATATAGCATACAAAGGAAGCATTTATAAAGAAAATAGAACAGGACCCAAAATTGAGCCCTGTGGAACCCCATACAAAACTGAGGCGAAGAGGTCCACTTCTGCCCTGCCGAAGACAGACCAGATCATTTGAACCATTTGGGAATGTAGTCTCCATTTTCCTGGAGCCACATTGTCCCTGGACAGCACGTCTGCCCCTTGGTTCAGTCTGCCCAGCACATGAACTGCTCTCAGTAAGAAGAGTTTGCCTTGTGCCCATAAAAAGAGGCGTTGAGCCAACCTGTGAAGGGAGCATGACCTGAGACCGCCTTGGTGATTGATAAAGGCTACCACCGTCATGTTGTCTGAACGGACCAGGACGTGATGCCCCCTAAAGGCCGGCAGGAACGGCCATCATCTCGAGGTAGTTGATGTGTAAGTGTTGCTCCAGGCTTGACCAGGAGCTGAACGCCGGTCTGCCCACATACAGTGCTCCCACCAGAGAAGCAAGAATCCGTTCGTGACCACATCCTCGGAGGTCAGTCCCAATGGGAACCCTGATTGAACCAAAAGTAGGCGTGTGTAAAACAGTGTTGAGATTAGCTGATATGCTGTCGATTCATTAAATGACAAGCTGTTTCCTCTAAGAAGCTTTTTATTCACCGTAGTGAAGCCTCTCCTCCATTGATATCCATTTAAAAAACAGCCTATTGTCTCATTTCCCACGTACTGGAAAAGCGGAAGCGTTAGCATTAGCCGTTATGCTTATTTAAGGTTATTTAGGTTAGTTCTAGCGAGAAATCAGTATTATAGTAATTCAATATTAATTTAGTTATCACCAAACTTGTTCTATTTTGATGTAGATCATTAAACCGTTACACTGCATCAGAAGCCTGTCCAAAATCAGTTTCATGAGGTGCCTTTGAGCAAAAACTCTGCCTGCAAAGTCATTGCCTGATAAGGCAGCATGGCAGCAAGTCAGCTGCCTAGGCTTTCGGACGCAGCCTAATTTAAACAGACAACAACTGTTCAGGTTTCTCCTGCGCACGCGCGCTATCAGCACCCAGGTAATGACGGCATAAATGACTGGTCATTTTTGAGCACTCGCATTCGCATTCAAAAAAGTTTACAAAGAGTGACTGTTTTGTACAAGGTTTCTTCTTTGTTTGTTTGTTTTTTGTTTTTGGCTGTTGTTGTAGCATACATTGGCCGAACTCTGTCTGTTTTACATGTTGTTAATTGTAACAAGCCATATTGCAGATGTGTTGTCAGATTTAATTTGAACCGAGGTGCAAGCGCGTGTCGAACCACGGGTGGAGATCGGCACTGTTCGATTTTTTACCAATAATTTTTTTTACCCTAGTAACTATGGTGTCAGACCTTGTAGAGGCATTTATTTTTATTAAAATGACCATATAAATCAGGGCAAATAAAGTAGGAATGTACAATATACTGGCACCTTGTAAGTTATCAATATTAGAGGTTTTGCAGTTTATAGAAATCAGCCTGTAACAAATCAGCTCATGGGAAATATGAATAATTAACCATAACTAGTTATAATTAATTATGAATATTTTAGATCCACTGTAGATATTTAGCTGACCTCTCAGGGTCAACTGTCTTGTCAATTCTAAGAACGTTAATTTCCTGGTTAAGGGAAATAACTTCCTTACTGTACAATTCTACAAAAGCTTGTAGCATAAATCTGCATGATTAAGTGACTCCAGTTATAAGCAAACAATGAACCACGTCAAGTGTGATACAAGTAAGGTTTTATTAACTACATTAACACTTAAACTAGTCTAACATACTACATAAACACTTAAACTGGTCTAACATCCTACATACACACATAAACTGGTCTAACATACACATACACACACACACACACAACACATACAGTTTGGTATAGGAAAGGGGTTAAAGCTTAACTCAGTACAGAGAAGAGGCATAAGGAATGAAATTTATGGAACTATTTGCATATTCAGCAGATCTACACTGAGGGATACGTCAGATTCTTAGTTAAAACACACCTTTGTAAAAAGGTGTAACTGATACTTAATATATCAATTAATAAGACTAAGTTTGATACTTGCAAGTCTCGTCTGTCTGAAAATAGATTCCTGATGCAATCTTAAGGCCCAAGATCTTGCTGAAGTTGGTTGATGCGAAAGAACCAGTTTGCGTCAGAGTAACTTGATGAATGGAAAAAACAAGGCCGAAGCCTGGTACAAAAACTTAGGATTTCCTGTAGCATTGGAGCTCACATCTTATCAAAACCTAAAAGAACCACCAACTTGGCTGGGTCCCTGGAGCGGGGCCTTTAAGGTCGGAGAAGATCCCCGCATTTCAAGATGGGCTTGTCCAATGAGAAAGACGGAAATTCGAGCGGGAGGTGGCAATTGCTGAGGGTTTAAAAAAACAAAAAACAAACAAACAAAGAAGAAACCTTGTACAAACCAGTCACTCTTTGTAAACTTTGTTGAATGCGAGTGCCGTATGCTCGAAAATGACCAGTCATTTATGCCGTCATTACCCGGGTGCTGATAGCGCGCGTGCGCAGGAGAAACCTGAACAGTTGTTGTCTGTTTAAATTGGCTGCATCCGAAAACTTAGGCAGCTGACTTGCTGCCTCTCTGCTGTATGAGGCAATGACTTTGCAGGCAGAGTTTTTGCTCAAAGGCACCTCATGAAACTGATTTCAGACAGGCTCCTGAGGCAGCGTCACAGATTTAATGATCTACATCAAAATAGAACAAGTTTGGTGATAACTAAATTAATATTGAATTACTATAATACTGATTTCTCGCTAGAACTAACCTAAATAAGCTTAAATAAGCGTAACGGCTAATGCTAACGCTTCCGGTTTTCCAGTACGTGGGAAATGAGACCAAGGCCATTTTTTTTTTGAATGGAAGTCAATGGAGGAGAGGCTTCACTACGGTGAATAAACAGCTTTTTAGAGGAAACAGCTTGTCATTTAATGAATCGACAGCTTATCAGCTAATCTCCAACATGTTTTACACTAAGCAATACTTTTGGATTGAACTATTTTTAGAGTTTACACAGAAAAAAATGCCGTTTTATAAGAGAAGTCACTGACCTTTTGCGACAGGTGGGATACAGCTTACGGCACTTCTCATTTATTCCTATGGTATCTGTAAACGGCGAGTGACTGCGTTCCATTCGGAAGGGCTCATCCCTATGCCCTAATCCCCAATACTTACATTGTCTATCTTCGCTCTCCACGCCACCACACTGCACACTTGTCAAACATTTCAGCACTAGGACTCCCAGTATCGGGGAAGGTAAGCTACATAAATTCCATAACTCACTGTACGCTGCAGCTCTTTCTTTAAGAGTACACCCCCACGTTAATCTGTACTTTACTCTGAAAGGACTGTGTTCAATGGACCCTGACAAGTGAGAGCCATTACATACTGTTTTTATGTCTTTAGTAAGGGAAGTACCACATAATAGGCCCTGTGTACCAGAAGTTTTAGACTGTACACAATAATGAAAGGTATTTGCTTCACCAAGCACTGCTCTTGATATACAGCAAATTCAAAGAGACAGCGCATAGCGACCATCTCCTGGTTTTCATGAGCACTCGAGAAGAAAAACATTTGGAGCTGAAATAGACCCTCGGTTCATGTGAGTTACTGATAGTAAAAACAGAAGCTGCCCTAATGAGTGTGGTTTGCTTTACTGCGAGTCTGAACCCCCCTGGGAGACTGACAGTCTGGAGGTGAGCTGCTCTTCAGCATTTGTGAATGCCTGTTTACATGCTCATCTCAAATTGCGAGTCTTCGCCTCCCTTTGTTATTGTCAAACTCCTCTGTTGTTTAGTTTGTAAGAATGAACACGAGAGACTTGAGATCTTGACTGTGAATTTGGGCGCGCGCGTACATGCAGTCAGATTTGTCAGATACATTTTTCTCTGCGCATAAAGATTGTTTTCAGCATCCGAATGCATGACTCATGGCTCTGAATACTGCAGCAGAAGGAAGCTCCTCAACCATTTTGCTAATTTTCACAGATTGAATAATTTTTTTTACAACTGAGCTCAAATGCAGTCATTAAAGGGTGTTCTGTCTAAATTATTTGCACCATGCAGGGGAAATGGCACTTAAAATTTCCTTTGTTAATTATTAACATTTCCCTATCAAATTAATTTTAAAATCCTCATCTGTTTGGGTTTTGGTAAAATTAACCCAAGTTATGGCCTGATCTGTTATGGCTTCGCAAAAGAAGATTTAATAATGATTGAAAACTATATGACTTTACACACTATAAAGAGGGGAACTTTCCCTACGTCATCATGAAAACAAAAATAGCACCCTAACGGTTTGAGTTGCAGGGATGAAAGAGACATATGAAGGCATGAAAATAAAGACTGACATTAGCTATAATCTGTAGGCATTTAAAAATACATTTTGAATAAGCACATTGGATATGGCTTTTTGAAGTCAAGACTTGTGCATTCTCTGCTAGCACTGAACTGAAAAGGAAGTGACAACGAAGGAGAATTTGCCCTTTTTGGTGTCAGCTCAATCAGCCTCCTTTAGAGGGCACTGTTTTGTGGCACAAACATATGCTTGCTATCTCAGCTGACCACATGTCCAGGACTTAATAATATCTGACAGTAAATATATAACCTTGCCATCTGCTCGTATAACGGTGCTGTGCAAACCGAAAGTGCTAGTAACTCACAACATTGCAGGATGGCACCCCAAAGGAAAGAACAATAAATCGGCAGGTCAGGAGGGTCAGCACACACTTTCTTTATTACTTAGATTAGTTCATAGAGCTAACAGATCTGTATGGACATTAGGCACTTGTAGCATGTTCTTAAAGCAACATTTTTTTAATCGTTTACGGCCTGAACAGATGTTGAAAAAGAGGGAAAATTACAAATTGTGTTGGTGTACACACAGCATGTGTCTTTCCATTAAAAAACAGCTAGGTTTTGTGCTCCGTCACAATGGAATGGAACAGAACGTGGGGAGGGTCTGGAGACATATTGAGCACTCAGGCTTGTAACAAATGGCCTGCTGAGTATAAACTTTCATTCTGTCAAAAAAACCTGTCAAAGAAATAACAGATATTTAAACTGTATTGCAAGCCACATTTGATCTAAATTGTGTTTTTTGAGGAAAACTATGTTCTTATTTTAGTTTATTATTCTTTTTTACATTCTGTTGTGCCCTGTCAGACCAGTGATGCACACAAGTCACACAAAACATTTTGTTTGGACTTCTAAGGGGTGATTCATTTCTGGTGAACTTGGCTATCTATACAGTAGAAAGGGGCATGTTTAAGTAGACTAAATGACTAAAATCCTACATTCATCACCAGAAGTCTGTCGTTTTCACCAAAAGGTCCAGTTTTTACATTTTGATTAAACAAGGTCTTTTATTTTTATTTTTTTGATGTCATATGCATGGATGAAATGTTCACAATAAAATGGATATTGTGCAATTAGAAAATAGGTGAATTTTCATTTAGTGTATTGCAAATAAATGAATCAATGCAAATAAATTACTTCTGATGAAGAATAGTGAAATTCTTCAGAGACACCCAAAAAAATGGCCAATTTACAAAACAGCCGCACCATTTTTGAGCATAGTATTTCAGCACAAGCAAACCTTCAGCATCATATAAAGCAACTGGTGGAGTGTTCAGCTCCAGTAAAGTATGCCAGATCAAGGTAGTCTGCTTCAAACTCCACAACTTAACACTCGGAACTGACCCACAAGAATGGAAATTGCACTGTGCAAATTGTGTTCAACACAGAATTTGTGTGATTTGCATAATTCCTTTAGTGAATTGCTACAACAACGCAGACAGTATAAATACATGCTGCCATCAGCGGATGCAATTCATTCTTGGTGAATTCCCCCCTTAACGTCTAAATGCATTTCATGTGCAATTGAATATTATCTCCCTCTGGATTAACAATTTGCATATACTCAATCATTTACTTAATCATATCCAACAAGATCAAGTCTGTAATTTTGAAAACAAAGCCAACACAGTCAAATATTCAATTGCTGAGTTAGAAGTACGACTGCTTTTACATAATATCCCTTGTTCAAACTTAAATCCTTCTTTGACTATCATTACATATATTAAATGTATCTGCTGACATCATGAGAATAAAGTTGTTGAAAGATAGCAGGTGCAGCGGAAGAACAGCCAAGCAATTCCCTGCCACCCTAAACACAGCAGTCAACGCATCTCACTGTGTACTATTTGCATTTAGACTCTATAATGATGCTAGGTGTAACAAAGGAGATTTCAATAGGAGTCTGAGACATCATCACAGAGCTGAACCTGAAAACACTGAAACACAAGAAGCCTGAGACTCACTGGGAATCAGCACATAATACAGCATCATTAGCCCATTTGCATGTCATGGACCAGATGCTCATTCATAAATGCTGAATATTAAGTGCGCACTGTTCTTTCTCCATTGCTTTGCTCTCTGCAAAACGTTTTAAAGTCATCCAAACCAAAACCAACAGACACCTGCATTGCTTTTCCCAAATGCTCTATCCCTGCACAACAAGGACCTCAGCCGTTAAAGTGCTCTACCTATGTGGGGCCAGGTTGTGGAAAGCAGAGACTATTGTGCAACAAAATTCACCAACCTTTTTAGTGGCATTTTAGTATATTTCTAATGGATTTTCTCCATAGGGAGAAACTGATCCTTCAATAGATCTGATAGATTATTCAATAAACAGTTCACTAAACAATCTGCTACGCGATGAACCACAGAATTACAAACTTTCATTTGAAGCAAAAATGCATTTAAAAATGTTCAGGATAAAAGACTCTGTCCCAAGTTGTGTAATTATGCGCTCTTACATGGCATTTTGTATCATAAACAGTGCAAGTACTGGGGACCATTTATCAAGATCCATATATGTATGAAATCCTGAAAACCTCTTGTTCTGTTAATGTAGGTTAATGCATAGTTAAATTTGCAACTGTTGAAAAATGTCACTTTGCGCTTGGGATGTGCAAACAGCTTGTATTTATTTTTGCATTTAATACAGGTTTTACAGTTTTGTTTTTTGTGTATGATTTAACACTCCTGAGTGCAAAGTCACATTTGTATCAACATAAGGTAAGACTTGTTTTATGTGCTGACACATGTAGCATAAATTATGAACCCTATGTTGTGAAGGTAAGATGTTCAGATTCTCTAGTCACATTTTATTTGCATAACTGGCCGATAACATCACACAACAACCCCATATAACCAAACACGATATTAAAAATAAGATGTTTTGAAGAAAAAAGGTCATGCAATTATTATTTTTTATCAGTGATCAATGCCTGACAATCATGCCCATAATGCATTATCAATGCAATTTAAAATTAGGATCAGATATTCAAGGAAAGCTTGCTTCTCATGTCATGAAATGTAATATTAAACTTGATATGATGCACATGCACATCGTGATTTACACAAGTAGGACATGTTCTTGGAATAAATTTTTTTGTTGTTGTTGTTGTTGTTTTGTTTCTGGGACAAGATGTCAACAAATCCTAAACATATCCCAACTTTACCCCTGGAAATGACTGATTGATAGAAACACTGTTCTAGTAACAACAAAGGATGTTGATCGAGGAGCATGTCCTACTTGTGTTTATCATGTTATGGATATAGAAACATAGTGGGCATTATTAATCATGAACATATCTCGCTATATTGTGGTCTCTCTGAATTAAACAAGCTTTTTGCGTCCAGTGGCCATTCTCATACATGCAGGCCTAAAAAGGAAGAACAAGTCAAAAAATAGATCAAAGCAGCCTTTGGCTTGGAAAGTCAGAATGTTTAAATTAAAGTCGTTCTCCGTAACTGGGCCTCTTTCTCTAGGGTGCAAGGAAAAGAAAAAAATCAAGTGCAATTTTTGAGTGGGTGCAGTTGCTTGTTATCTGGCCCTTTTAACTCGGGCTCTTGAGGGAAGTGCAACCTTTATCAGACATCACTGCAGATGGTGATGTTGTAGAGCCTGTGTTTTGGAGAGACAGCATGCATTTTGTAGGATGTGTGGTCCGACTCCGTACAATTGGTTGGCATTCGCAATGCATGCTCTGAGCCTCTCTGATGGTCTTTTTCCATGCATTAGCTTGATGAGAGTCATGCACTGGGGGCTTGCCATGCATCCATCCAATCACCTAGAAATGTGAATTCATGTGAATCCCTATAAGGGAAGATTCAACACCTTGGAAAATGTGAGTTGGGAATTGGTCTGTGTTGTGCCCCAGAGCATGAGCGGTGTGCTGTGAACAGTAGCTTGGTCTTTATGGTCAGTGAATAGAGAAAGTTCCATCTTCAGGGCATGGAGGAGCCGGGCCCAACCAGACTGGAGAAACACCCCACTCTGAACCGACATTTCCATAATGGAGGCTGTCTGTGTGATCTCGGCAAATAGACTGGGTGTTGCGAGGGGGGAGTAAAGCACTGCGAGGACCCGCAAGCCTGGCGTTGCGGCAAATGTAATATCAAGATGCATTGAACAATACTCTCTAATTCTCTTCTCAGCTGATCTGTCTCAAGTGTTTGGTTTCTCTTTCAGTGCCCGCAAGCAAACAATTACAGTACCTACTGAACTGCATTAACGTGGCGTAATGTGCCTGATGCAATTACCAATTCTAATAACCTTGCCCATTTAAATAGAGATGGGGAGGAGATTGCCACATGGAATGGGTAATAGTTTGAAGTTGATCTCCGGTTTTTATTGCGTTAATGAAAATGTAACGCGCTGATTTGCCATTATAGGTCCATTGGTGTATGACATTCAGGGATAAGAGAGGTAATTTTTAATGACGCAGATGGCAGGCCATTTTTCGTTCTTCGGGCCGTGCACTTTTGCCTCTGAGAGGAAATATGAGAGACTTCAGGGTGACCAGTATCGGGACATCTTATCAATAAATGGAGAAATATTTCAACCAGCATACTAAAACAGTATGATTGTCAGCCATGATTCAATTAGATCATCTGCAAGCATAACACATCTAACCTCTCTTGAACAAAGCTTGGAAGGAAGTCAAGACAATTTGGATTTACTTATCTGCTGGTATACAACCTTGAACTACAATAGAGAAGCATGATCCTCTCCCAGCATTATTACACCATTAGACAATAACAATGGCTTCTTGAATAGTCTATCTCTGTCTTGCCTAACCTGATTGTTAGGCCATTAGCTACCATATGGAGATGGAAGAGATTGTGTGAAATTGCTATTATGCTGTAGACTGCCACTATTGGTAAAATACGGACATTAAGATGAAGAATAAATAATTGTGTAATATAGAGAGGGCTGGGGAACATATGCAAACCTCATCTGGCCCTCGTCTCCAACTGACCATCAATTCTGACCTTCAGCAATACAACAGGGAAAAGAAAAGAATAGAATACAAACTGAACACAAGGGCATGATTTGCTCTTTTTTGGATAATTTCTTCCAGCATAGGACTAAAAAACATTTATAATATATTAAGTATTTGACAAAGCAAAATTCTAAAAAGGCATTTATATAATAGGTGTATACAGTATATGTATTTATAAAAAGGTGTGTATATATGTATACACACATTTATATAATGTATAATATATTTATATACATTTATATTACATATATATTTTTTTACTTACATTTTTAGATTTCCAGTTTATATTTACATTTTTAGTAATTTGATTAATGGTTTTGTCATTTGTATTACTTTTTTTTATTTCAGTTTTAATTTATTTAGCAATTTTAGTACTTCAACTTAAGCTTATTTCTTAATGAATAATTATTAAACATATTTATTACCAATATTTGTGTTTTATTTTTTTTAATTTCAGTTTAGTTTTAGCTAACGATAACCACACTGGTAAACAAATAATTTCCATTGCATGGAAGAAAAAAAACACACGACACATTTGTCAAAATATCTTCTTTTGTCCGCCACATAAGAAATAAAGTCATACAGGTTAATAAATGCTGAATTAATTTTAATTTTGGGGCGTACTATTTTTTTAACACTGCCAGTTAAGGTAACAATTTATTGGGAAGTATTACTTTATAAAAAATATCATTGTTGATTGAAAACAAGAAAGAGAGATTGGATACGCATCACAGTTAATGTGACAGTGCCATTCAGTCTGTGTCAGATCTGATTACAACTGAAATAAAAACCAGTTTGAAAAGTTAACGAGAGTCACCGTCTCAGTTAGTGGTTTCCATAGCAATTAGATCATAGTGGTATTGGCAAATCCTAAAAATATGGTCATGTCTGCAGTGTTTCTAAAAGCTGAGATTACTCTGTCACAGGGCACTGGGTCTAGGAGAAGCCCAGTCATAATGCTGGATTTGCACTGAGAACTCCCAACTGATTAGGGCTCAACACCTCAAGTGACATCCTTCAAGTGCAATTTGCTAAAGCCTTATCTACTGCTGCAGAGCAATCAGTGAGAGCCTTACTGTTATCTGTGCAAATTCTACAATGTTCATGCACAAAAATACAAAATGTAATCTATATACAATGATATTCACCAAGACCTGAGTGCATGGCCATGTCCCAAATGGCAAATTTAATATGCACTTGTGGTTTTGAAGTGGCTGCCGTGTGCATGTCTCCACAAAGTATATTGGACTGTATATTATACATCCCAATTATCATTTTATATTTCAGGGGTTTCACAAACACAGTGGCCAGTTGCCATTTTGTGTCTTTATACATAGTCTTCCAAGTCTTGGACAACAGATGGTCAGAAGATATTAAGCAGCCGAATAAGCATTATAATAAGAATTATTATGCGTCCGAATCAGCATACTTCCCTACTATTAGGCGAAAACAGTGAATAGTGTATAATGTCTGAATTCACAAGACTCAAAGTGATGATACACAGGGCAATGTTGGCCGTCAATTTTGCCAAGCGATGTTATTTGGGCACTTTCCCATTGATAATGGGGAACAAATTTCTATGTGGATACTTTAGACCGGTCGTGGGCCCTGTGTCTCAGCTGGTTGCCCGTTGACACCAAGATTGCCCAGAAACATTGCACAAAAAGTTGCCCAGGTATCATAATCTTCATACAGTAGGTGAAAAATACCCAAATGACCTACTACTGTACTTTCGGTCCGATTCTGACGTTCAAGGACACTTTACAGAGGACATGGGAATGGGAGACACAACTGAAGCTGTAATGCTGCAATCCATTTGTATTTGGAAGTTGGAAATTCCGAGTTCTCAGTAGGAACTTTTAACTGCAACGCCTTCCCAATTCGGAGTATAATGCTGCGCTCAGTTTACCTCGGAAGTCAGATGACGGAGCTCTAGTAGAGAAATCAGAAAACCAAGATGAATGCGTCCATTGTTAGGTATACCAGTCGATTAAAAACACATAAAAAGAGGTATTTTGCACAGATAATGCCATAGTATCATGTCCACAAATAGAGGTTGAATAGTACTGTGTGTACCACTGAGTTTGAGACACAGACAAACATACAGTGAGTGATAATAAACAATATATTACTACTGTTTCTCTTGTGTTGCTGCACTGAGCAACCATATTGGATTCTGAAGTTGGATTTGTTGCGATTCTTTAGAGATTCCGAGTCAGAACTCTGTCTTTTAAAATCCAGTTAAAAGTTTATACTGGGAATTTACAACTTTTCGTTTATACTACACACATTCACACTGTGTGGAACATACTTTTCCCAACGGTCACAGAGGTCTTATTCAAGTATAGTAATTACTGCGATTTTAGACAGAGCTCAAAATTATGAATGATTCATTTAAACATTCAATCAAACCATTTCTTCAATAACATATTCGAAACGCCGCTATTTTGTGGCCTCTCTGCACATGTGCAGTGATTCTTATTTAACTTCCATTTAGTTTCATTGGTGTAGCAAAAGCAGACAAAATAACTGCTAATATTGTGTATAAAATCTAAGTTAATCAACATTAACTTCTTGTATATTGAACTGTAGGATAAAAGCAATTCCTATCAATCGTATTACACAGTTTTGATAATCTACAGCCTCGTGCTTAGGCTAAATCACAGCCATACCTATATTTTCTGATAGAACTTAAAGCCATTGCTTTGTTTTGTCAGTGGAGGGAAATATTTATTACATATTTGCCGCAGTAGGACTGAAACACAAGTACTCAGTACTCAGGCCAGGCTTTACCTATAGTTGGCTTCCTTAAACACACTGTTGATTTTTCCATCATCGATTTCTGGATAATTTCACATAATTACTTTTATCTGAGCAGTCCTGATAGCAGGGCACTTTCCGGCTGGGACTTTCCTCCCTGGGGCGACGGTGTCAAGTTTTCTGAGTGCTTATTTTTTTCCCACAATTAATTAAATGCAATTAAATACTTGGAGCGCTCGTGGCACAAAAGTGTGTTAGAAGAGCTCCCAACACACACACGCACAAAACTCACTCTCTTTTACACTCACCCCTGATGGAGGCTCTCTCACACTTGGGTCATGCTCAATCATAGCGCATTTCCGCTTAATCTAGCCAACCACTTGTACTGCAGTCATTTATGCTAAGCTCTGTTAGTCGACTGAATGGACAATGAGCGAGTGGGAATCACAGCTTTGCAATTATGATTGTCCTTTAAAATGAAGCATAATTATAGACACTTTTCAACGGATCTTCCTGAAGTTGTCATGTCAATGTTGATGGAGTTATTTTTTTATTCATGAATGCATGATTCGTTTCATTAATATGTGATAATATTGTTAGAGAAATCAAACCACTCAATCATTGCCATTCTGAGAGTTGCCTGCTTTAAAAAATTACCCCTTGAGCGAAAAAGCTATCATAAAGGTTTATGTTATAGAGCTGCAACAGCATTTTTATCTCTGCAGCTGTCAGAAGCAATTGGACCAAAATGAAGGCCGTTAGCAGGACAAGCAGAGCAGGAAAGCCTGAGTCATACTGTTGATTTTGTGATACTACAAATCTGCACCTGTCATTGTACCTGCTTCCATCACGCATTACCACAAAACACATACACAGACTTATCTGAGACTATTTAGCTCAAAGTGCTTTAGTGAAATAGAGAGAGCTAAAATAGATCAGGGGTTTAGTGAAAGGCACACTTAAAGGATTTAGTTATAAATGGAACAAAGAATATATTAAAGCAGTGAACATCTTAGCCCTTTATTCTTTTTTAATTTTTTTGGATGGCCTTGACATTTTGCTGTTTTTCAGCTATGTACTGGAATTGATGAATGTGAAATGCCTGACCATTGAAGGGATAGTTCGTTCAAAACATGTTGTTTCAAACCAGTATTTTATTGTTTGGACAAAATCAGTGGAAAAATCCTTCAAATATCTTCTTTCGTGTTCCAAAGAAGAAAAAGTCACAGGTTTGGAAGGACAAAAGGGCGAGTAAAAAAGTACATAATTTTCATTTTTGGGTGAACTGTCCCTTTAACGTGTGTTGTGTTTGTTCAGAATGTGATGGATGCTGCACGAGTCATTCATGTAGAACATCTGATGACAGCTCTTCTCTTGAGGGAACGCAGAGACCTCCTCATGACCTGGAAATCAATATGTCCCCACATTGTAAGGTAGCATTGCTCCACAGTAAGATTCAAGATATTTGCAGTCAGAAACATCATTCCTGTTCAAACTGAAGGGGCCCCATGTGACCCACTCAGATTTTGTGCCAAGTGCATGGAGTATCTTTGATACTTAAGAAAAAGAAAAAAAAACTTACGTTACAAATGTTACCAAGATTTCCACATGCACATTTCCCATCAGGTTCAAATTTTTTACAAGAGTTCGTCATGTTGTCCAACAGAAATCTGCTTGATTTTTAAAAGTGATTCTGTGTGAGCTGTGCTTCATACATCGCTATATTACTGACAATAGACAATGGACCTTTATGCTGAATGTGATCGCACCTTTACTCTTATATTAAGAATTATATTTTAGTAATTTTTTTCTTGTCTAGGAAGGAGAAGCAGGACATGAACTAGTTCCCTGTCAAAAAGGCAGATGCATGATGCCTTGTTTGCAGTCTAGTTGAATTTCACTTGATGTGGTGCTTTTGATTTTCATCATATTATAATACGTGATTTACAGTCAGCGAGAGCCTATTTTCCATATAAGACAATAAAGGAAATGGCTGTCAATCCGTAGGAATGTTTCCATTATGTTGAATTGGCACTATTAGAGGACATTAAGCATATTCAGTCTTCTCTGAGTCTGCGTTTATGACATACACATTCAGACACTTGCATTTTTGCTGAGCCTGTTTTGCAGGGGAAGGAGATAACAGCCAATCCCCAGTTAATAGCTACCTCTTGCCCTTTCCCTCATCATACAATGGTGAACAACACTTGATCTTGGTCCACTGAGTGAATACGTTGAAACACAGAGAAGCAGATGTTTTATTTTTATATATATATATTTTTTTTGCATTGCAGTTGCGAGGGGAAAGGTTAATTGAATAATGCATTTTTTTGTGAAGCAGTTGCATTCTGTTCTGGCATGGTTGGGTCAATGATGGGAGGAATACTGGGGAGGAATTAGCATGTAGTGGTTCTCTTAAAGAGCATTGCATGTTATTCACAGCAACTCATTTAACATGGCCTTTTGACATACACTTCACCAGGGCAATGGTGGTTTTCACTTTGCTTGAGTGATGTTTTTTAATATGCAAAAGCATTCTGAAAGCATTATTTTAAGCATATTGCAATTTGAGTAACTGTCAGATACCCACTGCATTTAATTATTCTTAATTATGTGAACTTCAAATGGCAGGACATCGCATTGGTCTTATTGCAGTTTAAGTAATTATCCTTACATATACAGTTATTTTTGGTAGTCTTGTCATGACATGATTTTCTTGAGTTACCATGTGCATATATAAGGACATATCTACAATTTGTTGTTCTTTTCATTCTATTTTCTCATGGTACATAAAATATCAGAGGGGCTAACAGCCTTCAAATCCTTTTTTTTATTTTTATTATGCTACATGATTTTAGCAAGAGAAAAATGCAGTTCAACAGCCCTTGAACATTCACAAGAGTTACTGTCAAAGCCAGTCAATGGCACATTTATAAATGAAGCATATATTACATAAGGCAACACTATTTTAAGGATGCTCACATATTTTCCCTCACAGCTGAGTATTATATTGGTATATAATTAAAGATACCCTAAAGTACTGTTAGGACCAACAGCCATAGGACTGTCCTTAGCGAGTGATATCAGGTTATTAATGTAGAAAAACTTCAATTATCTTAATTGTGTAAATTGTCTGTGATTGGAAAATGAACAGAGATAACAGCCATGCATGTTCCTCACACACAGGTATAAGAGGAAGTACTTTTGGAGAAATTTATTCGAGAGGAAATTAAATGGAACACTTTAATTACTTTAAACATTTTTCTGTGGAAATAACCCAAACAATGGATACAGCAGTGACAAGAAAAAAAAAAAGCAAAAATAAATTAATTATGAAATTAATTGCACTGTGAAAATTAATGATAAATGTGAAACATTTTCAACACAATGCTCTGTTCTGAACACCACAGAGGTGTGGTGTTAAGAAAGGTAAAAAAATAAATAAATAAGAATAAGAATAAATATAGGCCAGTATTTGGAACAGCATTTACTTGCCTGGCACTTGATTGTTAAATCAGCTAAAACAATAAATATTTCAATTTAGATCCAAACCACATCTCTCTGTGATTTTCTGATAATCATTGGCAATCTAAAGGGTTTGGTGAACATTTTAGCACTCAAAAGACATTAAAGTGATATTATTAAAATCCAGCTAATGCAATATAGATGATCGTTTTTAATGGCAATTAAATTTGTCTCTGCATTTAGAAGAAACCTTTGATTATTAAAGGGGTCATGTGATGCTTTTTTAAAGATCATTATTTTGTGTATTTGATGTAACAGAATATGTTGACATGCTTTAATGTTCAAAAAACACATTATTTTTCAAATACTGTACATTATTGTAGGTCCTCTATGCCCCGCCTCTCTCAAACGCTTCGTTTTCTACAAAGTCCATCCTTCCGACAAGCGCAGTCTGCTCTGATTGGCCAGCTGACCCAGTGCATTGTGATTGGCCGAACACCGCAAGCACTCGTAGGAAATGTAACGCCCCTTACCATAATCACCAGCTTCATCTTTCAAAAGAAATGTAAAGACAGCGCCTGAAAGGGGAACAGAGTCTCGTGACAGTGATGAAGCTGGTATGTGTTTTTCAGTACACAAGCCACGGTTAAGACAGATGACTCCACTGTGATGTGACCCCCTCTCTCTCTCTTCCGCTGCTCTTTCTTCTCGCTCTCTCTCACCAGCACACACACACACTATGCTCACAACTCCACATTTGAACAGTCAATAGCAAATACTTAAACTAATAACAAAACAGTAGCTGATTCAGAAGCGCCAGATTGTCATAGCAAAGTCAGAATTATTTCCTCTCCTAGGTTCACGAAACGGTTTTTTTTTTGTCCATAAAATGCATTGCTGTTCTGGTGTAAGTCATCTTAAAGATTCCTAAAAGCATCTACTTCCGGAAGACCAAATAAACTGCTTTTGCTTTCACACTGAAACACGGCGTCTCCCTGACATGCTGCATCAACACTAACTGCGGTTACTGAAACCACGCCTTCTTTCTTTGCTTGCACATTTGGGCAGCATTATGCAAATATTTCCACATAGTGAGGTAGATATGTGGGGGACGTGTTAGAACGAGGTTTTAGGGGGGCGTGGCAGAGTCTTTTATAAAGAATATCTCTTTGGTTGTGAGACTTTAGTCTTGCAACTTCAGGGAAATCGTAATCTATGCACAATCAGCTTGTAACACTCCAAAGAGAAAGGAAAACTTGAAATCGCATCATATGACCCATTTAAAACTTACTTGTCAATGACAAGATGTCGGTGCATCTTTGATGCTGAAAGATTACAGACATTAACATTTGACAGTATCAACAACTAATAAACTAAACTAATATTCAAGAAATCCATCCGATCTCAAAGACACAGCTCAACGAATTAACGCTACATGAATGAACGATGACACATACACTGGATTGAGCACGACTGCTTGTATTCTGCCATTGTACTGTAATATAATCTACTACATTCCTAAAGATAATTACAAAAGAGGACATTTTTATTTAAACAAAGAAATATAACATCAAAAAAACCTATGTAAACATCTGAAAGACTTAAGACGTAAACAAATGATATAAAAAGACGGTGTGATTCTACTGGTCCAAAGGTTACGTTTTTTTTTTAGAAATTAATACTTTTATTCAGCAAAATGCATTAAATCGATCAAAAGTGAGTAAACGCTTTGACTTTGTTATAAAAAATTCTGGTTCTTTGACATTTTTTCATAGAAATACTGAGACTGATAAAAAGGAACAAGGTGTCCTCAAAAAATATTTCTTCAAAAATAATATGTAGCACAACTGTTTTCATTATTGAGAAGTTTTTCTTGAGCAGCAATCGGCCTATAGAAGATTCCCGAGCAGGATCATGCTGACATGCGACTCCGTAAGGCTGCTAAAAATGGCAGCTTTGCCCTCAAAGGAGTTATTCAAATTTACTGTATTTTTGATCAAATAATAAATGCAAATTAAAAAAAAAATTACTGACTCTAAACTTTTGAATGGTAATGCATAAATATGTCATATGTGGACCCTGGTCTTAAGTCGTGGGGTATATTTGTAGCAATAGCCAAAAATATATTGTATGGGTCAAAATTATTGATTTTTCTTTTATGCCAAAAATCATTAGGATACTAAAAAGATCATGTTCCATGAAGATATTTTGTAATTTTCTTACTGTAAATATATTAAAACTTAATTTTTGATTAGTAATATGCATTGCTAAGAACTTCATTTGGACAACTTTAAAGACGATTTTCTCAGTATTTTGATTAGTTTTTTTTTGCACCCTCAGATTCCAGATATTCAAATAGGTGTATCTCGGCCAAATATCATCCTATCCTAACAAAAACCCTACCATCAAAGAATAGCTCATTTATTAAGCAAAAATGTCGGTACCCTTATGACGGTTTTGTGGTCCAGGGTCACATATTAGGTTGAGACATCTCTATTAAAAAGCTTAGTGAAATTATTAGCTCCTGACCCCATTTTGACAGAAATCATCTCAGTACCAGTGCAGTGCATTAAGATCAGTGACAGTAGGATCAATAAAGTGATCTAAGGGGACAGTCAATGGGGCCAGTATGAAGATAGCCTATGTCATGAGAGCAACAAGGCAATTCATAGCTGTCACAAAGCATTCAGTGTTAAGACTATGTGACCTTTTTCGTCTCACAGGGGAGATACACTCTTAAAAATAAAGGTGCTTCAAAAGGTTCTTCAAGCGATGCCATAGAAGAACCATTTTTGGTTCCACAAAGAACCATTCAGTCAAAGGTTCTTTAAAGAGCCATCTCTTTCTTGCGTTTTTGTAATCTGAAGAACCTTGTTTCGCCACAAAGAACCTTTTGTGAAACAGAAAGGTTCTTCAGATGTTAAAGGTTCTTTATGGAACCATTTAGACAAAAAGGTTCTTCTATGGCATCGTGAAGCACCTTTATTTTTAAGAGTGTATCCACAGCTCTCTCTTGTGATTGAAACAGCATAATACATTCCCTGCTATACAGTATGCAAAAAAGTATGTCAAATGAGTAGAAAATATACTCAATATTCATGATAAAGTATGCAGATTATACCTGGATGATGCACTTCATTTGAGTTATTTCATCAGCACTCCAGGGGGCTGTGGAGGGGTTTCATGGGCCAGTGGGCCACAGAACACATGACTCAAAAGACAATGCTTATCCAAGCTAAAGCAGATAAGCAGAAAAGCATGAATATATGTTCAATCATGACAACTCTGAACATTTTAGCATGGTGATGGATATGACAATTTTAATGTATTTGGTCTTGGCGGAACAGATCTGCTACGCTGCTGCTGAATTGCTGCTGCTGTTGGTTATTGCTGTAGTTGTAGATTATTGCTGCTGCTACAAGCAAGTACAGGAACTTGCTACTGCCAATGCATATGGCAATACGGTGCCATGAGTATTTAAGACATACTGCTGCTGCACAAATAGCATTTAAAATAACCCGTAGCAGATCTATACAGGTGGAGCTGGGGAAGGTGGAGGGTTTCAGAGAACTCTGAAAGCGCGCTGCTGGAATCTCAAGTGAATGCTAGCCAGCCATATAAATGCAAGGCAGTAAGCTCATTGGCTGCATATGCAGCATGAACCAATCAGCTTGTGCCAAGTCGTTGAACTCTTTGAATATCACCAGTTACGTTAAACCCCGTCAGAATGTGCCATCTAGAGTTTCATGACTGAACTATATATTTTCTTTGTAACAAATCATAAAAAAGATTCAAGTCTTGCTGATCTGAGCACACATCAGTTCATTATACATCCACCTTATATAAATTGCAAAAGCATCTACAGTCTTGGTCTACATGCACATTTTTGGGGGGGAATTACTGACAATATTATGTACAATGATTGATTGATTGATTGATTGCTATGAGACTTTTTTCACCTGGAATTCTGAAAATATTTTTATAGATCTCAAACTTTCTATAAAAAGTACAGGAATTTGGACACAGCTATATTTATAGCAGTCTGAAGTTAAAGTCTATCCAAGTCAATGAAGATTAAGCAGAAAAGCATGAATATATGTTCCTTTATAACAAATCATAAAAAGATTCAAGTCTTGCTTATCTGAACACACATCAGATCATTATAAACCAACCTTATTTAAATAGCAAAAAGCATTTGTGGTCTACATGCACATTTTTATGAGACTTACTAGCAGCATGATATACAGTACATTCTTTTTTTTCACCTGGAATTATAAACCTTATAGTTGAGACACTAAATTCTGATTCAGAAAATATTTTTACAAATATCAAGTTAGCACAGACCCTACCACATTTAATATTTATATACCCTACTGTACATTTAATCTACAATCCCTCCCCGTATGTAGTGTTGTATATCATTGCTTTAAGTTGCTAGGCAATTGGAAACCACCTACTGTTACTATAATTGACGACATGGTGGAAAAATAGTTTACTCCAGTAATTACTAATCATAAATGTAAGTCTTTACTGAACATAAGTCACGTGAGTCCGTGCATTACAGTGATTTTACATGGATAATGTGTTTTAATGCACACTAGTTCGTGTGCTGTCTAAGAACATGTCTTATCTGTAGTAAAACGAATGGCCTATCAAGGCTTATTGCTTTCATATTCATTAGCCATGCAACACTGATACTTGAACGTGTTTAGATGTTTATAGTACTTGATATTTCTTTATATGCTATTAATTTTTCATGCAAAGACTTCAGGCAATGAAATTTGTAAGCTTGCTACTGTCAAATCTGTTCTTATTGAGGTTAGCAATAACTGTCTTGAACATTTCTTTGACTTACTGCTGGATTCTCTGTAACAGGAGCACTTTAAGAGTGCCAGGCAGTGCCTGTGAAGAAAAGGTACAAAGCTGAGGTCAGATTTTAATACACACCACAGACGATATGTAAAATCTGAAGCCAGATTTAATCGTTTACAATCTCTAATTCAGATGCTTCTCTCGCCATTCGGAGACACACAGACTTTCCTTTCATTCTATAATAATGAGAGTGAAATTATCCAGGAGCTCATCTTCGTTTAGTAATAAAATCCCTGCTCTAAGAGAATGGAAGCGTTAATTAAACTTTATTTAACAGCTTGACAGTCCGGCGTGTGTTTTGCAGTTTCCTGCATCACTCTCTTGTGTATTTCTTTGACCTTGCGAGGAAAATAGAAAGAAAGGCAACAAACAAAAAGGATAACGAGACGGCACAAATAAAATGCCTGGATTATTAATTGCATCCCCAATATAGAATCCATCCTCTGAACGGGAGACTGTGATCAACAAACAAACTAAGATAATGCTCAGATTCTGATGAATACGAAACCATGATTAGACCAGTACAATGCTCAGATTGTAAGAGAATGCTTTTGTCTGAGGGTAGCCAGGCATTTGTTTATCCCTGCATTATTCTGGCTGTGAGAGGCAGTGTTGTACGTGGGTGTTTGTAAAGAGATGGTCCATAAGTCTGCAGGCTAGATACACTCTGAGGAAACACGGCGTTCTAGCTTGCAAAATGTTGTAATTTGGCACTTTTATATAACAAAGCCTTTATGCAAATGCTGCATGTCAATGTATGTAAAAGGAAATAAGTATGGACGTTAGTTGTGTGGCTCATTTCTCACAAGGACACAAGCCCGGTAGTCATCATCCGGGTTGTCCAGGTTCAGGGAGAGGTGATTAAACACGGCGCCCAGCATGTGGACAGTATGAAGACCATGTTTTAGCTCTGTGGGATTGAGGTAGCGGGTGCAGAAATTGCACACATCCGTTCCAGGGAAACAAAGTGGCACAAGGGAGTGCTGTGACTGGGCTTATGAGTCACAAAGTATGAGGAAATCTACCGAGTGCTGTTCTGTATAAAAAAGGTTGGCAAACAAAACGGCTCCGAAAGCCTGCAATTGTAGTGGAGAAGAAAGAAGGTAATGCTGTCTAACAACAGAGGAGCCTCGGAGAGATGTGACTCAAGGACTGGAAGGGAAATAACAGTGGAACATCTGAGCTAATCAGTCTTATACAGGATGGCAGAATAATTCTGCATAATGATGTCACTCTCACAGAGAGGTGAGGGCATTAGCGCTGCTGCAGGAAGCTGCCGACTGGAGTAGTAGAAGCTCAAGCTTCCAATGGTCTGGTGTGCACTTCCATAAAAAATGCTAGAAAATGACCGCGGCTGTCTCACTCAATAATCTCTGCATTGCTTGTGCAATACCTTAAGATGAAATATTCAACAGTTCTTTCCTAGCTGTGACAAAACCCTGGATTTCCCCAGGCTTCAAAAAGCATTCATTTCTAGTGTGTTTATAGCCATATACTGTAGACTTTTTCACCTGTGTGTGTGGTGAACCCAAAAGCTGTCTAAAGCACATCTAAAAAGGACACATATGAAAGCACGAGCTTGTTTCTTTGTTTTATTACATAGTACTTCGGCATCATTCAGTTGGCAAAGTGGCGTAAAAAACATAGTTGTTTTATCTTATCTAAATAATTCATACATATAGAGTACCTGGCACAATAAAAACATAAAACATATGTACATTACATATTACATGATTTATAAATAGTACTGATTTACAGCATATACAGTTTTCCAAAGCATGTTTGTTCGACTGCAGGGAAAAAACAGTAACAGTGTTTATGATTCAAGAATTGACATGAATTAAGAAGGGGCAATCTGGTTGTATTCAGGGCTTTGTTGAACATATTTTTACAAAAACACCAGTCTCTCTCATTCTCTGCACCACTTCTGAATGCCTCTGCATACCTTTTTTAAGTCTTTGATTTTCATATACCACCTACTTTCAATGCATATGCATTTATTAAGTAATGAAATGACATGTTTTTAGGATATTCAGAAAAAAATGCACTTGGATGCAGTTGCTGCTGAAAATTTCTCCACTGGGACATTTGTAATTGAATCTATCTACTTCACATTAATAATTCATTTTTAAATGTTACTGTCTTTCAGACTGGAGCTGGTACTCATTAAGCAGTGAATACAGCCTTTATCTGTTCATATTTATTATAGTTATTGTTTTATTTGAATCCTTAATTTTCAATTCTTGTTCACTAGCAGTGGTGCAGTATCAATGTGGAGCTGTATAACTTTTTATTTATTCATTTAATTTTGAATAAAAATGTATCTAATCAAAACATATGGTAGCATAATTACCCAGAATTAAGTAAGTCTACTTCCCATATGGCTATTTGCAAAATCAATAAAGCTGAGTCATTAATTTCAGTTCAACACTTATCCTTTGAAAATGAAAGGATTGTGAAAATGCAAAAGACACAGAATTTCATATGTTCTTCTCTAACTAACTAGACTTGCTTCTGGATTCAAGTATCTTAGTAGTTAGTATTTTAAATAAGTAAATGAATCCTTCTCTTGAGTTTAGACTCTTTCATCTGATGCAAGCAGAGGAAATTGAACCCTTTGCTAACAAAATCGAACTTCTGTTTTGGAGTTACCCCAAAGCAGGATTTCAATAAATTTCAGTAAAATATTTGTTAGAATTAATCATATTACCAGCATTTTATTAACAAGGTTTGTAATGTTTCCTCCATATGTAATATGTAAATCTAACCAATAATATTAATTGCCTTAGTTGTAAATACTTATTTTGAAACAGTTAATTTTTTCTCCATATAGCAGGCCATTTGGTTATTCTTGGATATGTAAACCATTCAGATTCAGAACCATTCAGACAGGGGAAAAAAAATAGTTAGGAAAAATAAAATTCCCTAAATAACTGCTACAGGGCAAGGTACTCCATGTCCTACAGATGTTTTCAGATAGACCTAGGCTATGTTCTCTTAATCAAAGCAGGTTATAATATGAGGGATACTGGAAACACCCACACATGGATTTGCACTTGGTAATTTTTGTGCTTCTTTTCAAACATTTTAGGCAACAGCATGTAGGATCTACAATTGGAAGTACATATCAAACCACACATGACATTCTCCGAGTAAGGACAACCCCCTTAACCTCTTAAGGGGGTAGTACGAACTTAACTCCCATTCTGTGTTTGTTTATTCGCTGTACTGAGATTGACACTGCCCATAATTAGCAAAATAAGAAATATAATTTGCCCATATCAATTCAGCTTTCAAAGTTACATTCAGTTTTCCCATTACATGCTATGGGCTTTTTTATTTGCATGGTGCATAGCACTATTTTGGTGCATTCCGCTAGCCTTCAACAGGCACAGCAACATTATATTTAAAGTAATTACTATCGTACAGTGCCAGGGTGATTCATTTTAAATGCTGTCACACATGATGAATGCCTGTATTACATAAATTCTCTGCAGGTTTACTTTGACCCTTTAGGACTTCCTATTACGACAGTTTGCAAATAGCAACCATCATATATTCTATTGTTATTGTGTGTGTGTGTGTGTGTGTGTAGATATATATATATATTACTATTATATATTTCTTAATATTACTCTTGTTAATATTTATTATCATTTCTTTCTAGAGACATGTGCACATCAAACGACCATGACCTTTCTGCCCTTGATCCAATAAAACAATTGTCTTTGAGGTGATTAAAATCTGTTAAAATCTTCTTAACAACAAATCCTAATAAAATGTATCAGAATTAATCAGGTAGGTGAGTTAGATATGTCCAAATAAAATTGTTGTGCAGTTCTTTTCTGCAAGAATCTCTACTGACAACATGGCACAGAAACAGCATCCTTTCCAAGCCGTAAAAACAACTCATTTGTATGTTACCCAAGAACTACTTCCTATCTCAAAATTCTAACTAAGGGAGCAGCATTGCAGATATTTATCTCGCTTTTGCAGTTTAAAATACATTGTGTTACATACAGAAATACCTGTAGAGCTAGAAGAGAGGCTGCAGGGGAATGACAGCAGAATGAGGGGGCAACATGGGCGGAAACACTGCAGGGTGTGGCAGTGCCTGAAACGTCAAAGTCATTGGGTGAATACTAGGGGGCGCCACCACCGGTGGGGTCACAAAGGGAGGTGCCCTGTGCGGACAAACCTCTGGCCGCAGGGCGAGTCGAGAAACAGACACTAGCTGGGGGTAGATAGGGGGTTGTGGGGGCAGAAAAGCAGCGTGGTGCTGTAGTATGGTGTGACGTATTGTGATGGAGCCAGAAGGCATGGAGGACGGCAGGTGAACTGTATGGAGGACTGCAGATGACATGGGCAGATGTGGCCTGGGCAGGACAGATTTGAGCTTGGTGGGAAACACCTGCTGGTGTAGCACCTGTCCATGGCTCTGGATCTGCAAGAGGCAGTGTCTCTCCATGCTGTCTGAGGGGGCCTGGAAAGATGGAGAGGGTTGGAACAAGCTGGTGGTGTGGAAGCACTCTCTACTTAACTTCTCCTCAGCCTGAACGCCTAGGCGAAATCTCTGCAGTGGGGTCTGAAGGCTGTGCTGGCATGATTTGTCGTGAGTGGCTTTTTCAGTCCTCTGCAGGGCTAACTCTCTCACATCAAGCAGGCAGGCCTGAGCAGCCACTGAATACTTGTTACAGATCTTTAAGGGGGTTTGTGCTGCTTTAGACTCGCTACTGTGGATGTTACTATTCTCCTTTGTTGGCTCCTTCGAGAGCTTTGAATCTGTATCCAGTAGAGTTAGACTGCCCTTGGTGCATGAAGCATTGATCTGAGAGGAGGAGCTCTGCTGCCACTCACTGCTCTCCTCCACAGTATGACCCAGGGCACTGCTAATGGAAGTAAATGTCTGAGGATCAACCGCACTGCTGTCTCCATCATCAATACTGCATGAGATTTGGTCTGACCCGTTCGAGCTGTCACACGCACCTTTTAAAACAAGGCATTTCATGCTCAACTCCTCCACAGCCTTGTCCTCTTCCAGAACATTGTTTGTAACAACGGAGCATTCATTTGCAAGGCATGGGGTTTGATCTTGAACATGTGACCGCCTCTGTCTCTTCCTCCTCGTCCCGTGCTCACAACAGGTAAGTTTTGTGCACCCATCAGAAATATTTCCCGATGATTGAGGGGGGTCGTAAGACTCATCTTGCTCGCTTAGAGAATCTGTATGTCTTCTTTTCAAAGTTTGTCCTTCACATGGTCCATCTCTGTTAGTCTCTGGTGATGTAGGGTTCTCTTCTCTGCACCCTTCGGGTGCACTGAATCTCTGAGAGTGAGATGCATCCTTGCTGTTGGAACACAGTCCTGTGGTCGTTAGCTCCCTTGCAGTTGGATTGTCAGGCTTTTCCCTGCTGTTCCCAAGCACATTTTCACCATCGGCACAGAACTCATCAGAGAGAATGATGCAGCCCGCTGAGCCGTTTACGTCGGCTGCTGCCTCTTGCCTCCTGCCTCCCACCTCTTCCTCAACTACGGGAGCTGCGCTGTTGTCCTCAGCCTGATTTTGAGCTGATTGCTTTGACTTCTCTAATGGATGCACTTGCTGTGAAGTGGTGCCTCTAAATTGGCTATCAAGTCCTTCCACACACTCAGGTCGGCTGTAGAATTTCTGAGATTTCACCATATTGCTCTCTGTCTCCCGGTGTCTGTCTCTGCTCCTCTTCCGCCTCCTCCGCTTCCTTTTGCAGTGGCTCCTGTAATGACGTCGATCCCTGGCCCGCAATTTATCTTCTGACCTCTTACTTGCATGGATCCAATCTTTGGAATGTCTACACCTGTCATGTGTTTTTAGCCTGACACAACTCTCTGTGTCACTTGAATACTGATAACACTTTCTGACCTTGCCTTCAGGTTCTTGGCTGGGACTGTTTCTGGGACTGGCTGTGGATTCCACAATGTGCTTGTCAGAGTGGCAGGATTTGAAACCTGAGCAGACAGATAATTCCTCATCAGTTTTGGGCTCATTCATCTCATGAGTGACAGCAGACCTTCTAATCCGTGACCTCTTGAAGTCAAAATGGAGGGGGTTGCAACTGAAAGACAGGGATGGCTCTGCCCTTGTGAAGGTCACCATCTCTGAGGGCCACTGGAAGATGGTGTTACCGTCCCTGCTTAGGACAGAGAAAAAAGGTTGGCTGGGTTTTGTGAAAGGGTAAGGTGTCTTTGTAGTTGCATCCTCCACTTGCTCTTGTTGTTGAAGAGAATTGTTCTTAGGTGACACATCTGAGAAAGTCTTTTCTGGAGACTCACTGAAGGTCAAGTGCCCCTCCTCTGTAATGCCACTCTCCTCGACTGTCACAAACTCAGAGGTCTCAGGTTTACTTTCCTCAATGTTGCATTTCAGACTCTCAACAGAGTCCTCAGAGTCAAGAACAATATCAGCCATGTTTAAACAAAAAGGGGAAGTGTTTAAGAGGGAGACGGCGGGACTGGGCACATCCTCTGAGTAAACGAGCAAAGCACACAAATCTGAGGCCGTTGACGAGGGGCTCTCCCTTACCACAGGTGTATCTGATGACCCCTGACTTCCAGCATTGTCACTTTTTTGGAAGTGCTTGCCCTGCTGTGTGCTAGTGCTGTTAACTGCCTCCTCACAATTTAGTACGTTTTCCTCCGTGGGGGAGCCAGGGAGGTCAAGCTCGACAGGGGGTGCTCTGAGTCTTTGTCTATGGCTCTGCTCCATCGATCCCTCCTCCATGCTCTCACAGAAAACCGCCGCTGATGACTCAAGCTTAACAGATGCTTTCTTTGGAAAGGAAAAAGAGAATGCAATTTTGCGTCTGAAAGTTTGCTTTTTTGCCCTCCCATTGTATGGCCATGGTAACTGCTTACTAGCTAAGCCACAACCGCTGGAATGGATCTGACCCCCTGGATCTTGAGCTGCACAGCTTTGGTTCTCTTCTTGGGCATCATCACCTAGATCCGTGACTCAAATGCAACACGACACACCTCCCCCCACTGCAACCGTGGTAGGCCTTGATCCACCATAGGACCTACTCCTGGGCACCACTGTAAAACAGAAACCGATTATGTTTAACCAGGGGTAGAGGCTACTCGGGAACCGCAGTGCCACAATGCCCTCTAAGAGGCCCCTAACTACAGAATACTTATAACATCTAATTACATGCATGTATTTTTTAAATATAAGTACAATGTAAAAACATGTATGTACACAATAAGTGCATTATATCAAATTATTAATTTAATTGTAAGTACATAGTAGTTAAAGACGATCCAAATAAAATGGGTCTGAAAAAAAATGAAATACATGTGCCAGGTTTATTTACACTTTTAATTAACCAGAAAAGCTGATAGTGAGGATTAGACTTCACAGGGGAAACCTGATGATTGCACCATGGTATCCAAGAACACTTGAGAATAAAATAACATCTTGCATTTTTAGATGTAGGCAAGGACATCTGATGTTTTGTACAAAGGAGTGAACCACCACCGACCGCTAACACTTTTTGACATTGTGTTATACCGTGACATTTATACTGTAGGTTGTCTCATTGTAACTATTGTAGCATTCTTTTCATCTTGATTTAACTTTTTTAAAATAGTATTCTCCTTATTTCCTTGTTTCAAAGAACATTTCAGATAAAAAAGCTGATTTTCTTACTTTTAGACCCTTTTCTATATATGTATACACTGGCACATTGTATATAAGTATATAAATAACAATTTAACAAAACGTCCCTCACCATTGCACCTCTCTGCGTTGTTCAGCAAGCTCATGTAGGCGTCTGAGAGCTCTCTCCTGTTTCCTCTCGTCCTTCCTGGATTTGGAGGCCACATTGCGGGCAAACTCTCTCTGCTTCAGTTCCTTCAGTCTCTGAGGGGGGACAAAGAATATTTCATTCATTCACCTATCTCAGTATGTCAACTACACCAAAGCAACAAAAAAGCAATTTGAATGATAATCCTCTTTGAGACCATGAATCTTTTTTCCATGCTTAACAACCTTTCATTATGAAGACTGGGAATCACTGTGTATCACACATTGAGGGATACACAGCAAAAAAAGATTAAAAAATTCTCTTCAAGAGAGAAGGAATGTAATTAAGGTGTTTGCACACCAATGTTATGTTTCATCAAATCCATTTTCTGTGCAAATGAAAAGAAGCTGAGAATGAGGTTGCTAAACTCCATGAAATTGTCCTATTTATTTTAGATAAAACTTAGTGATGCTAATTTGCATTTGTTTCCTGGTCTGAAAGGCTTTGTGCTTTGAATGCAAGATTGATGGAAGCCGCCATGACAGTCTGAGGCAAGGGCCGTAAATGCATCTCAGGTAGTGAGATGTATCGATTAGTATTACGTCTGAGCATACAGTGTCCACTTGCATTGAGTCAGTTAGATAATATAAATTAACTTCCATTAATTATTCAAGGATATGATATTTATGGATGTTTAAAGACTACACTCTTTTGAAAGCACCAGCCATCTCCAAGCAACATCTAGCTCTAGAACAGTTATCACATCCAATTAAACCTGAAAGCTTTCATTAAATTATCCATTAATACTTGATGTTTAGCTTTAAGACAGATGACGAGCTCTTCTGAAAAGCATCTTTATAGCACAATGAACTACAGTATGCGTTGTACTTTGGCCAGGCAGATTTTGTGTTAGCGAAAGCTGAGAGTAAAACAGTGATGGTTTCTCCATGCAGCCAAGAGTCATCTGGCCCAACATTATGCATTCCACTCAGGTTGCACGGTTATACACAGTTCATTGGCGCTGTAGCCTCTCCTATTTGAGAAGGCTTCAGTGATTGCATTTACCATAGCTGGGGCTCATAGTCAGGGGAATACGAGGCGGTCACATCAGATTTTTGTCATGTTAAAGGGCTGCTCAGTGTGGAGTGGGCACATCAGGGTAACTAGTTTGATCCCATCAGGATAGGGTCTCTTTTTGCACCTACCCTCTGTCCTTCAGCGCCTGTCTTGTCACTCTCTGCTGGCACAGTATGGGCAAACTCAGGTCTGATGCACTGCGTTGGTTCACTGTCAGCCAGCCTTGCAGAAAATAGCAAACAGGTTGGCGTGGGCTATATTTATTTGACTTTCAGGTGCATTTCTTGGAGCTGTTCTTCATTGATTGTTAATGTATTTGGCGAGAGAAGCTCTGGAATGAGCCGTTAATGCATGTAGCCTGTATTTCACATGACTGGATGTGGTTACATCATTTATAGTAGGATGCAGCCCTGATGCGAGAGAGCAAATGCCCAGTGAAATCCTTTCATGTACAGTGGGGGCAGACATGACTGACTGGCCACTTGAGAATGAATTAAAATTTTAACACAGTAATTTTTTGACCGGACATGTATTCCTAATTAAAAGCAACATTGAGACCAGTCAGAGGCAGACAGTGAAGGCTTGGCAGTGATGATTCACACACTAACAAGGAACACTAAGCTTTTCTGTAGCTCTGGGCTTCCTGTAGGGCAGTGAGTCTCCCATACTCCATTATATTCTTAGCAGACATGCTCTGCCAGCTCCTGAGGGTTGTTGCGAAATTGTGCTATTCATCCATCAACCCCATTCGTTGAAAAGCTGAATGATAGCGGGTACCCATGCTGTAGAATAGTTTGAACTGTGCAGATAGGAGGCCATGTGATAAACACATCTGAATGACACAAACTAGCATGTGTAGCACCCATATCAGAGCGCGAGGGGGAGTGGCTTTTTCTTTCATAATCCATTAATTTCACTCCTATTGCTGTGCTCAATAGCAAGGTCATGGGTGGAGGGTTTGTAGATGGTGTTCAGTCAATAGTTCAGTGAGCTTTGTTATTGACAGCACAGCAGGCCCCAGAGACTCCATGCATTTAGTTTCTGAATGAGTCAGAGCACAGGGGTCAGGGCCGACATCAAACAGCAGGACAAGTGGTGGAATTAAAGCTTTAACTTGCTATTAAAGGTTACACTGCTATTTTTGGATGCTGGCGATTCTTATATCAACATATACTGAGTGTGAAACAGCACTGTGAATTTATGATACGTTTGTTTGCTGCAGAATATCTCAGAATTGAAGAATCTATCTATCTATCTATCTATCTATCTATCTATCTATCGGCGGTCTAAAATCTAAAAATAACAATCTATCCTCTTAAAACATAAAAGTTCCAAAAAAATAGTTTTTTTGCAGTGATGTCATAGAAGAACCATTCTGGGTTGGAACATTTAAATAATCTAAAGAACCTTTTTCTTCATGGCAATGGAAAGTTTCCATGGATGTTGAAGTTTCTTCATGGAACCATAGATGCAATAAAGAACCTTTATTTTTAAGACTGTAATCTAAGTTGTATTGGCCAGGGTTAACTATATTGAAGATAAGCTCTCTACAATCTTTTTGCTAACTAGAACTTTTGTTCACTTACAATACACAAATATGTAAAATATTCAAACGCTTCAGTGGATCTGGTTACTGACAAAACCAAATGCACTCAAATTAAGATCAAGCGTATCGTTAGTTCTGGTAGGTCACGTTAGTCAAGCTCTCATCAGCTGACTCAGCTGATCCCCATCTACCTATAGGAATACGACACCTATCTAAGCATTCATATATAAGGTTCCTCAGTATTATCAGCAGTTTTCTGATTATAATAGCTTATTACCCTCCTCCATCCCCAGCTCCTCCTCTGTCAGTCAGGATTCAGTCGTCTGGGGGGGTTATTCGCCGCTCAGTTCTTGCCCAGAACAGAACCATAAGACCAATCCAAACTGTATGCTAATTGTCAATCATCTTTGACGATAGTGGTCCTGACAGAACTACTGTATTTTCAGCAAAAGTTCATGGATGTTGGCTTTATGGCTTAATGAATTTGCTGTGCTCAAGAACAGGTCAACAAAACTAGCACTCTAACTTGTTTATACAGCATGCTGCTGGGAAACAGATTTAATGCTGTCCTGGAAAAAGGGGATAAACAACAGGAACAAACAACATCAAAGCACTAGGACTTCCGATTGTCCTGCCTGCTTTTGATCTATGGCCTTCTAAATTAAAAGTCCATAAGATAACCACCACTCCACTAACTCTGTGTCGAAGTGGAAGCCATTTGTCCTGTGCTGTATATGTGTGCTACAAAATTCATTTGTTGTCATCTTCTAAAACACACTATTATTGCTATGCATTGCATCAGTGGAAGTCTCAAGGGGCAGACAACAGGCCCATTACCTGCTTGTGAGCATGGTCATAAGAGTTGATGTGGTTGTCAAACTCTTGATGCTTGTAATACTGTTTGTCACACAGCTGACAGTAGAAGTTGGCCTTGAGGTCCTCCAGGGCTTTGGCCAAGGTTTTCTCCTTCTCAGCATAATCCTGGAGCAAAAGGAAACAGCATAATCCATCAAGGTAACAGCTTTCAACTTGTTTAAAAACGTTAGATGAAATCACATAATTTAGAGTGATACTCTGTCATGTAATGAATGCCATTCATTCATTCATGTAATGTCCTTCATGAGGTCCTTGACTTGGGACATAGTAAATGTTTTTATAGTTTTTAGACCCAACAACATATAAATATACTGAGAAGAAATAAATTGATGAGAAAATCATTATACAAGACAAAAAAATATTGATTATCAATTGTACACATTTAACCATTAGTGAGAATAGTCTATTTTTCCTGTTAATACAGAAAGACTCTCGCCCCACAAGAAACCTTTTATTTGCTAGATATGGTTAAATAAACTCACAAATATACACAGAAATATTAGTAGACAAATCTATGTATACAGTACACATGTTGCTGTCATGTTGATATATATTTATAATTTGTGAGGGTGAATATTTGTTGTTCTCTTCTTTGAAAATGATGCTCATAAAACCAAACTCAGCTCCCATGATGCCATCCTCATTTTCTTCCTTTTCTTTAATACTCTTTATTAAATATTGATTTACAACAAATCTTAGATGGGAATACTTTCACCAGAGGCAGATTGTATTTCAAATCTAATTTCTTTAAAGCTCTGGATGTATGGAAACGTGCAGATTTAAAAACACAACACACACACACACACAAAAATCTCTACTCCCAAAAGGTTTCCAATCCAAATGACCGCAGGGAAAAGGAAAAGCTGTTACGGGGCTGACGAGACGTGAGATGTGCGGATCCATGTGCAAAGCTTTATTGAGCAGAGAGGTCAGAAACACAGGCAGGGTCAAACAGGTATATGGCGGTCAAGACACAAGAATAGTCCTAGGGCTAGCGTAGGTCGATGAACGGCAAACAGACTCAGAAGGGACAAGGCAAAGGGTTAATCCAAGATACACAGGCAGAAGATCAGAACACGAGAAAACAGGCAAGGTAAGACTAAGCTAGGCTAGGAGGCTAACGAGGGCTCGGTAGAGTAGCTATCAAAAGATAGGCGCTAAACAATACTCGGCAGAGGGAAGGGATCAGAGTGAGTGTTAAATAGTGAGGGAGTGATATGAAACAGCTGGGTGCAATCAGTGTTAACAGCTGTGCAATCCGTGCTGAGTGCAATCAATCCAATGAATGATGGGATATGTAGTCCGGGTGATGTGCAACAGTGTGTAGTGCGAGAGTCAATGAAATTGGAAAGGGTGACCTCTGATGGCTAGCAGAAGGAAGTTCATGGACCGGATTCGTGACAGAGCCCCCCCCCAAGGAGCAGCTTCCAGACGCTCAAAACCCTTTACGATTCCGGAGGGCGGTGGAGTGGAGGCATGGAGGGCCACTTGGAAGTGGAGAGACCACGCACTGAGGCAGGACCGGCGGAGCAGAGAACCAGGGCGGAGCCGGCAGCACAGGTGGAGCTGAAGACCACCAGAGCCAGACAGTAGACCACCAAAGCCAGACAATAGACCAACACGGCAGAGCAGAGGACCACCACGGCGCAGCAGAGGACCACCACGGCGGAGCAGAGGACCACCAGAGCCAGACAGTAGACCACCACGGCGGAGCAGAGGACCACCAGAGCCAGACAGTAGACTACCACGGCGGAGCAGAGGACCACCAGAGCCAGATAGTAGACCACCACGGCGGAGCAGAGGACCACCAGAGCCAGACAGAAGACCACCACGGCAGAGCAGAAGGAACACAGAACCCCCTTGGTGAACCACACCGATCAGGAGACCATGGCGGAGACTGTAACAACGAGAGAGCAGAGACAGACAACACAGACAGAACATTGGGGTTGATTGACAAGACTGAGCATTCAGGGGCAGCCTCACTGGCAGACACAAAGAATTCACAAACGGCCTCCATAACCATGACAGGACAGGATGAGGATTCCCCGACGGCCTCCATAGCCGTGACAGGACGAGCAGGGAGCTCGCAAAGAATCTCAAACAGTCTCCTTAGCCGTGACAGGATAGACAGAGAGTTCATAGACGGCCTCCTTGGCCGGAACAGGACAGGCAGAGAGTTCATAGACGGCCTCCTTGGCCGGAACAGAACAGACAGAAAGTTCATAGACGGCCTCCTTGCCGGAACAGGACGAGCAGAGAGTTCAAAGACGGCCTCCTTGGCCAGAACAGAACAGACAGAGAGTTCATAGGCGGCCTCCTTGGCCGGAACAGAACAGGCAGAAAGTGCGTTGCTGGGCGCCACCACCACGCAAGGAACTGAGACAAGTGTCGCCATCTCGGGAGGTTCTGCAGCCTGCGCCGCCACCTCTGAAGAGACTTCAGTGGACACCGTGGCCTCTGGGAGGTTCTGCAGCGTAAGCAGCCACCTCTGGAGATGTGGTAGCCGGTGCCGCTGCCTCTAGCAAAACGGCGGTGGAGTACGCGGCCCAGATACACAATAAAGCAACCCCCATATGGGAAGTGCTGCAGACAGGGCAATGAGTTCAGGAACAGGAGGGCTAAAGTGAGTTTGGGGATACCAGCTGCACATGCAGACACCAGCGGTGCACCCCTCACACTAGATACCAGACTGGGATAACGAAAGACTGACCCTGACGATCTGGGTGCAACAGACAGGACGTGACATGACTCTGGATGAACAGCTGTGATGCGACGTGAATCTGGATGACTAGCTGAGACATGGCGAGACTCTAGAAGATCAGCTGAGACATGGCGAGACTCTAGAAGGTCAGCTGTGACGTGACGTGACTCTGGACGAACAGCTGAGACGTGACGAGGCTCTGGCAGATCAGCTGAGACTTGACTGGACTCATGAAGATCAGCTGTGACTTGACTTGACTCATGAAGATCAGCTGCGACCTGACTGGACTCATGAAGATCAGCTGCGACCTGACCGGACTCAGGAAGATCAGCTGAGGATTGCTCCTGAGATTAAGCAGTGACTGACTTGACTCATGCTAATGAACTGTAATTGAACTTGACTCAGTATGGATCAACGGTGACTAAACTCGAATCAGAAGATCAGCGTGACTAGACTTGATCTGAGGAAGATCAACTGTGACTGACTTGCCTCAGACGATCAGTTGTGACTGGACTAGACTCATGAATATCAGCTGTGACCTGACTTGACTCATGAAGAACAACTGTGACTAGACTCGACTCAGGAAGATTACACTGGGACTAGACTTGACTCATGACGATCAGCTGTGATTAGACTTGACTCGTGATAATGAATGGTAACTTGACCCATGACAATCAACTGTGACTCGATTTGACTCATGACCATAAACTGTGACTTGATTTGCCCCATGACGATCAACTGTGACTTGACTTAACTCAAGACGATCAACTGTGACTTGACTAGACTCATAAAAATGAACTGTGACTTGACCTGACTCGTGAAGATCAACTGTGACTAGACTTGACCCATGACGATCAACTGTGACTTGACGGGGCGCTGTTGTGTCCACCATTTTACGATGAGGCTCCGCTGTCGCCACCATTTTGTGAGCGTAATCTAGTGCGGGGGCCATTACACGAGTGAGTGCGGGGTCGTGTTCCTCCGTGATACCCACAGTGAATGGAGAGCCAACAGTCAACAACGCAAAGTCCAAAAAACAACTCCGTGATGAACGCGGACCCTCGTGAATGAGTTTAAATTTTAGCGTTTGATTAATGCCAGTACAGAAGAAATCTATCAAAACATTGTCCGGTAAATCAGAGTGATAGGCAATGTGCAGATACTCTTGAATGTAGTCCTCGAGCGACCGGGTGCCCTGCTCGAGAGCTAACAACAGCCTTGCAGTGTCCATACCTAGCCAATGTCCACATGAAAAGCTGCTGGATCCTTGTGTGGCCGAGTATTCTGTTACGGGGCTGACGAGACGTGAGACGTGCGGATCCATGTGCAAAACTTTATTGAGCAGAGAGGTCAGAAACACAGGCAGGGTCAAACAATGGCAAAACAGGTATATGGCGGGCAAGACACAAGAATAGACCTAGGGCTAGCGCAGGTCGACGATCAGCAGACAGAATCAAAAAGGGGCAAGACTAAAGGGGAAATCCAGGAAACCAGGCGAAGATCAGGAACCGAGAAAACAGGTAAGGCAAGACTAAGCTAGGCTAGGAGGCTAACGAGGGCTCTGTAGAGTAGCTATCAAGAGATAGGCGCTAAACAATACTCGGCAGAGGAAAGGGATCAGAGTGAGTGTTAAATAGTGAGGAGTGATATGAAACAGCTGGGTGCATCCGGTGAACCAGGCTGGTGCAATCGTGTAAGTGCAATCAGTGCAAAGAATGGGATATGTAGTCCGGGGTGATGTGCAACAGTGTGTATTGCGAGAGTCAATGAAATTGGAAAGGGTGACCTCTGATGGCTAGCAGAAGGAAGTTCATGGACCGGATTCGTGACAAAAGCACTTGCATTTTAATTGGAATCAGTTTACCATAAAACCCATCGTAGAGTCAAATGTGAGCCTGTCACTTCTGTGAAGAACAGCATGCAGTGGAGGACTAGTAAATCAGCCAAGGATGGTTAAGTCAACTATCAAACTTGTCAACCAGAATGAGATGGCCAATAAATGATATATGATTGTCATCATCAGTCAAAGCCGACAAACATATGTCTGGTATTATTACTGACATTATTTTGAGCTTTTCACAACTGCATCAAACCCATTAGACTGAGAGACAGGGAAGCCCGGCTCATTCAAATGATCTGATAGTCTGTTTCTCACTCATCTTAGGTGAGAATACGCTGCTGCTAAACACACGTCTGTGATATGCAAAAATAATAACATCCCTCTCACTCACTCCCACTGTGAGACAGCATGAAACAATTGCCTTGTAATTGTATTTAATAAGTGGCTAGCTTACAGGTAATGAAAACAGAATCGCTTGATTAGCTGGATGTGCTAGAAAAGTGACCCTTATTTTCTTTTGCTCAATAGCACTGAAAGGTCAGACCAAAAATACACACTCTATATCAGGAAATGGTTATACCTTTTGGGAAAATCCTTCCGTGAGCATCTGTGCTGCCCATGTTTTTATAGACTTATTAGCAACCCCCTGCATCTCAAGAAAACAGCTAAGCTCAAGGGAGTTTTCATCAAAAAAAAAAAGCAACTTTTCTACTTGAAAGTATTTGGGAGCAGAATTAAACAACAGAGCTAAATATGTGGAAAGAAGGGGAAAAAAGCACATAAAAAGCGAATGATGTGGTGTGAAGCTGGGAACTCATTTACACAGCAGATAGATCTAATCACTGCATGGGGGAAAGCAGCCACTTAACAACAACTTTGTGTCAAGCTGAGAAATCCCTCATACCTCTCTGTTCCTTTCAATATTTCAAAATAGAATGAGGTTGTTCTTAAGGGCATGTGACCATAGGCAAAATCCGAGGGTAATAAAAATACGAAAACAAAAAAAAAACAAATATAATTCATAATTTTTTGTGATACTTATAAGGCAAACATCATTATTACTGTTTCACACTTAGAACAATACTTAGTATTAAATTACCGCACATAATGCACTTCTCGCTGTTTATACTAACATAATAGATACCTGAAATCATGCAGAGGGTTGATAAAAGGTGTGCTATTACTTTTCTAAGTTATCTGACTACGATTTTTGCCTGGCAGACAAAAAAACAGGGAAAAAATCTTATAAACTTGCATTGAAGGCAGGGTCAGAGCCATATCTAGTCACCAGGATATCATATAAATTTGCGAGTGGGTTCAAAGCTCATCTAGCAACAGCCTAGCGACCACCCAGGGGCCAGGCCCATAATTTTAGCCTACATGTAAGACCATGTCTTCAGAACTTATTTGAAAAACTAAAAGTTAGCCAAAGGGTAATCAGTCTTTTTTGTTTTTCCAGATTCAAATTAGACCAATCTACCTTTCATGTAACTAATTTAAAGGAATAGTTCACCAAATTACTCCATGATTTACTCACCCTCGAGCCATCCAAGGTGTATATGACTTTTTCCAATTTGACAAATCCAATCGGAGTTAAATTAAACAATGTCTTGGCTCTTCCAAGCTTTATAATGGCAGTGAATGGGTGTTATTTTTCAAAAGTCCAAAAGAAATTCAATAAAGCGCATCCATCCATCTTAAAATGTGTCCCACACAACTCCAAGGGGTTAATAAATGTCTCCTGAAGCTAATTTTTTGTAAGAAAAATATCCATATTTAAAACTTTATAAACAGTCATCTCTAGCTTCCGCTAACTGTCGTAAGTGTGTATACGAGAGTGTCGCATTCCAGTGGATGACGTAGGACGTATGCGTAGCGTAAGGTCCCGGTGAAATTTCCTAAGTAACGAGAACCAAGATTTTGTTCCTTTGTTTAGAAATGCGACCGACAAACGCATTCTATATTTATTCTTACTGCCATACTTGATTAGCGAGCTAATCATTGGCTAATTTTCATTTTTGGGTGTACTGTCCCTTTAAAAAGTTAAAAAGCAACCTTCCACAGAACACCCTATAAACTGCATAGCAACACCTTGTAAACAATAAATAAATAAATAAATTTAGGGGTAGAATTAATTCATTATTTTTATTTTTGTGACTAAACTAATAACAGAAAACTACATTAAAACACCAGCTGCTTGCATTATAAGTATGTTTTTGCACTGGCACTTCAGTCTCACAGCACCAGTCTATCCTTCTGTTGCTTTCTGTAGGCCATGTACAATAATCAACAATCAATCAAGTCTTTCCAGCACATTAAACACTATTGTGATTCCTGTGTATGTGATTGCAGACTCTGTGCATTATAAAATCGGTGTAAACACACATTTTCGTGGTACATTTGCCACCTCCGATGCCCTAAGCACAAAAATGAAACTCCAGTCACAGCTCATGATTCCAGCAGCCTAGGTGTTAAGGTGCAGTGGATGGGGAATTAAAGATCATCACCAATCTTTTAAACGCAGTCTCAAGACTGAACTAATGCAGGAATAATTAATGCGGGCCACATTTAGAAACATTTTGCAAACTAAACATTTGCCTTTTGTTTAATATTTGTAGCAGCAGACTTCTTCAATCTGGCATTCCATTAAAACATCAAAAGACAAGGGTATTTACATACAGTGGATTACTGCCTGACTTAAAACAAATCCTGCGTTGGGTTGACACACAGGGGCTGTTCATATAAATAGCATACTTCTGAAGCATCACAATGCAAGCGATACTTAACATGGCTTTTACTGAACATCAAGCACGAGAACACGAGCCGTTGAAGATCAAGTGGCTCTTTACGCATTTATGGGACTGCCTAACAAGGTCAACCACAAGGGTGGAAACCACAAAGACACCGCACATCAGAAATTTATTGAAACATAAAGACAAAATATGATTGACATGAGTGGTGATCAGAGAGACTGTGATTGCTCTTTTTACAGCACACCTGGGTTATGAGAGATGTTTTTATGTGGCGTAGAATAGGGGCAATTTCTGAGCAGAGGGTTGAGAGAGAGTGTATTTTGGTGCAAATAAAGAAAATTAAGATGGTCCTTCACAAAATCACATCAAGTGATTCATGAATTAAACAGTAAATTAAACCCTGTCTCAAATAACATTAATTAAAAAGAACATGTTGATTAATTAATGAACATTTCCAGAAGCCTTAGAACAATATCTAGTCAGGAAAATCAAAAATTCAATTTCATCGGGGATCATTTCATTTTTACAGATTCTCGCATAATTTATGAGGAAATAGAAAATATGAACTTTGCATATTGCCCACAGGCAAATCTGCTGTAAATCTCATGCATATTTTCAGCCTATTCTAGTGAAGACTCTACAGTCTTCTATAATAACCAGCAGTGATGGCTACACTTTGTCACAAATCACACAGATGAGAGCTGCATCAAACTAACAAATACCAAACACGGTTATTCAATCTGACCTCAAGTGAAATTGCCACAATTATGTCATGAGCACAGCAACATATGATTGCCCATTTTATATACATATCAGACCTGCTCAGTATTCAGTAACCCTGATGAAGTATGAACTACAATATTACACAGATGACAGCCAGTTCTACCAGTCATTTAAATAGCCTACAACAACATCAGTAGTAGTAGTAATAATAATACTCCACTAAATATTATATAATATCAATTATTATTAAAAATACTGTAAAAAATACTGTAAGCAGAGTCAGTAAATAATTTTAAAACAAAATTTTCACTGGGTGCAAGAAGCCAATCCTACCAAAGTCATATAATAATAATAATAATACTATCATAATTAATAATAATACAATAATCCACATATACTACCTTTCATACAATCATTAACTTAAATAATTATAACTACGTATTATTATTATTATATAATAAAATATAATATACAATAAATCTTTAATGTTCTGTAAGCAGAGCCAGTTTAGCAGTATATATTATAACAGTCTTATAATTTTAAAACTAAATTATTATGGGTGCGAGAAACCTTGACTAACATTATAAGTGGAAAAAATGCTATTGGATAAGATGACTGCATATGGCTCCTTTCAGGAGCATTGATTACATGGGGGAGTGGGGACATGTCCCCCTCACTTTTGATATCACGTAAATTCGTCGCCCGCACTTTTTTCGGGCAAGTGTGTTTGCATAGAGGTTTTCAAGAGCTGGAGTGAATAAATATATATTGAAATTCAAAGAGACAGGATAGTCTGTGCATGATCTGATGTTTTTATTCGTATCCAGAATGAGGTGATGTGAACATGGAGCGCTCAACACTCTCATGCAATTTGTTTCATTCATACTCGAAGCCTGAGGGCGCTCTCGCGCAGAAAGTCGTACGAGGAAATTCCTAATATGGACAAAAGCGTCCGCTATCACTGTATGAAAACACTGTATTTCACAAAAAAACAGAAATGTTTGGAAACATGAAGACATTAAACATACGATTGCGACAATATATGGTTTATTTGTGTTTGTCAAGTCATCTCCAGGTAATAAATAAAGTATATGAATAATGCAGTGCTAATTGACAGCATTTATTACAGTATAGAAACTATTCTGCCTTATTATGTGATAAAAAAGTGTTTGTAGTATATAAACAAATCATTATTATTGGTCACTGTCCAGCAGTTATCTGATTTCTAAGCCAATTAAAAGCTAGAAATTAGAGAACAATTAAAGCTGCTACACTACTGGTCAAAAGTTTTTGAACGGTAAGATTTGTAATGTTTTTTAAAGTAATCTCTGCTGCTCACCAAGGCTGCATTTATTCGATCAAAAGTACAGCAAAACCGAAAAATTGTTAAATATTATTACAGTTTAAAATAACTATTTTTCTATTTGAATATATTTTAAATGTAATTTATTTCTGTGATCAAAGCTGAATTTTCAGCATCGTTACTCCAGTCTTCAGTGTCACATGATCTTCAAAAATCATTCTAATATGCTGATTTGCTGCTCAGAAAACATTTTATTATTATTATTATGTTGAAAACAGCCAAGTATAATTTTTTCAGGTTTCTTTGATAAATAGAAAATTCAGAAGAACAGCATTTATCTGAAATAGAAATATTTTGTGACATTATAAATGTCTTTATCATCATTTTTGAATAATTTAAAGCATCCTTGCTAAATAAAATTATAAATTTCTATAATTTCTTTCCCAAAAAAAATTAAAATTATACTGACGCTACGCTTTCGATGGTATTTATAATGTTACAAATTATTTATATTTCAAATAAATGTTGTTATTTTGAACTTTCTATTCATCAAGGAATCCTTAAAAAAATCACTCAACGTTTTACAATAGTGATATTAATAATAATAATAATAATTTAAAAAAGGTTTCTTGAGCAGCAATTCAGCATATTATTATGATTTCTGAAGGTCATGTGACACTGAAGACTGGAGTAATGATGTTGAAATTTCAGCTTTGCATCACAGAAATAAATCAAATTTTTTAAAATATATTCAAATAGAAAGCATTTTTTTAAATAGTAAAAATATTTGAAAATTTTACTGTTTTTTTCTGTACTTCTAGATCAAATAAATGCAGGCTTGGTGAACATAAGAGACTTCTTTAAAAACATAAAAATCTTACTGATGTGCAAAAACTTTTTGGACTGGTTGGTTATATAGATACAGAATTTTATAGTGTTAATGTTCTAATATATAATATATATATAATATATATATATATATTATATATATATATATATATTATATAACATTTCTGTCCCCCTCACTTCTGAAATGGTGGCTACGCCCCTGGCTCCTTTAAATATGACACTGCATTTTCTTACTGCGTCTAATTACATTGTTCTGTGTGTTTAAACAGTATCAATTATCAAAGTGCCCAGAACGATTCAATTCTTGATTATCAAATTTTCTCATTCACGTCTTTTCAAATTAAAATTATTATTAAAATAAACACTGTGTACACACTGTGTTCTACTTGAAGCTACAGCAAACAGCGGAAAAACACAACACCGAATCTGCTGTCAGTACGGAACTGTAGCGTAAATGTATTCTGACATGATTCGCTTGTTTCCGCCCACTCAAGTCGTTTTTTAGAGTAGTAATTATTAGTCCTTCCTCCGCAGATCGTTTGTGATGGAGCATTGACTGTACTGTTCTCAATACACACTCCTCAAAAAAAAAAAAAAAAAAAAAAAAAAAAAAAAAAATAATACACACACACTCCCTACCGCTTCTACAGTTATAGACGAACAATTCGGTTTCAAGCCCACGTCCGAAATGCAAGGTGAAGACATTTCACTAACTGCACACTCTGACTTTGAAGCAGCGTAATAATAACCCAAAAGGCTCAAGCCTTAATAATGATGCGATGGCATTTTACGCTGAAGACTGCAGGAGAGCGAGATCTCTCCAAGCAGACACTTACATCTCGCCTGTTGTGATTAATTGTATCTCTTCTGGTGGGATTCATGTTGGCTGTTGTTTCTAAATTGCTGACACACACAGAATCTATCTCCATTATTGACTGAAGAGTCTTCTCTAGAGGGCATGATGGGAGCTCCTGCATTTGTCTCTAGCTCTCGCTTGCTGTAATGTGCTCTTCCAACGACCACCTGATTATGACACGTAATTGTATGAGGATTAAGAAAAAGCATTGTGGGTGTCTAGGGAACAACACATTTGATAAGATTTGAGATAACCCAATTTTCCACCAACGACAGCACATTGATGCACTGCTCCTAGGACAATGACATAACCGCACTAGAAATCTGGTTAAATACCAGTATGAAAATATTATCAGCATGCATTTATGATTTGTGGATTGGAGTTTTAATTGGATTTTAATAGTACAGTGTGTGTGTCACGGAAAACGAGGCTGGATTCAGGTGCGGGTTCAACAGGTGCTTTATTGTGCAGAGATTATCACCGCGGGCAATGAGTGCCTTCGCGGACAGTTAGTATGGACGTGGAATCCCCAACCACACCGATGGGTGGAGAGCAGTGGCTGGAACAAGCCGCAACAGTGGCAGTGGAGACGGAGCCGCAGGGACAGCTCGCTAATCCGAGCGAGAGGCTGAGAAGCCCAACAACGAGACCGCAGAGTCCCAGGGTAGGCGAATGCCGGAGGAAGCCCACGGTTCCTGAACGCACAGAGAGGTGCGGGACAAATAAACAGACTGCTACGAGCACTGGAGCCTGGACGAGACAAGACAGGACTGGTAAGCGATCTTACACTGACAGTCAGAGCAAGGGAATAATCACAACAATCTGACAACAGACAGAGAAACACGAGGAGCTATAAGGGGAAGCTAATGAGATGACCAGAACCAGGTGTGAAACAAGGAGGGCGGGGACAACGATCATGCTGACATATGCGCATGACAAAACAAGCCACGCATAACACACAAACACAGAGACAACAAGAGACAGGTGATCAGACCCGAGACCCGACAGTACCCCCCCCTCCCCTAGCGCCCCCAGGCTCCCGAAAATAAAAAAAAGAAAAAAAAAAACAAAAAAAAAAAAAAAAAAAAAAAAAAAAAAAAAAAAAAAAAAAAAAAAAAAAAAAAAAAAAAAAAAAAAAAAAAAAAAAAAAAAAGGAGGAGTCCCACCTTGTTCACCGACGGAAGGTCCTCGATCAACTAACGGTCCAAATGTCCCGGGTACCGCACCCAGCACTCTCTCTGGACCATACCCCCTATCCACGAGATACTGAAACCCCTCTTCCACGTCGTCGCTTTCCGAGCATCTCCTAACCGTATAGGTATGGGAGCCATCCCCAAACGGGGGGGGGGGGCAGGAAGATCGGCGGCAGGGTTAAGGGGAGAGGAAAACACAGGTTTGACCCTAGAGACATGGAACACAGGGTGAACCCGACCAAGAGCAGGAGGGAGCTTGAGCCTGATCGCCACTGGATTAACCGCCTTGGAAAAGCGATCCACCACAGTGAGAACCACAGTGTTACCCTTCGATGGGGGGAGCCCAGAGACAAAATCAAGGGCGATATGTGACCATGGATGGGAAGGGACAGGAAGAGGATGAAGCAGACCATCGGTAGGGCGATTCACTGGCTTACATTGGGCGCATGTGGGGCAGGCCAACACAGACTGTCTGACATCTGCGGCCAGTGCGGGCCACCAGAAGCGTTGACGGATGGCAACCAACGTTCTCCGAATCCCTGGATGGCAAACCAGCCTGAACGCATGACCCCACTGAAGGACTTCGGGGTGCAGCACAGCCGGCACCGGCAACCTGGCACTTGCACCCCTCGACCGGCTTCCTCTACGCGCCGCTCGATACACCAAGAAAGAGCCCCGACCACCACCCCTTCAGGAAGAATGGCTTCGGCCGTAAGCTCCCCCTCCGGAGCCCCGAACAGGCGCGAGAGAGCGTCGGGCTTAATGTTTTTGGACCCTGGCCGGTACGAAAGGGTGAAGTTGAACCGGCCAAAGAAAAGTGCCCAGCGGTCCTGACGCGAGCTCAGCCTCTTGGCCGAACAGATATATTCAAGATTCTTGTGATCCGTCCAGACCAAGAAGGGCTGTGCCGACCCCTCCAACCAGTGACACCACTCCCCCAAGGCCAATCTTACCGCCAACAGTTCTCTATTGCCAATGTCGTAGTTACGTTCTGCAGGGCTGAGATGGTGAGAGAAGAATGCACATGGGTGCACCTTCCCGTCGCGGAGGGATCATTGAGATAGAACTGCACCAACCCCGATGTCCGATGTGTCAACCTCGACAATGAACTGGGACTCAGGATCTGGAACCAACAGAACAGGTGCAGAGACAAAACGGGACTTTAATGTGTCAAAGGATACCTGAGCATCCTGGTTCCACCTGAAGTACATCTTGGTGGAGGTTAATGCCGTGAGCGGAGCAGCGATCTGACCAAAATTTCTGATGTATAGCCGATAGAAGTTGGCAAAACCCAGGAAACGCTGCAGGGCCTTACGGGAGTCGGGGACTGGCCACTTGGCGACAGCTTCTATCTTAGCTGGGTCTGGTTTAATCCCCCTGGTAGAGATGATATGGCCAAGGAACGTAACCGACTCGGTGCGGAATTCGCACTTCTCCGCCTTGACAAACAACTGGTTCTCTAATAGGCGCTGGAGGACCCGTCTAACGTGCTGAGTGAGTACGTGGAGAGAAGGGGAGAAAATCAGAATATCATCCAAATACACAAAAACAAACTGATTGATCATGTCACCCAGAACGCTATTGACGAGACCCTGGAAAACGGCCGGAGCATTGGTCAGACCAAACGGAAGAACCAGATATTCGTAGTGTCCCGAGGGGGTTGTTGAATGCCGTCTTCCACTCGTCCCCCTCCCGAATGTGCACCAGATGGTAGGCGTTGCGGAGGTCTAATTTGGTGAAGACCTGAGCTCCCTGCAATAATTCAAAAGCAGAAGACATTAGAGGTAGGGGGTACCTGTTCTTTACCGTAATGTCATTCAAACCTCTGTAATCGATACAAGGGTGTAGGGAGCCGTCCTTCTTCTGAACGAAGAAAAACCCCGCCCCAGCGGGAGAGGAGGAATGGCGAATGAGCCCAGCCTGTAGTGACTCACGTATATACCTGTCCATGGCCTCTCTTTCAGGACCGGAAAGGGAATATAAATGACCCTTAGGCGGAGAAGTGCCCGGGAGAAGGTCAATGACACAGTCGTAGGGACGATGCAGAGGTAGAGAGGTGGCCCTGGACCTACTGAAAACCGCACGAAGATCGCAGTACTCCGCCGGGACGCCGGTCAAGTCAGCCGGATCCACCTGCGGAACACAAGACACAGAGACAGCAGGAAAAGCAGCACCCAAACATGACACATGACAAGACTGACTCCAGGTTAAAATAGAGTTATTGGCCCAATCAATCTGTGGGTTGTGTTTCAGTAACCAAGGATGTCCTAAAATTAACGGGGCCTTAGGGGAGTCAATAAGTAACAGTTCGATCTGCTCACAGTGGTTACCAGAGAGGGAAAGGCTTACACAAGGGGTGACGTGAGTGATGGTAGTGAGGGGATTGCCCGATAATGACCACGCCGTAATGGGCTTATCCAGGGGAATGGTCGGAATCCCCCACTTGTGAGCTGAGGCAGAATCCAGGAAATTCCCCTCAGCCCCTGAATCCAGAAGGGCGTGGCCCGTGTGTGAACCTCCCAGGAAGGAGAGTCGAAAGGGCAGCTGGGTGCGCGTTGCTGGAGAGCTTGAACAGGGAAAGGCGCCCACCAGGACTCTCCGCTTCACTGGTGGGCCCTGACTTTTAACGGGCACTGAAGGACAAAGTGGCCGGCCTTGCCGCAGTACAGACATAATCCCTGAGCTAAACGCTCCTGTCTCTGCTGCGGCGTAAGCCGGAGACGACCCAGTTGCATGGGCTCCACATCGGAAGCAGGTGAACTCGCTGCATCGACAGACGCGGACTCCAGGTGGCGCCACGGAGTAGTGGATTGACGGCGTTGCCGGCGGCGGTTGAGACGACCCTCCACACGGAGCGCGAGATTAATCAAACAGTCCAGCTCTCGAGGAAGGTCCACCGTCGCTAATTCGTCAGCGATTACCTCATCCAGTCCCTCGAGAAATCGCGCGCATAGTGCGCCCTCATTCCAGCTGCAAGCCGCCGCTAGAGTCTGAAATTGTATGGCATAGTCGGTGACTGAGCATCTCCTCTGCGACAACCGAGACAGCTGAGCCGCCGCCTCATCTCCCTGGGCTGATCGGTCGAACAGCTTCGCCATCTCCTGGCTAAAATCCACAAAAGTAGCACAGCAGGGAGCCCGCGATCTCCATACGGCGATTCCCCATTCGCGGGCGCGACCCGAGAGGAGAGTGAGGACGTATGCCACCTTAGCCTCCTCTGTGGCGTAACGTCGAGGCTGCAGTGAGAACACCAGTGAGCACTGGGAGAGAAAGGCTTGGCAGGCATTCGGATCGCCATCATACACCGGAGGATTGTTGGCATGAGGTTCGGGGTCCAACGGAATACCAGCACGGAGGACGGGACCCCGGTTAGCCGCCTCCCGCTGAAGATCATCGACGCGCGTGAGGAGCTCCGCGACTCAGACATTTAGCGCGCCCACCTCTTGCGCTGTAGTGTTGAGCTGGGTGGCGTGCTGCCCCAGCAAAACTCCCTGTTGCACGAGAGCAGACCGAAGCGGATCCGATCCCGCTGAATCCATCTTGGTCAGATTGTTCTGTCACGGAAAACGAGGCTGGATTCAGGTGCGGGTTCAACAGGTGCTTTATTGTGCAGAGATTATCACCGCGGGCAATGAGCGCCTTCGCGGACAGTTCGTGTGGACGTGGAATCCCCAACCATACAGATGGGTGGATAGCAGCTGCTGGAACAAGCCGCAACAGCGGCAGTGGAGACTGAGCCGGAGGGGCAGCTCGCTAATCCGAGTGAGAGGCTGAGAAGCCCAACAACGAGACCGCAGAGTCCCAGGGTAGGCGAATGCCGGAGGTAGCCCACGGTTCCTGAACGCACAGAGAGGTGCGGGACAAATAAACAGACTGATACGAGCACTGGAGCCTGGACGAGACAAGACAGGACTGGTAAGCGATATTACACTGACAGTCAGAGCAAGGGAATAATCACAACAATCTGACAACAGACAGAGAAACACGAGGAGCTATAAGGGGAAGCTAATGAGATGACCAGAACCAGGTGTGAAACAAGGAGGGCGGGGACAACGATCATGCTGACATATGTGCACGTGGTGAGCTGTCAAAACAAGCCACGCACAACACACAAACACAGAGACAACAAGAACGGTGAGCAGACCTGAGACCCGACAGTGTGTGTGTGTGTGTGTGTGGTAACAGTAAGACGCTAGGATGTCAGCTGAACCATCGGCTTACATTTTAAATTGATGGTAAAGCAAGTGACTGTTTCCCCAGGCTTGAATAAATTGCAAGAGATTCTTGAACTTTGTATATTGGAACTTGACTAACTTGGAATGCATTTATTCTGTTAAAGGCGAAAAGGGTACATCAGCTTCATTTAGCACAGGGTTTCGAAACAGCCTTCAGCTGTGTTTTGTCATGGGAAGCACTTCATATCAGAACCAGGCATTACCGTTACTGCTGAATAAACATTGCTGAGGGGATGTACAGTATCGCACACTGTATAGCAGTACATATGGCACTGAATACCATTCATATTCATAAGCTGCAAGTTCAGTATTTTGTGGATGCATAAACAAACATAGGGTGCTATTTTCACTTTTGTATGTTTGTTTCTTCCTGTTTTTATTAGAAAGATTAAGATGTAGGTTTAGAATTAGACTAACTATCAACAATAAATAAAACTGTCAAGAACTTGAAAAAAAAAACAAAAAAAAACACGTGAACTTGTGGGAGGACAAAGACAGATGCTGAGCTGAGCTGATGCAGAACTGAGCTCAAAAGGTGATTTTCATTTTAACAATTTTTAACATGTTTCAGTAACCTTGAGACTTCCTGTAAAATAATTTTCTTAATCATATTTTTGCATTGTTTTTTTCAAAAAAAAAAAAAAAAATCTAAATATCATTAAAAAAAATAAATAAATGTAAAAGCAAAATTAGTCTACAAATTAAGGTTTTCATTTAATTATTTTTTTCTTACTCCATTGGAAAATAGTTTTCTTGTTTTAATCACACATCTAACAAGACTTGATGAGGTTTATAAAAAAAAGCTAAATGCCAACGGGGTAGGAAAAAGAAACTATTCAAAATGCATCTTGTTTTAACAGTTTAGATGTTTCTACTGGACAACTATACACCTTTTTTTTTTTTTTTTTTTTTACAATTTTCAGAATTGGAAAACATTGTTATGATCTGTTCCAGCAAAATTTAATTTCTTCATCACATTATGTGCACACTGTATTCATTGAGCGCAATAGTCCATATTGTACAACCCTGTACATTAGTTCGTTATTCATGCACTGCTTTTAAAAAACATTTTTGTTGGGTTTTACACTAATTTCCAAACACATTTCAAGCATACATTTTTTGCTTCTAGTAGCTGTAGAGAGTGAGTTTTAATTGGAGGCTGTGCAGACTGTAGACACAAAGCCTGGAGAGAGAAGAATCCCTGAAGACCTGAGTAAACGATAAGTTGACTGGGACAAGGCCGATTTAGGTGCTAGATGAGAAATTCAGCCTTACACACTCGGTTTATACATCAGGGATCTCTAAGTGTCTCATGCGAGGTTTTGTACCAAAGTGATCTGCATTACAATTTCGCCTCTATGAGCGCTAGCCCCCCGGCCGGCACTGGGAGAGGATGTAGTTGAATTAAGACAAGAGAGGAGAGGGAGATCCCCCCCCCACACACACACACACACACTTACACGCAGGGCTGAGTTAAAAGCTGGTTTCCATCTGCTTTTTGCCTGTGGATTTGGGGCAAGGAGTAAAAAGAAGAATTCTCTTGTAAAGACTACGATAAAATGCCCTTGACTTGTAGCTGCAATTCCTACAGGGAAGTTTCACTGACAAGGTAAAAAGTAAGAAAGAGACAAAAAACGAAAGAGAAAGGGTGTGGGATTAAGCTGACAAACAGTCAGAGGAGATGTGCCTCCATTTGACAGCTGCTAATTTTCCTAATGTTGCCCTCCTATTGTGAGGGAGGGAGAGATGTGATAATTATCATCTGCAATCAACTGAGGTTATGAATGGAACAGCGTATGTTTTTCTTTGGCTTTTCAGAGACACGACACGGGAGCTTGGATAAATCACAGGGAGCATGCAGCAATTAGAGGGACGCTTTTCTGCTTGATGAAGCTGAGCTTGATAAGCCTTTCCCAAATGTCTCAAAAAAGAAAGAAAAAAAGCAGCTATAGTCAGGTGCTTTGAAAGTTGTATCTGAGAAAAGAAGACTGAGCACTAATGCAACCTGTCAAAAATAGGAAACATGCTCAAAGACATGATTCAAACTACACATGATTCCCTTTCATCCCTAACAGGTAATATTCAGCTTATATTGATCCTTTGTGCGCTGAATATTGATCTACAGTATGCCTGGGAAATCAAAGTCATCTCATGCATACATATTCATTTCATGCATGCATATTCATCTTAAGCATACATATTCATAAATAATTACATGCCAGTATTGTCATTATTATTGCTCCAGATGCAATATGAACCGAAAATGATTTTCCAGATCTGAAAATTAAACCAAATGTTTGGCTGCAGAACAAAAAGGAAGTAGCACATGCAGAACTCATCTTAAAATCAACATGAGTAATTATCATGTTGTACAATCACAGAAAACATGCATTGTGAGTTTGTAGCACATTTTCATTCAGTGGCATGCTTGTATAAACTGCAATTGAATGTGAGCTGGAACAAACACGATTAAAAGCAACCCACAGACGACAGTGACGATGGAAGATGACTAATTTGCTTATTCCCTCATTGGCATGATGATGTTCTGGGAGTGTGAAGTGCAGGACTTACAGGTCTAAGTGTTTCTGCAGCTTTCAAGCTGCAAGTTTGTAAATAAGGCCATTACTGGTGTCTCATTTTATTTTAAGTGTTTTTTTTCTACTACATGTAGGTTTGAATTTCACACTTTCACTGTCAAGCTGTCACAATCAAACTCTGCTTATTTTCTTAATCACTGGTTAGTTTCAGTCAAAGAGGTTTATGATATCTGGAGAAACCATAAAAGCATGCTTACAGCGAGAACTGTCATTGGCTGTGTTTTGGGACTGACTGTCACGTTACTCCTTTTTCACATTCTGTAAAGGAGGCTCTGTTGTACTATAATACAATTAAATATTATTTATGTATATATGATGCTTTAAAATACACAACCACTCAAAAGTTTGGGGTTGGTAATTTTTTTAAATGTTTTGAAGATATTTTTTTGAAGACTGTTCTGCTTCACAAGGCTGCATTTATCGGGATCAAAAAGTACAGCAATACTGTTAAATGCATAATTTAAAAGAACTCATCTATGAGAATGTTTTTTTAAAATGTAATTTATTCCTGTGATGCAAAGCTGAATTTTCAGCAGCCATTACTCCAGTCTTCAGTGTCACACGATCCTTCAGAAATCATTCTAATAAGCTGATTTGCTGCTCAAAGAACATTTTCTTATTATTATCAATGTTGAAAACAGTTGTTGCATCATATTTTTGCGGAAAAAAAGACTCAACTATCATTTTTTGGACAACACACCTCATTGATCTAGGAATTAAAATGAACAGCATTCATTTGAATTAGAAATCTTTTGTAACATTACAAATGCCTTTACTTTCAATTTGTGTTCTATTTAATGCATTCTTGCTGAATGTATTAATTAAAACAATTGATTTATTTTAAAAAAAATATTGCACACTTATTTTAAAGTGAGTATATTGCTTAATGTTTCATTTATTTAGATGGCCATCAATGGACAAAGATCATTTTTGTAAACCAGATGGTGTAGTTAGAGTCTCTACCAGCAGAAGCTAACACTGTCATGCTAAGCAGCCAGACCTTGACCTCTTGTTTTCAATCACATCAGGTGAAGTTTTCACTGCATGTGATTGCAGGTGTATTTGAACCACATCTAAGCTATAATATAACTCCCTCTACTTCAATAAGTTTTTTAATCATTGGAGCTATGTGATGTCTTTCCTGTGAGCTTTGAGTCTGCTGCGATTCTCACTCTGTGATGGTCGATGACGATCTGAGCACATGAAGCCAAGCCGCTACCTTTCATCCCTCAAATCATGCTATAGTTTTTAGTGTAGCATATGTGTATGTGAGCCACACTAAAGCACAATGTGAGGGGGTTAAATCTGAGCTTGGGCTCGGCAGCTGCTCTGTAATGAATGGGTAGCCTCAGTTTGATAGCTGCTAGCGCTGCCTATGCATCAGCGTTCTTCAAATGAGCAGCATCTTCGAAAGTCTCATCTCCACCACCTCAATCGATAATAACAAGAGAGACTCTGCCGAAATGAGACAGGCTGTAATTAATCCTTCCAATCACGCCAGCCGGCCCCTGCCAGCCACTTTTGTCTTAATAATGTCGAAAGGCCTCATGACCCAGCCACTGAAACAACCATTTAATCACAGCGTGACACCAAGAAACAGGCCAGGAGACACATACGCCACACATATCACATATAGGCCAAGGGGAAAACACAAAGGTCTGAAGTGTCCTAAGAAAATGCTTTCAGTCTGTTAACTCTGCAAGCAAGACTGAGCTTCAGGTCCATTTAAATAACAGAAATAGAATCAAGTTATTCAGAATATAAAAAAACAAAACTGGACTGTAGGCTTGAGTGACTTCCAAGGCTACAGTGTACAGTGTACAAGTGATAATATCTGACAGCAGAAAGCAACTTCTGGCCATTCAGAAGTATCCATGCTTTTTTAATTGTTTTTTTTAATTTTATTTATTTATTTCATTTTAGTATAGCAGATGTTTACTAGTGCCTGATTTCTTCATGAAGGGCTCTTAAAAGCGTGAAATGGATTTTGGAAATGGAAATTACTTTGGAAATGACTATTTTTTCCTGTCTGTTGCCTTTCACGACAAATCTTAGGATAGTGAAGGGTTTGAGACTATGCATATTTTTATGCTGCCACCTGCCAATCATGGCATTTATGATGGAGTTTGATTGGATCAAAACAACCTAGCAACAAAACTGAGTGCTCATGATGGCAGATTTCAAATCACTTACACTACCTTTCAAACATTTCGTATCCATCCGTTTATTATTATTATTGTAATAATATTTCACAATTTTACTATTTTTACTATAATAAATGCAACCTTGGTGAGCATAAAAGACTTCTTTCAAAAACATTAAAAAACTAATCTTACCAACCCAAACTTGGAATATAAGTCCTCAGGGGTGTCTTGTGCTGCCCAGGCAAGTACCATTGAGATGAACAGGAATGCTAATGGATGGCTTTCTCCAGATCTATCCTCCCTGTAGCATGGGGAACACCATTTGATTCTAAAGTCAAGTGTTGGTCAAATCGAATGTACCGGCAACAGCACAAACAATAGGCACAAATAAACTTCAAAGCACAAAAATAATGTCTTGGCTTTGATGACATGATATGTGATTACCATTTGAATATCCTGAGGCCCAATTTTTGTCCCCCCACCCCCACCCGAGAACTGGAGCGGAGACCAAAAAGAACAAAAATGGGGGGGGGGGGGGGGGGGGGGGGGGGGGGGGGGGGGGGGGGGGGGGGGTGGGGGGGGGGTGGTGTGGGGTGGTTAAAATAATTCTAATGACCTACTTCTACTTGCTTCCCCCAGAGATCTCTTACAGGGAGCCGTATGCGGGATTCTAATAACAGGGCTCTAGGTATAGAAGAGCGCAGGACTGAGAAGGAAAACGCAAAACAACTTGAAGATCAGTGGGCTGAGATCAATGGAAGCTTATGTTTTTGTTGTCATCATTATCTCGGAATCACATTTAATATCTGAAGAGGGTTTGCATGCATACACACAGACAGTGCTTAATTTGTAAATTATGTGGACCCGGAGCAAGGACTGATGACGGATTGGACGGGTTTGTTGATAACGATCTTGTATAGTTGACACTTGCTTGTAAAGTAGATTATATATAAACGTCCAGTGCTGAGTTTCCTAACAACCTAGGATAAAGCAGAGTAAATAAGTAATTGTTAGGTGGGTTCAGTGACGTTGAGTAATAACATTTTTGACTTGAATAATAACATATTTTGATGTTATATTTTTATTTTTTTATTGTATTATATTATTATTTTCAGTGTATGAATATACGTGCAGGTCATAACTGGTCATTTAAAAATAAATAGATCCAGCTTGTTCCACCATAAATTTAGCGATGCTTTGAGGGAATTCACTCTCATCATAAAATGACTGACAAAATGATTCATGATCTACATTTCCATAAACGAATGTTCTCATATTCTAACTCCACTTTGCAATATGCACAGGAAAATCAGTTTGATTCATTCATAAATATTTCCAGTAAAAGTGGACATCCACAAATATTTGGTTTGAGAATGGATGTGGAACAGATTATGCCATTGGCATTGCATTAAATGCTGTCAGAGCACATGGATTATCCATAAAACAGTTTGATTCATTCAGTGATGAATGATCAAAGATTCAGTAATGAATGTGTCTCAGATAGCCTCTGCAAACAATTACTGTGACATAGTCTTGACAGGTGTGATTTAGCTGTGATGGCATTATATGGTAACTCATAACCTTTGTAGTCCCCATGAAGACTGAGATTTAATCTATGTAGTTGACGAGAGCACACAGAATAAAAAGGCTAAAATGTAAAAGTTTAATATATTCTACATTTGTTTTGTGAACCACAAAGATACCACAAAAAAGACAAATAAAAACATTTTAAAAAACACCATGTCCATATTATTGATAACTAATTTATTGATGGCATCTTATGAGAAATACATGACTAACAGGTAAATCATAATTCACAAAATGTTGTAAAAAAAGAAGACAAAGAAAGAAAGTATACAAATATTATAATATTAAAATATAAACAGTAGTAGAGGTTATATGAGCGACTAAGCATTATTTATAAACACAATTTGTTTAGAACATTATAAATTGAGGGAAAAATGAAAGAATATTATTAACTTTGTAATAAATTTTAATTATTATTAATTGTTTTATAAATTATGATCATTTTCACAGGATTTCTTTTCTTTTTGGTTATTTATCATTTTTGTTTTAAAACGATTTCAAATATGGTTTCAGCAAAGATGGTTTTGCCATTCTTTACATACAAATTCTGTCCTCATCAGTAAGCAAGTGTCGAGCTGTAGAGTAATTATGGCTGGCTTCACTTTCAGCTGCGAGGCAGGTTCTCTCAAAGGCAGTCCCACCAAGGTTCTATAAAAAGTAAATTATACTTCAGGAGTATCATTAGAGGGCAAAATTACTGAAAAAATAATTCCAATGGCAACGAAAACTATTATCTCACCCAAATAGTTATTACAGCTAGCCAAAATCCACGTTAGTAACAGCATGTGCTCCTCTGTTGCATTTCCCGTGCCAGGGTAATGTAGATCATCTACAATCAAATCTCAACAAAGGGCCACGCTAACCTTTGAAAGAAATCAACCAGACGTGAATTATTCTGATTGTCAAATGAATCAATTAGCCAAGCTGGAAGCCTCATTTTCCTCTCTGCAGCTTTCACGGTCAACTTGAGAATGAACACGTGTGTCAACGCTTTAAGGAAAACCCCCTTCAAACTGACAAAAGCCTGTGTATTCTTTTTCCTATAACTGATTGCAAGCTATCTGCCTTTGTTTGCTTGTGAGAGGCAATTAAACAAGTGGGTGCCTTTCTTTTCGCACAGTGTGATGAAATTGTAGAAGATGGAATAATTCTCGATAGTTAATCAAATGAGTGTCATATGGAACAATGGTTACAGGACCCACTGTCATCCGCAGTTCGGATTCAGAGAGAAATTTCGCGCTCCTTTTCATTCTTTTAATCCTCGCTGTCTCCATCTCTTGGGGAGGCGTTTGCTTTATCAAAACCAGACTTAAGACAAGCAACCATGGAAACAGAAAAAGAACCCCGTCTTTCCACACAAGACCTGCATTCATGTAAAGTGGCAAAGAGAGCGTTTGGAGTGGTATTTTTGAACAGTGTGTAGATGTGATCAGAGATGTGATAATGTGTCTTCTGTGTGTCTTCTCTCATCTAAAGTCTGCTTGAGCGCCACATCCCAACCCTCAGCTACGCCAACATAATGCACCGCCAAAGTTCTCAAGATTTGCCACTGGAAAACAGTTGTTTATAGATAATTGCTACTGAAAATAATTCTCTTAAAATTTGTTTTTGAGCTTTTGGAAAGAAATCAAACACTACAGTTTGTTTTATCTAGTTTAGTTGTTTCTATCTTGCTGATATTTTACTTGAAAACAAGAAAAAATAAGTCATGCAATATTTTTTGTTGCACATATTTACAAGTAGACAGAGTGGGAAAAAAATCTCTGCAATGACAAATCTTCTCAGTAAGCTCTAATAAACACAATTTAAAGGTACAGTACACTGGATAAATTATTCATCTTGGGCCATGCTGACAAATTATTTATCATTGGGAATGGGAAGCCATCACTGGAAATTAGTTAAAATTCTAACATGTAAACGACATCACGACTGGCTCTAATGTGCCTGAACAACTTTCTCCATGACACCCTGGTCCTTAGCAACAACATAATCTTTCCAGATGTTCGGAGATGTTCACTCTAAGACTGAATGATGATTATGAGCACTCACAGCCTAGTTTACACACAGAGCACCAGGGCTCCCCTCGTTCAGCTCTCTTATTAAGTTAATGAAATAGCACTGCTAGGGGCTTAATTTGATTAAGGTTGCAGACATTTAATCACGGAGGAATCTGAGATTTTTTTGGGGGATGGGGTGATACAGGGGTCTCAGTGTTACACGAACAACAACAGAGTGAATAAACGCCGACTGATAAGTCCCAAGGACAACGAGAGTCAGGTGTCAGGAGCTATAAACATTGTGGCCCGGGCACTAGCCGCGCACAGCCTGTTGTTTGGGATCCTGTCGTGGATTATTAGCAGCAGCGTGGGCAATGTTCACTGGGAGAGTCCATGATCAGGCAGCTGCATACAGGCGGTCAGGGGAGGAAGATGAAGCATCTGGGCCGGAGGTCTCTGAGGACATGGGGCACATCTGTACATCACTGATATCACATGCTGCTCATACTGACAACACTGGCTCAATCCGTCCACCTGAGCAACCATAATCGCAGCCCATGTAAAAAGACATGACTCTGATATATAAGAGTAATGATTTTTGGACTTTAGTGTGACGGGTGCTTTGATCTGTGCCCCATTGGTATCCATGCAATTGTGTTTGATACTTCACAATCCACACCAAACAGAAGCAAATAATTTATACATAGAAGAATTTTTTTTTAAATTAAAGCACTAGTTCATGTAAAAAAAAATAATAATAATGTTTTCATTTATTCTCTGACTTTCTTTATTTTGTGGAACATAAAAGAAAATATGTTTAAAATGATTAATAAAAGTCAGTGGGGTCAATGCGGTTGTTGTTTTGGACCTCACTGACCTTCATAATACAGTCAAAAATGTAATGAATGATTTGGGAAGAAAATTGAGGCAGAAAAGAAAAGAAAAGAGAATGTTATCTAAAATGTGATTAAATAAATAAATAAAAAGCTCCAGGTTTGTTGTGCTTGTTTGTAGGGCTACAAAATGTAGCCAATTTTTGTGATTATATATCAATATGACTATAAAATAATAATACTGTGTTATTCTTATAATTATTATTCAATAAAAATATTGAACAAAATTAGAAATATTTCTATTGTAATATGTACTACTGCAAATATTACTATGTTAAACGTTTTACTGCAAAATAATTGCATTAAAAAAAGTAACATTAACATTTACATTACCTTAATTTCACCATTTTCAAACTTTCAGACAGTAAAAAATAAATAAATAAAACACTGGATCATGAGCTGCATACTGCTGCACTTCACTCTGAAAAACACAACACATATATTTATCTCATTAAAGCCTTTGCGATTTGACAGTCACACTAATTCATATCACAGTTTCGGTTTTCATGTAATAAATGGTGGAGCCCTATGGTTAAAATATTCTTCAAAATATTCTTTTGCATTTTGCTAAATAAAGAAACTCATCGAGGCTTGGAAGATAACATAATCATTGGGGGAACTATCCCTTTAAGTCATAAGATGGATACATATGTTAAGGTTAGGTGACATTAGTGCAATAGCAGCCTTTAAGCCCAAAGAGAGTTAAGGCACACAACACACAACTGACTGTGAAATGTCTAAAAGGCTTTGCACATAAAAGTGTTGGCCCCTTTTGACTGCATCGGTTTCAGTCCTCGGTTCATTTTGAAATGTCAACTCTGTTTTGACTGCCACAGTCACAGGAACTGATACAGGCATCTCTGCTGTTCCAATGGGAAATGAAAGCTCTCAAAGTCTCCTTTTTAATATGACCTTTACTGACCTCAGAAACGGGTTAAGATGGGAGTGTAGGCGATGAACTGTTTTAGAGGGTTTAGGAGAATGAAACTCAATTTCATACAGCTGTGAGAAGCTGTAAGAATTGTAAGTGGATTTATAGGAAATGCCACCACAGTTAAAGAGAACAGTGTATGCATAGCAATATAGTCACAAAAATAAAGCACAATGGAAGGTGTGCTGACACATAATAGCTGTTCTAAACGTTTTTATCATGTTCTATCAAATCTGACACACTTTTATATTCTCGCTGTTATTCAGTCTTATACCAAGTTCATTTTACAGCAATCGTCATTGCTTCTTGTCATACCTGTACAGGAACATTTTTGTACTTCACGAAAGCCATTGATTCTTGTGATTTATCATTGTAGCAGATGTTTCCTGCTGTTAATGTTAAACTAAATTCAACTGCAGTGAGGAAGAAATTGTACCTGATATTAAAGTAAAAGACAAGTCTTGTGAAATTTCAAGCATATCAAGTCTGTACCTGATGAACTCTCATTTTACTTCTCATTCTTAACAATGAAGTGTGTAATTTTTTGGTCAAAAAGCGATAGTTCACTCAAAAAAAATTCTGTCACGATTTACTCACCCATATGTCATTCCAAACCTGTATGACTTTCTTTCTTCTACAGAACACAAAAGAAGATATTTTGAAAATGTCCTTTTTGTCCGTGAGGTCCAAAACAACACCGATGTAAAGACAAAAAAATTTAGCTATTTTAAAAAATATATTTTATATTCAGAAGAATGTAAGGCATACACACTCTAAAAATTGCTGGGTTGTTTCAACCCAATGTTGGGTCAAATATGGACTAACCCAGCTGTTGGGTTAGTCCATATTTGACCCAACATTGGGTTGAAACAACCCAGCATTTTTTAGAGTGCAGGTTTGGAACAACATAAAGGTGAGTAAATGATTACATAATTTGCACTGCTCAATCCAACACAGCTCAACCAATGACATTTAGTTGGGGGTGGGACTGTTTGTTTGTCCAACCAACTATTTTTGCAAGTTCATTGCAAGTGACATGAAAACAATCAATGAAAATGTGCTTTTCTATCAGTGCATGTGGAAAAACTGGCATTGGACACTGGTGAGATGTTCGTTCCACTTCACGCTGGGCACCATGACAATGAATTTATTTACATGATGTACACAGTCTGACCGAGTGAAAAGGTACAGTATGTAAGCAACTAATTATTCATCTGTTGCTGAAACGTTACTAGAATCGAGGGTCTTGACTGATCTGACAGCAACTGTGAAACAGCATCTTCAGATTTAAAATCAAATGATATTCAATGTGAATTTCTCACTGCCCATCTCAAAAGCATGAGAATAAATTCAGAGTGTCAGATGTAAACTGGGCTTTCCACTTTAGTCAGAGAGCATTGACTTTCAAACCACCCTCTAAATACGAATTCTTTCTTGGTTAATGCTTAAATATTAATACGGCACTACATGGAAAAGATGCTAGAGCTAGAGAATGAATACAGTTTACAATTCCATTTTCCTTATATGCAGCCAAAGTGATCAAAGGAGGGTTTTTTTTGCAGCCACTTTGAAAAATTAACCAATGGCAGTACTGCAAACCCAAACAAAGAAAACAGAACCACAGGTCAGATCCAAAAGGTCAGTGTAATTGTAGTTTACAGACTATTCATTGAGTTACACACAGGCTTTGTTTGTGTTTTTGCTGTCAACAGTTTTGATACCATTTTTGAACAGAGATTTCGTTTTGTGGGGGAGTTGTTGTTATACCGCGAGTTATAGAAGAGGTTTTGAGATCTAAGTGCACAGGAATTCCCCATCTACTCCCCGGAGTCCTGTGCTATAGGGGCTAGAACAGCAGCATTCTCTCTTAATCTAATCTCATTTTGCTTTATGGATTTTTTTTTCTTATCCCCTCTGATGCTTACATCAGTGAGCACCGCTGCTCTTGTGTGAGCTGAGGCCATATCTTGATTGGGTTTTTACAAGACGCTCCAAGCCATTTGAATCTGGCTTGTAATAGTTTTTTATGACCATCCTCTCCTTCTCTCTGTCAAATTGTCTGTGTGTGTGTGTGTGTGTGTTTATAGCTTATCTAATTATGCTTCAGGTCTAGGTCTGGAACAATATTATATCACCCCCCTCCCCCAATACTTAACATTTTGCTAAGGCCACATTGCATAATAAAGCAGCAGTGAGATCGAGACATCTGAAATACAAAGTGTCAATAAGCAGGATGTACTAATTAAAAAGACATTGGGGGACCAGTCAATTTACACCATGTCACAATTCATAAATCAGCGTATTATTTTTATGTTGAAAACATGCGTCTTCTATAGGAAGGTGGAGACATGCCCCTAACACTTTTTTTTTCCATGACGATAACTCTAATACAAAGGAAATGTCTCCATTTGTTGAGCAGGAGTTTTCATTTCAGTTTACTTGCATGTGTTACAATGAGTGAACCTGGATATGATTTTAATGTTTTGCTGAGTGGTTGCGGTCGTTATCGGGAAAGCATGCGGAAGGCAATGGTGACAAATATGTTATCTCCAGCACACAGTTCCCTATCAATCACTTGTCAATGGCTCACTACACGTATGAAATGACAAAACCAATTTGCAAACAAATGCATTCCCACAACTGATGCATGTCCATTAACAAAGACATACAACTGTTTTTATCCAATCTTCAGCAGGCACATGCTGAATTCAGCAGGCACAAAACGTGCCTCTACCTATATTTTACATGGGGTAGATTATTGAATAATACTTATTTTCTAGCACAATATTATGTTATGACCTCAAAACACTTTTACCGTAGTGCATGGTTAATAAACCAATACATTTTGACATTTGCATCAAATAGCCAGCTCTATATGTTTGGATTTTCTGCTGTAGTAAACTTGCATGGTAGCTCACCTGGTACAGCATTGTGCATGCAATACGAAGCACTCGATTATGAGTCCCGTGAAACACAAGTCACGCAAAAAGAGCTCAAAGACTTGTAGAAGCAAGCTAAAATGGCAAATGCATTTTTATCTCACATTTTCTTTTGTTAGTGTAGTGTAGGTGGCACATTATTTTCAGACTCACTGGACATTTTGTTTTCTAACTGCTGTGATACATAGGCCTACAACAAAACAAGCTAATCAAATGTTGCCAGATTCATGATTATCTGTTTCAACTAAAACTGGACATGCTTTTAGCGCCACTTACTGGACATTTCACTTTGTAAGTGTTGCAAAACGTGTATGTTTTTCCAATAACCTTGGGATGTTTTTTCATAAAATGACTGTTTACATTTCAATTTCACTTGTAAATGAGCAAATACTCTACTACAAACCTGAAGTCAATTTATCTAAGTAGTTCTATGCGTAAAGTATTTAATATTCATAGGCCTATTAAATTAACTATTAATAATAAGCCTTTGTCATTTTGTGATGTCACAAGCAGCATTTCTGTAAGCCCTCTTTCAGACGAATGCACTCTTCCGATCTTTATATTGCAGTGAAATGGGTGTTATTTTTTCAAATAGTCCAAAAGAAGTCCAATAAAGTGCATCCATCCATCATAAAAAGTACTCCACATGGCTCTGGGGGGCGAATAAAGTCCTCCTGAAGCAAATAAATCCGTTTTTGTAAGAAAAATAGCCATATTTAAAACTTTATAAACATTAATCTCTAGCTTCCACTAACTTTTGTACAAAATAAACAAAAACTACATCTGTGGATTCTTTCTAATGCATTTCCAAAATAATTGTTTACTCATTTGTCTGTTTAGTTGTTTAATATTCTTATAGGATTATCTTTAGCTTGTGCGGGTGGGTTAGTGTGATTTAGTTGTTCCTCTTAGCTTGTTTCCACGCTGACTGATAATGACTTCTTGTCTCCATCCCTGAGTGTCTGCATTCCTCTCTCTCAAACCCTCTGCACTCCAACTCTGCTCATCTGGAACCATATTTTCCCCCATCTACAAAACCCCCACCCCTCCCCCCAATTAAGGGTCTCTGTAACAGACCCACTGGAATACGAGACGTGGAGGCATACAAAATGACTAACCACATCCAAGACACAGAGACACGCACACACACACACACATATGCAAACGGCCCTGCGAAGTAACCCATACACGGTCATGCAACAGATATTCCTATGTAGCAAAAAAAGGAAAAAACTCCATTATGAGCCCCAAACAGCATGAAGCACATTCACAAGAGTGAGGAAAGATTAAATGCTGGAGGACTGAGCACTAAAAATATACTAATGCCTTTGTAACTAACCTACTCTGTTCCGTTGCAAGTCAGCAGGGACCGCATTACAAGAGCCGTCATTCTATAAAGGATAGCAATCAAAAGAACTCTGAATGCGAGGTTGCCATAGCAGAGAGAGGGAGTGTATTTGTGTCTTGTGATGAGGCAGAGAGGATCAGAGTGAATACTTCAGCTCTGGCATATTTAATATGGTCATAGTCACTCTGCCCTGCCTCTGTGGAGACACACTACAAAGATCCAGCAATGAATGGATGTAACAGATTCTGAGTCACAGATAAAGAGATAGCTGATTGAAAGGGAGAGAAGAGAGTGGCTGTTGTTGGCCCAGATAGCAGCAAAACAACAGAGATAATTGGATAAAAGCGAGTTTTGGTAGGGTTACCGTATCTAATCTGGGTGGGGCAATTAATTTAAAATTACAATAAATAAAGTCGCTTGTTTGAAGGACTGCACAATTAAAAAGAAAAAAAAAGATTACACATCAATATGACTATAAAATACTACTGCTACGCTACTACTACTACGGTAACGGGACCGACGAGACGTGAGGCGTGAGGATCCATGTGCAAGCTTTTATTAAGAGACGTGGTTTTAACAGGCATGGGTCAGACAATGGCAAACGGGTATATCGAAGGCAAGACAAGAGATAAATCCAGGTAGAAGGCAAAGGTCCAAGCAGGGGCAAACAGAGCCAGAAACAGCAAGCAAAGGGTTAATCCAAGACATGTGGCAAGAATCAAGAACCAGGAAAACAGGCAAGGCAAGACTATGACTAAACTACTAATTATTATTATTATTCTAAATTAACAAAATGAAGATAAAAACAAAATAAATAGTGCCAAAATGTAATTATCAATTGAGATAATAATGATTATATTATTATTAATTCAATTATATGAATAATTATTTATAAATAATTTATATATTTTAACACTATAATAAATGTATTATAATAAGGAATAATTATTATTAACATTTCACTGTGAAATAAACAAAATCACTATTACTATTAAATAATAATAATAACGGCAACAACACCGCACAACAATAATAGTAATAATAATTATTATTATTATTAAAGAAATACTGCAAATTAAATACAAAAATACTGCAAAGATGAAAGAGCTGCTAATGTGTAAAAGAACACAGTGCCATGCTTCACTCTGAAACACAGTGCATACAGTATATTTATTAAATTAAATCACAGCCTATGTGACTTAATAATCACACTAAGCCATATCATGATTTCACTGGACAATTTCAAATTAGATTGATAACTTTAATGGACTGAATTAGTTATGTTACAAGGAACAGTATTTCATCTTACTTTAATGCATTTTGCACACAGAAAGACAAAAGCCAGTTACATTTTGTCACTGGAATTGTAAAGCTAGCACAAAACACTAAACTGAAAACTGAACAAAATGCACCTAGCATGTCACAAAATTCACCTAGCATGTATGTTCGTCCACCAACTGCACAATTTTTAAATGTCACAAAAAGCATTTAATTTACAAAATGCTCCTTCTGTGGATGACATACAGTATGCATTTGGTTTACAAAAGAGGTTGTCTGGAACACAAAATATGTAGACAAAATACATACCTCATTTACAGAATGCGTATTTCATGGACAAAATACATTTTGTGACATGTTGAATCATGAAATGCAATGCACAAAAAAATCCTCAAAAAAACTGAGGATAAATTGGATTTTGTAATTCACAAAACCACTTTAGTTTTTACAAATTGTGAATGAAACATAGAATGAACGTTTTGTCAGTATGCAAATGTTCTGTCTTTCTGTGTACAAAATGCATGAAAAACCCTGCATTTTGTCATTAAAATCTGAATTTCATATCAGATCATTCATTCAGCCTGCAAAATTTGTCAGATAACATTAGGCGGATCAAATATACTGTATGTAGATTCTTTTAGTGCAATTATTTTTTTAACGTTGAGCTGCTCATATGCTTACTGCCTGTTTCATGCACACAGTGAGGCATGCTGGGACGCAGCTGAAATTAGATGATAAAGCACCACGACTGGGCCACACGCTGAGGGTGTCTCCTGCCTTCTGGATCTGCACCGCACCACCCATTGTGGTTGAGCCTATAGAAATCTGTCATCCCTCTGCTGAGCCGACAGAGGGTCACATTTCAACATGAACAACATCTCTCATTTATAAAGTAATGAGAAATGAATGAGTAAATTAATGGATGTACCTTGATCTAGCAAGAAATTCAGTCTTGACCTCCATCAGATTTGTTAGACCTGACAGAAAAGGCAACCACTAGTGAGCATGAATAATGGAGCAAAGGTCAATCAACGTGATTTTTAATGGAAAGCCAGCCAGCATGAAGACACTATGCCAATCTGGTACTAGTTGTGACAAAATGAATTCCCATCACAAAAGAAATCAATACTCATTGCAGCCTCCTTCCTCTTACACAGCCATTTGTCTTTTGAACAGAACCCTGTCACTTCTTCTGGCCGTCTGCAAATTATTCACACTTATTCTGTGGATCTTAAATTCCCAAGGTGCCTGTACAGGCTTCTAGCTCCTACGAGTCCAGTTTAATCAGTAAATTGTGTCTTTTTCACTCTGTACTACCAGACAGTAGAAGAGGGGCTGTATTGTACCCAAGAGAATCTATCAACTGGAGGAGGATTGCTTTTCCCCCTCACGTATGAGGAAGTATATAATACACATTATTTAGATACAGGACAGTGGATGTGAAATGAAAGGAGTGAATTGATAGGTTGCAGGCTCCATGCTGGATCTTGGGAAACCCATTTCTCTTCCATATCAGACCTTCAGCTGACACTAGCTGAACAACAGCTGCAGATATTGCACTCTGCAATTTTATTTCACTACATGTCTGATCGAAGGGTTGGCAGCAGACAAGAAGCCCACCAAGGGAAGGCATTTCTGTCTCCCTGTGGATGTCTGCCCGCAAATAACCTCAAGAGTGTGATGTGAGATGCTTGTATAGAGATATTTAATTGGTAATCCAAATAATTAAAGATTTAGTTCAGAAAAATTAAAATTCAGTCATCATTTACTCATCCTCATGTTATTCCAAACCCAAAAGATTGTTTTTCCTCCTGTGGAATTCAAAAGGAGAAATTGTGACTGATGTACTGATTGCTCTTTTCCATGCATTAACAATGAATATGGGTTGTACCTGTACAAAAAGATGGAAAAACACCATAAAAGTAGCATTAAGGTTCTGCAGACGATTTGAGTACTATATAAAGTCTAAAATTAAAGTCATTATTTTGTGTTAATCTTCCACTCCGGTGGTTATTCACTGCTGTGACCAGAACATTGAATCAGTGAGTTGATCACTGATGAGTGAATTAACCATTCAGACCAGTTTTGTGAATTGGATTAATCAACTCACTGAAAAGATCTCACTCAAAAGAATGATTATAGGCTACGTCTTTCATGAAGTAAAAGGAGAGCTCAGGTAGATGTTCAGATTTCAGTCAATAATGACTTTGCATAAAGTTATTGTTTGGCTTCAGAAGACCTTAAAGTTGGCATGAAATCAAATACAGCCTATCTATTTTCTAAATGCATCTTATCAGTCTGATAATAAATGATTCACTTGTGCATGTTTCAGGGTTTTTTTTGTGCTCATAATTTAGAATCAAGATTAATTTAGAATTTCTAACTTGTTGTTAACTGGCTGTAACATCAGATGCATGTCATAAAAGGGAAGAAAAAATTTGTCATTTCCATTTCATCACAATTTTAAGGAACAACATTTATGATGCTTTATGCACTTTCATTATATTAAAAAGAATGGCCACATTGGCCAGCATATTCTTCATACGGGTTTGGAACAACAAGAGGGTGAGTAAACTACCCTGTAAAATCCATTGGTATAATGGTTTTGCACCGTTCTCCACTTAGGATTCACTACTGTACCTTCAGAAAATCAGACGGTTGTTATTGAGTAGCCCTCTTAATCAGTCATCAGCCAAGTGTCTTTCCCTCTTAAATGAGAGCACAAATGCCACCAATTTCTGCAGAGAAAAAATAACTGCGGTTGCAAATGTCACAAGACCCAAAATCAACAGTAATAAGCTCTTTGATCAATAATAGATCACTCTCTCAGGTACAAACACGTTCTGCATTAATTAGCTGTGCGCGTGGCGGAGGCTGACTCAGGTTCATGTGCTGCACCCCTGGACATGGAAACAAATTCAATAGGCCTGATCCGATGGAAATAAGGGCTTTGATTAGCCTATGACATCTGAGGGGAGAAAGACATTAAGTTGGAGGGCACTGCTCTGGTGGATATCTGTCTGGCATCAGCAGCGTGAGAGAATTGCCTCCGAAACTGCCGATGTGCGCAGGGTGTGATCGTATCATGAAAAAGCAGGAGAAAGACTGACAGAGAAGCCATTTGATGGCAAACAGATTATTTAACAGGTAAAGGACAGAAGTCAATTATACGATGTTTGATCCTGTATTCAACACCTTAACCCTATAGCGTAGCTAATTACCCCTCCCTATAATGCATAAGTACAATCCACAGGAATTATAATTAGATGCATATTAATTATAACTCCTCTATTTGTTTTCTCAATGAATATACATTTTAATTATAATTTAGATTGGGGTCAGGTTTTGTCTATGCTGTTGGGACCAAATGTCTCCAATAGGATAGTAAAACCTGAAATCACTAACATTATGGGGGCAGTCAATGGACCCCATGAGAAAAACAGCTCAATAAACATACTAAATAATGGCTTAATGAAAATCTAAAAACAGAGACAGGTTTATATTAAGCCCCCAGAAAGAAAGATACATAAATATATGCATTTTTGTTCCGTTTAACACCAAGTTGCTCTAGGAGGACTGTCACTGTTATAAAGCATCTGCTGAATGACAGCTTGCCATTTCAATTCTTACTAAATATAAATCTGGACATGATACATTGCCTATATATAATGACATATATTGATACAGATGGAAAACGGTAAACTGAAGGGCAATATGTAAACAAGTAGCATTAAAGGAATATGTCTGGTTCAATGCAAGTTGAGCTCAGCTCAGCTAGACAGCATTTGTGGCAACATTTATGAGCAGAAAATCTATTTAATTGAAAATAATAAAACAATAACTCGTGTTTAAAAAAAATATTCAAGATGTATTAAAATAATTTACAAATTTAATAATAAAAAACACTAACATTAATTCTTCTGTTAAATCTTGTGTATTATTTGAGCTATAAAACGGTTGTATTAGGAGTTATGTTGTCATGGCAACAAGTAAAGTTTGTAAAATGGAATATAACTTTACAAAGAAATGGTTATTAAGTATAAGTGTGGCTACACTATTGAAACAGTGAGTAACATTTTCAGATTGGGCTCATTCACTTCCAAGTGCTATAACACAGCTATAACACAACTATAACACAGATATTTGCTTTATTCAAAGAAATTCTCTTTAATACATTAATTTAATATTAAATTCTCTCTCACAGACACACGCACATATACACACACACATAGACACAATTCATTAAGCGCACCACATACTGTAGGCATTTCAGGATTATGGTGCAGCATTGTTTTTTTTTTTGTTTTTTTCAAACTAAAATTTCAGTTGGAGGGTGTTTGCATCAGGTCCACCCGTCTCATAGACCTGTTCAACAGTCCCCTTTACTACCCCAGCTCTATTTTTATGTGCGTGGGTTTTAAGTCAGTTCACAGCCTCAATGTCTCTGTTTATTACTACTGCTCTTCAAAGATGAATTGCATTAGCGACGAGCGCACTCAGCCCGATACAATAACCAAACGCTACCTGGACAGGCGCCAGAATGGTTCTAACATTAGCTCAACATCGCATATGTCAGAGTCAGTGCGTGATCGGCTCTCTGAGGTTGTGATTGGGGCAATCCAGAATGGCAAATATAATCAGCTTTTACAAGGGATGGCTGTAAGTGCTAGAGAAACACTGACCACACATTAATTATTAAACACGATGAGATCAGGCTTATAAATGTACACTGCAGATACACCTCTACAGCGGCGAGGAGATGCTATCTGAACCTCACAAATAGGGCCCTTAAGTGCCCCTGATCCTGAGATAAATTTGGGCAATCGAAGAGCTTGTACACACCGCACAGCAAGATACTGAAGTGGAGATTGCACATCTCCACTAAACTGCATGCAACTTGTGCTCAGGTTATTTTGAGGCGAACAATCGAGGCTGGATAGTGAGCAATGTGAGGGCGAACATCGTCCCACTTTGCGGTGACAGCTGTAGTCGTGCCATTTAAAGCAAGACCACGGGAGTAGAGTGTTCAGGCGAACGTGCCAATATTTACAAAAGCATTGTGCAAGCACAATGGCTGACACAATGTCTCTGGACCGCAATGAAGAGGTGAAAATCCCTTCAAAGTTTCCAAGTCAATAATTGTTTGCTTAATAATATAGATAAAACAATGTTTTGTTTCCTTTTGTTTGCAAAAACGACCCTTTCGTCTCAGCAGGGTCCATTGTTGACTTGCAAAGAGCAGGGAATCATGCCTCTGGCAGCGATGTAGAATCCCAATACATGTTCCCTCTGTCATGCATTTCAAAAAGAAGCTTAATTAGTCTTCCAGTTTTGAGACGCTCTGGCTAATGAATTTAATTAAACAAGAAAGTGGCCTGATATGTGGGCACTTCTCTGACAGATGAGAGGAGGGGAGTGGGTGGAAAGGGAGGCTAGCTGCGTGGGTAGTCCAAGAAAGATACAGCCTCCAGCAAAGACTTTATAAAACACACAAATATGCCCTGCAAAGCTACTCATTATGTAGACAATGACAGCCAACATACTGCTGGGAACGTACATTCTCCTGCATCCCAACAGGATTGTTTTAATGAAGCGGGTTTGGAATCGTAGGAGAAATGGGAAGAAAGACTTTGGGGTCGCAGAAAAGCTTCTGCCTTCTGCGAGTCTGAGCTCTCTGCTGATACTGCGAGAACATCTGGCACCTGCCCAGGCCCTGAGCTGAACCCGACCCTTCCCCTGGGTCCAAGCCCATCACCTCCCCTTCTGTAATTTTAGTCCACTACTCTACAAACGTAGCGGAGCTTTTGAGCAGAGCCACTACACAGATAAACTGCAGCAAGGAAACTCAAACAATGTATTGAAAGTATCCCAACACATCTCAAGGTGGTCTGCACTTTCAAACCTAGCACTGTGGTAAAGCACTCAATTTATGAGCAGGACAGTAAGAGTTGCTGGAATCAAGATTGCATTTTTAAATCAGTTTTGAATATTATTAAAGGGATAGTTCACCCAATTATGTAAACTGTCATCATTTACTCACCCTCATGTCAACTAACTTCTTCTGCAAAACTACAAATAAAGATATTTTGAACAACTGTTTTTGTCCATACAATAAAAGTCAGTGGGTTCCAAAAGTCCAAAAAGGACAGAGTGAATTTAATCCATATGACTTGACTGATATATTCCAAACCTTCAGAAGTAGCAAGCTCAATGTGTCCTGAACAGAAATGTAATCCCCTCTAATCAAATCAAAACAAAACATTGATCAACGCCATATTTAATGTAGTCTGTGTATTCATGCGTTGATCAATGTTTTGTTTTAATCAGAGATTGAATAAAGACCTAAATTCAATCTGTTTACCATACACACTTGAGACAAAAAAAAGTGTCACCCTTAAAGCGACGCTTCATTTACCCCTACCACCAATATCTTATTTATCCCTAAAAGGCTCATAGTAGTACTTTGAAGTTTCATATTGTTACTCTAAGGTACTAATATGCACACTTTAAGGGGTAGATGAGGTGCAAAGTTGCCCCTTTAAGGGTACTGCCCCAGTGACAATCTGTTGTACTCCTAAAGGTAGAATTTTTGCACATTTTTCCTGGCAGTATACAAAGTATATTCAAGTATATAAAGTTTTCCTGGCAGTATACCAAGTATACTTCAGAGGATTTGGAGTTGAATAGATTCATTTAATACTACCTTTATGTCCTTTTTGGAGCTTGAAAGTTTTGGACCCTTTTGACTTTTGTTAAACAGACAAAAACAGCTGAGAAATGTTTTGAAATATATTCTTCCGTGTTCCAGAGAATAAAGTGAATAATGTGAGGGTGAGTAAATGGTGAACTATCCTATTAAAGTCTGCTCTTGCAAACCTAGCACTTGCGGTAAAGCAGTCAATTCATGAGCTGGATATTGAGAGTTGCAGGACCTAAAAATGCATTTTAAATCAGTTCTGAATATGTATTAAGGTGAAAGAAGCTGTAGGTATAGAAACAGAGTCAAATTCACTATTCATCCAGAATAGAAGAGGAAATGGAAAATTATAAGGGAGATAATGTTTTCACACAGGTGGAAACATTCTAATAAAGAGGATAAGTGTTTGAAATGACATTTACGATCTCAACTGCATCATCACACACACAGAAACCCCGCACACAGAAAACAAAACACACAAATACACACACACACACACACACACACACTAAGGCCCAGAGAGAGAGAGAGAGAGAGAACCTGCTCCATAAAGCTGTCTCTTTGAGCTCTGCTGCTTTAATTTACACAGCCAGCACCAACTCTATCTCTCTTCACGCTGACCATGCACATTCCCGGGATCCTTCCACTGCCATTACCGCTGCTGTTGTTTCAAGCAGAGATTAAATAAGAGACCAGAGGAAGATAAATTCTGAGGATCGGCTGGGCTGCCAGACCAAAAAAAATCTATGCTTTTTCTATGGGAGAATTCTAATGAAGGTATGGAGGTACTAGCCTTACAAATCACCGGCAGGTTTAGAGAATTTGAAGCTCTATGTGATCTTCAGAACCCTTTGTGTAAAGCTAAAGAAAGAACTAATTGAGGGTGTAATGCAAAATAAAGAAGCCTCTCGCGCTAATGCGTCAAACGGGCACTTTTAAGGGCACTTTTCAGTCAGATGCACTATTTGCATTAGGTGAATAACGTATGTCGATATGTGATGCTGAATTAATGGTCAGAGCTGAAATATGCAAGGGTTTGTTGTTGTCTTCAGTCTCTTCTGGCATGGTGAGCATCTCACTCACAAATGCAGCTTCTCAATCTTATTTCTCGGCTCTAAGACACATCTATCTTCAGATTTAAAGCCCCAGTCGGGTATCGGAATAGAAAGTCTGCATGATATCGATTAAAGGGTCGGTGATGACAGCATTGTCTACAATAGAAATACCTGAGAAGAAGTTTAGAGTGAAATTGGTTATGTCATTAGAAAGGAGAGATTACAGGGGTCATTCAGAGGTTGCTTTGGGGACTGTCCTAGAACACCATCAGGAAGGAGAGAGGGATTAAGGGATAGAATGCACACACTCCCTGTCCTTCGGTCAGCCTCAGAGGCTAAAAGAGATTCTGCAGTACTTCAGCATCCCAAATCAGAGAGACCTTTAAACTCTGCCTGATGCAACGTGTGCCTCTGCGGTGTGAAATATGCACATATTAAAACTTTATCTTTCACACTGTCTCTCAGCCTTTGTGACATGATAAAAAAAGGCCTGTACACAATAACAGCTATTCTTTTCAACCAGATTTCAAATGCTATGGAGTTTATGGCTGAAACCTTGTCACAGCACTCTCTTATTTGGCGCTGTGTGTCTATTTGTTTGTTAAACTTTCATCTCACCATGCACACCACAAGACAAGCGGTTTCGCACCAGAGCGCAGGGGCAGAATACCGTGAAATTGTTGTGATCGTGTGCACATACACTATATGAAGTGAAACACCACAGACTTTAAACGCCTGACAGGCAACAATGATGTTTATATCCTAGGGTCGCAAGTCAACCGGTTTTTTGAACCGAACCTCAACAAGGATCACTTTGTTATCTGCTTAGGTGTTTATTAAAGCTTTGAAACAGGGATTTAAATGTCAATAATCACCATGGCTACCACATGAAAGGCTGAACGTTTTCTCTACTCTGAAGTCCAGATCATAGCTTCTGCAGAATGAGAAGTCTTGATCAGAGAAAGAGATCCAAACTGATCTAACCACAAGCAGATATCAAACATTATTGATTATCATAACTTAATAAGGTACACTATCATTCAAAGGTATGGAGTCAGTAAGATCTTTTTATTCCTTTATTAATACTTTTATTCAACAAGTATGCATTAAATTAATCAAAAGTACATTAAAGATGTTTACATTTTTACAAAAGATTGCCATTTAAAATAAATGCTGTTCTTTTAAACTATTCATCAAAGAATCCAGATTTTTTTTAAATCACCATTTCCACAAAAAAGTTAAGCAGCACAACTGTTTTCAAGATTTATAATAAGAAATGTTTCAAATGTTTCATCAAATCAACATACTAGAATGATTTCTGAAGGAATGGCTGCTGAAAATCAGCTTTGCCATCATATGAATACATTACATTTTTCAATACATATTCAAAGAGAAAAAAGCTATTTTCAATTATAAAAATATTTCACAATATTACTCTAAAAAGAGTATTTTGATCAAATAATTGCAGCCTTTGTGAGCATCAGAGACTTGTTTCAATAACATCTTCAAATAAGAGTCCTCTTCAAATAATCTTCATTCAAAGAGTTACTCATGTTAACAACCGAAAGACTACTCACAAAAAAACAATTACAAAAAATGTTTGTGTAAATATTTTGTAAACATTTCTTATATGATAATAATAGTAATAATAATCATAATAATTTATCCAGAAATTTGTTCCGTTTGGGTTACAACACGATAGTCTGTAAAGATAGCAGCACACATTATTTGAATGCAGTGGCGTAACTTTGCTTTGAAAAGTGGTAGGGACACTCGTTTTGCTAGTTTTTTATGTAATAACCTAATTTACTTGGGGAGGGTTAGAGTTTGGACCCAAATTAATTTTGCTTTTCAAAAAATACATCGAGGGACCAGGGGCGGCTCCGAGAATTTTGACACAGGGCTGAGTGATAGAGGTAGCTGGGCAATTCAGGGCTCCAGACTCATTCTTCCCACTGGTCGCTCTTTTGCGATTAACTCTCTCAGTTGGTAGCACGAGTACGGTTTTTGTTTTTGTTTTTTTTATAATTTTTTTTGTGCTACAACATGCTATTAATCAATGCATGCTGATGAACTTTTATCGTAGTTTATAGTTATATGGAAACGAAAGTTGTTAACATTCAACCCGTTCTTTTTCATCAGTAGTATTATTTGTGATTTGAATTTTGTGAATGGGAGTTCCCCTTCAGGAACTCGAGCTGCGTCGAAGTCGCTTTGGGAACGCCCCTGCGTGACCGCGTTCTGAAGCACGTGTCAAATCAGTCCAATGGAGTAGCAAGACGTCACGAGCGGGGTGACGTAAGCATCAGAAAGTATAAAAGCGCATCCGGCAGAGCACAAACCAGCTTCTGCTGTTCAGTAGCGCTCTGTGTATGTGTCTGTCTATTTACTGTTGTCCGTCCGCACAAGCATATATGTAAACAATAATGAAAAAGTCTATGGCGAGCGAACGGCATTACAAACGCTGTGTTCCTCCCTGCCCACGATATCTGGCGGCAGGGGATACACACAATTTGTGTGTCGTTTGTTTGGGAGCGGAGCATGCACGGTCAGCTCTTGAGGGGGCTGATTGTCATGACTGCGAGCTGCTCTCGCTGCGCACGCTCCGCTCTCGCCTGGCCGTGTTTGATGAGAGTGGCCAGGCTCGCGATCCCGCGGGCAGCGGTCCCTGTTGTCGTGGGGATCGCAAGTGGATTTAGCGGAGGGATCCGAGACGGGCTCGTCCTTTTCTCGGTCCTCACTCTCTAGATCCGCGGCTCTCTCTCAGGGTTCGGAAGCCCGCGCTGCGGTTTCTTCCCCCTGGAGAGAGAGCCAGGCACTTCATCTATCTTCCTCCGAGGAGGTAGAGGTGATGAGTGTCGAGACAGAGGAGACTGTGGACTCGCCACCGCAGTCACGTGGTATGAGAAGCGGCGTGGATGGTGTGAATCAGCTGTAGCAAATTAAATATCGAGTGCCAGGGTAGTGGCCAGCCGAAAACAGGACGCTCGTCAGCAATAGGAAAGGCCCCAACTTAGACAAGCGTTGCTGAGGGAGAGGTCACAGCCTCAGGACGGGGCCTACGTGTTTTCACGATCCCGGCCGAGAGATGTGCAGAGAATCGGTGGGGAAAACTAAAAAACTTATTCTTCCCGTATCTATAGCCCCACAGTGTCTAATTATTCAAATATCGTGGGGCTGAATGAGAAGGGATATGGGGCGATGCCAATGGTGGAGCAGACGCTCGCGAGCTATCTCTCCCCATCCTCAGCATCGTCCCTGAAGGCCCCTAAGGCTGACATCCAGCCTGGTTGGGAAAGCATATACGGCGGCAGGTCAGGCTGGTGCGTGCTTGCACACCATGGCGGTGTTACAAGCATACCAGGCTGACCTGCTCAAGGACCTGGATGACAGGGAGGAGGGGGAATCCGACGTGGTAGCTGAACTGCGTCGAGCCACAGATTTGTCCCTCCGAGCCACCAAAGAAACGGCCAGAGCTATCGGCCGTTCAATGGCAGCAATGGTGGCCACGGAGCGGCATCTGTGGTTGAATCTGTCCGATATGCAAGATAAGACAGATTCTTCCTCCTGGACGCCCCGCTCTCTCCCCCTCTGGCCTTTTCGGCAATGCAGTCAACACTGTCGTCGAGAGGTTTCAGGAGTCGAGAAAGCAAGCGGCGGCATTTCAACGGTTCCTCCCTCGTCGCTCCCAGGCCCATGGGGTTGCTGAGCGGGAGCAGCCCCAGCCGTCAAGCTCCTCACACCGCCAGTCACAAAAACAGAGCGTTACAACCCACACCCCTCCACAGAAAGATCAGGGGTCAGGGCGACGCTCTCAGTCGGGGTCTTCTAGACCGAAGACGGATCTGTGGACCGTTATTTTGTCGAAGAGGACCTCAACTAAACGGTCCTGACGCCAACATCGTCAGGCCCCTGAGGGCAGCCCCACCGGGGAGGAAAGGATAACACCTCAGTAAACAGTGCCCAATCCTCCTCAGTGCCCTAACGGTTGCATTCAGGCGCTCAGTGATCTCAACGAGCAAAATTCCAGCTGCCGCCGCGACAGTACGGCATGGGGAGCTCACCCTCGAGTGAGGGTGCATACAGCAGTCAGGTCGGCGTTCCCTGCGGTATCCGCTTCAGGGCACCGAATGGATCCTCTATAACACCTGAGGCCAGTCTTGAGAGGTTGGTTCCCTTTGTAGATTTTCTGGTAGCGTGGAAACTTCTACCAAATATCTCAAAATGGGTCCTGCAGATTGTAGAGAAGGGTTACAGAATCCAGTTCGGTTCTCGTCAGCCTCGTTTCAATGGGGTCATCCCCACACTAGTGGGCCCCGAGCAGGCTCTGGTAATGGAACAAGAAGTAGATACTCTCTTGAGGAAGGGGGCAATAGAACGTGTTCCTCCTCTCAAGAGAGCGTCCGGGTTGACAGCTGTTAATTCATCGTTCCGAAGAAGGATGGGGGGTTGTGTCCAATTTTAGATCTCCGTCTTTTGAACTGCGCTATCAAACGGCTTCGGTTCAAGATGCTCACTATCAAGCAGATAGTATCTCAGATTCAGTCCGAGGACTGGCTTGTTACAATAGATCTCAAAGACGCTTATTTCCATATTTCCATCCTCCCTCAACACTGGAAGATCCTAAGGTTCGCTTTCGGGGGCGAAGCATACCAATATAGAGTTCTTCCCTTCGGCCTGTCACTCTCACCCCGCACTTTCACGAAGTGTGTGGCTGCTGCTCTGGCTCCACTGCGACTCCAGGGCATCCGCATACTCAATTATATCAATGATTGGTTAATACTAGCTCAATCGGAGCAGATGGCAGCTTGGCATCGGTATGTCGTCCTCGCCCATATGAGAGAGTTGGGGTTAAGACTAAACGTCAAGAAGAGTGTTCTTTCTCCACTACTGAGAACCACTTATTTAGGCGTGGTGTTGGACTCAACCTCGATGCAGGCACGTCGGTCTCCTGCTCGAATCGAGTCAATCCACACGACAGTCACGAGAGTAAGAGAGTGTTATTTTATATTGTTCAAGCACTGTCAACGTTTAAGAGGCTGTTGGGCATGGCAGCGGCGTAAAACGTGAAACCGTTTGGCCTGCGGTACAGGACCATTGCAGTGGGACTCAGAACAAAGGATTTTCCCCGGGTGGGAAGCCGCGCTGCGCCAATGATCAAAGGTCACGCGGCGATGCTTTTAACGTGCCTTCTGTGTATCATGTGGAGAGAAACGTTGGTTCCTGGTGAAATGGCCGATGTTAAGGGGCTCCATGGCAGTAATGTAAGACGTAACGATGGAAGAATGCTATTTCCTGGGCTGGGTGAACCCATCGGCGGTAAAATGAGTGGCACGCTATGCCCAGGGGTCGGTGGAAGGCCATCATGTCTCTTTGGGCACATCAACTGCCTGGAAATGCTGGCCGTGTTTCGAGCTCTGACACACTTCCTTCCAGACCTAAGGAGGCATCATGTGCATGTCCGCACAGACAACACATCGGTCCACATCGGCAGGGGGGTCTGCGTTCGCGCCACTTGTACAAGCTGGCGCGCCAGATCCTTCTGTGGGGTCAGGGGGAAGCTCCTATCTCTAAGAGCAGTTTACATCCCTGGGTGTCTAAATCAGGGGGCAGATATCCTGTTGAGAGAGGGGTTGAGGCCCGGGGGATGGAGGCTCCACCCCGATGTGGTGGAGCTCATTTGGAGGGAATTTGGCCAGGCGGAAGTGGATCTATTTGCGTCGCAGGAAACGACACACTGTCCGCTATGGTTCTCCCTCACGCATCCAGCTCCACTGGGGCTGGATGCCATGGTACAGAAGTGGCAGAGGCTTCGTCTGTACGCCTTTCCCCAGATCGCTCTGCTCCCGGGAGTTCTGGATAGGGTACGCCGGGATGGGGTTCGTCTGTTGCTAGTAGCCCCGTTTTGGCCGGCCCGAGTATGGTTCTCGGACTTGGTGTCCCTCCTCGATGGCTCTCCGCTGGAGATTCCAATCAGGAGGGACCTCTTCTCTCTCCTCTCTCCATTCTTCACCCCCGCCCGGAGTTATGGAAGCTGTGGGCATGGCCCCTGAGGGGGCACAGCTCCTAGCATCTGGTCTCTCAACTGAGGTTGTTGAGACTATACTCCAGTCTGCCCCGTGGCGTAAGGCAGATCAGCTTATTTGTTTGTTTGGTCCGCCCAAAGCAAGCCAAGGGCAGACATCTACCGGCGAACAGCGAAGCAGACTATGAGTAGGTGGGTGGTTGAGGCCATCTCACTAGCCTACGTGTCCTCTGGCCTCCCGTCACCTATGGTGGTCAGAGCGCACTCGACCAGGAGTAAGGCGGCCTCCTAGGCTTTCAGCTTGGGTGTGGCCTTGCCGGACATTTGTGCTGTGGCGGGCTGGTACTCTCCACACACTTTGGTCCACTTTTACAACATAGACCTGGCTTCTACCCCAGGTTCCAAAGTTCTCTCTTCGTGATGTGCTCATAAGATACACAAACAGGCAGGGACTTGGTAGTATGGCGCAGTGGGTATTCTCGTTCCCAAAGTTTTTCGACGCAGCTCGAGTTCCTGAAAGGGAACGTCTCTAGGTTACGTATGCAGCCATGGTTCCCAGAGGGAACGAGACGATGCGTCTCTTTGCCATACTCCCTGCATTCCTCCAGGACAGAGCATTACTCACGGAAGCTGGTTTGCGCTCGGCGGATTGCGTTGTTACTTCTGGTGCGTAAGTCACCCGCTCGTGACTTCACGACCCAAAGTTGGGACTGATTTGCACGTGCTTCGAACTGCGCTCATGCAGGGGCGTGCCCAAATCGACTTCGACGCCAGCATCTCGTTTTCCCTTGGGAACCATGGTACATACGTACATAGAGGACGTTTCTCACTTTTGCCATGTTATAAGCCGGGCTTCGGATGCTGTCCCTTTCGATTTCATGATTTTGTCAGGTTTTACAATAAAATATAATTGTCTGTTTTGCTTACATCTATACACCTTTCACCTTTTAAGACAAAAAAAAAGATGGATTCATTATTTTAATTAAAATGCACAACAACAATAAAAAAGTATTCAATGACAAACTAGCTTACAAAAACGTTATTAACAAAAACGAATAAGATGAGGCATGGCATAGGCCTAAATTACAGAACATTTAGCAAACACCGAGGAATCAAAAAAGAGAGCACCTCCATAGAATAAGGTGAAGAAACAGCAAGATAAGCTTTCAAAATGAAAACAACAAACAAAAAAACGGGAGAAAAGTAAAACTAAACTTGCTGTCGGTGACAGTGCTTGCATGTTTTTTCCCCCACAAGAATACCAATATGTTCACCTTCTCTGGTTTAATAAGTGGTCTTTTACTTTACTTAAGCGTGAAAACCATCAATATTCGCATTATTTTTGCTGAGCGCACTTTCTGCAATTAATAGTAAATATAACCAGAACAGGTCATTATAATTTTTATATGAAAAATTAAATAAATATAAGGAAAACTCGCCCACTTTATTTTGTAATATTCTTTAATTTTGTAGTCCTTATGAAAAGGTGCATTTCTATTTAAGGCACGTCCATGTGGAGATGGCGAGTCAGCGTCGGCATTCGGCAACCTCATCTTTGCACCAGACACTGACTCAGAAAGCACCAGTTTATTAATAAATAATTAAAAAGTCTTATTTTCCCCCGACACGTTCATAATCACTCTGCCGGTGCTTTGAGGCAATTGCTTTAAGCGCGAGTTTGAGCGCGGAATAGGCTCTAGCCTATAAGTCTGCCGTCACTCAAAAAAGCGGGTTAAATGAAACTCTAAAATATTTTTTTAGAGTTTAGCCATATTGAAGGATGGTTTAGTATATTATTATATTAGTCAATTTATTATAACGTGCGACTAGTTGACTAGAAGAATCTTTAGTAGAGGGCAGGCCTACTTGGCACAAGGAAGCTCTCCATTTTTAAAATAAAATGCTATAGCCTAATGACATTACGAAAAAGTGCCACAGGTCGTTGACTGCAGAGTTTTTTTTTTTTTATACCCTAATTTTGATTATGAAGAATGATTTGTTGATCCGTTTTCCCTTTAATACATACCTTCCGCAAAATATTTTTCAATTACTTTCAAAAAGTGGTAGGGACAATATCGACCCTGGCAAAAAGTGGTGGGGACATGTCCCACCCGTCCCACCAGCAAATTACGCCTAGTAAATGTGATATCAATTTCAGATTTATCATCCTTAAAAAGCAAATTGTAGTTGTGGACATTTTGCATGTCTGTCAGACAGCTGCTTCCTGTCTAAGTGGGCAGTTCTTGGCCAGAATAATTGGCCAAAATTGCAAAGTGGGACAGACTTTATTGTAAGAAATCTGGCTCTACAAAAATATTCATTTCACACAACCTGTCTTTCATTCAAGCAAACAGATACAATAAAAATTATCTTCATTTTTAGAGCCTCTAAAACTGCTTTGTCTATAGTACATAAGTGCTCTATAAATCCATAATCATGTACAACAGTGGTTTTCAAAATTTTTTAAGAGTGAACCTATTTTTTTCCTTTTAAATTGACGTCATTTTTTTTTTTTTTTTTTTTTTTTTTTCCCTTACATATAATATACAGGTGCATCTCAATCAATTAGAATGTCGTGAAAAAGTTCATTTATTTCAGTAATTCAACTCAAATGTGAAACTCGTGTATTAAATAAATTCAATGCACACAGATTTGAAGTAGTTTAAGTCTTTGGTTCTTTTAATTGTGATGATTTTGGCTCACATTTAACAAAAACCTAATCTCAACAAAGTCGAAATATGGGGACATGCCAATCAGCTAATCAACTCAAAACTCCTGCAGAGGTTTCCTGAGCCTTCAAAAATGTCTCTCAGTTTGGTTCACTAGGCTACACAATCATGGGGAAGACTGCTAATCTGACAGTTGTCCAAAAGACAATCATAGACACCCTTCACAAGGAGGGTAAGCCAAAAACATTCATTGCCAAAGAAGCTGGCTGTGCACAGAGTGCTGTATCCAAGCATGTTAAAAGAAAGATGAGTGGAAGGAAAAAGTGAGGAAGAAAAAGACGCACAACCAGCCGAGAGAACCGCAGCCTTATGAGGATTGTAAAGCAAAATCGATTCAAGAATTTGAGTGAACATCACAAGGAATGGGTTGAGGCTGGGGTCAAGGCATCAAGAGTCATCACACACATACGTGTCAAGGAATTTGGCTACAGTTACAGTTGTATTCCTCTTGTTAAGCCACTCCTGAACCACAGCCAATGTCAGAGGCGTCTTACCTGGGCTAAGGAGAAGAAGGAACTGGACTGTTGCCCAGTGGTCCAAAAGTCCTCTTTTCAGATGAGAGCAAGTTTTGTTCATTCATGGGAAACCAAGGCCTAGAGTCGGGAGGAAGGGTGGAGAAGCTCATAGCCCAAGTAGCTTGAAGTCAGTGTTAAGTTTCCACAGTCTGTGATGATTTGGGGGGCAATGTCATCTGCTGGTGTTGGTCCATGTTTTTTGAAAACCAACGTCACTGCAAACGTTTACCAAGAAATTTTGGAGCACTGCATGCTTCCTTCTGCTGACCAGCTTTTGAAGATGCTGATTTAATTTTCCAGCAGGACTTGGCACCTGCCCACACTTCCAAAAGCACCAAAAGATGGTTAAATGACCATGGTGTTGGTGTACTTCACTGGCCAGCAAACTCACCAGACCTGAACACCATAGAGAATCTATGGGATATTGTCAAGAGGAAAATGAGAAAAAAAGAGACCAAAAAATGCAGATGAACTGAAGTCCACTGTCAAAGAAACCTGGGCTTCCATACCACCTCAGCAGTGCCACAAACTGAACACCTCCATACCACGCCGAATTGAGGCAATAATTAAAGCAAAATGAGCCCCTACCAAGTATTGACTACATGTACAGTAAATTAACATACTTTCCAGAAGGCCAGCAATTCACTAAAAATGTTTTTTTATTGGTCTTATGAAGTATTCTAATTTGTTGAGATAGTGAATTGGTGGGATTTTGTTAAATGTGAACCAAAAATAATCACAATTAAAAGAACCAAAGACTAAATACTTAGTCTGTGTGCATTGAATTTATTTAAAACACGAGTTTCACAATTTGAGTTGGAATTACTGAAATAAATGAACTTGTCCACGACATTCTAATTATTGAGATGCACCTGTAATATTTATACAGGTCCATCTTAGGGGGGGTGCAAATGGTGCACCGGGCCCTGTGCTTGAGGGCGCCCCGCGGTGAAACTAGTCAAACAAGCACGAAATAAAAGGTACAGGTGACGAGGGAGGTTCAGTAGAACAGTGAACTGCGATCAGATGAGATGTTGTCAGCAAAAATAAATTTTTGGTAACACTTTATTTTGATGGTCCCTTTTGAACATTCTGTTGACAATAAATAATGTTGCACCTATGTCTACTAACTCTCATCAAAGTATTAGTAGACTGTTTGCTTAATATCTGCTAACTCCTTATTGTCATGGTCGCCCAACAGACATTCTACTGACTATAAATAACTTTGCAAAGACATGTCAACTTATACTAACCCTAACATAATAGTCTACTAATACTCTAATGAGAATTAGTTAACATGTAGTTGCAAAGTTACTTATACTCAACAGAATGTGTTAAAAGGACCATCAAAATAAAGTGAAACCAAATTTTCCTGTCCTGTCAGCCTTTATGCTGTGCTCGTACTAGTATGTGCTCTTCAATTGCATGCACTAATGCAGTGGTGCACACTGTATAATTTCATATTAAAGTGCGAAAGAAACTATGAGCATGCAATGTCATAGTTATGTCATCAGTTAAGTCATAAATTTACCAAAAAAAAGTTTAAAACCCGTGCATGAAGTATTGTTATATATGAGTCCCATTTAAGAGCACGTCTCTGATACAGTACAGTGGTTTCCAAAACTGTCCTGGAGCAGCCCAGCACTGTCTCCCTCATCTAATGCACTATCAACCGTCAGTCATTGTTAGTAGAGACTTTAAGACCTGAAGTGGGTCAGAAAAGGTAAAGAGTTGTGAGAAAATATGATGTGTGTCAGATCCGTATGTGAAGATTGTTTTACGGTCACTTAAATTAGAAGTTATTTTTTCAAGTCTAATAAATGTTAAAATTGATAGCTTCGTCAATTATACTGTAATGTTGAATGGCTATAGTCAATGGTTGAATAGTAGGGCGAAAAAAAAACAATTTCATAGAGACAACAGTAGTAGTGGTATCAGTGATACACGCCTTCAGTTGTAAAAAGATGCCATTTACAAATATACTGTCTTGATGCTGTTTCTACATTAATGTGAAGATTGAATGTGAAATTATTGCAATATAAAAGTGTATTTAAAAACATTAATGCTAGGTGGGATTAATCACTATTAATTTAAGAAAAATTAATTAGTAAATTTTTTGCGATAAAAATTAAAGCGACTGATCAGGTTTTTTTGAAAATCATTTTTCGTGTCTCAAAAATATTGGCAATGTGTTATTTTGACGTGCAATTTCAGTTTGTGTAATGTGATCATTGTGGATTATTATGTGTAAAATTGCAAAAATATCATTCATTCATGCATGACGCCGATTAAAACCTAATTCACTTCAATTAAGATAACTACACATGCTATTCTTGTCATGAGCATCAAAGTGCGGTGGCGCTGCGGTGCAAATTCCACTCATATTTAGTACATGTTAACTCAAAGATTCATAGAAAAAAATATAAACGTTGGACTCTGTTGCAATTCTGTGTTAAGGTAAGGCATGTTATTTGTAATTATGTGTTGTGGCTGGGTTGTTATAGGTCTGCGTGACTCTCGATGTCCTAGGTCTAACTGAACGGAGGAATTATAGTATTCTTCTATAGCCTGACGACGAGTAACTTTAACCGTTGTTCATGTGAACTCAAAGACAGCCGGGGCTTCGTTTATAGACTATTTGTGGGTGGCTGTTTGTTGTTTCACCTATCAATTCGTGGCGATAAAGTGTGGGTGATACGATATAGGGTAAATTATACTTTAACCCCCCCCCCCCCCGTTATAAAAAAAAAACAAGTGGGCTCCCCCAAAGTCCACGGCATAGTTCGAACACTGTATAAACCCATTTAAAAACAGATTATACTAAGTCATTTCGTCAGTGATTTCAATACCTTTTTGAATAGTCTCAGTCTCCCGGCAAACCATGGTGAGAGATTTTAAATGTGTTTGGAACACAAATACACACAAGAGAACTGAGAAAACAAAGCACAGACACAAATACACAATCAGGTTCATGCACACACACACGTTGCAGTTCAATATTCAACGGCTAAATAAATGTATCAAACAGAAAAGTGTTTCGAAACTGTAGCCAGCAAAATATAATCAGAATTTTGTAGTGAAAGTTTATGGTGATTATGTAGTTCTGATGGATCTATTTGCTACAGTTATTTTGTACACTTAAACATAAATCAGTCTGAAATGAAGCTCAAGTGACAGTGTCTGACCCTGACTCCACCTCCCGGATCTAAATGATTGCAGATTAAGAGGCGGCTGGCAGGAGACAGCACAGCCACTGCCGCCTGATTCCACTTTGCCAAGCGACGAAGGTGACGACACTTGAATAATTAACAACCACAAATAGAGACTTTAAGTTGCTCTCTTCTCTCTCTCTCTTCTCTCCTCTCTCGTCTTCGCTCTCTCACTCTATCTCTCTCTCTCTCTCTCTTCTCTCTCTCTCTCTCTCTCTCTCTCTCTCTCTCTCCTCTCCTCTCTCTCTCTCTCTCTCTCTCTCTCTCTATTCTCTCTCTATCTCTCTTCTCTCTCTATTGGAGTTAGAGGGAAGAAAATATACCAGTGTAAGACAGGAAAGCCACTCTTACAAATACCTGAATACTTTCCAGGCAGGAAGATCAGCATTATTATAGTTTTATTTATTTATTTATTTACAATTTGTATTCAAGTTTCAGTATTATTTTACAATTTGTTCTCTTTTTTTTGTGCCATACAAGGACACTAATAGCACCCTTTTGCTTATAATGATGCCGACTACATTTTATCAGAAACTGCACCATACTTGGAAAAAAAAATGCAATGTACTGTAAGTTTGAGGTAAAAGTTTTATTCACTCAGATTTACAACAACAGCACACCACGCTACTTGCTGACAATGAAATTATATGACTATAAATGTGTCCCTGCTATATTTACAGTAAATTGTAACTACAGTACCATCACTCTGGCATCTCTGGGACATTTATGATTCAGCAGCATGGACTGGACCCGCTCAAATTTTCTGTCAATCTCAGATGGTCTGTACTGAATAGCATCTAGTGGCTGGATTTTACCACAGTTTATTAAGTTTGTGGCACTGAATCATTGGGTTTTGAGATCATTTGGATTATCTGCGGCATCATCTGCTGCAGACACTTTGGTACGTGCTTTTTTATTATTGTGGTGTCTTCAATTTCAGATATACCTGCCTGAAACATCACAGCCCTTGTACTCTCTTTGGGACTTATAAAAGTAATTTGCACTTTGTATTGTTGAATTTAATTATCATCAAAGCTCAGTTCAGAAAGTAAATTTGTAACAGTGTTTAATGTTACAGTATAACATTACCATCTTAACATGTCACAAATCTGATTTGTGTGCAAGTGCAGGCACAATAGTTCAGACTTCACTTTAGAAATCGGTCAGAATGAAACATTAAATGTCAAATTAGGTAAGGGAGACAATACGAAAATCGTGTTACATTTTTAATATTTCATTTAGTCATCTAATTTTTACTTTCATGTAGACATCTCATTTATTATAAATACAATAAAATTAACTTATAATTTCCACAAACTATTTGATGCTGTCAATACATGAATATCGTTTAATGTCTCTCCAAATGTACCAAAAATTTACTGTATGTGCGCTAGAACCACACTCTAAGTACAAATACTTATGAATAGTAATGAGATCAGGTTGGATTTAGAAAGGAAGAGAAAAAAAGTGTTACAAGGTAGAGTGAGAAAATGAAAGGGCAGTATGAGAGCAGAGCAGAAAGTAATTGACTTGAGTCAAAGACAAAAGGTCTAGTATGCAGCATTAATAATATCATTGCTTCTTGAAGCATCTGAATACTAGACAGATAGAGGGAGAGCTCGAGAGTGGTAGGGGGTACAGTGAACACCTACACACTTAACTCAGAGCTCATCAGAAATAATGTGGTCACCTGGAGGACTCCTCACAGCCCTCTCTGCATTTCCATCTGTGCTCAATCGCAAACACGGCCCACTGGCGCTAGTATCCCCGCGATCAGCTCCAGTAAAGCGGGTGGTGGGCAGCAGTGAAGCTCAATGAGCTGAGGGTCTACCGCTGTGTTACTCAGTGTTTACAAGCTTGCTTGGTCTTCTGCGGAATTTTTTATATATATATTTTTTTTTTAAAGGAGGAAAAGAAGCGCTTCACTTCTATCAAGCATCAAATCAAGTAAGATGAGGCAGCTGGGATGCTCTGCATTATAAAATCACTCAAAGGAATGGGGAACATTAAAAGGCTCTCAGCAGTCATATTGCGGTGAGTGGCTATGAGCAACGATGGGGACTCGTTCAATTACTGGCACAACCACAGGGCTCTCTTTCCAGCACTGCACCTGTGCCTTCCCATACCTACTGCATTCATTGTACTGCATATTTCACTCTGCATTTCTATTATTTAGCATAAACAAACAAGCATATAAAGTGTTAAAGGGACAGTTCACATAAAAATTTTAATTGTCATCATTTACTCAACCTCGTGTCATTCCAAACCTGTATGCTTTTATTTATTTATTTTATTTTATTAACACAAAAGGAGAATTTTGAAGAGGTTTTTTAGCTTATATTCAAAGTCATCATGGTATAATAAAAAAAAAATTGCAGTTCAAACTTTTTTCATATCCTTAATAACAAAAAGCATTGCATCTCATGACCAAATATAATTAAATGAAACCAGGAATGCGGCAATGATAAATGAATCAATGAATACTGACTTACATATTAGTGTGCTTACACAAAGCTATCACGTAGCAGAAGACTAGACTTAATATCAAGACGACTTTTATGGTCTTTTTGCAACTTAGATAGCAGTAAACAACCCAAAGTATAAGGTAATGGCCATGGGAATGCATGAATTGATAAAATGTACACTACCATTCAAAAGTTTGGTCTAAAAGATTTTTTCTTTTATTTAAATATGTCTCTTACAGTATGCTCACCAAGACTATATTCATTTGCTAAAAAATACAGTAAAAACAGCAATTTTGTGAAATATCATTATAATTTAAAATAACTGTTTTCTATTGAGATATATTTTAAAATGTAATTTATTTCTGATGCAAAGCTGAATTTTCAGCAGCTATTACTCCAGTCATCAGTGCCACATGATCCTTCAGAAACCATTCTAATATGATGACAGTGGTACTAATTAACATTTTTGTGGAAACAATGATGCCCCCCAGATTTATTTGATTTATAGAAAAAAGTGTTTCATTTAAATCCAAATCTTTTGTAGCATTATGTCTTTACTGTCACTTTGATCACTTTCATGCATTTTTGCTGAAATTAATAGTTTTATGCATTAAAAATTATTTAGGAAGTACCATTTTGTAAATGGCAGTGTATGTATAATGCATGTAAAAGTATAAAAGTGTCTGCCAAATGCATAAAAGTTAAAAAGTTAAAACATCAAAATGTTTCTTCTAATTTTTAAAGCTAGTGGTCACTATGAATTATATATGGTCTATATATTATAAACCACTACATAAATATTCTTCAAAAATTCTCCGTTTGCATTCAACTGAAAAAATAACAGCATACTCAACAGGTTAGGATCAACATATAGGTGAGTACAGTAAATACTGAACACTTCTGGGAGAACTATCATATGCTTTCAGGTTCAGAGTGGATATGTCACAGTCTATGGTATAGCAGTATCCGTCCCTTAGGAGGCAGGAACGCTGTAACGAAGCCTCTCTATATGCTGCCCTTCAGCTGTACAAGGCCACAGCTCAGGGCTGGAAGGGTATTTTTACTCCACTGCTTACGAGTGCAAAACCCTCCCGATGTGTACAAAAAAGCCTGGCAAAGTTCAAGCGATTATATAGAGGCGGGCGCTTCAGAGCAGGAGATCGGTCTCACCGCGTTAGGCGGTCATTCTGCATTGAAACAGCAGGTAAATTATAGATCCTTGTGAACAGCGACTTAAATATTTATGAGGGTAAGACAACAACAATGGGTTGACAGCATAGGATGACCGTGAACATTTCGTCTCCGGACATCAGGTGAGCCGAATACAGGAAGGAGAAAGGGTAAAGCCGCCATGCTACTGTGTAATTGTGCTATTATACCTCAGCAGCAAGCCTACAGTGAAACCCCACTCTGCCTTTGTGCCTTCAAAGTACACAGTTTATTCAATGGGGTATTTTCTGTGAATCAGTGTGAAAATGGGTTCACCGTCAGTAGAAAACATGGGATTAGCACTTTTATAAGGGCCCCTGGAATCTGCACCATGCCTCTTTTGTGCACAGAGGAGGAGAACAACACAACCAGGGCAAGAGATTTGATTTGTCACAGTGAATACCTCCAAAGCACACACAGACAGACACTCACAAAGAAACAAACACCGTGTCTGCGAGGTTCAGAGAGAATGATTCCATCGTTATAAAGTTAACAGCACTGTGAAATGAAATTGATGCAGCACTAGCAGGCAAAACGCCACGTTCAGGGTATTTAAATGAACCTGGCATTTATGAGTAACAGAAGGCCATGAATGGAGTGAATTTTAATCAGCCGAGTGTGAGCGTGCCACACATTTGTCTCAGGCGTGTGTAAAGTTAACTACATCTGTCTGCATTCGGCAGTGATGACAAGCCCAGGGTTCTACCTCTCTGTAAATAATGCATGCTGCATGGTGTTATATCTAAACGCTCGTTTCTCCCTCGCACCTGGATGGGGCCGCGCGGTAAAACGTGGCAAAAGGTTGCAGAGGCTAATCGTCTGCGCCACTACATTAATTACCCCGCAGCAGTGCTTGTGCACGGGGACCTGGTCACTGCTAAAGCTGGATTTCTGCAGTAATTCTCAATTAGGAAGGAACTTTGAGCGCGTCTGCACACACACGCATTGTGTTCCCACAATGCAAATTGTCGGGCCAGCTTTCCCAGCAGGGAAAGACAAAGGGTAAGAGGAACATAATAACATTTTGCCCTTTTTCAATCCCTTTCCTCCCACTGTTTTAGTCTCTTTCTCTCTAGCTCTCTGCGATTAAGCTTTTTTTGCTGCTGCCTCAGCTCTTGCGCACAGGCGAAGGTGTGTGACTCAGTTAGCAACATCCAATCTACACAATCGCCCAGGACCCCTGTGCAATCAGCACAAGAGCTGATTATCACACCTGTTCACACTGCCATGAACTGTTACCCACATAGAGGCACTGTGGCCATACATACTATATATATATATATTCCAGCTGGTAAGTCCTTCCAAGATGCACAGGTGGTGTCTGAAAGGGGCATCACTGAGTGGAAATGGATGCTCACAACACAGCTCAGCAGGGAGATGGGCTGACTTAGCAGCGACTGTGAGGAAATCAATATGAGCAGTGAAATAACCACGTTGATATCACGCGGCAACTGACAGGTTCTCTGTAAGAGCTTCAAAAACGCTCTTCAGAAATCTACGGGTGACGTCACGGACACTACGTCCATAGTTTTTATACAGTCTATGATATGCATGTTCATGAAAGCTAAGCTAAAGCAAGGGGCAAAATTCCACTCAGGTGCTGGTGTTCACTCAGTCTCTGACTTTATAAGCGTCCACTGACATGGCACAGCTCCAATCAGGTACTCATTCAGTTTAACAGCATAGTATGATGTTTTTTTCTGCCTTATCGCACCTGGAAAATAAACAAAACAAAGAAAAGCAAAGCAACAAACCAAACCATAAGAAAAAAAGGCATTAAAAAAAAAGGTAATGTTGGAGTCTGAGATGAAAAAAAGTATTACCAATCAAATATAGTGTATCAAATGGTATGGCTTTACTATTTTAAAGGGGTCATATGATGTTGCTTAAAAGAACATTATTTGGTGTAATTAAATGTGGTTATGCGGTTTAAGGTTAAAAAAAAAACACATTTATTTTTCCACATACTGTACATTATTGTTCTCTATGCCCCGCCTTTCTGAAACACAACGATTTTTACAAAGGTCATCAGTCTGAAAAGCGAGGTGTGCTCTGATTGGCCAGCTATCCAGTGCGTTGTGATTGGTCGAATACCTCAAGTGTGTGACAGAAATGTTAAGCCCCTTACCATACTGTAATGCCGTGTCCCGGTAGATACACAGTGACGATACAAAACAGTGGGTTAAATTACTGATTATACTGTCTTTTTACGCGTTGCGTTGAATCGCGCTGCGTAAACATAAAACCATGTCTGCATTTGTGATCAAAGAAATGACAAACTACAAACGCTAGTCTACACTGCTCAAAACTCGCATTTGAATCGTCAGTGGCCAATTCTTTAAATATAAAAAATGTACTTACAGTCTGTGAGTCAGAAGCACCAGACTGTAGTCTACTCTTCCAGGATCAGGAAAACAGTCTTCCATAAAATGTGCTGCACACATCTGCATATTGGGTTGAAGTGTTCTGAAACAGTGCTGTAAATACAACATTACCACTGATTTCTAGTCGTGTCCTCTTTGAAAGGCCAAACAAAGTATTTTCACTTTAACAACGAAACACACAGCGTCACACACAGCAGGCTAGAGTGAGCAGAGGCCGGAATAGATATGAGCGTGTACGGCCGGAGGCATAGAGTGAGCAGAGCGGAGGCCTAGAGTGAGCGGAGGCGGCTTGAGTGAGCAGAGGCGGGCAGGCGGGCTTGCAGCAACCAAATTGACGACCCTGGCTGGACTCGCTTGCACGTGAAGTGACCACAGCGCAAAGTGATGTATTTCCTCAGCGACCAGCACGGGTCAGCTCTAGGCATGACGAAGCGGATATCTTCCTTTTTTGGAAGACCAAACAAAGTATTTTCAGCTTCACAACGAAACACACAGCGCCTTCAGACATGGCGGCGGACATTGCATTAAAATTTTGGGCAGCGTAGCAATCTTCCCACATCGTGACGTAGACTTGTGGGGGTGTGTTAGAACGAGCCGTTGTAGGTAGGTGTGGTTGACTCTTAACTTTTATAAAGAATTTTTCTTTGGATTTGAGACTTTAGTCTTTAGTCAACTTTACAGATATTCTTTATGCACAAGAGCTTGTAACACTCCAAAGAGAAAGGAAATTGAAATCACATCATATGACCTCTTTAAGTGTCTTTATAACAGATAATATATATAATAAAATAATAAATATCTATAATAAAACCTTTAATTTAAAACTTAATAAAAAGTAGTTTAATAAATTATAGGACAGTAATACAATACATGATATGAAGATTCCTTTGCTACTTTTTTAGAATTTAACACAAATACAAAAAAATAAATATGTAACTGTAAAATAAACAAAAAGATAATGTTACTAATCAATAATAATAATAATAATAATAATAAAGTTATTACAAAAGTGAGTGTCATTTAATTTTGTAATTGTTAACATTTTTTTTGTTTCCAAACAGTGTTAAATGTTCTGTTTTATGCAATGTTCTAATCGCAAGTAGAACATGCTCAGTGTCAAAGTCGCTGTTACGGGTCATTCAATTCGCTAGATATGCACAACTTGTCTTGTTTTCATTTTCCTCTCAACATTATCAACAGGTTGACTCTTTCACTTGAACCAAGCCCTCGGATGTGCAGAGAAAGCAAGGAGAGCAAGTTCCTCTAATTACAAAGATGGATTTCACTGATGGATTTCATAGCAGAAAAGTCCATCATATCATAAGAGTGACTATGGGAGCACTCACACTCTCACAGTTATATCGATATTATCCTTCCTCCTCTCCTTTCCTCTGCATCTGAACCACGCTGAACAAATGTTCTACAGCACAAAGCTTTTCTTCTGGACTAAAATATCACTGCACCAGGAAAAGGAGCCAGATGGCACTGCATCAGCACTGGGATAAGCACAGCTTTCTTAGTCTGCCTTTCATTCCCTTACATCTGAGAGTGTGTGTGCAAGAGTATATGAGATTTACAGCTGCTCTATGCAGCGGCAGGAGTAATGAAAAAAATTTACTGTTACAAAGCGGCGGCAGTGATGCACACAATGCTCAGCCGTAATTTTACATTCACTGACACCAGATTCTCCCAGCAATAGAGTGGGAGATGTGTCAAATCTGATAATTGCATTGAGATCGAGCTGACAACGGCCACCGAAACCTCATTCTACTTTTTGTCCGTGCTTGAGAAACAATATGTTGCTGCATTCACAGTTATGCCACCCAAACGTTCCCTCAGCATTAGCCTTTCAGCTGGAGGCGGGAGGCAGATGAGCAGCATTGGCGCTTGATCCCAAGCCAAGTGCTTCAATATTTCATCTCCAATCATTTTTGATTCTTTTGAAAGGAGGAGGCTGCTGTCAAGAAATCTCTGTTCCCCCAACTGACAGAGATGACACAGGCAAACTTGAGAAGGAAGCAGTGAAAGAGAGTATGAAATTTCACTTCCACATTTAAAAGCTTTGTAAGATGCTTCCATTCCAGCAGAGCGCTTTAATTAAATTACACTGTACAGCTGCATCATTCATTGTATTACTTTGTATTTATAATCCTGCTTAACTCACCAACGAATTGAAAAACAATCTTCAAACTGCTCACAGAGGAATTATGAAAAATCATATTTTACTAACGCTGATTTTGTTTTAAAATTCCCTTTTCTGCTGCCCTAGATATGGTTGGTTTACAGCAGAGTTTGTGCTGAAATAGAGGCAGTTTTGTGAGAGCAAAAAAACGGGAGGATTATTTTGAGGGCAAGACCAGAAAAGTACGGTTAGACTAAATCCCAAACCGTGACTGTGAGTAGAGATTAATTTGATCCCTATCCATCTGTTAGGAATTTAGTTATGGTCACGGACTAGAGCCGAACTCACTTTCTCACTCACTTTCTCCATCTGCAACTTTCCTCATAAACAGGAAGTACTGAACGTGAAGTCATTTCACAATACTTTTCCAGAAGGATTATTGCTTGGCCAGCTTTACATTGATGTTCATGTTACAGTCTGATTACTTGTGAAGTGCTCATAATCCATCATTACAATTACAATTGGATCTAAACTGAAAAAATGGTTACATCTAAATTGACTGGTCTTATTCAAGTCAAAAACATTTAACATCACTGAATCAACCTAAATACATTATTTAATTGAAATATATTATCAAGTAGAAATAGCTCTTTAAGGTAACAACTGCAGGTTACCCCTTTTTACAGATGGGTTTTTACTAATCATAATATCAATTAATTATACTCATCTGTATGACATGTGCAGTTTTATCACAGTACTGAAAAGTTTCTAGAAGCAACATTGCTAGCTTCAAATCGAATGCAAACACTTCCTAAGCTCACGATCAAACACACATTGCTAAGGGAGACAGGGTAGTTACCAAGTTTTTGTTGCCGTTCTTGCTGAGGGGACCTCGGAAAACTCCCTTGATGTTTCGAAAGTGTCCATTGCTGAGGTGTGTGGAGCTGATGACAATGTAGTAACACGCCATGGGGGACCCGAAGCTTCCATGCACAGAGTCCAGCCAAGAGAGAGTGAAACAAGTCCACCCAACAAGCCTTTTCTTTTGCTTCTCTCTTTCAGATGAAAGGCACAAGCTCACTTTCCCTCAGTCAGGAACGGAGAGAGCGTGTTCCCTCATCCTCTCGGATCCTCAGACATCAGTCTGTTACAGTCACTTTGTGAGCTTTTTCTGATGTGCCTCTGCTTTTTGTAGTAGCCTCCAACAATGCGTTATCCAGCTCTCTCCTCTTCCGTACAACGGCAAAGAGAGTAAGGCAGAGCTGCTCTTTCCTCTTCCTCAGTCTCGGCTCTTTGCGCTGGGCTGAAGTGTGTCTGGGCTGAGTCTCCTGCTCGTTGCGCAAGTGATACGCGCTAGTGAGAGAGCTCCGCTGGGTCTGGCAAAGGAGAGCATAGTACGCCGTGCATTGCCGCTCCAATGAACGGGGCCAATGGCGAACAAGCCCCTGATCTGATGGTGAGGACTGGGATGAGAATTGCATCTGTCACATGCTGCTCTTCCAGATCAACTGAGTCAGCCTCTACTCTCTCTAGCCAACCAGGATTCAGCATCTTTTTCCTCTCACACACCCCCTCTCTCTCCCTCATTAGTTCTCTCGCTCTCTCTCCCTCTTCCTTTTGCTCGTGAGCGCGTTCTTTCTTAGGAAGGAGCTGAGGCAGCAGTCAGGAGCGGGTAAAGGAAGGCTGAGGCGCTGAGAGATACGCTTCGGTATGGGTTACATCCACTATCATCCATCTTTTATCAGGTATGTGTTGAGGATGACTAAAAAATGGATTATATGGTTAGGAACAATACCTGCAAATCAAAAGTCCCAGGTGGTGCAGTTACAGGCATTGGGTATATGTACTTAATGGGAAAGTGTAGAAATCCATAAAAGCCAGACTATAGATGAGTAATTACATGTGATATGACAGAACTGAAGATCGGACTTCTTATGACGAAAATGCATATAGAAGCTAACTGAAGAAAGATCAAACAGCAATTTTTAACTCATTTTATTTTAATGAAGACTGGAAAAAAAACAAGCTTCAAAACAGAGTGGAGCTTGAGTATTGGGAATCCTGTGTCAGAGTTCTCTGGTTGCATTGCGTGCCTATTTAAGGACTACACTGACTGCAGCACTAAACAGCGAAAGAAAGAAAGAAAGAAAGAAAGAACCGTTCCAAGCTTCTACAGAGCATGTGGCTGCATGAAACATGCCAGAGAGAGAGAGTTCCCTTCCCACCCCCCAATTTTAGAAGAGCAATAATGCCTCGTAACTAAGCAACGCAGTTTCTGAATCAATTCTAAATTGCATACAGTAGGAGAGGCAGATTTAAGGGGCAAGACGAGTAGGTGCGCACATGTACAAATGTGTACAAATGTGTCTTTCAATATGTTAAGAGACATTGTAACTGGTAACTGCAATAATTGTAAAAAAAGAAAACGATAGGAAATATGTTATTCGTGGATTATATTAATGAAAACTACCGCAACAGGAAGACGTCTTGGCGTGTTTGAGACTGCAGCATAATTGAGCGGAGTGGAAGACAGATATCTTGGAAAGCACTGTGACCAACTGCCAATTAAAATGAACCATCAGGGGCTGATTTCAAATGGGAGAACAAATGCTGTTATTCATTTCATGTGTTTGAACCTACTCTGGAAAATCATTCTTTCATAAAGAGGGAGTCTAGATATCATTAAAAAAATTGGTCCTAGATAACTTTGAAACACTGCAGATATAGTATTTTTGTAGGAATTTTGACCACAAAATTAAATACTTTAGACTGCCACTATATTTTTAATAAAACAGACATTACTAATTGATTATATATCTATATATACATACATACATATAAATTAAAATAGACATTTTTTATTTCTACATGTCGACAGCAGACACCTGGGTCTACAGATTTACAAATAAAATAATTGTTCTTACACACAAATAACATACTTATGCTATAAAAGAACTGCTTATTGATTGCATTTCCAGCTAAGGAAAAGCATTCCGCTTTAATTAAATTCAGGAAGACCTGCATCTGTAAAAAAAAAAAAGAAAACTTTTCAGATTTGCAAAAGATGGATGATTTTGAGATGGCCTATAAATTGCTTAAACAAATCATCATTCATCATTTATCTAAATGCATTTATTGACGACTGAATCATTTGGTTTGTAATGAGTGTGGTGTGGACCATTTCGCTGAGAGAAAACATCAAATGTATTTCCGATAAAGAAGCATCTCTTCCCCTGCCGATAACTGCAACCACAAGAAGACTATTATTAGTAAACTAATGGAAACAATGTTGCATGAACTGCTTTACTTTGCAGTAACATCTGATTCTATGGAGAGACATATCATTGAATAATAACTGCAACCGTAGGGAAGAGGAGGAAGAAAGTTTTCCTTAGAACTGCTATAGTTTGACCTGTCAGATGTCAGGGAGATTTGTTCCAAGTGAAAAGCTCCACTTCGCTGGTGCTATCGGTGTGGTCATGCAGCATACAGTATTCAGTTAAGGGCATGTACATAAGGCAGATTGGCCCCCCATTTCCATCTGTCTTTCTGTCAATACTCGTTGAGCTGCCCACCAACCTCTTCAGTTCAAGACAATGCGAAACCAGAAAAGGCTTTAGAAATAACTTGCGTGTGGGTGGTTCGATTCTTCTCAGAAAACAATGTTAATATATTCTGCAATCAGCAGACTTATGATGGCTATATCTTGGAAAGCAGGACGTGCCTGTTCATTATCAAGAAACCGCAGTAAGAGGTGCTGTCTTTTTTATTTTTAACATCCACTACACAGACACAACCCAAAGTATTTTCTCTCAGTTACTCCTCAACAAAGACAGCTACACTGCCAAATCTTGTAACTGCAGTGCTGTTTCATGGTCTGATGATAAAGCGCAGTTGTTGGAAAGGACAGGCTTTGTTCTTTATAATAATGGCATTCAAATCTGAACAATGAGCCGAGTGCACAAACACGAAATTAGCTTTGACTGATTGCTACCTGTGCGATCGCCTCAGCGCTGCCTCCCACCCAACATGCATGACATTTCATAAACCAGAAAATTACAAAACCCCATTATTCTTCTATAATATGCAGCCATGCATGCAATAACTTTCATTTCTCTTATGTGTTAGCACAGCAGTTCCAGGAATTGTGAACATGGCAATTAAACAGATCTGCTGTCATCTTCCCCTGCGTGGTTCAGATGTAGTAGGAAAGTTTTTGCCAGCATGACAGAAAACGTTCAACAGAAGTGATGTTAGAAGAACAGGATTTCTGCTGAGAGGTTCAAACGGTTAACTGTTTCATTCACAACCAAAGTAACTCATAAAGTTGCGATGTGACAGAAGTAGCGACATATCTTTTCTTCCATATTGTAATGTACATCTGAATGTAACAGAGTATCTAAAAAGAAGAAATGTAGGATGGCGACTTGGTTTTATCCATCAGTTGTTTATTGCAAGGAGGCAAAATCGAATATCAGCTGCAGTGTGTAAGAAAAGAGGGTGGCGATTAAGTGGACTAATGATGACGTTACCAAATTAATAAAAAGTACCATATACAGATGAATCGTGATATAAGATCAATTAGAAAATAGGTATGGAGAATTTCACGCTGGCTTTAATATCCTTTATTAAAATATAAATTTAAATACATTTCAAAAGAGACTCAACTTTTTTCCCCATTTTTATTCACAACTTAAGATTTTTTTTTTCTATAACACTGATTAATTCATGAATGAAACACCACTACTGTGTTCAGGTTTCAAGCACATCCCTAGTAACGTGCATATACTGCTGTAATATTTATGGTGTGCAGTAACTTAGAGCGTATGCAACTATGCTAAAATCTAAATATATAGACTAAAAATTAGCTAAAAATGTATAACTGTGGGGTATTTTCTCCCTTCGAACTGAACAGCAGCTACGCCATGTTGTTTCGCTACAGTCACTCATGTTGGCAAAGGGAGAGAAGTGAATCTAAAAGGATAACACACAGAGAGCTTTGTTAAACAAGGGAACTTTTTGGCAACAACCACACAGCTCCAACAGATTTAAAGCTCTGAGCTCAAGAGTACATATGGAGCAATGAGCCAACCGCTGCTTGGGGAAAACTACTCAAACTTCACCCAGCTGACAGAAGAACAGACAATGTCAGAGGGCCTGACCAGCTGGAAGATTCTGCCCCGCTTAATCTCAGACATATTTGCAGAAAGTCTCTCAAGGTGCTGGGGTATAAAGATCTTAGTGTAAGAGCAATTGAAAAAAAAACTGTAGCTGCTTTATACCTAGGTATACTATTAGTTTAACAGCATTATGCAATAATAGCTTTGAAGAGCAAAGCTATAACTCATTTTCTGGCACATTTGAATTGCAGAATGTGTTTTATACTGTGTGGCAGATAAGAACTGAAGCTTTCCTCTCTGTGTGCCATATGGACATCAGGCTGTGGCGTTCTGAACCATAGCCTGCTCCCAAATTAATTAAGTCGTTAGCACAAGGGAATATTTGAAACTTGTTTAACTCATATCACAGTCTGACGTATTCAAGTTTATTTGAACGTCTGTCATGTTGTCGCCCTAATGCTATCATGCAAGCCTGACATAATGGGTCGAGACTCAAAACAACTCTGATGGTCTCTTAATAGAGCCGCTTACGGAAGGTCAGCTGAACCTTTGATGAAACCCTGAGAAACAGAGTTCAAAGGGAAACGGCTTTGATGCCACGTACGTCCATAGCCGTATTATGATTTGTGAAAATATCTACGATGGTAGCTAAATCGAAAATCACTGAGACAAACTAATTAGTTAAATGAATGGGTCCACATCTGAGGTGAAGTCATATCGGAAAATTGTCATTTCTAACCCAGTTTTACAGTCGGAGTGTAAATGGACTTCTGTGTTGCAGTTGCAGCTAAAATTCAATAACCACACAGTAATCACCTTACCCTTTAGAAAATTATTGATCTGGACACAGTCGTCTCTGCCTGACTTAATATCAGGGTCTTATATTCCTATGGGTGCTAATCTAGCATCACCAAAGCCGCTCTTGCCTCACTTTTGAGCAGAAAAGTTGACGGGCCTCAGAGACGAGCAGTTTATTAGCACAGCTTCCACGGCAACTACAAAGGTGGATACTAAAAATACTCTGTAGTGGCTGTACAAAGCGCACACCCCTCCTGCATGCAAGAAATCTGTAAATGACACTTCATAGCACTGAGAATCTTCTCTGACGATGGAGTGATTCAGGCATGATGGCATAAAGAATGACAACTAGTTTCACACAGTCCCTGATATTGTAGCGGTTTCAACTTTTCTATTCTTTTCAACACAAGTTGATGTGCATGCTGTATGGTGCTCTCTACTGACCTGGGTGATGTCAACTGCCACCTTCAGAATTACTAGCATACTGCCTGCTATTTGAGAGTATGTGAAAAAGTATTGTGCATTACGCAAATCTAAATATTTCAATGTGTGCTGTGTGGTTGTTACATGACTTTACTTTTTTATTCCATGTTTGTGGAAATGCCTCTATAAATGTTTTAACTTCTGCCAATCGAATCAAATGAGTCAGGAAAGTGTTACTAAAGATAGACTGATATTACTTCTTGTTAACTCCTCTCAATGGAAATGGAAGGTCCAGTACATCCAAACACATCAGAACTGACAGCAGGATTGATTGAAATGCATGCTGTATAGGTTGTTTTCCTCTATTAGTAAGTTGATACATGAAAAAAATAAGATATATATATTTATCTATACAGTATATAAATCATGGTACAAATTTTTAGAATAACAAAATTGCTACTACTAATAATAAAAATCATAATAATAGGTTTACTTTATATAGCACTTTTTCTGTGCTCAAGGTGCTGTACAAAACATAGCAAATAGCAACACTATTCCTACAGTACTTTGGAAGCTACTGTCACGAATCGGTCCATGAACTTCCGTCGGCTCACCATCAGAGGTCACCCTTCCCATTTAATTGACTCTTGCACTACACACTGTTGCACATCACCCACTACATATCCCATCATTCATTGCACTAATTGCACACAGCTGGTTCACTAATGGCACACAGCACTGATTGCACACAGCTGTTTAATATCACTCACTCACTATTTAACACTTACTCTGATCCCTTCCCTCTGCCGAGTGTTGTTTAGCACTTATCAGTTTGATAGCTACATTACAGAGCCCTCGTTAGTTGACTGCACCTAGCATAGCCCTTAGCCGCCTTGTCTTGTCTGTTTTCTCGGTTTTGATCCTTGCCGGTTTCCAGGATTTATCCCTTAGGTTCGCCCTTTTGATTTGTTCGCCGTTCGGAGCTGATCATAAAAAGGCGGACGCAACAGAGCCCGTCAGGTCACAATTGATCTTCAAGAGTCAAGTCAAGTCACAGCTGATCTACATGAGTCAAGTCAAGTCACAGCTGATGATCCTGAGGTCTAGTCAAGTCACAGTTACAACTTTTTTTTTTTTTTTTCATTATCATGATGTTGCAAGTTTAGTCACAGCTGATCTTCCTGAGTCGAGTTTATTCACAGTTTATCGTTATGAGTCAAATCGAGTCACAGTTTATTATCATGAGTCTAGTCAAGTCACAACTGATAGTTTTGAGTCAAGTCACAGTTGATCGTCATGAGTCAAAGTCACCAGTGTATGACCATGAGGTCTAGGCAAGTCACAGGTGATAGTTATGAGTCTAGTCAAGTCACAGTGGATCATCATGAGTCAGGTCTAGTCACAACTGATCGTCATGAGTCAACTCAAGTCACATCTGATCTCCCTGAGTCAAGTCAAGTCACAGTTGATCTTCATGAGTCAAATCGAGGATCACAGGTATTATCAGGGAGACTGGTCGTCACACGCTGATCTTCATGCAGCCTAACAAGCACAATGATATTCAGGTCAAGTCAAGTCACAGTTGATCTAAATGAGTCAAGTCAAGTCAAAGCTGATCTTCATGAGTCAAGTCAATTCACAGCTGATCATCATGAATCAAGTCAAATCACAGTTGATCATCACGAGTCAAATCAAGTCACAGCTGATAGTCATGAGGGCCAGTCAAATTTCAGATGATTTTGCCAGAGCTCGTCACATCTCAGCTGTCATCCAGAGCTCGTCCACGTCTCAGCTGTTGTCCAGAAGTCACGTAACAACACGCGACCCCTTCTAGAGTCTCGCCATGGCTCAGTATCATCCAGAGTCACGTCACGTCTCAGCCATTCATCCAGAATCACGTCGCATCACAGCTGATCACCCAGAGTCATGTCACGTCCTGTCTGTTGCACCCAGATTGTCGGGGTTGGTCTGTCGGTATCCCAGTCTGGTGTCCACTGTGAGGGATGCACCACTGGTGTCTGCACACACAGCTGGTATCCCCAAACCCACTCACTCAAGCCCTCCTGTTCCTGAACTGATTCCCCTGTCTGCAGCACTTCCCATATGGGGGGGGTTGCTTTATGGTGTATCTGGACCGCGTACACCACCGCCGATTTGCTAGAGGCAGCGGCCCCAGCTACAACATCTCCAGAGGTGGCAGCTCACGCTGCAGAACCTCCCGAGGTAGCGATGTCCACTGTTGTGCAGCCTATGAACTCTCTGCCTGTTATGTTCCGGCAAAGGAGCCGTATATGAATCTATGATGTACTGTTCCAGCCAAGAGGCGCCTAGACTATCCGTTATCTGTCCGCGAAGGAGACTGTTTGCAAACCCTGTTCGTCTGCACAGCTTCTAGAGCCTGTTTGCGATACTACCTGCCGCCGTCGCTATAGAGGCCTTTTGCGAACCCTCTGTCCGTCCTGTCACGGCCATAGAGGCCTTTTGCGAACTCCCTGCTCATCCTGTCTCAGCTATAGAAGCCATTTGCGAGCTCCCTGCTCGTCCCGTCACAGCTATAGAGGCCGTCGGGGAATCCTCATCCTGTCCTGCCCTGGCTATGGAGGCCGTTTGTGAATTCTTTGTGTGCTTGGTGTCTGCAAGGAGGTTGTTTGTGAACTTTTGTCTTGTCCCGACCCAGCCAGGGAGGCTGCCCTGAATGCTCAGTCTTGTCTATCAACCCCAATGTTCTGTCTGTGTTGTCTGTATCTGCTCTCTCGTTGTTACAGTCTCCATGGTTAATGATAGGTGTGGTGCAACACGGGGTAGGTTCTCTGTTCATTGCGCTCCACGTGGGGTCTGTATGGTCTGGTGGTAATTGCTCCGCGGGTGGTTCTACTGTCTGGATTGGTGGTCTGCTGGCCTCAGCCGGGGTGGTTTTCACTTGTCTGGCTCTGGTCGGTCCGTTGCTCCGCCGTGGGGTCTACTGTCCGGCCTATGGTGGTTCTTCTGCTTCCGCAATGTGGTCGTACGTCTGGATCGGGTGGTTCTTCTGCTCCGAAGTGGTGGTCTAAGGTCTGGATTGGTGGTCCTTGCTCCGCCGTGGTGGTATACTGGACGCTCTGGTGGTTCTTTGCTAGCCATGGTGGTTTCTACGTCTGGCTCTGTTGGTCTTCTGCTCCAACGGGGTGGTCTTCAGTAATGTTACTGGGGTCTCTGAGACGCCAGGGGGATATTCGGTACCGTCTGTTCTGCTGTGGGGTCTTCAGCTCACATGTGCTGCAAGGCTCCGCCCCTGGTTCTCGCTCCGCCGGTCCTGCTCAGTGCCCAGCTCTCCACTTCCAGGTGGCCCCCTACACACTGTTCCGCCTCCACTTCACCGCCCTCCGGAATCGTAAAGGGTTATGAGCATTTGGAAGCCGCTCCTTGGGGGGGCTCTGTCCCGAAAGGGTCAATGACTACGTCGGATAACCACAGAGTCACCTTCCCATTCATGGACGCTTGCACTCACACTGTTGCATATCACCGGACACCATATCCCATCATCACGCACTGATTGCAAACAAGCTGGTTCACTAATGCCACACAACACGATGCCACCAAGCTGTTCATATCATCACATCATATTTAAAACCACACACCCCCCCTTCACTATGATCCCTTCCCCTGCCTGATAGGTTTAGAGAATCTGCTAGATAGCTACACTACAGAGCCCTTGTTAGTTTCCCTGCCTTAGCCTAGCATAGTCTTGCCTTGTCTGTTTTCTCGGTTTCTGATCCTTGCCTGGTTTACTGGATTTATCCCTTTAGTCTCGCCCTTTTTGATTCGGTCGTAAGTTCGTGACCTTCGCTATAGCCCTAGGAAGGATTTAATAAAAAAAATTGTAATTTAATTTATAATAAAATTAATTAATTAACTTTTTTTCTTGTGTCTTGCCATTCATACATGTTTGACTCCTGCCGGTTTTGACATTCTGCCAATAAAGCTTTGCACATGGATCCGCACGTCTCACGTCTCGTCAGCCCCGTAACAGCTACCTTGGAACTGCAGCTTGAAAAGCTAGTCATAATTTGAAGTATAACACCATCATTTATATATCTGAGTTTGATGAATGGCAACATTATGGTTTGGCCAAATATTGTTTTATATATCACTAGAAACTAAAGACAATGTAAAATGATAATTCATAAAGTTTCATACAAAAATGAATGAATGAATGAATTCACTGAAATGAATCAGATTTCCAAATATGAGAAAGTGTGCATTGTAGAAGAGTTAATTTGATTTTTACTTCAGTTCACTCGACTGTAAAGCTGTGTATACAAAACAACGTGACAAAAATAGTGGTTTTGCATTTTGTCACTTTGATGTAGCATTTCTTGACGAAAAAAAGAAGCTTGTTACTGGGAATATAATATTTTCAAAACAATTGAGCTACTGGCATGTTACTAAAAATGCAGTTACAGTAAGTATCACTGGCACTTTACTTGGTTACTCCCAACACTGGTGTCAAACACACTGTATAACAAATTACATAATAATAGATTTCTGTGCTTCAGAAATAAATTACATTATGAATGTAAAACAACAGTGGTTGAAAGACATAAAAATATTGGAAAATGCACAAGTGAATACAAACAGAATTCCTGCAGTGGAATTCTTTTTTGTACCGTCTCTCTTTTATTTGAGTGATATTATCCCTTTCATAGTAGACAAGCTGCATTAGCATACATATTGTGCCTCCATTCAGAGTCTCTGGGGAGAGCAAACATTTGTTAAAAATACATCACCTCAATCTGAATCAGCCTCATGTAGAGACTTCTGAATCTAGAGGAAGTCATCCTCTTAACAGACAGTGACACTGATGAGCTCAGAAACATTTTCAGAAAAAAATTGAACACAGGCCAGTTCTGCACATAAATTACAGTGAAAGGATGATACAATTTTGCTACGGTGAATAAAAGTGATTCATAATTTGTTTAAAAATCTCAAATTCATCACTGCAGGAATGTTCATCTGAGAGGGGAAAAGTGGATGTATAATCTCTATCAATATTCAGAGTGGGTATGTCAGGGTAGCAGATTAATATTTTGCTACTTGAACAAGAAAAACAAATCAATTGTGACGCTGAAGCATAATAAAGTGAGTGGGGGAGACACCAAAAATTAATCAACAATATTGATTGTCTAAAAACCATTTTACATTCACGGCAACACACAGGCAGACAGTCTTTCACATCAATAAGTTGTATTGAATGTCTTGCTTCAAAAAAATTAAGTTATTTAGTTATATTATATATGCAATACTATTCACAATGATAACCAAACAATTAAATATTAAACAAAGATTTACATGAATAATGTTTAATTAAAAATTTAAGTATATTTGTGTATAAGCTCTGTTTACTGAACATTTTCACATTATTTGGTGGATTTTACAATACTTATATAATTAGTATTGTAAAATAAATATTACAATTAAATGTCAGAATGCTTTTTTAATGAACTACAAAATACATTTTTAATGAACCTCTTGCCTTAATTTTAAGTATATCTAAATTATATTATAAGAATATATAAATGTTACAAATAAATAAATAAGTAAGAATGAATTTATGTTATAGTAGTCTATTCGTTTATTTTGCCAGATTTTCCCCTTATTCGTCCCTCAATCGGACAAGCAAGATCGCCCATAAAGATGTCTAGGGGTATTTAAAGTGCTTGTATTTTTAATCAACATTTCCAAGCATTTCCATTTCCAAGTCCTCTGAGGTTTTGTCAGTAATTATAGAGGTGAAACTGGTGTGGAGACACCTCAACACCTCCTCATCCTCTAGGGATGGGTTTTGTTCTGCAAGCACTAGTTCTGTCATTGTTTAATATCCATACACCATGAGCAAAGCCAGCACAGGAAACATGCCAGCTGCCATGTTCCTCAATAAAAAACCACTAAATCCTTTCAAGTGGTTTAAAATTCAAATTGCACCAAATCATTCATTACATGCGCAGGATTCAGTAAATACTCCCAGAAAGCATTTTTTAGAGGCGAATGAGACAAATGTGATGTAAGACTCAGTAACCCAACACAAAGCTAAAAGATTTTTATGTGTTCTATTTACGGGACATTGTCACATTATTTGGTGGATTTTGTAGCACGTTTCACAGAGTTTCACCTCAGCTATCTAAATTATGTATGGCAGAGTGAAATAAGTAAAATGTTCCTTTTTTAACAAACCATTAAAAATCAAAAATTGCACCAGCACAGTGCAAGTCAAACTTACTTACTCAAAGACTCAACTCCTTTCACATTTTGGCAATTAATAACATCTGTGCTTGTAAGTGAACCTACTCATCTCCACTGGGATTTAGCCTGTAACAGTTTACTGGCTGTTATTCAGGCTTCCTGCCATGAGTCCAGGGTTAAAAGCGTCCTTTTCCTCTGAGGCAGTGGGGATTTTTATCGTTTCTGCATCAACAGGGACTATATGATAGCATCTCCGCCAGAGCTCTGCCCTATCTTAGTTAATCTCATCCATCTACCACTGAAGGGAGTGCTGATCCTCCCAGCAGGAGCGTTTGGAGAGGTTCATGCACAGCTGTGGGTGATGGAATATTTGCACCTCCCAAAAACAAACATACTGACCACAGACATGTACACTGCAATAACACCCCCTGGGCAAAACAGCGAAAAACAGACCACTAAAGAGCTTTCAGCAAACACTAAGAGGATTTGCTAGCATCCATCAGTGACATATATACTGCTGACAGATTTAACTTCCTTTTACTGTTAATGTCTCTCTCAAGGTGCTATGTTTTTATTATGATGGATCAATATCAGTTGATAGGAGAGTTATATTTAGTGATATCTAAACATACTTTTTGCTGTGAAAGTGCTCTTTTCTGTAATTCCTGTGTGTCAACTGTAGGAGCAGATGCCCTGTGCTGTCTTTAAATGCCTCTCATTAATGTAAGATCTAAATACTTCATGTAGCCTATATATAATCATGGTTAGTTTTCATCCATGGCCAACAAGACTGTTCTGGTATCCATTCAAAGGATTGGCAGCTGTTTCAATAAATAATTAATTCAGTACTTTGGTGATTTATAAATCAATAATTAATTATGGTTGAAAACGTCTCCAGGTTACGCATGTAACCCTAGTTCCCAGAGGGAACGAGATGCTGCATTGAAACGCTATGGGAACGCCTTCAGCGTGACCACGCTTTGAATCACGTATGTAATCAGTCCAATGGATGGGTGAGACATCACGGCCGGGGTGACGTAGAGACCAGGACGCTTAAAAGCACATGCAGTGGAACCGGCGTCAGCTTCGAGGAATGAAGCAAGTGCTCGCAGGGATGCTGGAAGTATGGCACTGAGACGCAGCGTATCGTTCCCTCTGGGAACTAGGGTTACATGCGTAACCTGGAGACGTTCCCCTTCAGGAACTCGAGCTGCATTGAACTGCTTGCTTTGGGAACGAGTATGCCCACGCGGCCAGATTTACAAATCCCTGCCTAGTGTGGAAGAGCAAAACTAAGGCGAGAGAAAGGGGAGCCATGAGTGGCGCAGAATGAAGGTAGGCACCTGACAAAGTAGGCGGGGACATCCCGCCCAAAGGCCAACTTCAGAAGGCGGGAGACTTGACCCCCAAAGGAGAGGGGAGATCAGAGGCTATAAAATAGCATCCTGATCCACCGCTTAGCATAAGCTTCTCTGGCCGGAGGCCTCAGCCTCAGTGCACCTCGATGGAAACGTGTAACCAGGGGGTTTCTGTCCACTGACTGGCCACTGAGAGGCCGCAATGACCGCCACGTAGACTTTTAAGGTGGAGTGGGTCAACCCTGCGGAAAAAACGGGCCTGCAGGAACTCCAGAACTGTACAAAACGGGCAGTTAGCTGGGTCGAGCTGACAGTCTCCGCACCAAGTAGGGGAAGTGCTCCACTTCAGTGACAGTTTCCTCGTAGAGGGCGCTCTAGATTGGAGGATGGTCTCAACAACCTCGGTTGAGAGACCGAATCTAATCGAGTTTTGCCCCTCATAGGCACCAGGGGCAACCCCGCTTTTCCACAGCTCCGGGCGGGGGTGAAAGACCGTACCCTCCGCCTGAGAGGAGATCCCTCCTGACGGAAATCTCTCATGGAGAGCCGTCGAGAAGGGAAATCAGGTCCGAGAACCATACTCGGCCCGGCCAGAACGGGGCTACTAGCAGTCGACTGACCTCATTCCAGCACACTCTCTCCAGAACTCCCAGGAGCAGAGAGATTGGGGAAAGGCGAACATACAACCTCGGCCATTCTGTGGCCATAGATCCTTCTTTCACTCTCTTGACTGTCGTGAGGATCGACTCGATCCGAGCAGGAGACAGATGTGCCTGCATCGTGGTCGAATCCCACACCACACCCAGATAAGTGGTCCTCTGTAATGGAGAAAGCACACTTTTCTTGGAGTTAAGTCTTAAACCCATCTCCTTCATGTGAGCAAGAACAAAATCTCGATGCCGAACCGCCATCTGCTCAGATTGAGCAAATATCAACCAATTGTCGATGTGGTTGAGTATGCAGATGTCCCGGAGTCACTTCGTGAAAGTGCGAAGTGAAAGTGCAAGGCCGAAGGGAAGAACCCGATATTTGAACGCTTTGTTGCCAAAAGCAAACCTCAGGAACTTCCTGTGATGGGGAAGGACGGAGATGGGCCGATCTCTCGAGTTGCGGCCTCAGCATAATGACTCTCTAAAGTGAGAGGAGGCCTCTACACCCCACGCTAGCCTGCCTAGAGGAGCTCTGGCGAGCGGAGGCCTCAGAAACTCTCTGTAGCGAGAGGAGGCCTGACGACACTCACAGAAAAACTGCACTCTGGTGCGGATGACTCAGCAGGACACTCTCTAAGCAGAGGAGGTCCTCTGCGCATGGGGGTTGTGTGGGGGGGGCAAAAACCCTCCATCCTTCTTGGAAAGATGAATTACCGGCTGTAGAACCCGGATCCCTGTCGAGAGAGGGACCACCTTGATGCTCCTTCCTCATAGATTGTTTACTTCTTGTGTTCCATTTCACCAGAGCCTGCTCGGGGCCCCCAGAGTGAGATCAAACCGTTGAACTGAGGCAGAAGAGAACCACGCTGGATTCTGTAGCCTCTCTCTAGAGTGTGCAGGACCCACCGAGACACATTTGGCAGTAGTCCAAATAGTCTACTAAGGGAATCAGTCTTGCAAGACTGACCTCTGGTGTAATCAAAGTGGTTAGATTGGTGCCCTGAAGTGGCGAACCGGCAGGGGATGGCCGAACTAGCTACTCTAGAAACCTCTGAAGAGTAGTTACCTCTTAGTACCGGGGTGGGGGTGGCGGTGTGGACTTTCCGTGTGAGCGTTGTCCGTGAGATAAGCGCGGGGTGGCGCCGGAGACCACTGCACCCTGAAGCACCGTAGGTGTCAGGGTTGGCAGAACGATCTCCTGAGGGCACTGAGGAGAGACGGGCACCGTATAATGAGGTGTACACCGCTCTTCCCCAGAGGGGGCCGGCCCTCAGAAGTCCTGGGCCCTAGGCGTCAGGACGTTTTAGACGAAGGCTATCCAGCGAGAATGACGGTCCGCAGACGCCTTCGGCCTGGGAGCGCCACTCTGACTCTAAATTCTGGGGAGTACGATAAGTGACACTCCCTGAATGAGGAGCTGGAACACAGTAGTTTGGGACTGCTCATGCCCAGCAGCCCCTGCTGACCGCCTCAACTTCCTCAGAGGAAGAGAGGTAAACACGTGCTCTCAATTTTCATCCCAAGAGCTCCTGTATATCTAACTTCTCATAGTCAGAAGAAATACTTAATTTTAATTCCTCAGAATAAACTGCAGTCAAACAACTAGACAAGTAAACATGGTCTGGTGTGATACGATTCATATTAAAAACCGAGAATGATGTAATGCACGCATTGCCTCGGCAGTGCACGAGCCGCTTGGTTATAAAACAATATCAATCTCCTCAGAGAAAGACAGCTGCAGCAGTGAGCTCTCACTCAGAGGGGGAAGAAACCGCAGCATGGGCTTCCGAACCCCGAGAGAGAGCTCTAGATCTAGGGAATGTGGGTGGAGACAGGGAGAGCCCGTCTCCAACCCGTCCACCAGATCAAATGCGATTCCCGGCTCTCAATCGTCGCCATTGATGCAGCGGGCAGCGGGACCAGAACCGCAAGAATCACAGCCGGACCAGCGAGAGCAGAGCGTTTTGCAGCGGGAAAAGCACAATCAGTCCCCCGAGAGCTGACTGCGCGAGCTCTGCTCCAGTAATGCTGCTGGAGTGCAGTAGTGCAACTGGCGAGCCCATCGATGCCCTCCACATCACCCTCCTCAGAGGAAGACAGGAGGAGCGTCGAGCCCTCTCCCCGGGGGAAGAACCCAGAGAGTGGGCGCTGGATCCATATGCGAACCCCACGAGCGCGCTCCCTCGAGAGTGACTCTGATGCTTCGCTCGCAAGCTGACAACACACAAACTGTGTGTGTCCCCACCCAAAATATAGCGCGGGCAGGGAGGAACACACAGCCTGCTCTCACCCAAATGCTTCTTCTTGGCTGAAGCTTTGACATAATGGAGCTAAATGGAGCTAATTGACATAAAGTGGACAAACAACACTAAATAAGACTTACAACAAATAGCGACTGACACACACACAGAGTGCTTGCTGAATGACAGAAAGCTGACGCCGGTTCCACTGCACGTGCTTTTAAAGCTTCCCGGTCATGACGTCACCCACCGCGGACGTCTCGCCCTTCGTTCGACTGATTACACACGTGATTCAGAGCATGGTCACGCTGAATGTTCTCCCCCCCATAGCATTTCCGACGCAGCTGAGTTCCTGAAGGGGAACCAACAAATAGCTATTGTCAAAATTTTATTTAATTTCCTGTTGCTTAAATTAAAAATAAAACTTGACAAACCGTTTTAAAGGCTCCAAGTGAATTTAGATATCACAACATTACTGATTTTGAGATTTGTTAAAGATTACATCTGATACAGTTAGTAAATTACAAAAAAATCACCTATTTCAAACTTTAAGCCTTAAGTTCAGCCTTACATTTTAAAGTATAATCAACTTGGTTGTGTCATTTCAACTTAAATTATATTAAAGTGACTTAAGAAAATAGAACTGAATAACTTTTAAAAAGCTGAAATTGCTTTTTAAAAGTTATTCAGTTCTATTTTCTTAAGTCACTTTAATATAATTTAAGTGTATATTAAAGTGTATATTCAAGTGTACTTCACCCAAAAATCTGTCATAATTTACTCATCTAGAAGAATATTTAACCTTCACTATATGTAAAAGATGACCGAATTTTCATTTTTGTGTGACTTGTTCCTTGAAGTCAGTGTTCAACAACAGCAAAGGTAATCTACTTGTAAAAAAAAAAGGGTAAATTAATTAAATATTAAATATGTGCATGTATATAAGCAGGATCAATAATCAATATGGTGCAGATATATTGTGCACCCTACAAGAAATCTAAAACAACCTTAATCTATCGGCTTGCTAAGTGTACAATATCCTGGTTCAGTGCTGTAGAGTAATGACAATAGAAATCTCTTCAATGAATGGGAATGAAGTGTGGTAACGATCAGAGCTGAAAATGCAGATTGAATAGAAACTGAATAGAAAGTGATACGTGATCTATGGAATGGCTGAGTTTCTGTATTACCATTGTGCCCATGTGCAATGCACTTAACCGCAGGTTACACCAGGGGCTCTGCTCCCTATCAAGTGTACTGTAAATTGCATTGGTTAAAAAGCATCTGCACATAATATAATAATAACCTTTCTATATACCTGACAGCTAACAAAGAGTCCATTACCAAGAGTGCAGAAATACTGTAAATATGCAAATAAAGGAGCTTTGTGAATAGACTATAGTTGTCATGTATTAACCCAAGCAGCACACTAAGTCAGATAGTTGTGGTATCTGAGTCCCAGAAGAGGATATAACAGGAATATATCAAGTGATAGAAAGTGAGAAAATATCTATATTAAAGATAAAAGAGCTTCAAGCATATCTCTTCAAGCTCTGTGTGCCTGCTCTTAAATTAAACACCACAAGCTTTGAATACAGCACACGTGTGAGTCAATAAAATGAATTGACTGGAGAGTAAAAGCACTTAGAAGAATTCAATATGCAAGATGATCAACTGTGTGCACTACGTGGCCAATATTTCAACAACCCAATCAAATCATTATAGTATGTCTTTCACTTCTGTTCATCAGAGGAAAACAAACCCGATTCCAAAAAAGTTGGGACACTGTACAAATTGTGAATAAAAACAGAATGCAATGATGTGGAGTTTCAAATTTCAATATTTTATTCAGATTAACATAGATGGCATATCAAATGTTTAAATTGAGAAAATTTATCATTTTAAGGGAAAAGTAAGTTTTTTTTTAATTTCATGGCATCAACACATCTCAAATAAAAAGTTGGGACAAGGCCATGGTTACCACCGTGTGGCATCCCCTCTTCTTTTTATACCAGTCTGCAAACGTCTGGGGACTGAGGAGACAAGTTGCTTAAGTTTAGGAATAGGAATGTTGTCCCCATTCTTGTCTAATACAGGCTTCTAGTTGCTCAACTGTCTTGATCTTAGGTCTAGATCTTCCTCTTTATGATGCGCCAAATGTTTTCTATGGGTGAAAGATCTGGACTGCAGGCTGGCCATTTCAGTACCCGGATCCTTCTGCGCAGCCATGATGTTGTAATTGATGCGGTTTGTGGTCTGGCATTGTCATTTTGGAAAATGCAAGGTCTTCCCTGAAATAGATGACGTCTGGATGGGAGCATATGTTGTTCTAGAACTTGGATATACCTTTCAGCATTGATGGTGCCTTTCTAGATTTGTAAGCTGCCCATGCCACACGCACTCATGCAGCCCTATACCATCAGAGATGCAGGCTTCTGAGCACTGATAACAACTTGGTTGTCCTTGTCCTCTTTAGTCCGGATGAATAACTTCAAATTTTGATTCGTCTGACCACAGAACAGTTTTCCACTTTGCCACAGTCCATTTTAAATGAGCCTTGGCCCAGAGAAAACGCTTGCGCTTCTGGATCATGTTTAGATATTGCTTCTTTTTTGACCTATAGAGTTTTAGCCGGTAACGGCGAATGGCACGGTGGATTGTGCTCACCGACAATGTTTTCTGGAAGTATTCCTGAGCCCATGTTGTGATTTCCATTACAGTAGCATTCCTGTATGTGATGCAGTGCCGTCTACGGGCCCGAAGATCACGGGCATCCAGTATGGTTTTCCCGGCCTTGACCCTTACGCACAGAGATTGTTCCAGATTCTCTGAATCTTTGGATGATATTATGCACTGTAGATGATGAGAACTTCAAACTCTTTGCAATTTTTCTCTGAGAAACTCTTTTCTGATTTTGCTTCACTATTTTTCGCCGCAGCATTGGGGTAATTGGTGATCCTCTGCCCATCTTGAGACACTGCCACTCTGAGAGGCTCTCTTTATACCCAATCATGTTGCCAATTGACCTAATAAGTTGCAAATTGGTCCTCCAGCTGTTCCTTATATGTACATTTAACTTTTCCGGCCTCTTATTGCTACCTGTCCCAACATTTTTGGAATGTGTAGCTCTCATGAAATCCAAAATGAGCCAATATTTGGAATGACATTTCAAAATGTCTCACTTTTTATTTGATATGTTTTCTATATTCTATTGTGAATAAAATATTAGTTTATGAGATTTGTAAATTATTCCTTCCTTTTTTACTCACAATTTTGTACAGTGTCCCAACTTTTTTGGAACTGGGTTTGTAAATACAGTGAAGCTATGGATCCATATACTGCAAAAAAAATTACCTTACCTCTAGGTTATGTTATTGTGTTTTCCAGTAAACATACATATCTAAACAAGACTGATTACCCAACTCTGGAAGACCTAATACTGATTGGTCAATCACAGCATGATTTAAGGGTCCAATATTTTCCTATTTAATATAATAATAATAAATACTCAACTCAACTCAACTTTGCTTCAAGTAAATTAATCTCGTTTTTAAGATGTTTAGATAGTTGCACAGTAAAACATGCCAAAAATACTGAAATGGTTTATCACAGTCCAGCTGACTAGTTCTAACATACCAAATGGTAATTGTGGAGACCTGTGTCGGTACAAAAATAGCCGCACTCACTAAGCTCAGAGCAAATCAGCCCTTTATGAATATACTGTGAGCTGTGGCACCGATTACACCAGGCAGCTAAATAAAGTGGCAATTACCTGACATCCCAAGAGATCTGGAAAAATACCCACTTGCGAACGTGGCACAACAAATCCATTTCATAATTGTCATTGTATCTGTTCATACGACAATTACCACCACGTTAATGAAATCATCATCACTAAATGATCTCAATGGGTACAACTGCTACACTGATGGGGGACTTGGGGCATATGCCTGATGGCAATAAATTATCCAACAAAAACATGCTTGGGGAAAGGAAAGATATACTTTGCCTGCTTATGCGACAATATGTGTCTACTGATGTAGAGCCGATGCATGAAGTGGGACAGTACTCACAGGAACAGAATACCAGCAATATTGGGCTTCTCTGTTCAGGACCTGTAATTATTCTTAGATACCGCCAGCTCTCATAAACTGTCAGCACTCTCTTCTGTTCTTGCTTGACAAGACATTCTGCCCTCTTGCTCCTACTAGACAAAGAGATTTAACTTTCAACACTAAAGCAGGTGCATATTGTAGCATCATAAGTTCTATTACTTCTGTACACCTTCGGTGTTTTTATAGCACTCAATACTTCTCTCAAAAAGAAATTTAATGTAGACATAATCCACGTCTTTCTCCATTGTACAGAAGTGTACAAGAGGTTTTTGTTGTTAATTTGTTTTAAAAAGCATTTCAATTGTAAAAAGAAATACATAAATAAATGAAACACTGATGTGGCAAGCCATCAGAACTGAACCAACCTGAAAACCTAGGTTAAAAGGGGGGGGGGGGATTTGCACATCGTTTGATACTGAAAGATAGAGCGGTCCCAGCCATAAAAGATCCCACTCATGGGTTCAATGGCACGAGTATGTACATAAGAAACAACAATGGAGTGTCTTTAAAAATCCTCTTTTGTGCAGAACTACTTCCTTCTGCCACGGATTCAAATCAAGTTTAACCTGAACTCTCAAGCCTCCATTACAAATTCGAAAACATCACTTTAGAACTAGTAACGAAGGAATGTTTAGTTACTCCACTGAAATGTATTGTATTACTGTATTATAAGCAGTGTATCTTTTAGAGTATTATGGACTTATCGAGTGTGATTACCTGTATCTGATACAGCATTCATTCTTCAGCTCAATCTCATATTCACAAAAAAACATTAGTTTAAATGTCCGCTGAGGAAAGTGATATCTTTGTCGCACTGTTCTTTCATCTGTTAAGGGTGATTTCCGATGACAGCCTGCTCAGTGCATTTGTTAGCTGCGTCTTACAAGGTGTTGTTGAAAGTAAAAATAACTTCCTTGTTTACAACCCTGTTTCAGTCACTTTCAAAATCAAAGTCTTTATATAAATTATGTAAATAATATTTTCCCACTTCAAACTCTGTGTACAGCCATGTAGTGAAGAAGATTGATTATACAAATATCCGTTGAGTGGTTATGGTTTTGCAACTGGAATATGATTTTGTGGAATATCCACTTCAAATGTCATTTCATTAAGCGCACATGCAGCACTTCTCGTGGTTTTCAATACAGCATCTAGGATTTGGGGCTCAGTAGATGATTAAAAAAGTCAGCGACATAAGCAGAGGTCACAGGAGACTGATGGTGCAGTAATGGGGGAGAAAGAGAGAGAAACTCACAGGGAATCAGATGGCAGTGTGTTCAGGACTGAGTGCCTTCCTTGGTATTGACAGCAGATCAATGCCTGTGGTCGTGTATGGAGGGTATGTGCGGATATAAACAATACAGCCAAATGCTGCGGTGAAGGTGACTGTTTGAAGCATCCCCCTCTCGAGCCCTTTGTGCTCAGTGGGCATGAGATATCACATTCAAACACAGAAAGGAGGCGTCAGCCTTCAATCCCGCGACAAAATCAAGAGGAGAGAAAAAGAAATCAATGCAAGACAACCTGGAAGAAAACAGGAAGCTACTCACTATCTCTCCCTGATGCAACCAATACCTAAAGTGATAGCCAGTGCTTGGGCTGCAGTCCCAGGCTCAGACAGACTGATCAATGCCTGGTGTCCCGCATTAACTCCAGGACCCACGTTTCTTCTGCCAGACTGAACATGATTCTCTGTGGTCAAAAAGTTTCATCTTACAATTCATCTCGCAACAATGAAAATGTTTGATTGTGAGAATCCATCTCCAGTCTAGACATGGGCATGCACAGAAACTCTTTCCAAAAGAATGTTTCTTGACGGTTCCATTTACTACACAAAATTTTTTCTGATTTTTCACGGTTCAGTAATCATGGTTTGGCATTGTTTGTGGAATGGTTTGTTAAATGCTTGGTACATTGCTATTAGGCGTACACAGATTTTAAAAAATTGTACTGATAACCAATTTTTAAGTCACAATGAAACAAAAGTAGCGACAGAACTCTTCTTCAATTTTGTTTTGCATATCCGAGTGTAATGAATTATCGGGGAAAATACAGTGGTGTGAAAAAGTGTTGGCCCCCTTCGTGATTTCTTATTTTTTTGCATGTTTGTCACACTTTAATGTTTTAGATCATTATACAAATTTAAATATTAGTCAAAGATAACACAAGTGAACACAATGTGCAGTTTTTAAATGAAGGTTTTTACTATTAAGGGAAAACAAAATCCAAAACTACATGGCCCCGTGTGAAGAAGTGTTTGCCCCCTAAAACCTAATAACTGGTTGGGCCACCCTTAGCAGCAACAACTGCAATCAAGCATTTGCGATAACTTGCAATGAGTCTGTTACAGCGCTGTGGAGGAATTTTGGTCCACTCATCTATGCAGAATTGTTGTAATTCAGCCACATTGGAGGGTTTTCGAGCATGAACCGCCTTTTTAAGGTCATGCCACAGCATCTAAATAGGATTCAGGTCAGGACTTTGACTAGGCCACTCCAAAGTCTTCATTTTGTTTTTCTTCAGCCATTCAGAGGTGGATTTGCTGGTCTGTTTTGGATCATTGTCCTGCTGCAGAACCCAAGTTCGCTTCAGCTTGAGGTCACGAACAGATGGCCGGACATCGATGAAACATTCACAATGCGATCTAGGACATACATTGACAAAATATTATTTTCATTCATCATTTATTAATTAAAAAGCATTTAAAATATCCACACTTTTACTTGGGAATTCTGTCATCATTTCTGTTACTCCCCCTTATGCGGTGGCGTGCTTGGGGGGATTAAGGTGCCCTTGCCCCTTTAATCGCCAACGCTAAAGTGCCCTTTGGGTCCTATCGAGGTGCCCCCAAAAATGTATTTCTACCAAAGACTAAAGATATATAAACGCGGTTCACTCCTATTACTTATGAATGGTAGAAACTACAATGCACAATATGGTGGAATATGTCCCGCTGTCTAAATGAAAGATCCAATCGCTGATTGGTAAAATCACTGCGTCACTGCAGCTGGCGTTATAAGCCCCAGTTCCCATAGAAACCTGAGACTCGCGCTTATGACTGCACATGATTATTGGCTGGTCTAGTCAGAAAAATAAGCTTTTTTAAACTCTATTTGAGCATAAGGAAAATAATTTATGGGGCAGTTCATTTCAGATTTTGTTGCTGATTTGAAATAATTTAATTGTGGCAGTTTTTGAGATTTAAGGATTCCCCCATTAATTTAGATAGGACTTGGTCTTGGATGTCCGAATTAGCTGCCTGGAGGCGTTGCAAATATAGCCACTGAGTGAACAGACTTTCCTTGAAAGGATCTTTGTTTCTACCGAGGGGAACCCTTGTGGATCCTTCTGACTTTCATTGTATGGCCAAAAATATTCTTCAAAAGTTTTTTGTGTTCCACAAACTGTTTGTATCGATGCAGCACAGTCTTGCTACTGTTACACATACTGTATGTTTTTTTTCCTTCATTTTTAATACAACAGCTGCAATTACTTTTGGAGAATAGACACTATACAATTCACACACATTTAACATTTAGGTTTTCATAACTGTCATTAGATCTCAGATGAACTGCATTCCAAACTGTAGATGGCAAACCAAGACTTGTATTAAACCACTTGATCATATGGATTTCTTTTACGATGTCTTTATTAACTGTTTGAAGCATCATAGTTTTGGTGGAATGGTCTTTCAATGAAGAGACAGAATCTCTTTCCGTTTCTTAAATATCATATAAAAAGTCATACAGGTTTGGAATGACATGGGCGAGTAAATATTGACAGAATTTTGGGGTAAACTAACCCTTTAAAGGTACAATAGCGAAAATCCTGTTTAATCAGAAGGAGAAATGGGTATGTGGAACTACAATATGACAGAAAATTCACAGAAAAAAGGAGAGAAAAACATTGAATGTTTTCTCTTTAAAAGAAGACAAGAAATTGTGGGACATTTTGGAAGCACACCCACATACAGGATATTAATTATTATAGGGCTATAGATTCTTGGCTTCAACATTTCTCAAGAACTAAATAATTCTTTTTACATTAGCAATGGATATCACATAAATGTACCATCAAACTCTCTATAAATATTCAAAACAGAAACAATGGGCTCAAATTGAACATCTAATTCAGCTGTGCCAAAGGCATGCCCAGGCCACACAGTCATTGGCATGTAAAGTGGCCGCAGACTTGTGAGGTGACAGCAACCCATCCCTGGTAATGGAGGAAGAAACAGCCAGCCAGTGTGCACTAGACAGATGGTTCCCCTCCCAGAATACATCTCATTTAATGATCTCATTCTAGTGGGTGTCATGCTCTCCAGCTTTGCTGTTGCTGGCAATTGTCAGCCTGAGTGGAATCATCTATGTATCATATAATTATAACGACCTGCGTCCGGCCCCGCGTTGTGATGCTGGATCTCATGAAAGCAAATGGAGCTTTATGGTGATAATGCTAGAGTGAACATATTCCTTGTCTCCCTCGCCTCCAAGCACTAAAATGTTTTGCCTGTGGTTAACCATCATAAAAACAGAAGACTAAAGGAAGAGATGAGGAAAAATAATAGCTTGATACACTTATGTAGCTCCCTTCTTAAACAAAGTAATTACACACTCCAGTCTCCATGCTGTTGAAATGACACAGAGTACATACCTCTACATAATACATATTTGCATAGAGAAAATATCATCGGCCATCAACAAAGCTGGACTCAAGTCCTCTCCAGCAAAATGCATCAGCCTTCCTATTTGTCTTGGTAATAGGTCTAGGTAAAGCTTTTATTCTCCGCACAAATTACTACAATAATATGCTCTGTTAATCTATCTAGTCAGGCCTCAAATTTAAAAAGGGACATTTCGCTGAATGGAGGAATTTTCAATTGCAGGCAGATATTAGATTATTCTCTTCTTGATGGCCTGATGTGCTCTTTTCTCTTTTCGGATTTTGACTCAGTAATGGGCTTGTGTGGATATTTCATTCACCACACACTATGCAGCTGACTGCTGAATAGGCAGGAAATGGATGTGACTTTATGGCAATTGACTGAATCAATAATCTCCATTTGTGGCTGCGCATTGTTGTGGTACGTCTTACAGCAAATGAAACCTTTATGAGAAGACAACTGAATAATAGCTGCTTTCTCAAAAGCAGTACTGTAAAACATCTTTTTAACCTTCTTTCGACATGCGGCAAGTTTCACAAGCACATTTTATATAATGCAAATAGATATAACAAGAGGTTTCTTCAAAACTGAATTCATTTACATATGTATTCGTGCTAGAGAGGGAAATGAGCACATTTGCATTGTGTATACCATTCTGTTTCATTCCTAATTCTTCAAATCCCTTCATAAACAGGATACTTGTAACTCCTAATCCACATCGTACAGGATTCCCAGCAAAGAGCACTAATCTTAAATGCAACAAAGGCTAACTACAAAGTCCTTTCATACTGCAAGCACTGTGTTAGTCTTCCAGTACATGCGGTGGACAAAATGCCTTTTAATGTACATCACCATTTAAAAGTTTGGGGTCAGTATGATTTTTTAAAATGCTTTTAAAATAAGTCTCTTTTGCTCACCAAGGCTTCATTTATATCATTAAAAGTAGAGCAAAGTAATATTGTAAAATATTATTACAATTTCAAGCTGTTTTCTATTTGAACATATTTAACCATTTAATTTTTTTCTGTGATGACAAAGCTGAATTTTCAGCATCATTACTCCAGTCCTCAGTCACATGATCCTTCAGAAATCATTATAATATGAGGAGTTGCTGCTCAATAAACATTTCATTTTATTATTAATGTTGAAAACAGTTGTGCTGCTTAACATTTGTGTCAATTTTATCAGGATTCTTTGAATATAAATTTCAAAAGCTCAGAATTGATTAGATTTTTGTAATACTACAAATGTCTTTACTATCATTTTTAAATTGAATGTGTCCTTGCTAGTGTACATATGCCCAGCTTTACTGATTAAATAAGGAAACTGGGGTATTACTGGGGTAGAAATATAATGAGAGAGCAAAACAAAGTGTGCCTATAGCACTAGTTAGGCTTTAACACCACCAACTTCCAGTAATATCATTGTGTTTTTGTGTCATTTGAAGGACCCGAAGCCCTAGGAGAAATTCCATTGACATTTAAAAGGGAAACTTTTAGAAAAAATCTATATAATCATATGTGGTTATATACTGCGAATAATCCATATACTGCAAAGTCAGATATGCTGCTCCAGTGTGGTGTGTAATATATGCAGGGGTTACACAGAGGCAGCTATTGAGCTAAATAGGAAATGATGGTGCTACTGTGGAACATCAATCAGCGTTCCTCCGCCAAGAGTGCAAATGCTGCATCTTCGGTGTGGCCGACTACAGTGATGAGAACAACTTTTGTGCTGTGAGCTGACAGGTAAGACTGAGCGCATGCAAAAGTGTCAGGAGAGAGGGAGAGAGAACGAGTGACAGAAACAAAGACTGAGGGCCCGTGAAAGACTGTCTCTGTACATCATCAGCGCGCTTCATTTCCAGCACTTTGCTGGCAAGACGTGTGAAGCTGTCAGAAATCTTTACAAATAAGAGTGCGTTCTAAATCAAAATTGGACCACTTGGGCCCCTGGGCCCTCAGGACTGAGGGAGGGGGAAAAGAAAGATAGTCAGAGCAAAGAACAAGTGAGAACAGACAGGCAATGCCGCAGCAGAGTGAATTGGAAGCGAGGTAGCTCCTGGACATACTTTCAGGCTTCTAAGAGGCAGTTTTTATTCTATATTGATTTTCAAATGCTTTTCTTGCTGTCTTGTTATTTGAGTTCCAAACAACAGAGCATTTTACCCAGAGACCACCAGGGTTAAATCAGCTCGCTCTTTGGTTTGAAATGCACTGGGCCTTATAGATCTCACCGATCTATGCTTCACAACACGGATGATCTGCAACACCAATCTGTTCACTCATGCCAAGTGAAGTGTTTTACACATTTTGAGATATTGATAAACCATGTAAAAATGTAAATAATTCTTCCAGCAGGATTCAATATTAAAACACACAAATATATTGGCATCAGGCCTTTCCTCAAGTATCTGAAATGTGCATGAATTATTTTGCTCGATTAACCTCCTATCTTGACTCAGACAGAGTGATGTTCGCCCGATCACTATTTTCACTAGACAACAGAGAACATGCTCTTCTACCAACTTGTTCCCGGGGGTAAAGAGCCAGATACCCTACTGTTTGATCATAGTTAAGATGTCATCTAGACTGTAAAGCAGTCTGATCCATTACACTTCCTCCAGATATAAAACAGCCTGATGAAATACTTAATGTCTGTGCCTTGCATTGTCTCCATCTTCTTTTTCATTAAAATGGTCTATTTTTACTTTTTTTCGCCATTCAATGACTTGGTATCAATGTACTGTCTCCCCAATGACATTTCCCTCAGTAAAATCTGAAAAACTGTTGAGAAAGCCAGTGTACTATAAATGCTCATTGCTCTTTTATTGATCCCATCTTGCCCAGGCTCATGCAGATTCTAGCCCGTCTTTCTCCCTGCAGCAACCAAAGGCGTCATACTTTTTGCCATTGCCGATTTTGTCCCCACCGCTTTATGAAATAGCTTGCAGCAGGGATGCATCTAAAGCAGAGAAAACATCTTTGTCGAGGTTTTCCATTTAGATTTTGTATGTTATAATGACTGTTATCCACTGCTGGAATCAGTTATTCTCCAGCTCGCAATCTGTTCCAAAGAAACCACGAAACAAAATGCAATCAAATGCGTCGCCGCTCCAAATACTGTATACTAACAGCTGCAGTGTTGATAACTCTAGGGTTAATTAGAACTCATATCTCCTATTTTCTAAAAGCAAGAACATTACCACTAGACCATAATCTCACATTAAAATCAAGTTGCTAATCTATGCATTTATCCACTGACCTACAAAATCTTGAGACTCACAGCAGCAGAAAGATTTCATGAATATTTAAATATATTTTTAAGAATAATTAAATGATGTCCATTTTGTCAGCAAGAATGACTGCTTCCTTAAATCCCTCTGTGACTTTACTTAAACTTTAAAAAAGTTAACAGAATGTGCTACTGAAATTGTGGTAACATTTTACAGTACGTTTCTATATTATAAAGTTAGCAAATGTATTAGCAAACATGAAATAACATTAATACTTAACATTTATCAGTATTACTTAACATTAATTTTTATATTTAGTAATACATTTTTAAAATTCAAGTTGTATAAATTAACAACAAACAACAATAAACAAACATGAATTAACAATATTTATATTATATTATGAATTTAAATAAAAAAACCTGACTAATCATCTATCTATCTATCTCCTGGTCAACTTATTATATATATTAGATATATATAGATAGATATTATATATATATATATATATAGCTAAATATATAACATAAAATATGGGTTGGTATATTGTTTTACAGTCCCATTTTGCGCACCTGAAAATGAGAAAATGATCTGCTACAGACCAGAGATCTACTACAGATCTCGGGATCATTATATCACATAGACTTTTTATTTATTCAAAACACTAAAATATAATTTTAACTATTAAATTGTGCATACTCAAATTAATATTCATGAGCTAAACTGTTGTGATGTCACAATCAGCACATCTGTCCCACCTCACAACTGTCCTCAACTACTTTTTAAAACCAAATGACACCCCCAAGTTACGAACAATGACAGAACTTGCCACAACAGCAGCTTTTCACTTGTTCAGTGGCTGTATAAATAAACGGAAGGTCACCGGTGGTGAGATAAATATTGTATCTGCTGTAATACAGGAAAGCTCTTCGTCCTAATCTAGCAGACAGAGCAATCACAACAGTGCAGTAGACAATCCTCTCCAAATAAATGCTGCATGAGTATGCCTGAGCTGTGGAGGAACTGTTCTGGTTTTGAACATCCATCCACAAGAACACGTATTATTTTCAGCCTCTCACACACCACCGCATGACAGGCGTGCTGCTGCACTACAATTCTGAAGGCAGTTCATGAAAATTGACTGCAATGTGCTCCTTTTCTCTTCAGTTCAACTCAGTAGAGGTGAAGCACTTTAAATTCATGTGAAGGGCAGTCACTCTCCCGGTGTGTGGTATAAAATTGCATAACAGTAATTTATCAGGTGCCATCTCTTAGAGACAGAAATGAGGGCCGGTCACGTGATCTATCAGCAGCTGGTGGATCCTCCCCCACACTCTCGCCGCTGCACGCGGAGCCATCAGTGCCATATAAATCACCTCTGAGACACCAGGCCGTTTTTCATTTCTAGCAAAGTGGCCATTTTGTAGTAAACTCCAAGCATGAGCAATTTGCACACTGGAATATGAGTTTGTGTCATTTGTGAATGGAGTGATTAAGTGAGTGTAAGACCGCCCACATTCCACTGAGCGGTGTACATCATCCTCGGTGGATCTGTGAGGCCCAGGAAAGAGGAGGAAAGGACCTTTTGAGAATTCCAGGCGAGGTTAAATGCATTTTAATGGGTCTCATTCACGCTGTACTTCAAAAGAACGTCATTTCAGCTGCGGAACCACTGGCTAGTGCTTGCTGAAGGCGAGGTGCTCAATTTCGTCTGAGTAGCCAAACAAATCAATCTAATTATGCTCGTTGCAGTAGAGTACTTGAGAAAACTCAGTGGGGCTTCTACACACATTTCAACACCAGAAACACCTCGAGATTTAGGTGTGAGAAAGACTGTACCAGTATTCTCACCAGGGAGCCCAACTACACTAATCAACATGTTGATAGCGTGAAATACGCTATCTGCATTCAACAGATACGCTTTAAATCCTAATTTTTTTAGGTCATTACAGTACTTTTCCACTCTTCTGCAATACGGGCATGTCAGTTATACTGTGCCTCACTGTAATCGATTCCAAAATTATACCCATAAAATGTTACAGTGCTATTAGCAACAGTGCTAATGCATGAGATGAAGCACAGCATAATAGCATCTGAAGAGATATGCCGACTAAAAGTTCATCCTGTACCCACAGCTACATCAAATGCCTTACTTCAAAAAGTGACATTAAAAAAATATCTTGAAAGCCTTCAAATCCTTCTAAACAGACATTCAAAAAACCTATACAGTTAAACTGCTAAAGAAAAATACACTAAACTGATAATGTCCTGTTAGGAAATATTACCAGTATATTTTATATTTTTCTACAGATGTTTTTACAGTGTATTTATTTATAAAAGATTAAAAAAGACTTGTGCATTTCAGATAGATAATGTTTAACAAATCATTATTTCATATAAGTTAAAATACTTACAAATGTCATTAAACTTTCAATTAATATGATCAAGCACTTCTTGAAAATCTACAAATGATTTGAACATATGTTATACAATGATTAAAAGCTTGTGTTAATGCACAACACTTTTGCTGCTATTGAGGTGTGATATAGGTACGGTTAGTGACAGGTTTGGTGGTTTGGGTAGGTTTAAGGGTTGGTTAAGGGGTCAACAGTGTACAGGGGTTAATTTGATTCAATGGGAACAGGTGTTCATCTGTTATATTGACTGGTTTATGAAGTATTTTCTTTTTAAAAATTATCTGTTTTCTCCTGTTTATTTATGATTCAATGCATATCCTGTTTAATGATATACTGAAGGGTAGTACACTAAAATTACAATCTGTTATGTCTTTAGCAAACATTTAGCTAAACTTAACCAGCCACCCTTTACACAAACCTTGTTACATTATAGCTAAAAGTCCAATGCCCATAAAGAAACTAAAAGATTAGTAAACATTTACAAAAGAGGAATAGTTTCAACTTTAGATTGGCTACAGTAAAAACATGAACAAATGATTAATAAATGATTAGTAAAGATGTGTGAATAGAGTAAACTCAGGTCTTTCAGGACACTTTTTGCCATTGAGATGACTGCTCATAAATGTATTAATGATTAGTAAACATGTATAAACATTTGCAAATGATGAAAAGTTTCCACTTTAGATTGGGCACTGCAAAAACATGAACAAATTATTAATAGATTACTTGTTAATATGTGTAAATAGAGGTCTACACAACAAATAAAGACCTTTCATATGAACTGAAAGTTTACTGACATTTGTTAGCATTTGAATTTACATTAAATAATCATATGTTAATCATTAGGTAATGTTTAGTAAGTTCATTAGTAAACATTAACAAGAACATTACCTCATATTTCTACTATTTGAAACAATTCTGTTAAGCATTATATAATGTTTGTTAATGATTTATAAATGAAAGTTATTATTAGGGCTGCCCTTGACTAAAGATTTTTCTGGTCGACTAACGTAGTAGTCGTTCATTTTAAGCATTAGTGACTAATCGCACAATTATTAATAAACCATTTAAATCAGTGGTCGCCAACCCTCGATAGCGATCCACTGGTAGATCTTTATCACTGTCCCAGTATATCCCGAAAAAAAACTGTAAAATAAGTACAAAAATGCATTACATTTATGGGGTTATATTAATGTATCACTGAAGCGAACTGTCTTGAGAAAAGTTTCGATGGCAATGGCATTTTCTTCTCCGTATAAAGCGCAACTCTGCTTTGTTTACAGCGGTAAACAAGGAAACGCTATATTGCTGTCGGTTCATAAGCAGTGTTGCCAAGTCCGCGTTTTTTCAGTGGAATTGGGCTACTTTAAGACTGTTGCCGCGGGTTGTTGTTCATGTCCGTGGGTTGAAGCGACCCCAATAACGTGATATTTAGTCCTTGGAATGTGAATTTTACTGGAAGATCCCCGCCGAAAAACGTGTATTTTACTCCCGGAATGCGATTTTTACAGGTGACCCAACCCCCCCTCGAAACACGATTGGACCAGTTTTATTGCGAAAACCTGGCAACCCTGTTCATAGGCGCCACCTGCTGTCAGAGAGTGCGTCTCATTCAGACCTGCTGTTTTTGTTTCGTGCAGGTGTTTTATGTAGCAAATAAATAAATAAAGTCAGACCATTCTGTTTTTAAATCCTGAAATTAATCTAAATCAAAACAACTGCCCGTGCAGATCGTGATTAAAATGCAGTGGTTGCCTCTAATTTCAAATGGCTAGATATTTTTGTTTAAAGCCAGTTTGTTTGTTATAAAGCAAATAGCCAATCACTAAATTTGCTTAAAATCAGTACAGTTCAGAACCAATTGCTAGTTAAAAAAAAAAAGAAGAAAGAAAATCTGAATCTGATCCGCTATGATTGGCGCACACTATTTAAAATACTAAGTAAAAGGGCCTCAAATTTGAAGCAACAGCGGGGATGTCTTTTTCCACATTCTTCAATAGGTATTCTTGTCCTTCATAAAGCCGAGGTCAGGGACGTGGGCCTAAAAGGTGGGTGACCACTGAATTTAATCATGCTGAATGACCTTTCCATTGCCTACATAGCCTAATAAGTGCTCAAGTGCACGCATAAACTTGCCACCCACACCGCCAATGTAATGATGATTAATGTGTCAGGGAAAAACAGTAGATTAAACTGACATTAACATTTTAAATAACCTTGAAACAATGTTTTCTGTGATTTTCGACTTAGAGATGAATTCGGGCGACACTGCGCTCGTCATCTCCACGTATTGATGCGCCTGCATGCAAGTTTGCATACGGATTTACATAATCGGAGATAGGCCCATTTGGTTTTTCAGATTTGAATTGTTTTCCATTTGAAGTAAACATTTTACTCTCTATGATATATTTTTCATGTCTTAAGGCAAGTACACGAGGGGCGTGCTCAGTTCACAGAGGCCGGACGCCGGAAATCTCATCCTGTTTTGCTTTCATTATTTTACAAAAGTGTAATGTTTTGTTGTTATAGTGAGTGCACACAAATAAAAGTAGACACTTCACAGTTCCGAATGATGTATTACTCTTAATGAACAAAAGAACGGAGATTTTAAGAGCAAGTGACTGCACCGGCGCCTCCACCTGTCATGCTGTGAGCGTTCTACTGTTCAGCGTTCACACTCCGCATAGACACTTGATTAGCGCACATTTTTCTAAGTTAACATGAATTGACTGCCCATGAAAGTGCTACAAACCGAGTGCAGATGATAAAAGCTGTATTTGAGATGCATGATGATGTTGAGCGTTTGGAGACTGTTTTACCAGCCCGTAACGATCTTCCGTCCCGGCTGCATGAACCTCAACCACTCCTGTGGATTTTTTTTCTGCAATAAGCGCTAAATAAATTTTGGTCACCACGCCTCTTCTCGCGACTAAAGGGTAGTCGACTAGAGGGTGCAGCCCTATTATTATAAAGTGTGTACCATAGATTGTTATATCTGCATCTGTGCAATTCTTTGTCAAAAGAAAAGTTTACTAAATGTCAAGGGGAGCAATCAGTTTGCCATCTACTGTAAAAATTTCGCTGTGTCCACCCCTCATCACACCACAGCTGTTTACTCCAGCGAAATTCTAGCCCTCAACACGCATGAACGCATACTTTATAAAATGATCATATAGCTATTTTCATTTGAAAATGTAATATAAAACATATTACAGTGCATGTGCCATACCATACAGTCATTCACAGAACTGATTAAATACAGTGACAGACAGCACTTGAGCTAGAAAAGAGGTTTGTATACTTGACTAATGAAAAGGTGTTTAATAATAGAAAATGCAACAGTAAAAGTGTGTGGGGTGTGTGTGTGTCAGCAGGAAGACTTGTATTTTGGCTATTCAGTACTCCAGAGTTATACCCCATACTAACTTATGCAATACATGAATACTGCATAGGTTTTATATACCACCCTAACCTATTTAGTCAAACTTATGTTTACTATTATTTTTTTTATTATTATACCCTCATTGGGGGCTGAGACCCCCTAAAATGAAAATCCTAGAATCACCCCTGATGCCCATGCTTCAGATTAGGTGAATGTAAGTTTGCAATGTTCTGCATGACTGAACAGTTGTTCTCTCTCCATGCACTTATTGCATAATAACTCTGCAATGATATCAAATCCATTTGAGTTCAAAACTGAAGCAGTTAATTTTTCCTATGTGTACATATGCTAATTATTGGGAGGTGGGCACTCTGCGCTACAGCAGACACATCATTAAGTTTTAACGGGACCAAAGGTTATCCAGCCTCCAGTGATTCAGACAGACTGGCAAGGTTTGGAGGTCGCCGTGATTTTGCCAAGTAAGACATGTTCCTGGATCAACATCTTTTGTTGATCCTGGATCAACATTACTGTCCAAAAATATAGACTAAACCCAAGCCCTACCTCTAGACCTACCCATAATTTATTCCTAAAATCAGTGTGAAATGATAGCTGATTAACAAGGGTGTAGAAGCACCTATCCCTGTCGTAAGCCTAAAACAGATATTTCCTGAAAAGTTATCCCTCAATTCTGATTGGTTAATTGGAATGTTGTTCCAGGATCAACAAGGATGTTGATCCAGGAACATGTTGTACTTGGTGAAATCACGTTCACCAGGTGTAGACACTTAAAACACATCCATTCCATTTGAGATTAAGTTTACACCGAGCGCCTCCCCCTGCTTCTCGGTATAGTGCTAATGAAGTCCCTATTTAGTGAGATCATCTATTTCAGTGACACCTGCTAAAAGATCCTGCTGTTTTTGTGCCTCAAAGCAACAGCTCAGAGCGGCAATTCCTGCTGACCCACAGAGGGCCAGTTCATGTCCTGTTTTAATTAATAAAAGCTATTGATTGATGGTAATGATCAATGGTTAACACACATCTTTGATTTTATGACTTCGGCAAATGAAGTGTCACTGATAAAATTTTATATGATGGATTTCTTAAGTGGAAGAGGCAGTGGAGCGAGTTTGACTCATCATTCTCAGAAAAACATTTTGATTGCATTCAAATGTGAACTTCTGGATTCCCTCATTTCGTTCTGTGCTATTAGCTGCTGCCTGCTATAAGAGCAACTGCTGAAATTTAACATTCAGCACAGAAGTGTCATGCCTGTGCCCCCTCCAATTTTTGAGACAAGTGGAATTACAATGTAACCACCAAAAAATGTAAAGTAGGTTTGATAATCCATGATTATCATCGGTAATTATGAGAAAAGCATCTGTGACAGAAATCACACTTTCATATGTCTAAATTTGATCAGTACTCTTTAATACTTTAAATGGAAAATTAGCCTGGATTAAATTTATGCCCACAAAGGTTGCATTTATTTGATTTATTTAAGGATTCTTTGATGAAAAGCTAGTTCAAAAGAACAGCATATATTTGAAAAATAAATAAGAGGATGATCACTTTGATCAATTTAATGCATCCCTGCTAAATAAAAGTATTAATTTCTTCTTCTTTGTAAAATAAATAAATAAGAACAAACAAATATGAAAGATTTTTGAAGTTATAGTGATTATAAAAAAGGTCGAATGTGAATTAATATGATATCTATAATATAAGAAGTATAATATAAATAATTAGGGGCTTGTCAGTTAACGCGTTAACTACTTTAATTAGTTATGAAAAATTCACTCGATCAAAATATTTAACAACAAACTGGCCCTTGCCCCCAAACATCATTTAATTTCATACATTGACTATGACAAAAATGAGGCAGAGAGCAACCAACTCCATAACACAGTTGATCAATTAGTTTCAAGTTAAAGCTCAAAATACATTATTTGGAACACGTTACATAAACACTCACACCTTTAACTAACATTAACTAATCTAACCTTATTGTAAAATGTTACAGTTATTTGTTATTAAAGCATATACGTTCACAAAAACACTGTTGAATTAAACAGAAAAGCAAGCAGGTGTATGATTTGGCATGGCAGCCAACACAAATAATCAATAACTGTTTCTTTACCTAAATCCTGCGTTTGGACCAGGCTCAGTTGCAGAATCAAGTGGCTTCTGAAATTAGCTATCTTTTTATATAGGGTAGTGTGTGAGGCTACTTCAAGTTTGGTTTTCGATTTACATTAGATGGGGGTCAGTAAAAATGGAGACAAATTCTCATAGGAAACCCAAAAAGAGTCCTCTTTTTAAGGTGATTTAAAGTCATCATTCTCTGATGTTGTAAATTTGTTTGTTGATGGGTAAACTATACATTCATAGTGGTAAATGGAAAAAAAATGTAAGCCCTCCTTTTTCAATATATTTTTATGTGGCGTTGCTAAAATGTTCAGCGCTTCAAATGGCTTTAAAAAAAACATAATTAGAAAATCTGAAAGTATGCTCTCTTTGTCAAAATATTTATTACTACACTCAAAAAATGTGGGTAAATACACCCCAACAGTGAATGGTGGTAAAATGGGACAAACCAGCAATTGGGTTGTTGGTTTGACCAGCGGTTTGGTTACTCTCAGAGGTTGGGTTACCATGTATCAACGCTGTGTCAAAACAGCCCAATTGCTGGGTTTCTTCGTGTAGGCTATATCGTCTAAAACCAGATCAATGCAACAATGCCCATTTTACTTAGACCATGCGTTATTTGTTCAGTGAAATTGTCAATGTGGTCTGGTGAAAAACGGGACCTGAGGCTATTAACAATAAAATTCCTGCATTTGAAAAAACAAGCTCGGCAGGAACTGAAGTCGCAGGCAAGCAGAGACAACGAAAAGCAAGCCGATAAGAGTTTCAGAAAGAAACTCACCCGCACCACCACCGAAGTGGGTGTTAGTTAGAGGAACAGACGGCGCGGACGGGATCACAGCGCCGGCGGGCTGTAGTGAATGACGTGATTGACATTTGCTGGCTTTGGCCAGCCTCTAAGCTAACGCCTACGTGCCTGTATTGAATATGATTACGCATCGCTCCAGTCGAGTTATTGTAAGACAATTTGACATTACAGTTTACACAAAACTTTTCAGTTTCCTTCTATTCAAAATAATCCCACACCTTCTCGTTTTTTGCATGGTCATTTTTGAACTCGCCGTAATTGACACGAAGAAAACGCATGTGAGGTCTAAGGTAAATATGTAGTTTTCGCCCAGATAAACTTTAAAAAAGAATGTATTATTTTTCAAACGTTTTATTTAAACTTGTTATTTCAAATGTTTTAAATGCAATGTTAAAACGATGGTAATTTGAATGATAAAATCATGTATTTTTTCTGTCGTGTAATCGACTATTGTTTTCAGTGTCGACTAGTAGGAGCTGTACCGTTTAGTCGACTAGTCGACTAGACCCGCACATCCCTAGTAAACTCTGTGTTTGTCTCAATGGAAGTGTTTTGAACAGGGTTGGTTGTTCCCTGTAAGTGTATGTACATAAGAATATATATATATATATAATATATATTATATATATAATTATATTATATATATATATTATATATATATATATAGTTGTAGTCGTAGTATCTCGTGTATACAGCCGCTTGTCACGCATGAAAAACACACGTTTTCATTTAAATTCTATATATTATCGTATACAGTAGGAAGAGAACTCCCTTAAATTTATTAAAACTGTCATCATATCCGATACACAAAGTTGAGTTTTTTTTACCAATGAATATGACCACACAATTCAACTTTTTTTAATGAGTTAAAGCATTGATAGACTCAGCACGGACAATCCATTCACAAAGAAAGCGTTTACTGAAGTACGGGAAATGAATCAGCGTTTGAACAAACGACTTAAAGAAATTTACAGCCCCTGTGGTAGTTTTAGTTCTTCTTAGAGGAATGTTTCATTTATTAAAAAACCATAAATAAATAAAAAACATTAAAGGGATATTTCACTAAAAATAAATAAATAAATAATTTCTGTCATCATTTACTTACCATAATGTTTTCAACCTGAATGACTTACTTTCTTTGTAGAACATAAAATAAGTTATTTTGAAGACTGTTGGTAACAAAACTAGTCACCAGTGACTTTCATTGCATGAACAAAAAAAATACTGAGATGTTTCTCAAATAATCTTCTTTTATGCTCCATAGTTTGTTAGGCCGTTGTAGCCTAAACATTTAACACAATAATAGATTTAAATTATCATTTGGGGGTATTGTCACAACCAAATTTTAGTTTACAATTAAGTAGCTTAATTAATCGCAGCACCCTGTAAGTACTTAGTTACAAATTTTATTCAAACTGAAAGCCCGAAATATAATATAATATAATAGAAATAATATAATATAATATAATATAATATAATTATAGAATATATATAATTAAAAGGTTCATGATATGCCAATGACGCTGGCGTTGGGGGTTGACGGGAAAAGATCTTCATACATTTCTGTATTTATTTCTAATGTTTTCATCAATAAACTTCTAAAACAACATTCCCTCAACTGCTGCTTTCTGTTTAATCTCTACTCCCCCCTCTGACACAAAAGAGGAGAAAGTCGCAGTGTAGGCGGCAAAACAACATCAAACCTGGTGCGGTGCCAGGATCTGTCTTTATACCAGCACCCATGAAAGCAGACTGAGGCACAGAAGCTCAGACCAGAGGCTATCTATCTGACTTTGGTGTGATCAAAAAACTCTTAAGTACATGCATAAAAGCATACATTGATTTTCAAACACTCTGATACAAGCATAAAGGAAACAGTTGTAAAGGGAAATCTATGAAATATGCAGCACAGCACACACAGAACTTTCTTTCTTTGATATGTCAGTTGTAGACCTTCATCAGAAAGCAACATGAAACCCCAATTGGCTGTGCTTCCATGTAGCCATCTCTAATTGATGCTCTGAGATCTTAATTTTGGGATTACCCAGAGTACAACACTGACTTAAACAAGAATCAGAAAGATGGGTTAATGTTATCTAAAGCTTCCTGATGTTTTTAAAAGGTGCATCATCCAAATGTTGGTCACTGCATGCTTGTGTTGATTTTCTGCTCTAATGATATTTTCTTTGAAGCTATTTTTGAGTCTTTGAAGCTATTTTTGCACCTCACTTTGAAATCCTGCACTCCAATCAAGATCCACAAGTGCTTAATGCATAATGGGGTTCATTAAAAGAGGAATTTGATGACAGAGAAGTTTCCACTGAGCATGCTTGGTGGGGGTCTTCTCAATTACAGAACCACCTTAAGTACAGTGTTACACAAAACAGTCTAGCTAATAGAATTATAAGCAATGGGTTGGTTGTACTGTAGAGGGATAGAGACCCAAAAATAAAAATTCTGTCATCATTTACCCACCCCTACGGAGTTAAGCGGCCCCATGCCTTATATTTTTTTCCTTCTTCTTTTCTCGTATAACGACTTAATGGTTCGTGATCTCGACAAAGGGAGTGTTTCTCGTTATAACGACTTAATTTTCTCGTGATCTCGACATAAGGGGAGTTGTTTTCTCGTTATAACGACTTAATTTTCTCGTGAGCTGACAATAAACGGAGTTGGTTCTAGTATAACGACTCTTAATATTCTTGTGATCGAGACATAAGGGATGTGTTTGCTCGTTCTAAACGACCCTTAATTTTCAGTGATTCTCGACAAAAGGGAGTTGTTTTTTCTCGTTATAACGATGTAATTTTCTCGTGATCGCGGACCATAACGGGAGTTGTTTTCTCTTATAACGACCTTATTTTTCTCGTATATCGACATAAGGGAGTTGTTTTGCGTTATAACACTAATTTTAGCGTGATACGTAATACGGGAGTTGTTTTCTTGTTATAAAGACTTAATTTTCTCATTATCTCGACATAGCGGGAGTTGTTTTCTCGTTATAACGACTTAATTTTCTCGTGATCTCGACATAACGGGAGTTGTTTTCTCGTTATAACGACTTAATTTTCTCGTGATCTCGACATAACGGGAGTTGTTTTCTCGTTATAACGACTTAATTTTCTCGTGATCTCGACATAAGGGGAGTTGTTTTCTCATTATAGCGACTTAATTTTCTCGTTATCTCGACAAAGGGGCGTGTTTCTCGTTATAACGACTTAATTTTCTCGTTATGTCGACATAACTAGAGTTGTTTTCTCGTTATAACGACTGAATTTTCTCGTGATCTCGACATAACGGGAGTTGTTTTCTCGTTTTATAACGACTTAATTTCTCGTGATAGACAAACGGGAGTTGTTTCTTTTTTATCGTATAACGACTTAATTTTCGTGATATCGACATAAGTGAGCTTGTGTTTTCGTTATAAAACGACTTAATTTTCTTCGTGATCCGGACCCATAAAGGGAGTTGTTTTCTGTTATAACGACTAATTTTCTCGTCGATCTAGACATGTTAAGGGGAGTTGTTTCTCGTTTATAAACGAACTTAATTTCTCGTGATCTCGAATATTATGAGTTGTTTTCTAGTTATAACGATATTTTTTCTGGTGGCTCGACATAACGGGGAGTTTGGTTTCATTATAAACGACTTAATTTTTCGCGTGATCTAGACATAACAAAGTTGTTTTCTAAGTTACAAAACGCGCCAACAGGTGGCCAACTATTGACCTGAATATAGCTGATGGGGTGTTGTAGGCTATGCTGTATTTCCACTTTACTGTACGCTTTTGGGATAGAATATGAACGACCTCGTGATCTCTATAATTTGTACAGTATTGTTCATTGGGCTACTGACATTTAATTCATTCATATATGTTAAATGCTTGAATCAATATGACTATTGTGTATTAAGTTCTTGCTAGATGCATGAGTTTCACCAACGCGTTCTGTGTCACAAAATAACTGCTTATTAAAACCAAGGTTGATGTATTCTGTTTGCACCTAAATCTTTATTTGTGCTTCTTTGAGGTACATTATTTTTTAGTTAATAAGCGGGGATGTTCTGTTTACAGTAGGACAGGCTTCAACGACGTAGCATTATTTGTAATGTGCCTCTTTTCCTTATTTTTAATCTTTATTGTTAATCATTAAATGTATTTTGATAAGAAATGTGATTTATATGTAATGTGTATAGGCTAATTTAATTCAGTGTTGTTCTACAGTGTTGCAATTTTTTGTGCTTTCTACATTTATTTGTGGAAACCACACAAACAAACACACACACACACATACACATAGGCCTACACATGAACGTTCTTTTCAAACAGAAGCTGGTAACGCACATGATATCAGTCACAGCATATAATGACTACAAAAAATTACAAATTATATATAATTTTCTTTCAAATAAAAGGAAAATTAAAAGTGAGTTGAATCCAAGCAGCTCTAAAATATTTTTAGAATAGTTCTGCATCCTGAAGGCGCTCCGACTGTGTTTGCGGTGTTTTGCTTTGACCTTAAACATGTTAATTACACAAACAAAATGTTTAGCGTACGGTCTCTGGAAATATCAACAGTGACTGATCAGCCTTTATTTTTGTATTGTAGACGTTATTACTAGGCGAAGCAAAATTTGCTGAAATATCCACGACATAGCTACAGTAAGAGCACATGTTTATCTGTCCATCAGATTGAGTTCATTACTATAACAACAGTAGATCAAACAAACATTGTAAAAAAAAAACTTTGTCAAGATAACGAGAAAATTAAGTCGTACAAGCGGAGAAAACAAGAAGGAAAAAAATTATATTGCATGGCCGCTTAGAACTTCCGTACTCCCCGGTATGTTGTTACGACAGATTTTTTTTATGCATATTGTGATCTACATCCGAGTGAAACAGATTATGAAAAAAGAAAAAAAAATGTAGGGCAGGGATTCTATTCATCTGTTGTTGATTGGTTGAAGGCAGACCTGAAAGCAAGCTTGCAGTATATTGTGAAAAAGGGGCAGAACTTAAGCAGCCTAAATGATTGGTGAAGTCGGGCATTCATCACCAGAGAGATATCATTTGAATTAAAATGATATTTTAATTAAACATTATTAGCTCAAAGTAAAAAGAAAGAAACAGAAGAAAAAACAAAAGAAAAAACAAAAAAAGAGAAAAAAGAGGGAAAAAAAAAAAAAGAAAAAAAAGGGAAAAAAGAAAAGGGAAAGAAAAAAAGAAAAAAAAAAAAAAGAAAATAAAAAAAAAAAGAAAAGGAAGAAAGAAAGAAAGAAAGAATAAGCAGAAAGAGAAAGAAAGAAAGAGTAAACATACATTCATGATTACTAGACAGAAAATATTTAGGAGTTCGTCAGGAGTTTGATTGACAAGCAATCTGACCAATCTGCCTGAAGAGTAAATTAACATCAGCAGACTTGAACTTGAAAAATGTTGTGTATTGAGGTCTTTCCGCGGATGAAACAAAGATGCCTTCTGATGTTCATTCATGTTTATTTCATGCTCTAGCGAAGAGGAAGAGCTGATTGGTTCACGTGCCACTTGAACTGAGGAACCACAGTGAGCTGTAACGACACATTAAAGAGCCACATAACAGATAAACACATAATTAAATACATTTCTTACGAAATGACACTGAAACTTTGTTTCATACCAAAAGAACCTGCTCAGTTTGCATCGTGATGTATTTTTCACTGCATGAGAACATGATGTGTGGCGTGAGAGACCCATGGCTTGTCGGACGTAGCAACAGTAACTAATGGGGGCAGGTCTTTGCAAAGGGTCAATTTCATGCTGACTTCAAGAACACAAAGTATCATAAAAGTACTTAGGTCCTTTATTCCAAGTTTTCTGAAGTCAAAAGATCATTTTAAGTTATGAACAGGCTAAATTTTTGTTGTTATTCACTTATAATCTTCGCCTTTGTTAACCACTCACAGTGAGTTGAATTCAAACATTTTAACAGCCGTGAACAAATCATTCAGACCGATTGTGAATTGGATCAACCAATTTACTGAAAAGATCTGACTCAAATAAATTATTTGAGTGTCGTACTGACGGGCAGTTCGAAGCGGCGTGAGATCTCCCAGTGTGGCCATCTTCCAGTTGGACGCTGCAGACTCTTACAGCCAATCTGTCAGCATTTACATCCCAGGGCAGTTCATCTCGCTCTTGCTCTTTCTTTCTTTCTCATCTCTTTCTCTTTCTTTACTTCTCTGCTCCCTCACACTTTTTCCCCCTTTTACCCACAGTCTCACTCCCCCTTTTCATCTTTCTTCCCTCAATCTGTCTCTTTCACACCACAGGTTCATGAGCAGTTTATTTTTTTCAGAGTTATTGTACTGCTGGTCCTCCCTTCTCCGTTCCTCTCAGTTCACAGCCTTTTAGAGCAGACGTATGAAAAATCATGACAATTGAGCCAAAGAAGTTTCCACAGACAGCACAAAGCGAGTGATAACAGGTCTGGCTGTGTAGCTGTGGGGCTGAGTGAAGGCCTGGCTCTTTAAGTGAGTAATTGCTCAGGCTCTCTGGCCGAATTGAGGGCCTTGCACAAGCTGTCCGTTATGTGATGTAGGAGTCAAATGGCATGTCTGTGTGTGCAAGTGCACGCGAGGAGGGAAAAAAATTAGAGAGAAATGGAGAATATGTGCGAGAGAGAGAAACTGAAAGAGACAGAGCAAAAAACTGAGGAGAACAAAGGGTGAAATTATACATTACAGCACATGCCATGTCGTAACTGCAGGGTTTCTATAGCTGAGCTTACTAAGGACTCAGCCCCCCATTTCTCTCATTAAGACATCAGTGTAATTTGGCAAATGTAGCATGACGACATGCGGCAAGTAATATCCTAATGATCGCACAATGGGCTTCACAGAGCCTGCAGAATGTCATCAATCTCAGCCCACAACACTGATGACAGATCACTGGAGAAAGGCAAACGATTATATAAAACACCATAGTTACCAATCAAATGATAATGCAACACAGTATTGCGCATCCAGAGATGCCTATTCCCAAACAAGATACAAATTAATATTTCCAGAATGCTGTTAATTAGATGTTTGTGAATGGTGTAAACATTGATTGGCTTGTCACAAAGCTAGTGAGTTGAGTAATGCAAAATGAATATAAATACACTACTGTTCAAAAGTTTGTTAGTGAAAAGCTGAATTTTCAGCAGCCATTACTTCAGTGTCAAATTGTTCATTCAGAAATAATTCTAATATTTGGACTTGGTGGTGAATAAACATTTACTTTTATTACCAATGTTGAAAACAGTTGTGCTGCTTAATATTTTTTTGGAAACTAGAAATGTTCGATTTTAATATTATACGTCTTTACTGTCACTTTTAATGAATCCTTGCTGAAAATTCGAAAATTCGTCAAGCAAACATTAATCTAGACAAACTTCCCTTTTCTACTTAGAATTACAGTTATATGAATTTCTTTGCATTTCAATTCATTTTAATTCTACTTATCTACATTCAAATTTGAACGACTTGCAATTCCACAGACTGTTTGCTACCTCCATTTATATTTAGGAATTCGATTGGTAATGATTTGTGCATAATCTAATTAATATACACATCTGCACCCGCATCAACTACAGTCTGAAACAAAATTATGCCAATGGCAGCAGGACAAACTTAAAATATTAATATCTAGAAAACTCCAAAAACTCTCTTCCTCTGTCTCTCCTTGATTTGTGTTGATCTCAAAACTCATGCTTTATAAGCAAGCATTGACCAACAAGCCGGTCGGCCTCATCTTTGTGTCTGAATGACTATAGAACAAAGAAGAGGGAGAGAGAGAGAGAGCGTGCTAGTAGGGTATATATATCTTTCCATGCCTCCCTGCCCACTAACAAGTTTAATGCTTCCACAAAAACAAAGGTGCTCAGTTACTGTCTACACTACAGAGGGAAATCAAAGAAGATATACCCTGGGGGTAAAAGCAAAGATAAAATACAACAGTACAGGTGAAATACTGTGGGTCCAAACACTATCTGTACTGTTAAACAAAAGACTATTTTCACAACACTGTTTTGATTTGCAACCCTTGTTTTGGAGCTGTTTTAGTGACAGAGGATCCATCTCTCCGTATATCACTAATCACAGTCCACAGTCACTGCCATTGCATGTAAAATAGCGATTACAATAATCTTCAAAATTTCGACGAAAGACATACATGTTTGAGATGACATGACGAAAAGATGACAGAATTTTTATTTATGGGTAAAGTGTCCCTTTAAGAGTCAACATTATGTGAAAAGGCATATATGAAGTTAATAGCATATCGTCACCCCTGCCATAAAGACAACGGTGCTCAGGGAACCAGTGTCTCCCTTCTGGAGGTCCTGGGATGGCGTGACTTCTTTTTCAATCAGCAAATGACGTAGTGTCTCCATTTGAGACTAGCTGAATCTACATGTTACATTTAATAATCCTATCCACACCATTTTCGTTTGAAACAATCTCCAACATTGGCTTGAATTTTAGCGTTAGAAGATTAAAAGTCCATTCAAAAATTAATATTTGCTATTTTTAGTAGAAAAGTAAACCTTCTAGTTCAGCACTAAGCTTAAATTGGGATGTCAGGGGCAAGGAATCCATTTATTGCCCTGAACATTTCCATTTAAAAATGACTTGGGTGATGAATGTAAGACTTACAGCGTGTGCAGATGGCCCCAACATAACAAACTACTCAAATACACACTGCATTTATCAGACTTTTCTTGGGGAATATTTTTTCTCTCAGCCCCTCTTTCTCTCTCTCTCTCTCGAGCACAGCTTAACCTTGCCCCTGAAGCTTTACGCCTTATGCCTTATGTTGTAACTCTGTCTTTAACCTCGTTCCCCAACTGCAGGCGACTGATAAGAGCAGATGAGACCCAGGCTCTGAGGAATTCCTGCCACACCACTGAACTCACACTGCTGTCCAATGCAAAATGCAGCGTGAACTTAGCACAGTCCCGCCATCTGCTCCCAGCCTGAGCCTTTCGTCAGGCCTCTAAAAACCCCTCGATTGCATGCACTTTTCTCAAGAATATCACAACTAATATCAAAATCCAGATGCTCAGGAATGTCCTGGGAATCTTTAGCTCACCATTTTCTTTGTAGAGCTGCTATTTTTACGCGTGATTTTGCTAGGAATGATAATTGGCCACAGACAGACATTTATTTACATCCATATACATATATATATATTACTGTTGTAATTTTACAGTCATAAGTGTACACTAAAATTATTATTATAAAATTTTTCTTAAATATGTGATTTTTGTTACAAAGACATATAGTAATATTTATTGTTTTGTTTTTTAGTAATTTTTATTTAGTAGTAATATTAGTAGTATTAGTAGTATTTATATCCATATTGATGTGTAATCACAAGATCTTTCCCCATTGGCCAGTCCTACAAATAAGCACAGCAATCACATTTAAATTGCAATCTAATCTTTTGTCAGAAAATCGCCAAAAACAAAATCAAGATTCAGATATTCACTGAAAATAAGTCTTATTATCTTGCTTCTCAAGCTTATCTTGTTTTAACCATGATTAGATATTTTTACTGGGAAACAAGACGTACCGGGATCAAATGTGGATCAAACTATTTTGGCTCCTCAGTGGTTTCCTTCTCTATATAGTGGATGTAGATCATTAAAATAGGGCACCAGTGGGCATTAGAAGCTGATATGGGGTGTGCATTGTGAGTTAGTGCTGATGGCAGTGGTGAGGCTTTATCAGAGAAATGAGCAGATATGAGGGCTGTCTGTGTATTGATCTACTCCTCTAAAAGAGGTTTGTTGCTGGCTTCTAAAATACTTATGTAATAAGAGGGGAACAGGAGGAAAAGAGAGCATGGAGGGAGACGAGAGGTAGAGAGCACTGCAATAATACAAATAAAAGAAAATTACATAAACTTGTTTTAAAAAAAGGATTCTTAGATCAATTAATTAACATTGAAAATATAACCAAAGATTTACTTAATTACCGTTGTTGCTTTGTTTGGTTTACTCAACTATTCGGAACTTCAATCAAATTCAGTTTTATTACAATATATTATGATTTTCTTAAAAACAAGCATAGCAGGTTGGATTAATGCATTTTTTATTTCAAATAAATTGCAACCACATTAACTGTTCATTATAATGATCAATCAAGTAGGCATTACAATGATGATTGTAAAAAAAACAATGGTTTTGTGGTTCAGACCCATTTGTCCTCTTCCCAGCATGCACTGGAGCATGCATAATTAATGTTGTTGCTTTATTTAACACGTTTGAGCATTATTTTTAAATGGCTGTTGATTTTGTCATCACATTTAGTAACATCTGATTATTATTATATAAAATAACATGTGGTTGCAGCACACGAGAAGAAACCAGCTCAATCAAGAGGCTATAAAACCTCTCAAGGTGTTAGGTGTCGCCCTGCAGCTCTACAGATGTCTGCTAGAGAGGCGCCGTGCACCAGCACCTAGGAGGAGACGACATTTTGAGTGGAATGAGCCCTCACTACAGGGGGCACAGCTCACCTTGTCTTTCATACGCCAAAGTGATGGCATCCAACATACACTTTCAAGGTGGAGGGGGACAGCCTCCACTCCAACCTCTCTTGCAGAAAGGAAAGCACAGCACTGATCACCGATCTCCAGGAGTCAAGCACCCCAGTCAGCGAACAGACTCCAATTCAGGACATAAGCCTGCCTGGTAGAGGGGGCTATGGCCTGAGTGATGGTGGCTATCACTGCCTGTGACAAGCTACCTCCGCATCCCATCTAGGAGCCACACATGGAGGTTCCAAAGATCTGGACGCGGGTGCCAAATTGTGCCCTGCCCCTGAGAAAGAAGGTCCATCCTCAGGGCGATTCATCAGGGAGAAGCAGTCTCGAGGAGCATCAGGTTGGAAAACCAGGTCCAGTTGGGTCAGGAAGGAGCAACCAACAAGACCTGCTCCTCGTCCTCCCTGATCTTGTGCAGGGTCTGTATAAGAAGGCTCGCTGGGGGAAAATGAATACTTGCGTAGGCCCCGGGGCCAACTGTGTGCCAGTATGTCCATGCTGATGGTCTTCTAGGTCAGGGAGTAAAGGAGCGGGCAGTGGGAAAACTCGAGGGAAGCAAAAAAAGGTACACCGGGTTGGAGCATCCGGACTGACTCCAGATCAGCTGGACCACCTGGGGATGGAGTCTCCATCCTTCCGGAAGCGTAGATCTCTTTGATGGATGATGTATGCAATGGTCGCAATGTTGTCCATGCGGACCAGCACATGCTTGCCCTGATGCAAAGGTCGAAACGGGCATAGGACAAGTAGTACTGCCAGCCAACTCGAGGCAATTGATCTGCCATTGCAGTCGAGGTCCTGTCCAGGAGCCCGAGGCTGCATGCCCGTTGCATACGGCGCCCCAGCCCGTCTTGGAGGCATCTGGGGTGACAACAACATGCTTCAACACTTGTTCTAAGGGCACTCCTGCCCATAGAAAGGCAAGGTCTGACCAAGGGCCAAAAGGCTGGTGACAACTCAGCATAATGGACACGCTGAGTGTGCTATGGCGCCATGCCCATCTCGGGACTCAGCCGAGTAGCCAGTGCTGAAGCGGTCTCATATGTAACAATCCAAGCAGCATTACCGCTGCTGCGGATGACATATGCCCCCAGGAGAATATGAAATTGTTTCAGTAGAACCTCTGTTTTCCTCCTGAATTCATTCAGGAGATAAGCCGGATATGAGCCCTGGTAGTTTTGAGACATTGCATCCATGTTGACCAAGTCTAACTCCCTACAGAGAAAAGAGATGCTCTGCACAGGAGAGAGCTTGCTCTTTTCCCAGTTGACCTGAAGCCCCAATTGGCTGAGGTGGCAGAGCACAAGGTCCCTGTGTCTGCACAACAGATCTCAAGAGCGAGCTAGAAAGAGCCAGTCGAGTTCAGATTAAGAACACCCGCTTCCAGGCTGTCATTCAGGAGCAGAAACCACAGGGGGACACTTTCGGCAACAAACAGACTGGGGACCGCCTGGTGGCGGTGGTCACAAGCCGGGGCAGGATGTGTTTGATGGCCTACATTTGTTTTTCGGTCTGTCTGAGAGCTATGACAGTCGGAAAAGGCCGGCTTGGGAGAAGGTGGCGTCAAGAAAGTGCTCTTTGTCGGCATCGCACATCTCCGCAAGGTTCAGACAGAGATGGCGCTCCTGGACCACCAAAGTGGACATCACCTGTCCGAGGGCCCGCGCTGTGACCTTAGACTCCGACTGAGCAATCAGCCCAAAGGGGTGGCACTGAGCTTTCAACCTCAGAGAACACTGGCTTACCCTCCGATGTAGCGACTGAAATCTGATCCTCCTTGGGAGCCCTGAATAAGATGCAAAATCAGTCATGAGACGGATCAGTGGCATCACTCGGGAGCTCGATGGTACGCAAGGCGCAAGAGAAGCGGGTGATCCGTGGGGACTGACCTGGTGGAAAGCTTGCGCTATAATCCTCTGATCTCCCAGAGTGGAGAGTTGTGGCAGAGGGGATTCAACCCTTCTCAATGAAGGAGAGGCGTGATTGCAGCGTCGCCATGGTTATGCTCTCGCAGCGAGTCTCGGCATTCTTATCAGACATGTCAGACAGCGATCGTGGCCGTAAGAAGAGGCCAAAAAATTACTGCATACAGATATGCACGAACGGAGGTAGATAAAGATAAAGCATATTCAATTGTTAAAACCTTGTAAATTAAAAGAACAATTTGAATAGAACTCTTTTTAAGCTTATTCAACTAAAGAAATCTTCAGAGAGGTACTTAATCTAAATTGGCAATTGTTAGAATGAAAGTAGATTTGTCATATCAACTTGACATTTCAAGTTTAGTATTTATTTAAATTAATTAAGTGAAAGAATTAAGCTAAAAAGCTTTCGCTTTTAAGTCCTCTGAAAACCTATTTTCAAAATGAAGAGGAGAACATGAGAGAATCAGGGACTAGATCATAAAGAGCAAAAGAGCAATGGCAACAAGTACTCATGTATGTAAGCGTTACATTTACTGCGCCGCTCTGCCTGAAGGCACAGGCCTCCCCGCTGCCCAGCACAGCTTGTAGATCAATTAAACAGTGCTCTGCTCCCATTCATCACCACACTAGAGTGACAGAACCAAGCTCTTCTATGGGCCTCTCTCTTTCACTCTGCGGGATTCTCAGGGCAGGGAACAGCCCCATAGTTCTGCAAACACCGTTTAATCCTGCTTACACATCTGCAGGATGCCAGGCATCCTGCGTACAGCTAAATTTACCACAGGGCAAAACATTTGCATCAAATCAAACATACATATGCCCAAGCAACTGTTTAGGACTGGAACAAGTAACCAGCAATCCATAAGACTTGTTCACTTTTAATTGGTGGAAATATTAGACAAGCTTTTACCATCTTGGCTAAAATGTTCCAAACAAATACTGCATGTGTGGGATAGCTGAATGTGCAAGATCAGTTCTTTGCAACTTTTTTATACAGCCCCATTAGTAAGGCATCACTTCAGCAAAACCAAACTTGAAATGAGCATTATCACTAATATTATTGATGTCCCTTACTGACCCCAAACTTTTGAACAGTAGTTTTCTCAAGTGGGTTTCATCTACACAAATGTATAAAACTTTAAACATATTGTTTTATTTATGTAATAAAACTGTAAAAAAAATAATTACATTAATCTCAATTAGCCCTCTATTGCACATTGGCAATAAAATTATCATAATAATGAAGGAATGACTTTCAATAAACTAAAGGGTGTCTTGGTCATACTACGTTCAGGCAGTAATTTATATTATACTTCTTACTTGGAACACCATACAAAAATGCATATATTATCTATTATTAAGCATCATTTTTAAGTATCACAACATAAAAGTAAAAAAGTAACAAAAGAGTTCAAAATTATTCTAGATTTTAATACATATTTTTTAGTATTCTTTCTGACATCAGTAAACAATAGAAAGTCAATCAATTTTACTGCAAATAAATAATTGACTTTGAATAATCTAATAGAATGACATTAATCAGATTCAGATTAGTCATATTATTTATGTATTTATTTCAATAGAAATTAAGTGACACTATTCTCCAGACATCATACTTAAAAGGATATTATACAAGAAAAGTCAAATGTCAAATACTGTTTTTATAATCTATATGACAGAGGGTTAATTTATCCATCCATCCATCCTCCTCCACTTATCCGCTTCCGGGTCACGGTGGCAGCAGGCTAAGTAAGGCTGCCCGTGCCCATATAGTATGTACTTTTCCCCACCCTCTACCTCCCGCACCTCCTGGGTCCTCCATTAATTAATATATAGGGGCATAAATATAAAATATTGAAAAAAGGGTCTGTTTAGAAACCCTTTTCAAGTACCCCCTGGGACAGATGTACTGCTGGTTGGGAATAAGACTGTGTTAGACTAATGTTTACTGATTATATTCACTTGAGGATGATTCATTCAGGCTTGAATGATTCATGCTGTTTGAGGCGTTTAGATTCAACTAAGAAAGAAAGCCTGTTTTACAAGTCTGTGGACAGATTTACGTGTTCAGAAATTACTGACCTGACAGGAAAAGATGAAATATTGCACTCTCAGCTTTGTTTGAGCCAGATACTTCTGGGAAGAGAGATCTCCATCTAACTTTCTCCCAATTACATCTTCATGATTGTGGCAGTGAAAAAAACAAAGTCTCTCAAGCAAACACTGTGAAATAAGAAAGATTAGACTGATTTTACTTCATATACCAGAGATGTTTGAAATGGACACAAGTTAAGGGGCAGAAGGCAAGTGTTTGACATGCCGGGCAAATGTCACTGTGTTTATAACCCAGAGTGGAAAGAGAGAGAGAGAGAGACCAGCGAGAGACCACTGCCACAGATGGTATCCAGCGGCCTGCAAAATGTCAATGGGTTTTAACCTCGTTTGACAAAAGCAGAGCATATCCTCCCAGAATATGATCCTTCAGTAAATGTCAGGGAGGCATTTCAGCATCTCTCACTGTCCCTAGAGACACAGCATACAATACACAGCAACAATACGGGAATGAGCAGCAACCGGCGCCAACCAGTGTAAACAGATTTAGTTGTGTAGTCATAGCCTTCCAATTTAAAGGGTGAAGAAGCCTATAAAAACGCATCTAAGGTTTAGCTATGGCTTAAGGTCAGAGATGGGGGCATTTTTGCATTATCTTATTGCATGTGCTATAAATGAGTATTTGATGGACTGTGATAATGCGGTCTATAAATAACTGCTCCCATCTGTTCATCTATCAGCCTGCCTCATGGCAGCACATATTAGACAGACCTTTGCTCCAAGAATCAAAATGTTGCACTCCTTAACTTGAGGAAAAGGGGTATTTTATTATTATCATTTACTTTGTTTTATGAATGTCAGGAGCTCACGCCGTGGCAGCTAAAATGCCTGAGAAAATGCAGAAAGATGGAAAGCAATTGGTCAAAGGATGTCATGACCTGTGGTAATGGATCAGCATGTCAGACATATCAGACTACCTCTCTCTATCAGCAGATGTTAAATGCCTCAGCTGCAAACGTCTTTCTCCTTATGTAAGGACATCAGTCTGTCTGAGACTGCTGCAGTGGGGCTCTCATATACTTTTAGCATCTTCAGAAAAACCGAGCCGAAGAATTTTTACATTCTCTGTCTAGCCCTTTGTTGGTTATGTTGAAGCCTTGTTGTTTGGGGTGTAATAGCTGAATCTAGGAGGGTATCAGTTAACACACACACATACATACACACACAAGGCCAGGGATGTTGCAGCCACATGCTGAGATGGCATTGTATTTCAGAGAACACTGTAAACAGCACTTTTCAGAACAGCCAAGAACAGCACTCATAAGGGCAACACTGACCTCTGACAATATGGCAAAGCCAGAAGGAAAAATCAGTTTACTTATACATTACTGTATATATATATATATGCATTTGACAGACACTTTTATCCCTGAGTGACTACATTTACACTTGGTAAACGTATGCATTCCCTGGGATTGAACCCATGACCTTGGTGTTGCTACTGTAGCACCATGCTCTACTGTTTACATACACTCTAGATAAGGAGGAATACTCAGGAAATATGCACAGCTCTAAATATTCTTGTAGCTCAAGAAGACTTGCATGATATTTTATTTTATTTTTAAGAAATGTTTCTTGAGCGTCAAATCAGCATAATAGAGTGAAGGTTTCCTGGAGTATTGACTGCTGAAAATTCAACTTTGCCATCTACATTTTAAAATATATTCAAACAGAAAACAGTCTTTTTAAATGTATAGTATTTCCACATATATTGGTTTCCAAAACTGTATTTTTGCCTTGTTAAGCATACAAGGCTTATTATAAACTTTAAACATACATACATACATTTTTGTGTGTATATATATATATATAATTCTAGAAAATTCTACCAATTTAGTTGGTTTATGAGGACTATAACTGCATTTATGACCAAACTGCATTTCCCATCATTATCTGTGGCAGCACTGAAATGATAAACACATTAAGCATTGATTAATCTCATGCTCATCCTTTGCTCTTTATTCTGTTGCATTAGTGCTAAAACACTTGCTATCTTTGTCTGGAATTTAAAAAGTGAGCAAGAAATATAAAAATGCCAGCAAGTCCATCTTCTATCCAAAAGCACTTGCACATCACATCAAAATGCCCATCACGTTAGAATTATGAATTTTGAACTTATAAGTAGGAGCTTCCTAAGAGACATCATGAGGCAAAGGTGTAGTCCAGAACCGCAGTGGACTGAAAAACAAACATAAGCTCAACAAACAAACATAAGCTCAAACCAGTTCATCAGCGAACACTTCTGAGACCATATTTACTGTGTGCAGAACTCTAAGCTACTTACTACTTTTGTTTGCACAGAGAAAAAAACATGAAAGGAGATCATGGAAATACCTCAAAGGCATGAAAGGGGCATGCCCATTGTCTTTGATTTGGGTACTAGGGATGGTAAATTAATTGTTACACTTGACCAGAGCAATAAACTGAACTCTCAGAGATAAAAGCTGAAGGTTTGTGGGGCTATTAATGTAAATATTAAAACCCCAGTTCGGTGACCCTGATAAAAACAGACAGAAAAGACAGTGACACTCTTTCTCATGCTGAAAGAATAAAGATTGAGAACAGAGTTATAAAATATACTGTAATTGTGCATCCCCTGGCTTAGGCACTCATTAAAAACACAATAAACAAATGTAAAAATACCCATTTCATCAAGGACAACTTTGTCACAGATGTATTATTCATCAATCACCAAGACAAAGAGGGAATGAAATGCTTAAAATTTTTAATAAAGAGCATAGCAGCATCATGTAAAGCACAAAAATAATCTGCATATCTTTTGAAAAGTCACACACAACAGTGTTGTTTTGAACGGTTTTGATCTACTTTCAGGCTGGTTAAGATCATACTAATAAAAAAAAAAAAAAAAAAAAAAAAGTCAATTAAAACTGTGATTTTATTTGGAATAGGCTTACTCTAAAATGTCATTCATTATGGAACACATGGCACACTGTATGTTTTTCCTCTAAAAAAAGGATAAAAAGTAACAAAGAACTATTATTAACAAAGTTTGACAAAGAAACACAGCAAGTGAAAAACTGCACTGAAGGAAAACTCTATTTCAGAAGGTACATAAATTGTAAATGAATTAAAACAGTTCTCAAATAGAGCTGTTGGTATGTAATCCAGTTAATAAAATTGTGTTGTGTATCTGTATAAAACTTCCATCTCATGAAATCTTTCCAGAGGCTTATTTCGGACGTGACCTCGTAACCATGTGTGGTGGTCATGAAAATGTAAGTGAAAAAAATTAATTAATATTTCTTCCTTTTCTTCTCATTTGCTCTATGGAAGCAATAATATTTGTTGTATCATCGATCGATTGCTTTTCCCTTTGGAGCGTTCACCTGTTGGGGGAGGGGGCGCGCTGCTCAGACAATACAGATGCTGGCAGTGAGAAAGCAGCTCCGTGTCCTGTGTTCATTTTATACACATTTGTATCTCCCCTTATCAGGCGGTGAGGGTGCTACACATGCGGGACTGATGAAAACTATTATTGCATTCTGAATCTGAGCTCTGCCTCGCAAGTCTCACAAAGCTTATCATATAGTACACAAATCCACAGAGAGATAATTAAAATATCATCACAAGGAGGCGGCAGCCCTCACCTGACCCTGTCAAGAGCTGCATATCAATGCTTTTGACGTCTGTTCTCCCCTGTGCACAGATGCCGTTCAACTTGGAGGATCTGCACAGTTGTAATGAGGTGGTCCGCAAAAATATATATATATATCTTAAGAATCGTTTGCTTAAAATAAAGGCAGACAGGTTAAGAGTCAACAGCGGGATTCATGCTTGCAACTAACTTTAAAAAATCTTAAAGATGGCTTTTGTGATTACAAGCTGTGAAAACATAAGTGTGAAGGCTTCTAAACAAGGACACAGACTGATTTAAAATGTTATGGCACTAGTGATGAAGACTTGATTAAAAGATATTAATTCGCAATAGGAGTCCTTCAGTATGCTTATGACTTCACTAAGGTCCTATGCATATGGGCTCAGGAAGGACCCATGGGCAATACTTTGCCCCCAGTCAATATAGCATGGAGTGCTGTATCTTTATATAGATATATAGATATATTATATATATATAGTAATATATTATATAATATATTAATATATCTATATATATATATAGTATGCAGTCAACTGAGATGTCTATTATCACCACATGTACCATAATATTTCTTTGAGACATCAAACCTGGACAGAAAGATCCAAAGGACACAAATAGAAACATTCAGCACAGACTGTGTTTGTTTCCGAAGGTACTCAGCTTCCCATTTAAGAAAATGTGCTTTTTCGTGACAAAATGGCCCAATGAAGAATCCATAATTGTAGCCTGCTGCCATAATAATGTCCTATAAGCAGTTTCAGGTATAGCTTGCAAGCTGTGGTGAGAAAGTCACAAAGCAAAAGCCTTCGAGCCCTGCTTGATTAGTCATGGTTCCACTCTGTAATGCCTTTTAATGGAGTTTTATACATGGCTGGTCTGCATGCATATCAGAGGTGGCTATAAAACAGGAGTTACTTTAATGGCTCATCAGACCCACTCTGAGCCCCACTTGACCTGAGAAGCTACTGTGTATTAAAAGTAATTTGGTTTAATGATGCAAGAGGAGTAGTCTTATTGGATTTTTTTCATCTGTCAAACCTGTGGTTTTGATGATATTGCATCTCTTTTACCACTGTATGGCTCTCGAACTTCAAAAGCCTTTCAAAGTCACCTGGCGTTAGTGAGTGCTTTTGTGATGATCAGATACGCACCAATGTTACAGACAAAAAACGTATAATCTTCAAGGCAGGATCAAAAAAAAAAAAAGAAACACAGGAATGAAAAGTGCTGTGAATGAAATAGACACTACCCATCATTAAACAGATCATCAGTATGATAACAGATATAAACCAGCAGGTTATGCCTTTGTTAATTAAGACTTGCAGCAGGTATAAAAGAACATCTAATTCACTCATTGGAGCATTAGGAAGTGGTGGTGTACCACCTAATCTTGAGGCCCCCTGTGAACCAGGGTTAGGCAAAATTCACAATTGAAGAATTAGCTCCCTTTCAATTCATGAGTGTAAATTTGTATTATATTTGACACGCCTCACAGGAAACTGAATAGAAATGAATCAGTCAATCTATATCTATCTATCTGTCTGTCTTCATTTATCCTTCTCTGTTTATATACCCATCTATATGTTCATCCATATCTATCTATCTATCGTTCTCTGTCCATAAGGTCTATAAACAAAGTTTTTAAAATTTCTTACCAAACTTTCTGGAACTGAATTGGAATTGAAAAGGCATTTTCAATTCAATTGTGAATGGCACAACACCCTGTTGTGAACCATAAGATGGGCCCTCAAGTGGTGAAACATCTTCCATTCATCTTTTTAGGTTACTGTTACTGTATAAAGTATAAATCTGCTGGGTTTTAGCAGGTACTAATCAGAACATTGAACTGTGATATACATAAGATAGAAGCAGCAGATTCTAGAAGGAAACTCCTTTCAATAATATTTCTTTTGTAATACAGAAAAGCAATTTACCTGGCAAAAAGCACTCCTACAGCATCTTTACAATGTAGAGCTAATCAATATTCGACTATGAGATTACTATGAGATTACTATGAGATTACTGTTTTACATGATTGAGAATCTGTGTAAATACATTTAGTCCACCTCTGTGTGACATAAAAAAGTATGTGTAAACACAGAATATTTGCTGCTTAGATGCAGCTTCTATGCAGAGTACCATAGAAATCGCTCTAGACAGGCCAATTTAACCGTAACATAATTGGCTCATAATGCCGTGAGGGGGTGCTCCATACGTCAGGGTTTGGCAGCAATGAAACAACCACTAAAAAAGGACGAAGATCATCATGAGAGGGTGCACCCTATTGCCCCAATGTAGATAATGACAAATTGCTACAAACAAGCCATTAGTCTTCAGAAGTTCAGAATAGAACCCCTTTCTCAAGGTATTGTATGAACAGATAAAGTCTTGACTACAGATTTTAAAGGGCCAAATGTGTATACGAAAACAACTTCAGGATCAAGCATTACCATGGTGTCTGAGTGAGATGGAAGATATCATATCAGTTCATCAGAGCCATTAAATAGTGCAGAGGAATAAGCCAAATCTGATTTTTATCTTAAGCGGATCTTAAGCGTAACGATAATATGGAAATTTCCCTTGGTAAAGACAAAAAAAGGGAGCAAGAATGTCACCTTCATGGTAACATGTGCTCAGATATTTGCCTCTGGAAGAAAAGCAGTCTTGCTCCTCTGATCCACGGGAAACTTAGGAGACATTAGGACGAAAGGAGGTGTTCAGACCTCCCGACACCGTAGTCAGTGCTGATTTAGAAGATCTATTAGGACCTGACAGGCATGTAACTGCAAGTGCAGTCATTAATTTTCATTTAGTCCTCTGAATATACCTTCTCTGTTCATTTAATGATGAGAAACGATCCACTTTTTCAAGGATTCTGGTTAATTTGGTTGATTTAATATTGATATATTGTCACCATGGGCCACCCCCATGCCTTTGTGGGCATAAAGTCTATTTCCAATAGTTCTCTACCAGATACAAACAAAAGACCGCTTGAAAACAGATACTGAATTAATTCAATTACGTAATTTCAAACAGACTGTCATTAGCTAAATGAAGACATTTGTGTTGTAATCTCTCCCTGCGTCTTTATGTTCTGCCATTTTTGAGCATTTGCAGCTTGTGGTAGTCCTCCAGTGAGACTTTATTTAATTCCCTGTGTTTGCATACCAAAACACAAATCCTCGACCATATTTTACTGATTTGCTTTGAAGGCCATACATTGTGGAAAAAAATAGCTAATGGGCACATCAACATAGACTAATGCAGTTATGCACATTCTACTGAGAATAATTACAGATTCTGTCATCTCTTGCCAAAGGCACTGTTCAATTCAACCAAGCTAGCCTCCATGTGGAGCCCTCCACATATGCAACAGTTATTTTATCACACAGTGAAGTAAAACAGAGATGCAGATTGCATCTGTGAGAATTTATGCAATGCAATAATTTTCAGATAATTTCATATGAAAATATACTCATCCACAGCACCCAACATGAGGATAGCATTGTGATCCAGATGGATTTGGCCTTGTTTTCTATCAATAATTATTTCTTAGAGTCATATTTTAGCTTATAAAATCTTCAAGCACTGCAGATTTCTGCAGACTTCTGCAGACCCCCATCATTTACAAAGTTCCACAGATACCTCGCCCCTAGCATATTTGTTTCTTAAATAATTAAAATATACTATTTTCTATAATACTGTAATGCTTTCACCCGTTTAATATATTTTACCATATTTTTAAAATTCTGCAAAATACTAGATATTTTTCCCCACGGAAAATTAAAATTAAAAATGCAAAGATTTCATGAGGATTTGAAGCCGTGGTCACACTAGACGTTCGCATGCAAAATTTCTTCAGACACTACAACGAACAATACATGATGTCACATTATGGGGCGCCTTTTTTAAGAACATAAATTCAACTAAAATAACAATAAATACAAAATGTAAGAACATACAATCTACTTTCCCACAAACACTACAAACCCGAAGCTTTGTGCTCTTTTAAAGGCAGGGTAAGTGATTTTTCAAAAACGCTTTAGAAAACTGATTCGGGACGAATAGCAAAACAAACTTGTAGCCAATCAGCAGTAAGGGGCGTGTCTACTCATGATGTGGAGGAGAGAGCGTTCAGTCCGAGCCGAGCGAGAGAATGAGAGATAGAGATGGCGGATAAAAAACAAAAGAGCTTGATCTGCGGAACAAACGAAGGCTTAAGGCAATAAGGCAAGAAGTAGGACCCGTGTAAATATCGGATCAGCTTTCCAGCACTGGAGAGAACTCAAGGAGCGGAAGGCCTGCGATCGGACGCCGAGGTTGCTTTGTTTCTTCTCGATAGGTGAGTAACACCGTGTGTCTGCGCCGCAACAGCTAAAGTCTGTCTAGTTAGTACAGCAGTTCTCAATTCCAGTCCTCGCGTAACCCCCGCTCTGCATGTTTTGCACGTCACTCTTTGTTAACACACCTGATTCAGAACATCATCTCGTTAGAAGTGAGCTCCGTCCATGAACTGTGTTCCGATTGACATGGTCCATACACAGTGTCCATTGCTCCCTACTCCATGAGCAGGGGAAATCCATTGAAGTTATTCACTTTATTAATTACGATTGCGCTGCCACCGCTGCCTGACAGAGTCTTCACAAAATACAAAACGATAGGAAGGCGTGAAGGGGACAAATATATCTCTGTAAATAAATACCGTCTCGCACACCTTTAATGCCCTTTGTATGGGCATATACGCTCCATTCAAATGGAATCAGGAGGAAATCCTGTAAGGCTCCACTTCGCAGGGCAATTAGCAGGCCAATATAAACAAACGCTGAAGCAATAAGAGAAAACATACAAAATGTGCAGAGAGGGGTACGCAGAGGACTGTCCGACATTGAGAACAGCCTGAGTTAGTGCACTGGGCACGCGACCAAACCCGCACCGTTGAAAATCATTGAAATTTGTGCAATATGTTAAATAGAACGCAGCAGCGTTCACTGTCGGGGGATTTGTGGGTGTCAGTGCCACGCCGCGCCGCAATCCAGTGTAGGCATAGATATGTTGACGCATCTATGGGTGTAGGACGATCAATGATTATAGTTGTATTTTGTCATGCGTGCCACTGCGGTCCGGTGTGACACGGTGTAACATGGTTTGCTTGTTTAAAGAAATACGTTGCTGGGTTGCGTAGTTGTGTTTGGGGCGGAGCTACAAAATAGGGGCGAACTCCCCCTATTGCGGTAGGGGCTTGGTGTTTGGGTGATTTCAACTGTCGACATTGGCTTACCGAGAAATCACTATCCCTGCCTGTAATTAATGTCAAGTCAACCTTTTTATATAGTGCTTTATACAATACAGATGGTGTCAAAGCAGATTTACAGTGTTAAACAGGAAAATAGTGTGTCGATAATGCAAGAGGACAATAGTAAACACTCAATTTTCAGTTAAAGTCAGTTCTTCATTGATTCAGTGATGTCATCATCCAACTCAGTTCAGTTCTCCTGGGCTCTGTTACCAAGTCAGCCCTATTGCCAGAAACTGTCAAATAAGCAAGCCAAAGATGACAGTGGCAAGGAACCAAAACTCTATTGGTGACAGAAATGAAGAAAAAAACCTTGGGAGGAACCAGGCTCAGTCGGGGGGGCCAGTTCTCTTTTCCTTTGTCTCTTTGTTTCTGGCCAGACGAAACCAGCATGGCGTGGTTTAATTCCAGACTGCAACATAAGTTAGACTGGGCAGAGGACTCATCTGGTTCTCTTGGTCTTGTGCCAATGATTGTCTAGTTGATGTCTTCGCCGGGGATCTGTCTCTGGGGCAATATTTTAAAATGTATACGTTGTTTCTTTTTTGTTTTTTAGCCAGGTAGTCAAGATATTTAATAAAATATTTTTAATACAATGAATTTGCATTTAACGGGATCACAACTTAACAGTATAAGCACTAATTATAACGCTTTCATTCCCACGGTTATTCAAAGCACTTCAGTCAGCGAGCGCGCGCACTAAACAAAACTCTGGCATTTCCGAGAAGATTAATCTGAAAGCCTCTGTGACCACTGTAGGCATAAGCTCAAGAAAATCATGTGTGATTGGTTATAATGCTCAAAGCTGCAAACCGCGAGTAAAAAGAAATATGATGCAACATGAGCAGAACTATTCTAATACTGAAATCAAACACTTTATTACTTTAATAGATCTTTATTCAGGTAACAGATTTATTTAATTGTAAGGCACTATTGGTCAATTGGTGGATCTTGTACTCCAACACCACACCCTTATTCCGACATGGAAAGGGAAGACATAAACCCTATGCGTGCAACTATTATATAAGCCATATATGGATTCTTATATTTAAAACTACTAGGAATTACTGGGCACACAGGTGGATACGGGATTTACAGCTTGAAAAGATTTCTGTGTCTCTTATTGAAAATGAACTACAGAGAATTGTGCTTTCCGTGTCCTGAACAGCATTTATGTCAAGCGCTGACATACTTACATAGCCACTTGCCGCTACTGGATTGCTTTTTATGTTGACAGTAGCCTATGAAAATCAGGAAAACATGATCTTGTCTGCTGTTTTTAGTGCAATTGTATCAATTAACAAAATCTTCAGTCTTTCTAACCCGATCTCATTAAATTGCGAATCAACATGTTTCAATTTCTATTTGGCATACTATTTATATGCAAAAATTGCCTCGGCTACAGTAACCCAGTTGCCCTGCTGCGGGGGCTCTGCACCTGGAACCAAAACAATGTATCGGCGACTACGCTAACGCTGTCTCCATTCAAGCGTCTAGTACTCACATTCTTACTATCCTCAACTAAAGTTGGCTGATGGTCTCGGCAGTTATGAAACCTCTCGTCCGCCTAACTATGTGAATCCCTCACCGCTTACAGAGAAAGCTACACTATACATGTGGCAAGCAGAGAAGGTGACAATAACAGGAGAAGAAGCCATGACTCACCGTGTTTTAATTCAGCTATTCTTCTATTAGTCATACATCTTTTCATTAAACATATTTGCATGTCAGAGTTCACTAAACTTTAACTTCAGAGTGCAGCAAAATGTGAAACTTCTTTATATTAGCTTACATTTCCGGTCTCCCGCATTTGCAAGTGTATGAATGGAAGTCAGTGGGAACACAAATTCCCATATTAAAAAGTTGTCCAGTAATGTTTTTAACAATTTTTTAAGTCTGTGCTTATGTTATAATAATAAAAATAATGCATTTTATTTTATATAGCGCCTTCTACTAAATCAAGGGTGCTTTACAATACAAAAATAGAACAAAGTAGGCAGGAACAATGAAAGGAATATACCGTATTGTCCCGAATATAAGACGATGTTTTTTTCTTGGAAATACATCTGAAAAAACGCGGTCATCTATATTGAGGGTCTAGACTTTGACATGTCAATTGTAGCGAATTTAGCTCATGGGGATATATGAATAATTAACCATAACTAGTTTATGATTAATTATGAATATTTTAGATCAGCTGTAGATATTTAGCTGACCTCTCAGGGTCAAACGTCTTGTCAATTCTAAGAACGTTAAATTCCCGGTTAAGGGAAATAACTTTCTTACTATACAACTCTACACAAAGCCTGTAGCATAAATCTGCATGATTAATGACTCCGGTTATGAGCAAACAATGAAACATTCAAGGGGGTGATAAAACGTAAGGTTGTATTAAATACCACTAAAGACACGCTAACCCAACACCTACCGCCCTCTACCCAAATAGCTACACTCCACCACAAAATAGCACTGGTCTAACATCCTAAAGACACACATAAACTGGTCTAGCATTCTACATACACACATAAACTGGTCTAAAATACACACACACACACACACATACAGTAGATCGGAAGGGTTCAAGTTTACACACTTAAAGAAAGGACATAAGGAATGACATTTGTAGGAACCATTTGCATATTCAACAGATCTACAGCCTGAAGGAAACATCAGTTTTTTTAGTTCAAACACACCTTTGTAAAAAGTTGTAACTGATACTTAATGCATCAATTTAATCGACTAAGTTTGATACTTGCGGTTCGGCGGTCCTGAAGAGATTATGATGCAAAATCTTAAGGAACAAGATCTTGCTGAATTAGTTGAATGAAAAGAACGCAGTTGAGTCAGATGAATTTTGGTGAATGGAAAGTCAGGCCGAAAGCCTGGCACATGCCGTATCATGCTTTTCCCCTTCTTTCGTTTTCAAGCGGTTTTTTCACCATCTGCATCTTAGCATCTGACTGAAACACCGACTGGGGTGGGTACGCTGGTAGCGGGCCTTTAAGGTCTGAGAAGATTCACGCCTCTCTAGATGGGCTTGTCCAATGAGAAAGGCAGGAATCCCAAGTGGGAGTTTTGAGATACTAGGGAGTTTTATGACTCTTTGTGTGGAAACATGGTACTTTAGTATCTGGAACTTGAATCGAAAATATTAAAGGTTCTCAGGGCACTAATATATTGCCTTCGTACCAACAAATAATATACATTCTTTTTTAGATCATCAGAAGGCGAATTCATATATACTAAACACGGTATATGTAAGGTTTTATGAATGAGTGGTTTATCGTAAGCATGAATAAAAATAGTCTATAATACAACCGATTAAATACAACACAGCAATAATATAAACAATGGCCTGAAGAAAATGTGTGTTAATTCATAGGAAAACCTTTCTTTGAATTAATTAGTAGAAAAGTCAATTTATACTGTGCGTTTGTCCTCCAAATGAAAGAGTGGGTTATCCTACTCACATTCCTGGGGGGGTCATAAACCAGTGATATCATGATTAGTTGTTATGGTGACCAGGGGGCCTGGTGTTTCGCAGAAATCCTGGCATCCAGTTTATGGAGTGAGGGGACTGTGACGATTTTGTTAATCTAATGAATAATTGATTAAATCAAATAAAAATTCGTGTGTCAGATTGGTCGAGACGCTACAAATAATACACCCATAACACTAGGTGGCGCCAAATACGCAATGTAATGCGTGTTGTAAAGATCGCAAGAAAAAACAAAAGCCACAAAATGAAAACCCTTACTGCATGCGTGTGACTGTCATGTGATATGTACGGTGGCCGAGAAGTGCAGAGCAAATCACAATTCTGAAAACAAAATACCAAATTACAACGCAAAATGCAAGTCTAAAAAACAAAATAACAATTCAGAAAGCACAAAAACAATTCAGAAAACAAATTAACAAGTCAGAAAACACGCCGACAAATCAGACAAACCAATAACAAGTCAGATACCACATACTCGACAATTAGACAATAACCGGAAAAGGTTAGGTATGTTTGAGACAGCGCCATTGGTTGGGATGACTCACCGCTGAACTGGGACGAGCATCTGTCAATCACTGTATACAGGGATTAAAACTAGTCAGAAGATACAGCAGAGTGTGGTAGAAAGTTGGATATGGTATTTAAAGTAGTCAGTTAAATTGGATTGTAGGATGCCTTACTATGGAATAGTAAAATACGGGGTGTCTATTAATTTCAGTAAGTGAAGTGACCATGAATCATCGCTCCAGTTGAGTGACAGACCAGGGATGATGCTCTTGCCTGGCTATTGATGGGATCGCATTCTCGGGACTCGATCCAGCCTTTTGCCGAACTTTTTTTCTCCCTTTTCAAATCTAGTAGTAGCAATGGATTCTATTTTAAACCTACAGTGAACATGCAGTATTTTTTTGCCAAAGTGCGAGTTACACTAAGTGCAATATACCTAGTTACCTATGTTAAAATAGCATGATTTCTACTATCAAGTATACTACTTTTTTGCAAATAGTGGCAATTATCTGCACCTTAGTTTTGTAGTACTTTATAAAACAGTATGCAATAATAACGTGTTGAGTGTAAATTATAATTTAAATTTAAATTGTTAAATGGATGCCACCTCATTGGTACAATAAAGCCCTCCCTACACCAACCCCTAAACCTACCCCATACTGTATTTCAACTTTTTGACTTAATTTCTTAATTTGTTATTGACCAACAGCCTAAATGCCTTTATGATGTGATACGAGGGATTGAAAGTAGAAAACAAAAAGTTATTTTTTGTTGGGTTGGGAAAAAGGTGGGAATCGAACCATGGGTCGATCGCGTCGAAAAACGCCACGACTAGCGGCTTATCCCACTCTGCCGCCAGCTGCGTGCTGATGATTTACATCCCACTTTAAACATTAAATATCTAACTAGCCTAAATAGACACTCCGTTTTTTGATTGACAGATGCTCGTCCAGTCAGCTGTTGGTAATCCACAAACAATGGCGCTGTCCAAACCCCGCAAGTTAACTTTCTTTAATACTACATCTTGACGGTTTGTAATGAATTGACAGTTGTAGTTTATCTGTGAAAACCTTCTTAGCCAACGTGTGGTCAGCTCGCGTTCTGTCCCACGGGACTTGCCTGCATTTGACCATGACCTTTATTTTCACTGTTTTCCGCAATTTGTCATTGTGTTTTCTGATTTTTTATAATGTTTTCTGAATTGTTGTTGTTTTTTCTGAATTGTTATTTTGTTTTTTAAGACTTGCATTTGCGTTTGTAATTTGATATTTTGTTTTCAGAATTTTGATTTGCTTTGCACATCTCGGCGGGGGGGCAGGGGGGGCCACCATACGTTAGCCTGATGGGACCAAACTCCCTTTGGGATTTTAAAACGTAAGACAGTACCCCAGCTTGCAAAACTACAGTAAGATTTTAACGTATACTGTTAATAAAGATTTGGTAGGCTATCCTATAGACTGGATAGCCTAAACCTGTCCTAATACAGATGTACTGTTTTTTAATGGTATTCAAAACGTGTATAATTTTGTAAATGTGATGTGGTAATTTTACAGTTTTTACAAATACTTTCAAACACACAATTAAAATAGGAAAAATATGCAATTTGAAAATAATTGAAGACAAAATGTTTTTTACTCATAAAAAACAAGATTTTTTTTTTTTAAAGCCTTTTTCCAAAAGGTACATCTGAAAAAGGGGGGGTTGTCTTATAATCATGCTCGTCTTATATTCGGGCCAATACGGTAATATGACAATACACTAAAAATAAAAAAAATGATAACAATAAAGTAGGCTAGAACTGAAAGAAAAGAAAAGAAAAGAAAATGGCAATGGCAATGGCAATGCACACAAAATCACAGATAAATCACAAATCAAGAACAGCACTCACTGAAGTGGTTAGTTTTCAGTTCTCTCTTGAAGTCAGAGATATTGGAGATTCTTAGGAAGATAATTCCATAATTTGGGGGTGGCAACACTGAATGCCCTGCCTCCAAATGTTGACAGTTTAAAGTGGTGTATAATAAGAGAACTCTAGTGGAGGAAAGCGAGCGAGCGAAGTGGGGAGTACACTCTTAAAAATAAAGGTGCTTCAAAAGGTTCTTCAAGCGATGCCATAGAAGAACCATTTTTGGTTCCACAAAGAACCATTCAGTCAAAAGTTATTTAAAGAACCATCTCTTTCTTGTGTTTTTGTAATCTGAAGAACCTTATTTTGTCACAAAGAACCTTTTGTGAAACAGAAAGGTTCTTCAGATGTTAAAGGTTCTTTATGGAACCATTTAGACAAAAAGGTTCTTCTATGGCATCGTGAAGCACGTTTATTTTTAAGAGTGTAGGGGATCTCCCATAGTGAAGCAGATCAGAGATATATTGTGGAGCAAGGCAATGGAGAGCTTTGAAAGTGATAAGGAGGATTTTATATTGAATACGATAAGAAACAGACAGCCAGTGTAGATTGTGGAGGATGAGGATGATATGAGAAGACTTTTTTGAGAAGGTGGGAACCCTTACAGCAGAATTTTTTATGTTCTGGACCTTATTCAGTAAAAAAAAAAAAAAGGAGAGAGAGAGCATTACTTGATTTACTGCAAGACTTGATGAGATGAATGCATGAACCAAGGTTTCAGCATCAGTGGAGCTAAGCATAGGATGCAGCATGGCAATGTTGTGGAGATGAAGAAAGGACAGTTTAGTGAGAGAAGAAATGTGTGAAGTGAAGGAGAGTGTGGAACTGAAGGTGACTTCTAGACTGCAGACAGTAAATGCCCAGGTATACTTAAATTTCCGCTTCCGTCTCACACACAGCCACGTCTGGACACTTCACGGACCGTCGCGGATCACAGCCGGACGAAGTATACTTTGGCTTTGGCTTAAGAGCAGTTTTGACCAGTACACCATTAATCTCCAGTGACAGATCACCATAGGTTCTGGTATTTATATTGACAAATAAAATTTATATTGACAAATATAAAATTTCACTATTAGACTTCTAGGTCTGAAAATGTCTCTAAAATGTATGTAAATTTGTTATTTTTATTAACAAACTGCCTTATATAGGTACAACACCCCCAACCCCAGTTTTACGCAATTAAAAAAAAAATCTGTGGGACCTGATTAATGGAGATTTTAACTGGTCAAATAAATGATAACTAACAGAGAACAGGACATTGCTGGAAAAAAAAAAGTGTACCACAAATAACAAATATTTCATTATATACAGCATATATATATTTTTTTTCCATTAGGCCCTGCACTTACTGCCCCAGTAGTCTGTAATCTTGCTGCTTGTCTCAACCAGAGTAAAAGAGACATTTTAGAGGCTTTTTGTTGCACAGTGATAAGTAAATAGCAGTGGTGGGTGACGAGCAGTGGTCAGCAGATGAACTAGAAGTCAAGCAAGTCACTACAGTAGAAATCACAGACATTAACATGTCATTCTCCCAGCCACACTATACATCACCCTATTCCCTATACATCTGAATTAAATCCAGCTCACATTTGTTCATGACAGGTCTCAACCCACTACCATTCAAAATGTAGATCTAGTCTAATAAAGAAATTCATCACTGTGGAAGTAAATGCAGCTCTCATTTCATAAACACAGCTGATTCACACAGATGTAGGTCAAACCATAATACTGACTGTATAATAAATTGTGCTCTTAAATGTCAACTCCCCTTTGTTTATAGTGCACTAGATTAACATTTTTCTTCAGCGCACCATCAAATTGCCCACAGAGGGACTCACATCCTCCTTTCCACAACTGAAAAGCGCTAGCATGTATGCTAGCAGCTGTCCTCTAACAGCAGGGGCTGGAATAGCACTAGGGCTAGAGTCATTAACTGAAGCACAGCGGTTAGCTAGGTCAGAGAGATGTGAAGGGCAAGGTCCTCATCTTAGCGAACCCCAGCATTGTGATGACTCCACACTTGCATGCAGTCAGTGGGTATAGGCACACTCTCAATGGCAGATGAAGCTAATACATTCACTGTAATATTTTAAAAGGCTTATAATCCCACACTTAATGCAACGCTTGATTTCACTGCCAAGCAGCCAAGGTTTATCCACACTGCAGATGTGGTTTCGCTAGCAGACTTAATAGCTTTAAGTGGCTTGGTTTTATTCCCATTCAATGTGCTGACTAAGCCACGGGCAGAATTCCTCAACTGTTCCCCCTGAAGCAAAGCTTCTAATGTAATTAAAGGGTAAAAGCTTTTGAAAACAAATTCTACTCTGTCATGATTAAGAGTTGGCAAACCTGTTTACATTGAAATATCATCTACGTTTAAAGGCAGTGGAGAGACAAAACACTCCCATTAACTCATCCTTAAGAAAATGGTCTATGTTTTCCATTTGAGGAGCACGGAAGAAAAGAATGCTGCTAAGGGAAACAGAACTGAGCGAGACCATGATACGAGAATCAATAGGCATCAACCAGCGAGGATCAGCCCGGCTGCAGCAGACCTCACTCATACAACCTCTCCTCTGAGACAACTTAAACTCGCAGATCAATTGAAATATGAGAAAATTAAAAGTTGGTGGTGGGGTGAGGGGTAGGGAACAAATAGGCTAAAATGGCTTACTTGGATGGCGATCAAATAATGTTACTGGGGATACTAGAGGAAGACGCAGAGGCTGGATTTTGGCAGTGGTGGCTGTTACAAAATCCTTTCTAAGTCTAATCACCTGAATAAATTAGATGGATATTGATTTGTTTATATTAGCATTTTGAGTCTCAAAGGGTCATTGATTTATTAGACAGAAAAAGGTTCTGAGTTCAGTTTCAATTAGCATATGGAAGTTGCTTGGTTAGGCAGTGTTTATAACTCTCCAAAACAATACTCTGAAGACTTTATCAGGACTTCAAACATATGCACCACTGGGCCTTTAATTCAAGTAAAATATGAAAAGATTGGCTTGGATTTTGAGAACACAACAAAAAGACAAGGAACAGAGCACACTATACTGTAATAACTTCTGAGAGTGAAACTATTTCAGCGTATATTGCACAACGGTTTTCAACATTGATAAGAAATGTTTGAGCACCAAATCACATTAGAATGCCATTTATAAGGATTTATTAGGAATGGTGCTGAAAGTTCGGCCCCTTTGCCACTCAGAGAGATTTGAACGAAAACAGGGTATTTTCTATTGTAAGAATATTTCACTACATTACAGATTTTGCTGTATTTTTGATCAAATAAATGTACCCTTGGTTATAGGGATGTAACGATTCACTCCACTCACGATGCGACACGATTCTGATTTCACGATACAATTTTCTTTACAAAATGAAATTTAAGACAAATTATAACTGAAAATATGTCATTTTATTATTGCTTGGACAAAATGCTAATTTCTAAAAACGAAAAAAAAAAGGCAAATAAAACTAAATTGAAATTTTAAAACAAAACCCAAATCAAATAAATAACACAAATAAAAAAAAAACTGTACGATAGACAACAACGACGTTGACATCTGAATTCGATAATTGGTGAGCATAAGAGTGTAACGATTCATCCACTGAAGGCGAGCGTAGTGAAGAACCCAAGTGCAGTTTTTCCAGGGCTCCATAAACAATATCTGAGACCTTGACAGAGGCATGAACAAGACTTGATGCTCATCGACAGCGTGTTCCAAAACACACACGACCTGACGAAGACCACAATGAGCAAGCAGGACTGGCTACGCACTATAGTGAAACAAGGAGGGGCACATGACCCGCACAACACACACTGGGAGAAAAAGCACTAAGACACAATGGCACTAAGCCTACCACTGTCAGAAACAAGGACAATGCAACCGAGAACATGAGCGGCGAAAAAAAGGAAAAGTGATACATAACAGGGGAAAACAATACACAATAAAAGACAGGAAAACATGAACTGAAAAACCCAAACACCACATTACAAAGAGACATTTATTTCAAACACGTTTTTAAAAAACTTCATGACCCCAAACTTTTGAATGGTAGTGTAGAAACTCCATATGCCAAATAAATAGTGTGCCACACATGCACCAAATCTGGTTATACTATAATGGATGAATATTCATGGTACACACAAAATGTAAAATGCTTTAGAAAATATTTATATATAAACAATTATAATTATTTTCAACTTTTTTGTTGTTGTTGTTCCTCAGTGAATTAAGTATAAGCAATTACAATTGATATTTCTCTTGACTTGTCTGCATTCTTGATTTTATTTTTTTACTGAGCTTGTTGCAAAGTATTCGGCAACTACCTTCTCTAAGACTCATGCGATGTTGCCTTAATTTGGATAGAAGAAAACTGCAGCATAATTAAGTTTTTGGGACAAACTTCTTGTCGAGACATAAGCACAACTTTGATGCACACACTAGGTTCTGAAATGTATGGAAAGTACAGTATATATTGTCCTGTTACCCAGCCCATATAAATGAACAGTGGGTGGAAACCAATCAGATGGTTCTCTCAATAAATTATAAGCACGAGGAAACATAAACTGGGTTGAGAAAGTGGATTTTCTCTATTCTTTCTCGAGGCTGAATGAAAACACATTCCTGAAAACCTTCAGGGATAATTCGAGCATGAGATATGCAATATCAATAGCCCTCATCTCTTAACTGAGAGCAATAAACCTCTTCCCATTATTGTTGTGTCAGCAAAAAAAATCCAGGGAGAGGCTCATTATGAAGTATTTATATGTATGACATTATTATTATTTCATTCATGGCATTAATATCCTTTGTGATTTCCCCAGCAGCTGGCTTTTTGCAGATAACCAACCAAAATGGCAACAATAATATCCCACAACTGGCTGAATCAAGATGTTTTTGCACATAAAATTGTTTCATAAATTAAATTAAAACTTGCCAGGGGTTTGTAGATGAAGAATCTCTCCTAGCACATTTTTCAAAACAAGTAAAAGGTGACAAACTGAATGACATATGAAACTCTGATTCAGGCTCACAGTAATGTCGTCTTGCACACAGAATAACACACACAAACAGATCTGGAGACACACACCTAATGCTCATCCTGTTAATGAACCAAATCAGAGAGAGGAGGAGGATACTAATTAAGCTGCAGAATTGTTCTCTAGAGATGCTCACATTAATTAAACTTGCATGACATCAAAATCTGCATCTGTCATATATCATTGAAAAGTACGAGTTAACACTTAAAGCTTTTACATAGGGGATATTAAATACAGTATGCATTCATTTAAAAGATTTACTTTTTCAACAGTATGCTGAAGTGACAAAAGGTCGACTCAAAGCGACAAAAAGCATTTAGACATTCATTAGCAATCGCACAATACAAAAGGTCACCGAAAGGTCAATTCATTAAGATTGAGCCATTTATGTACAATCTTGATTTGAGAGCTCTCAAAAAAGAATGTCATTAACATTATTCCACACTGTAATGGGTTCAAAATCCAATTAGAGACATCACTAATGCAAGCATCAGGATTCCAGTCAAAATGAATCATCTCTTCTTAAAGTGGACATAACACACACAGTTTCAAATTAATCTTGAGTACCTGTAGAGGAGTATTGGATCTCCGAAGAGTCTTTAGTTTTATCAGATTCATAAAAGGAAGATACAGCTGTACCGCTTCTCTCAGAAAAAAAGTGCGAGGCCCCCTCCCTGGCGGGGCCACTACAGGGCGTTTTGGCCCGTGGGGTTATGCCACACCCCAGGAGCTGAACGACCGTGGCCACGAGCATGACAAAGCTTTTGGGTGTATAGAAGCGAATCATCGCAAGCGGAAAGATGACATAAAATAAAACAGGAACAAAAACTTTATTGATTTAAAGTAACTATGGCTAAAAAAATCTGATCCAGACATATATATGCAGCACTGCCGACAACTTACGTAACCCGAATGAAGCACGTTGATGGGCTACTCTTGCTCTGGTTGATGTGTACGCGCGCTCTTCTAGGAGAAGTGCCCCATTAGGAAGATCACACCCGTTGTAGACTTATACAGGGGCCAACTGTGAAAAAAAAAATGTATAGAAACCCTGATGTAGTGTATTTGGCACAGAAATACTCTGTCATACGTCCAAAACGTTTTTTGAAAGTTTGGCCACGTTTAGCATGAGAATCCAACTTTTTTAACAGTGTAAATAAGTCAGAATACATGAAATAGCATTAGACCTCCCCTTTAACCAGGTATAAGCGCTGAGAACAAGTACAGTGAAGTACTATGAAAGCCCATTTCCACCACATAAGAAAAAAATAATGCTTTGATAAATCATAAATGAAATGAAAGGCGAACTTATGGATTGAGAACTAAATAATGTATGAACTCCCTCTGCCTCGATTAAAAATGTACAGTATTGCTCATAATATTAGTTAGTATCCTCAATAGATTGTAATGTCAAGTATTTTGTTTACCAAGTTTGATTTTATTTCTTATGTGGTAGAAAGGTTTTTCCATAAAATACAGACCTGGGGACCACTTAGCAATGTGCTGTTCTTCATCAGGAACCAAATGTAAATGCTTTGACAAGCATGAATTTTAAATCTGCATGCTTATTAGCACATTTATACAGTTACATGGACAAACCTTTTATGAGTTGAGTGACTCATCTCTTTCTTACAATAAACTGCTTTGCAGGTTAAGTGGACTATATGAGATGTGTTCCTTGAGAACTGAATTTTTGTTGCTGATAAAATAAAAAGCAGAAATTATTTAAGATTAAAACTACATTAAAAATAAATTCCAACATTTGTTATATGTAAATGAAATAATTTCGTTTCGGATAGATGGGCAAAATAAAGTGGCTTCAGTACCTAAGCAGGGTGTCAAAAATGCAAATTAGGCGATGTCAAATGAATGTACAGTGGCAGTGCAGCGCAATGTGTGCTTCTAGTGTAGACAGCTAATGGTAATAGCGTGAACTACGCGCTCACACCGCTTGTTTGTTGATGCTACATAGGCTGAAGTTGCACATTTACCTGTTTTTAAAGGGGTCATAGGATGCCCATTTTCCACAAGTTGATATGATTTTTTAGGGTCTTAATGAGAATTCTGTAACATAGTTTGGTTAAAATGTTTCAATGGTAGTGTAAAAAACAACTTTTTTACCCTGTCAAAAACAGCTCTTTTCAGAGCACGCTGTTTTGTAGCATTTTCCTTTAAATGTTAATGAGCTCTGCTGACTCCACCCCTCGCTTCCGAGTTGCTCTCAGAGAGAAACTTGCTAATTAGCACATTATTAGGAAAGACGATTTGCAAAGACTCATTAAAAACCTTACACACTTCTTCTGTAGGGTGAAGCTGGATCACGAATGATTTGCGCGAACATAGACGCATTTATGTAGATCGGGGGCACATTCCCTTCAAAAACAAACGTAATCCACTGCGTCTTCACCGGCTCAGATGTCGGGAGTAAATGACTGCTATGTTCATTATTACATCAAACAACAGAACACCTCAATCGCTTAGTCATTGAACACATCACATGTCTAAATCTGTTTCAGCGGTGAAACAATGGATGACTGATGACAGCTATGGGATCAGAATCCCGCCTAAAGTATTGCAGTCACGGATAAAAAAATAACAAGCGTGAAAACAAAAATTAAAAACGCAAGTAAAAAATATATTGCATAAGATTTAAAAATGAAAGCAAAGTTTTCAGAATAGCAAACAATGGTCACGGATTTAAAAATAAGCGTAAATCAAAAACGTAATAACGCATTTAAAATAATAAGCATGAATCAAAACTTTAAACACATTTAAAATCATATTGCACAAAATTGAAATATTAATGCAAAATTGTCTGACGTGCGCACTAAAATCTGTTCCCCTTCAGGAACTCGAGCTGCGTCGAGATTCGCTTTGGGAACGCCCCTGCGTGACCGCGTTCTGAAGCACGTGTAAAATCAGTCCAATGGAGCAGCGAGATGTCACGAGCGGGGTGACATGAGCGCCAGGAAGTATAAAAGCACATCCGGCAGAGCACAAGTTAGCTTCTGCTCTTCAGTAGCGCTCTGTGTATGTGTCAGTCTATTTACTGTTGTCTGTCAGTCCACAAGCATTCAAAAGAATATGTCAAAGTCTAAACTAATATCTATGGCGAGCAAACGGCATTACAGACGTTGTGTGCCTCCCTGCCCACGCTATCTGGCAGCGGGGGATACACACGATCTGTGTGTTGTTTGTTTAGGAGCGGAGCATGCACGGTCAGCTTTCGAGGGAGCTGATTGTCATCACTGCGAGTTACTCTCGCTGCGTATGCTCCGCTCTCGCCTGGCTGTGTTTGATGAAAGCGGCCAGGCTCGCGATCCCGCTGGCAGCGGTCCCGCTGTTGCCGAGGCACGGCGTAGACTGTTGTCGTGGGGAACGCAGGTGGATTTAGCGGAGGGATCTGAGACGGGCTCGTCCTTTTCTCAGTCCTCACCCGCTAGATCCACGGCTCTCTCTCAGGGTTCGGAAGCCCGCGGAGCGGAGCAGTTCCCCCCCCCCACCAGAGATGGAGAGCCAGACGCTTCATCTATCTTGTAATTATATATAATGTAATTATGGGGTGTGATTCATACAGTAGCCGAAATAAAATATTGTTTGGCAGCGAGAAAAAGGATGCTCGTCCTTAAAAGTAATTACACCGAGCATGTTCGGAATCCAGATCACAGCCTTCACGACGGGGCCTTCCGTTTTTCCCCGATCTCCATGCTGAGGTGTCAAGATCGTGGGAGAAACCGTACTCATCCCGTATTTACAGCCCCACAGTCTCGAATTATTCAAAAGAACATCGTGGGGCTGAATGATAAAGGATATGGGGCGATGCCAGTGGTGGAGCAGACGCTTGCGAGCTATCTCTCCCCATCCTCAGCATCGTCCCTGAAGGACCCGAAGCTTCCCACCAGGCCAGTAAAACAGACATCCAGCCTGGTTGGGAAAGCTTATACAGCGGCAGGTCAGGCTGGCGCATGTTTGCACACCATGGCGGTTACAAGCATACCAGGCTGACCTGCTCAGGGGTGGGGCTGCTGAGCGAGCAGCACCCCAAGTCATAAAGCTCCTCATATCGCCAGTCTCAAAAACAGAGCGTTGCAACCCGCACCCCTCCACAGAAAGATCGGGGGTCGGGGCGACGCTCTCAGTCGGGGTCTTCTAGACCGAAAACAGATCTGCGGACCGTTATTTTGTCTAAGAGGACCTCGGCTAAACGGTCCAACAGCGTCAGGTCCCTGAGGGCAGCCCCACCTGGGGAGGAAAGGATAATACCTCAGTATATGGTGTCCAATCCTCCTCAGTGCCCTCACAGAGGTTCATTGAAACCCCTGCCACCTCGGTGCTTCAGGGATCAGTGAGCTCCAACGAGCAAAATTCCCAGCTGCCACCCGGCAACGGTACGGCACGGGAGAGCTCGCCCCCTCAAGTTAAGAGGCTACAGCAGTCAGGTCGGTTGTTCCCTGCCGGTCATCCGCTTCAGGGCACCGAATTGGCTCCTCTAATAAAACCAGAGGCCAGCCTCGAACTTCTGCCAAAATATATCAAAATGGGTCCTGCAGGTTGTAGAGAAAGGCTACAGAATCCAGTTCGGTTCTCGTCCACCTCGCTTCATTAGTGGGCCCCAAGCAGGCTCTGGTAATAGAACAAGAAGTAGATACTCTCTTGAGGAAGGGGGCCATAGAACGTGTTCCTCCTCTCTCGAGAGCGTCCGGATTCTACAGCCGTTACTTCATCATTCCGAAGAAGGATGGGGGGTTGCGTCCGATCTTAGATCTCCGTCTTCTGAACCGCGCTATCAAACGGCTTCGGTTCAAAATGCTCACTATCAAGCAGATATCTCAAATCCAGTCCGAGGACTGGTTTGTTACGACAGATCTCAAAGATGCTTATTTCCATGTTTCCATCCTTCCTCAACACTGGAAGTTCCTGAGGTTTGCTTTCGGGGGCGAAGCATACCAATATAGAGCTCTTCCCTTCGGCCTGTCACTCTCACCCCGCACTTTCACGAAGTGTGTGGATGCGGCGCTGGCTCCTCTGCGACTCCAGGGCATCCGCATACTCAATTACATCGACGATTGGTTGATACTAGCTCGATCGGAGCAGTTGGCGGCTCAGCATCGAGATGTCGTCCTCGCCCATATGAGAGAGCTGGGGTTAAGACTAAATGCCAAGAAGAGTGTACTTTCTCCACTACAGAGAACCACTTATTTAGGTGTGGTGTGGGATTCTACCACGATGCAGGCATGTTTGTCTCCTGCTCGTATCGAGTCAATCCTCACAACAGTCAAGGAGTGAGAGAGAAGGCCAGTCACTGACTGTCAGACAGTTTCAAAGACTGTTGGGTCTGATAGCAGCTGCGTCCAACATGATACCTTTTGACCTGCTGTACATGAGACCCCTACAGTAGTGGCTCAAGACCAAGGGATTTTCCCCGAGGGGAATCCGCTTCGCATGATCAAGGTCACGCGGCGATGCTTACGTGCCTTGGACAGGTGGAAGAAACGTTGGTTCCTGGTTCAAGACCCGACGTTAGGGGCTCCTTGTCGTCATGTAACGCTAACGACAGATGCCTCTCTCACGGGCTGGGGGGGCGGTCATGAGTGGCCGCTCTGCCCAGGGTCTGTGGGAAGGCCATCATCTCATGTGGCACATCAACTGCCTGGAGATGTTGGCCGTGTTTCGAGCTCTTGAACACTTCCTTCCAGACCTAAGGGGACATCATGTGCTTGTCCGCACAGACAACACATCGGTGGTCTCCTACATAAATCGGCAGGGGGGTCTGCGATCGCGCCCCTTATACAAGCTGGTGCGCCAGATCCTTCTTTGGGCTCAGGGAAAGTTCCTCTCATTAAGAGCAGTCTACATCCCTGGGCATCCTAATCAGGGAGCAGACATCCTGTCGAAACAGGGGCCGAGGCCCGGGGAATGGAGGCTCGACTCTGAGGAATTGCCCGGCGTAAGTGGATCTATTTGCATCGCAGGAAACAACACACTGCCCGCTCTGGTTCTCCCTCACGCATCCAGCTCCACTTGGGCTGGATGCTATGGTTCAGACGTGGCCGAGGCATCGTCTGTACGCATTTCCCCCGATTGCTCTGCTCCCGGGAGTTCTGGAGAGAGTACGCCGGGACGGGGTCCGTTTTTTGCTAGTAGCCCCGTTCTGGGCAGCCCGAGTATGGTTCTCGGACCTGGTGTCCCTCCTCGACGGCTCTCCGCTGGAGATTCCGATCAGGAGGGACCTCCTCTCTCAGGCGGGGGGCACCATTCTTCACCCCCGCCCGCAGTTATGGAAGTTGTGGACATGGCCCCTGAAGGGGCACAGCTCCTAGCATCTGGTCTCTCAACTGAGGTTGTTGAGACTATACTCCAGTCCAGAGCTCCCGCCACTAGGAAACAGTACGCCTTAAAGTGGAAGCTTTTCACTTCATGGTGCGGACAGCGACTGCAAGACCCAGTCAACTGGCCAATTGGTACAGTTCTGGAGTTTTCTGCAGGAGCGATTCTCCGCAGGATTATCTCCCTCCACTCTGAAGGTATACGTGGCAGCCTTATCTGCTTACCACGCCCTTCTGGGTGGTCAATCATTGGGAAGACACCCACTTATCACTCGTTTCCTCAGTGGCACCCTTTGCCCCCTTTGAACCCATAGAGGAAGTTTCAGTCAAGTTGCTCACGCTCAAGACTATCTTTCTCCTCGCTATTTCCTCACTTAAAAGGATCGGAATCTTCAGGCACTTTCTGTTTCGTGCATGGAATTTGCTCCAGGCATGGTTAGGACATTACTTTACCCGAGGGTCGGGTATGTCCCTAAGTTGCCCACTTCTTCACCAGGGCCCATAGTACTTCAGGCATTCTGTCCTCCTCCGTTCCAGGAAGTAGGCCAAGAAAGGCTTAATCTGCTCTGTCCAGTTAGAGCACTGGACGCTTACACACACACAGAGCTGCCCTGTGGCGTAAGGCAGATCAGCTGTTTGTTTGCTTTGGTCCGCCAAAGAAAGGATCTCTGGCGACCAAGCAGACTATGAGTAGGTGGGTGGTCGAGGCCATCTCACTAGCCTACAAGTTTTCTGGCCTCCCGTCACCTATGGGGGTCAGAGCACACTCGACCAGGAGTATGGCGGCCTCCAAGGCTTTCAACTTTGGTGTAGCCTTGCAGGACATTTGTGCTGCAGCAGGCTGGTCCTCTCCGCACACTTTTGTCCGCTTCTATAACCTAGACCTGGCATCTACCCCAGGTTCCCAAGTTCTCTCTTTGTGATGTGCTCATCTGATACACACACATGCAGGTTCTTGGTAGTATGGCGCAGTGGGTATTTTCGTTCCCAAAGCGAATCTCGACGCAGCTCGCGTTCCTGAAGCGGGAGTCTCTAGGTTACGTATGTTACCATGGTTCCCCAAAGGGAACGAGACGCTGCGTCTCTTTGCCATACTCCCTGCATCCCTCCAGGCGCTACTTCATCGAAGCTAACTTGTACTCTGCCGGATGTGTGACGTCTCACTGCTCCATTGGACTGATTTTACACGTGCTTCAGAACGCGGTCATGCAGGGGCGTTCCAAAAGCGAAGCGAATCTCGACACAGCGTCTCGTTCCCTCTGGGAACCATTGTTACATACGTAACCTAGAGACGTTTTCTTGGTTATATTTCTGTTTTTTGTGCTCTCAGACATTTTCTGTACATATTTTTATTATTTTGTATGCTCATGCTCTTTTTCCCTTTGCTCTTGTTTCCACGTTCTGCGCTTCTTCTTCCAAATGTTGCGGTTAGAGTTTCATGTAAATCAGGGTGGGTTTGATCCACTAGTTCTAGATTGACAGCTCCTCCTCTTGCCAATCAGATGAAGAGGGGCGGTGACGTCACTCCAAAGCACCTCATTAGCTGCAGATGCTCAGTGTTCTGTTCACTTGTACATGTGAAAATTTACAACTGTCGGCTGGAAAACATCTTTCCATACAGGACACCATTATATGTGTCTGCCTGTCACTGCTGTATGTCTGCCTGGCGATCCGTTAACGTTAAATGAGCCGTCCTAGTGACCCGTCATGGTTATATTCACCTGTATTTATTCGCCTATGGCCTCATTGCGAAAGGGAGGAGCCACAATACCAGCCTCACAAAGTCGTTGATGTGCCTGGCTCGCCCATACCTGACTGATAATTAGTCTTATGGTTATTACTGTTAGGAGAGGATAATAAAAATAATATGTGCCAGTCACAATTGTTTATTTAGCCTGTATTGATGCGTATTTTAACGGTCTGTAGGCAGCGTTTTGCTTATTTTTTGACAGTATGTTTTTGTAAAGCTTTGCAACTTTTTCGTTCAGGTACAGTATGTCATGATAATGGTGGTATGGTCTGGTAAGTATTTTATATCACATTGTGTTACTTGGAGATTATAAAATGAAATACAGTAAGCAATATCACCTGAGGAAGAGGGTTTCCCGAATATCAGCTCCATGAAAATCTTATTGAACGTAGTATAAAACCAATCTACACAAGAAGTAGTAAAATTGAGTGAGTAAATATCTCTGTATATTTTCTGTGTCATTTTGCTTGATGAAGAGTCAAACCCAAAGCCACAGCAGAAACAGTGTACATCAAGCAACACACAGAAGCCTATATTGATGATTCACTTATTCCTCACTGATAATCTGTTTTGAATGAATGATTTAAATAATTGGGCGCCGCCTGCTGGCTGTTTTACTTTCATATTGTTGCTGTATTCTAACTTAGTATATTTAAAACGTTAATTGTATAGTGTTATGCAATTATATATGTAGCTTGTTGCATACATATGTAAAATAAACACAACATGCAAATAAATCTTTGTGTATATCAAATCCACCTGGCCTCTGTAACTGTCTCCTCTGTAACGCTATCGCTTTCATTGATCAGTAGTCAGATCTAGCCTAGTCAATGCAAAAACATTACACTAATTTATTCATAATTAATTTACTAATTTAACGTTAACGGATCGCCAGGCAGACATACAGCAGTGACAGGCAGACACATATAACGGTGTCCTGTATGGAAAGACGTTTCCCAGCTGACAGTTGTCCATTTTCACCTGTACAAGTGAACAGAACACTGAGCATCGGCAGTAATGAGGCGCGTTGGAGTGATGTCACTGCCCCTCTTCATCTGATTGGCTAGAGGAGGAGCTGTCAGTCTAGAATTAGTGGACCAATAATGACGATTAAGCCCACCCTGATTTACATGAAACTCTAACCACAACATTTGGAAGAAGAAGCGCAGAACATGGATAAAGAGCAAAGGGAAAAACAGCATAAGCATACAAAAAATAAAAATGTGAGCAGAAAATGTCTGAGAGCAGAAAAAAACAGAAATATAACCAAGGAAAACATGATTTTGTGTGCAAGTCAGACAATTTTGCATTAATATTTCAATTTTGTGCAATATGATTTTAAAACGTGTTTAAAGTTTTGATTCATGCTTACAATTTTTTTAAATGCATTATTCAATTTTTGATTTACACTTATTATTTTTTTATCCGTGACCATTGTTTGCCATTCTGAAAACTTTGCTTTAATTTTTAAACTTTGTGCAATATAATTTTACTTGAGTTTTAATTTTTGTTTTCATGCTTGTTATTTTTTTATCAGTGACTGCAATACTTTAGGCGGGATTCTGATCCCATAGACAGCTCACTGAGGGCGGGTCTAAGGTAAGACGCCTGTCCAGTCTGTGCTGAAACGCTACTGTCAATCAAACTATCGTGGGAGGGGCCTGTTTTTGTGACATCACACAGACAGGCATCCGAGATCGACTCGATTTGTGAAAGGGGTAAACATTTAAGCAGATTTAAAAAAAAAAAAACACTGGGTGGAGTTTTATCATTTCTCTTATCATTTTGGGTGGTTGTTAAGTACACTTTACACTTCAAACACAAACATTTCAGTTCAAACAACTTGTAAAGTCCTGTAGCATCAATGACCCATTTAAAGTAACAGTTCACCCTTCAAGACATTTTTTTTGTCATCATTACTCACCCTCATGTCATTCCAAACTTGTATGATTTTCTTCCCTCGGCGAAACAAGATAAAATATGTGAAGAATGTCTCAGCTGTTTTCAATTTAGCTGGATATTACTGACGTAATATTTTGATGCAAAATTGAGTGTGTGTTTTAAGAACATATAAAATACTACTTTAATTTAGGAAAAAAATGCCCATAGTGTCAATCACCATGAAATCCAAATCAACGATTCTTATTATTTATGGAATTTTGCAGTGTGTTTGCTAGAAATGATTTATCTTTGCACATCATTCATATAACTAACTAAATAAATAAATACATAAATAAAGTGTCTTTTAATCAAAACATGTATCTCATAAATCCATGGACATGATCATAAGATGAGTCAACATGAAGCATTTTAAGGTGATATAAACTTAATCAAGACATTCTAAGCAGCACTTCCTGTGAAGGATGCCCTTGCTACACAGCAGATGGTAAATACATGCGTGACTTAACAGAAAATCTCCTGAACCTTAATGAATTTTAGCCTCAGATGATCTTAGTAAAAATGTAATTCCACCACTGACCCAAAAGCAGTCAAATTATCTATATCTGTTCACTGTCCAGTCATTTCCTCCCCCTTCATCATCATCAACACACCATCAGTGTCAAGAAGTCTCTCGGGCACTCACAAAAAAGCATTTATTCTTTTGTACATTATGTCCAATCTGTGATTATTAAGATGTGATTTCAGATGGTTACAGCCTGTAGTCACAATTATTTGCGGTGGAGAATGCATCATCAGAACCATAATTATTGAGAAGAGGAGGCAAGGCAAGCCTCTCAAAAGCATTCAGAGAGCACATTTATATGGAGATAAAACATCACCCCTGACATTCCTGAAAAAAAGACTTTCACATTACTGCTATATTGAGTTCAACCTGTCACCTTGAACCCGTCACCTTGAGAGCGGCAACACAATCTCTTTCAGGCAGCACTTGCAATCTGATGCCAATATTGAAAGTCTGCCTTATGAAGAAGCAATTGCAATTCACTTTAAACCACATGTCCAAAACAAGTCACAATGAGGAAGAACTTTCTTGGGTTTTTTTCTTTTTCACAGTGCAACAAGTAGATTAGTTGATTTGGGTTCTTGGTATCCAAGTAACATCACAGCATGCAGCATTAATAAAAAATATAGATAATATGTGTAGGTGTGTATATAACTGTAAATGTGGCTCATCTGATCAGAATTTAGAGTTGGAACTATCCATTTATAATCTTAGTCTCTTGTTTTTGACTCATGATATATAATGTGAGATGCATTGTTTTCTTATGTTGTTTTCTTATTTTTTTATATCTCTTGGTTTTCAATCATCAAATTTGTAGATAGATAGATCTTTATACACATATGATATATACTTATATCTTATAATATCTTATCTTATCTTGTAATATTTATTTCATATGGTTTTATAAAATATTATAAGATCTCACGTAAGATTTTGGTCATATATACCAATACATTAACTGAAATAAACATGTAGTTATAGATAAAAAAGATACAGGTTTAAAATGAAAAATAGCAACAGCAAACAAACTTTGACTCTCACTACTTTTACAGAACTAGTCAGAATGTTTTGTACAACGTTTTTCAGTCTTTTAATGCACCACTGCTAAGGCACAATAGAACCCTGTTCTGGCCCGTGAAGATTTCCAGTCACAAAACCTCCATAACAAAGGCTCCTTTGACCTACTGCAAGAAAAAAAGCTAAATAATGAAACATCATATCAGTGTGGGGTTACCATTTAAGAGTCTGGTTCGTACCCTTTGTCTGGCCTTGGTCAAATTGCATTTTGCAGCGCACAATCTGGTTATTTGAAAATGGAGAAAAGAGTGAAAAGAAAAAAAAGCTCATGTCATCACCATTGCTCATCATCTTATTGTCAGAGTGTGGAGCCAATTCCTGTCTGTGACCTTTAGCAGTGCAGGTGACTCATGCTAGTCCTCCACGGAAATGCTCAGCTTGTTATTTTAAAGTAAACATCTCCGGTTACTATCGTAACCTCGGTTCCCTGAGAGCGGGAACGAGACATCACGGAGGCATTTCTCCGTTATGGGAACTCCTTCCCTTCCAACCTTTCCTGAAGTCCTATTGGCTCACGCCAGTCCAAATGACTGGCCAATTGTCGCGAAGTATGCAAATCGCATGCAAATACTGACGCTCTCGAGAGGCAGTATAAAATGCGGTGCATGCGACAATTACGTCAGAATCTGATACTGAACGCCGCTTAGCTGGTTGAGCAGCGAACACGGAGACCTCTGTGATGTCTTGTTCCCGCTCTCAAGGAACCGAGGTTACGATAGTCCCTCTCGAGCTTTCACGAGACATCACGGAGACATTTCTCCGTTATGGGAACAATATTCAATCCCGCAGTGAGAGAGGCTACGAGCAGCCTGTACAAGTCACACACTTAGCGAAAATAGAACACACAATTCCCACAACCAATAGCGACGCTGGTTAGGCGGGCTCGCAGCTGATAGGTGGAGATAAGCCAATGAGCGTCTAAAGCCCAGGAATACAAAATTTGCATATCTGGATAGTGAAAACGTATGCTGCGCTGAGAAACAGGGCAAAAGCAACAACATTACAGTATTGTGGGGGGGTATCGCAGTATAACACATAACATGATGATGGTACACCAATCGAATTTTGGCGCTTTTCCACTGCATGGCACGGTTCGGTACGGTTCACTTTTGGGAGGTTTTCAACTGGGTACAGTACCTGGTACCCTTTTTAGTACCACCTCGGTTGAGGTTCCAAAAAAAAAGTGAACCGTACCGTTACCAAAACTCTGCTGATCACTGATTGGCCGGAGAGAATCGTTACTACCTGCTTCACTGAACTTGCGACACAAACACAACAGAACCGCTAGATTTAAATCAGCACAGTCAGCGAAGGATCAAACGCAACTGTTTTGAACGAGCGCACCTTTTTTTAACAACCAAAAAATGGCTGTTTCATTGTCTGCTGAGGAAGTACAGACATTCCTCTCCTTGATAGCAGAGGAGCGTATCCAGCGAGAGCTTGATGGGGCGACGCGGAATTAAAAAGTTTTTCAGGAGTCGCAGCAGTAGAGGCGGCGCAACTATAACGATTTGTGAATAATCCCGCCCACTCTAAAGCATTACTGAACTGCAATGGAAACGCAAACCGAGCCGAGCCTGTACCGTGCCGTACGGGGAGCCCGTGCTGAGCCGAGTCGTACCACGCAGTGAAAAAGCGCCATTAGACACTGAATAGCAGCAGCAGCACTGAGTACAGGGCAGACAACAGCAACAATAGCATATAGGGCTGCGCAGAGTAATTACTGTGCGAGGCAGCAACACACATGAATAGAGGTAGAATAAACGTGAATCAGTCACTCACCGGCAGCACTCGGGAGGCTAAGGACTGAACATCCAGCTTGTAAAACCTGACGAAGGTATTCTGAGAAGACCAGCCGCCTGCAAAGCATATATCCTGAATAGACATACCTCTCGACCACGCCCAGGAGGAGGCGATAGCTCTTGTTGAGTGGGCCCTAATGTGCAAAGGACATTCCAACCTTGGCTCATATAACAGCCGTGATAGCGTCCACAATCCAGTGGGAAAGCCTCCTTTTTGACACGGCCCGGCCCTTCGCACAACCGCCGTAGCACACGAAAAGCTGGTCAGACTGCCGAAAGCTGGCCGAACGGTCTATGTAAGTCCTCAAAGCCCTGACGGGGCACACTGAAATCTGAGCATCCGCATCATGCGAGGCCGGTGACTCAGAAGACAGGGTAGACAGTGAAACAGTCTGCGCTCTGAAGGGGGTAGATAGTGATTTAGGCACGTAGCTCGGTCTCGGCCGGAGAGTGACGCTGCAGTCACCAGGTCCGAAGAGAATACAATCGCTGTCCACAGAAAACGCATGTAAATCCCCTATGCACTTAGCCGAAACGAGGGCAAGAAGTAGTGCAGTTTTGAGGGATAGCTCCTTCATATCAATGGATGCTAAAGGCTCGAATGGTGGTTGTGACAGAGCTCTTAACACCACCTCCAGGTCCCAGGGCGGAACTGAAGGCGGACGTGGGGAATGCAACCTCCTCACCCCCTTAAGAAAACTCACCACCAGCACGTGCCTACCGATCGATTGCCCGCCCAGCAGGAAACAAAACGAGGCAATAGCAGCCAGTGATGATGGTAGACATCCACCATCAAGCCTGTACTGTAGAAAACGCAGAACATCCGACACAAAGCAAGCAGCCGGGACGATATGAACATCACGGCACCACAAACACTCCCCATTTTAGAGCATACAAACGTCTCGTGGAGGGCGCCCGTGCCTCCAAGAGCGTATCAAGCACACAAGAATGCAGGGCGGTCAGCTCCTCTGATATCCCCGAAGCAGCCACACATGATGGCTCAATAACTCCGGGTTGGGGTGCCACACCGAGCCGCTCGTTTAAAACAGCAGATCCTTCCTGATGGGGATCGGCCAGGGTGGCGCCACCAGCAACTTTGTCAGGTCCGGGAACCAAGGCTGTCACCGAAGCCTCCTCCCCCCTGATCTTGCATATTACCAGCTGCATTATCTTGATCGGAGGAACGCATACAGCCTGGCTGCTGGCCAGTCCGATGTCAGAGCGTCCCCTTCCAGCGGGGAGTGAGACAGGGAGAAGAACAGCGGGCAGTGAGCATTCTCGCTCGTGGTGAACAGATCCACCTCCACTCTACCGTAGCGGATCCAAATCATCCTAACTGACTCGGGATGCAGCCTCCACTCTCCATGAGGAATCCCCTTCCTAAAAAGGCATTTCTGCCCCACGGTTCAGAAGACCGGGGATGTGCGCTGCTCTGATGGAGAGAAAGTGACGGTCCGTCCATAGCAGGAGATTTGGTGCCTGCTTGTACCGAGCCTTGGATCGTACGCCCCCTTGGTGATTTATGTACGAAACCATAAATCGAAACCAGACGTTGTCGGTGCGAATCAGTACATATCGCTATTCCAGCTGCGGCTGAAAATCCTTTAGAGCTGAGAACACTGCTTCCAGCTCCAAGCGGTTTATGTGCCACTAGCTCTGAGGTTCTGACCACAGCCCCGAAACCGGCATGCCCTCGCACACTGCTCCCCATCCGCGAGTTGACGCGTCCGTCGTGACCACAACCACGACGTCGATGCAGACCGCAATGCGCAAACGGTCCGAAGTCCACGCCGTCCAAGGGGCTTGAGATTTCAGCCATAACTGCAGCGGGTGCATGTGTAGTAAACCCAGATGACATAGTGATGCTGCTGCCATGAGTCCCAGCAGCCTCTGACATTCCTTCAAGTGAACAGAGCTGCCCAGTCTGAAATGGTGCAGGAAAGACAAAATGGCCGCCGAGCGCTCCCGATCCCCCGAAGAGGCGATGCGAGTGCGCATCTCCACCGAGTCGAAGCACACTCTCAGATATGTTATAGACTGACTCGGGCCAAGAATGCTCTAGCTCACGAAATTCACACATATCCCTAAGAACTTCAAGTGACGAAACAGTTTTGCCTTAGGGCTGCTATATGTGTCTGTGACTGAGCTAAGATCAGCCATTCATCCCATAATTTTAACGCGCATGGCCGCTTGCCTCTGAGAGCTGCGTCCATGCCCCTTCGAGAACGTCACGGGCCAAAGCCAGCCCCAACGGAGAACATAGTACCGATATGCGTTGCCCTCGAAAGCAATCTCATACAGCATTTGTGTTCGGTGCTATCTGCATGTGAAAGTCCCTTTAAATTCACGGACGCAACCAGTACCCGGGACGAATTCGCGTCAGGATCTGTTTTATCATCTATCTAGATCTAGAATCGGGCGGAGTCCTCCATCTCTTTTGGGCACCACAAAATGGGTGTTGTCCAACCCGCTCTCCAGCTCGCTTGGAGGGACTCGTCATCACTTCCTTTTTCCGATGCAGTTGTATACCTTTTGTCTCAGAACCAGGGCGTTTCGGGGCAATGTTGGAGACTGCACCACGCCATTGAAACGGGGTTGTCTGCGTCTGAATTGAAGGGTATACCAACGCTCTATCACACCGAGTAGCCAGCACGAGATTCCGGGAATAGTTTTCCATGCGCTCAGGAACTGACATAGCGGCTTTAGCGGCTTGGTCGTTGGGTGCACCGGCGAGTGCTGCGCGGCTATAACATGTGTAAGCAGCGGCTCTGCACCGCTCTGAGGCGGGGCGAGCAGCGCTACATTGACTGAGTGAAGAGGAAAGAGCTATTTTGCGCACATGTATGCATTTTTTTAATGATCACACACATCAAACACAAATTTGAACAATTTTGAGACAGCTTGGGGGCTGGGCCAATCGCGTAGGCTACTCTTCCCTCCTCTCCGGACTGTCAGGACGATGGCTTGGCAGCTGACGGCGACCGGGAGTCACGGCGCGGGCTCATCCGCTTGCCGTAGCACCTCTTCCCGGGTACCTTTACACTTTTCTCCGCACATCTGGCTCCTGGCAGCAGCATTCGTGGGCCCGGTGTCTCTGCACTGCAATGAGCCGTGCGCCAAAGAAGACCTCAATCTAGCGTTCTGCTGCTGCTTTTTAACCGATGTGGGCAGCGGCATCTGCGCCTGTCACTACAGACTGTGAATGGCTATACGACCTAGTTGAACACCACTTCGTAGGGATGTGAACAACTGACGTAATAGTCCAGTGAAATCTGGAAGGCTGATAAGATGCGCCTGGGCATCAGGTGACCCCCTCGGCTTCGCGCGCTTTTCCGCACAGTTGCATCAGGTGACTCCTCGCCTTTGTGCGCTTTTCCAAGCAGGGGCCTCAGGTGACTCCTCGCCATTGCGCGCTTTTACAAGCAGGGGCATCAGGTGACTCCTTGCCGCTTACTGCTGGTGAGTGGGTAAGCGACTGAAGCGCTTGTCGCCGCACTGAAGCGGGGGCTGCATATCGCCCTGAATGAGTGAGAGCGGAGTCCTCTACACACGGCAACTGCTGATGTGGGGCTGGTATCATGTGAATGAGAGAGTAGTGTCTTCCAAACACGGCAGCCGCTGATGAGGGGCTGGTATCGTGTGAATGAGTGAGGAGCCTGTGATTGTGCTTTGCACACGGAAGAACACCGCTCTGAGGCGGGGAGCTGCACACTTACTAGACAGTGGGTCGTGCGGCATCTGCGGCGACATGAGAACCCTTAGCTCCAGTATCTGCACTCGGCTCTCTGCTCCGCCATGGAAGGGGGACATGAGAAGCCGGGCTGATGACCTGCAGGTTCGATGGGTGAGAGGAATGCGGACATTTTGTCGGCATGAGCTCATCACCAGAGTCCTTAAGGTCCAGTACTGATAGAGGGCAGACGGACTCATCTGGCATCTGAAGAAAAATGTCATACTTACCTGAACGCTGCAGAGGAGCAGCAATCCAAGCACCGCCCTCTGATGAGCGAACCTTAACTGTAAGCTGTAATAGTTTATAAGCCATATTCTTAGGTATTCAGCAAAGTGAAGAAGATTCTGACGTAATTGTCGCGTGGACCGCATTTTATACTGCCTCTCGAGCGCGTCAGTATTTGCATGCGATTTGCATACTTTGCGACATTTGGCCAGTCATTTGGACTGGCGTGAGCCAATAGGACTTCAGGAAAGGTTGGAAGGGAAGGAGTTCCCATAACGGAGAAATGTCTCTGTGATGTCTCGTGAAAGCTCGAGAGGGAACACAGCATAATCAAATTGATTGTGTGTTTTTTTTGCACTAGGTGCTGTAGGGTACATTAAGTATTAATGTTGAACAGACTTGCTTTCATTCCCCTGACAATAATGTGCAACATTGGCTTAATGTGCTAGTGTATGCTAGCATTTGAAAATCACTCATATGTCAGACATGGACGCCAAGAAGTAATATTGTCCTAGAAAAACTCCCATCGAAATACTAAAAATAACGACGTCACTCAGTTTGAGCTAGCAAGTTTGGGTGTGAAGGGAGCACAGGCAGATTGGGCTGCGAATAACTTGTGGTGTCTATTGTTATGGCAGTATGTTTACAGTGATAGCTAACCTGAGGGCTGGAGGAGTGGGCAGCTGCTGAGACCTGTCCACGAACAGCATGTCAAACCACCATCTGATACCTCCCCATCTCTGCTTGCTTCCCCACTGGGTAATTGAAATGCTCAACCACCTTATTGGATTCTCCTCTGCCAAACATCTCACTCACTTTTCTGTAAGTAAGCCAGTGCAAAGGCTTGTTTTCCTGATTTGTTTCCTATGCTGCTCCTTTCCCCTTCACCTTGTTTTGGTTGCAGAGCCTTCAGCTTGGACATGATGAGCTCTGTGTGTAGTTCAGCAGCACAGGTATCCCAACAAACTTTCTCATTCCCTCTCCATGCCATTTTAGCATTGTGCTGTCTCAAGGCCTTGTATTGTCTGACAGTGTCTTGATTTATAGGACTGTCTGTTCCTGGGGTTTCATTATTGTCTTTCAATTGTTATTACCAAGCAGGATTATTTCAGTAAAGCGCTCACTCTGATCTTTAGGTTCGACTGTCTTTACATATCTCTGCTTCACTTCTCTTACTTCAGCTGCATCAGAGGTTTAGAAGCATAAGTTAAACAGTAGCATAAAGACAGTTAAACTCATTTCTCTTTTGAGGTACAGTAACTATATATAGTAGTGATTCTCAACCAGGGAACCGAAAAACCCAAGCCTCAGCAAACTTCCAAGGGGATTCAAGAATATTTAAATTATTTAATATAGGACAAAACAAGCATTAAAAATCAAGATATTTCTTATTTTAATTCACCCCCTCAACAACTGTTTCCACTGTCTTGTAGGACCTGAATACATGAGGATGCAAATTAATACAATTTAAAACTTCACGAGCATTTTTTAAACAAATATACATTTTATGGTTAAGCTCTAAAATATTTTATTGGATAGAAATTGTGAGTAGAAACATATTCTTAAAAATCATTATCCTTAATCTTTATCCAGTAAATCAGATATGTCATGTAAATGCATTGGTTAAGAACATTCAGCTCCTAAAACTTCTGAAATCTTGTAATTTAATTTACAAAAACTAGGAGTGTCTGACCTGCCATATTGTTTTGAACAAAGAAGGGAATTGAACTAAAAAAGGTTAAGAACCACTATAACACAGTACATGGATAAAACAAATATGTGTAACTTACTTCAAAACTTAAAACTGTAGGCATCATGGAGTTAGTCCTTACTTTTCACTCATCTGAGAAGGTTCTGAACTAGATGTTGTAACATGTATGCAGGAGTTTGCTTCATTCAGACACAAGAGCTTCAGTGAGGTCAGCCGAGGACATTGAGAATGAAGCTCCTGAAGGTCTTCAGAGGAGTTCAGGTCTGAGTTTGTGTAGACCAGTCAAGTACTTCCACACCACACTCAGTAAATTATCTATATGGACTTTTATATGGAATAAAAAATAAAAGTATTCATTAGACTGACAGACTGTTGTATTTTCATTTCAAGCAGAACACTTTTTTCTCTTTATTTTGCATAAAGATTGCAATAAAAAAAGAATAAATAGTGTTACGAATTATACAAGGCATATTTGATGGACACTATAAACAGTATAGTGTTGAAAATGGGTTTTACATTTAGTTTGACACACTACCATTTTAAGTCCCGCCCACATCCAGGTCGGTTCAAATGCAGATACAGAAACAGATAATTTTGTCATTGCAACAGGCGCAGATTCACACCTAATTGCCATGCTTGAGCAAAAAGAAAATAAAATAAAAAACCTGTCCTACTAAAAAAATTATGTTTGAGGAGATTGTATGCTAGATGCACCTGACAGTTATGGGTGGAGCTTAACCTGTTAATTCCCACATACTTTTGGCCATGTAGTGTACATGAATCTATACATGAATCCATATACACCTTAAAAAATAAAAGCTGAAGAACTGTGTCATTATGGCCTAACTAAAGAGTTTAAAATTGTATTCAAGTGAAACAGACACAGGACACCATCCATAAACTCTGGAGGGTTGTGTATTCGCTGAGCAGAGAAACGCTTGCGCTGAGGTGTTTTCTCACATTCACATAGAGTGAGAGGTAAAGGGATTTTACACTACAAGGAAGAGAAGGGTGAATTCTCAACACCCCGCCCCCCCCAACATGAACCCAGACTGGCGGCATCCCACAATGCCCTCATTGCACTGGGATTCATTTTATCACTGTGGAAGATTATCATCTTTTCATTTTCTCTATGAATGCAATTCTCGAATACTGGCAACTTGTGATTGCCACAACACAAAGTGAAAGGTCAACACTGAACTGGTTAAGAGAGATAGATGAAAATATTTCAGTGGAGGAATATGTCCATGTAATGTAAATTTCACATTTACCAGCATGTGTTTCTTTGTATAACAGAGCTGGGTGGAAATGTTGAGTGCAACCTGAGATATCCAGTTAGGGCAACCAACTCAATAAATCACTACTATTGATCTCAAAAGAAGCCGCTTGGTCTGTGGTTATCACAAGGAGGGCAGCTCATTGATTTGTGTTGACTCTCAAATAAAATGCGTACTACAAATATCTGACGAATTGGCCATCATTTACAATTATGCTATAAGAAATTAGGCCATGCTAAAATGCAAGATAAAATACTTTCCAGACACATGCATCATAATCATAGTACTGCTGAATTTTCACAACTTTCCTTCAGTCAATAAACCCACAGCCAAGATTTTCTTATAGAATCTTAAAGGAATGTTCTGGTTTTGATAGGCTAAGCTCTATCAGCAACATTTGTGGTCTAATGTTGAGTACCACATACTCAGTCCCTTCATTAAAAAAGAAAAAGAAAGTGTTAACAGTAATGCACTAACTGTTTGTTTCCATTTAAGTTGTGAATTTAACAGAATATCACAAAATGATTTGTGTTGTAGAGGAATTGGTGCAAAATACAAATGGAATGTCACATGGTTCTAGGAGGCAATAGTAGCCCATTATCTATACCACAGTTGTTGTTGTTGTTGTTTGGCATGTAAAACTATACTATTATAGAATGTACTAATATTTTGAAATAGCCTTTATTGTTATATTTTTAGTTTTAGTTTCAATTTTATTTTTTAAGTAATTGCATTGTATATATGTATGCATGCATGTATATAGCACATACAATTACTTTTTTAAATTAAATACAATTTTGATATTTTAAATATACAGTTCTTTCATCATTATTATCTTGGAAATTATATTCACAATTTGGTATTTCCAAGCAGCATTTTTAATAAGACATCCCAACATTCACAATAATTCCTCTAGTAAACAGTGGTTTGTAGATAATTACAAAATTCATTTCTGGTATCATGTGAAAATGTTACTGGCCAATGTTGTCATGACAACAGAGTAGAAAGATTGCATATAACTTTACACAGACAGGGTCAGTAAGCAAATCCATCACACTACTCTCATGTTAATTAATCTGCTGTATAAGTGTTATGTTGAAATAGTATGTGCTTTAATGTTAACTTCCATTGTAAGTGCCTTATATGTAACTACAATTCTTTTTAAAACCAACAGATAAGTCTAAATTATTTTCTGTTGCAATCAACATTACTGTACAGTACATCATAAATTCAGTTGCTAGAGCTCAACATGTAGTGAACCTTAAGGTCAAACAGACAGGCTCCGTAATTGTTAAATTATGTCTCATAAAGCTTATGTAAGCCCATAAAATGGAGGGATTTGAGACAGGGGTGACATAGAGGAGCTGCATAATGAGATTAGCATCCTCTTTGTGTTTGATGCAGCTCAATCAAGCAGATCCCCAAGGTTTATGACTCTATTACGGCCTGTGACATCGACAGAGGAAGGCCAGGATCCTGTCCCTGTGTCTCTGGCATCAGACGCTCAACCTGTGATGAGCTAGCCAGTTTGGAGGACAACAGAAGAGGACTGAAAGAGAGAATCACAGCATACAACCTCCTGTTTAATGCTTTTATGTAAGAGTGAGCAAAGAGCCTGACAGATGAATGATCCTAGAGAGGACACTGCTGTGGGTGAATGCTTGTTGGATCAGCTTTTGCGATTTTAGTTTAAGGGGGGGAAGAAAGAACTGTGAATTATGGCCCGATCACACCAAGAACAATAACTATAAACAAGTTTTAAACACAGAATCATTCTGGTGCAAATTCTTAAGGTAAAATTTTGGCTAAGTTTTGCAGGCAAAAAAAGCCGATTGTCTGTTTTCAATAGTGTAGCGATGCATAAAGCACAGCTCACACAAAAGTTACTTTCAAAGCGTGTAAATCTTAAATTTTAAAACTTAAATCTGCAAAATTCCTGGTTGCGTGCATTCAGACTGAAATTTGACGGGATTTCACCCACAGAAAATCCCAGAACAATAGTATACGAGTCATTTTTGTCATGCTGATCAATGAAGAAAAGACTTTCAACAATTAATATTACATTATTGAAATCAAATGTTTATCTGTTCAAATTATTTAATAAGCATAAACATGAACAATTAACAATTTGTATTTTCATTAAATAATGTTAAACATTATTAAATGCTGTAACAAATGTTTTGCTCATTGCTATTTAATGTTAGTTGAAGAAGTGCATTTAAACTATTAAGTAATATTTTACATATTATTTCCTATCAAAACCCAGTACAGACCAAAGTTATTTTGTATTTTGTCCACCCTCTTAAACAATTTTATGATAATTACATGTAAGAAAAAATACCAGTAATCCAGTGTCAATAACAATGCACTGTTATATGAATAATGTATTACTTTAAAAATATATTTTATGCATTTGTACCATATATAATTTATTATCAGAAACAAGTTTTTAAATGGACAATGGGTCTTGCATTTTCTAAGAATGTACATAATGGCCATATATTAAAATCATAAGTATTGTTGTTGTTTACTTGTTCCTAACAGGGTGGATTTTTTAGACTTTTAGTTATTCATAGATTTTGTTTCATAAATGGTTAAGTTTATTTGGCTGAGCTTGATCAAAATCATTTTTCAAATGTTTTAAATCTCTCTGTCATGCACACAAAAAGTTATTTTAAAAACTTTTTACATTTTATGATGTCCAAAAGGTACCAAATTTCAGGAATAGCCCATCAATCTTTTTTTTAACTTTACTTATAAACAATTTCAAATGGTAATGTCAGTAATGAAGCACTAATCTAGAAATGTCCCCAGTTTTCTTTTCAGGAACCTTGGTGTCTTAATGCTTGTACAGGCCATGCATAAAACACAAAGTGTTCTGAAGTTTTCCACCCAGGAAGCAACACATTTGGCATGACATTTCAGCAAGCAGCAAACAAGAACAAAGCCATTTATTATTTTTTCAATATTGCACATGTTAATGTTATGTTAAGTATATGGGTAAAAGAACACCTAAACAAATGTTCCTCCTTATGAATAATGACACAGAGCTTGTAAAGGTGTACTGTAATGTAGTGGGAATAGCTAAGTGACTTTGTCCCCATGGTTCCAAACACACAGAGCTGTTTCCTGGGTAGTTCATTCACAGCTACTGCAAAGATGATGAGCTCACAGTATGGGCTAAACAGCACTCTCTTTTCAGCTGCCATCCTTTGAATTACATCATAAATCACTCATAAGTGGGGAACAAAAACGTTCCCGTGTTTCAAGCATAAAGCAGCGGTGTAAGGTTGATCGGAGTTACGCAGCTCAAATGGGAGTTTTTCACCTTGCAGAAAAGTCATTTTATTGGCAAAATAAGAGTTTCCGAGCACAGTCTATTTACCGGACGCAGAGAAACAGATGAGCAGTACTGCATAAGAAGCTTAAGTGTAAAAAAACTGACAAGTCAGTGGTCTGTTGAGGAAAGCTCATCATAAACTTGGTCAGTTCTCCCACCCTCTCAAGACCCAGCGTGCCAAAGAACTGCTAGAGAGTTTAAGAGGCTTACCTCCTCATCAAACACACACACACACACACACAAATCTAGATGCATGAGTGCATACAATTCAGTCCAGCATACAAATGTGTGGTTTACATCCCCCTGTTTGTCAGTTTGAATTTTAAGGACAAAATTATTAGAACCACTAAAGCACAACCCATAACAGAAGTGGCAATTATGAGAAAAACTAATTAGCAGATGTGTGCAGGTAAACAGGATTGAGAATCTATAAGACTCACTCACCTTCTAGCAAATGCAGAGTTCAGATACAATTACGGATGGATGAGTCTGCTGTTAAACTGTGGGCTTGAAGGATTAATGATGATTAAAGGGTTAACACATTCGCCCCCCATTTTTAACCCAACTCTTAGTCCCAACAAAGAGCTCACATATAAATCACTGAACTGCTCTAAGTTAATCAATAAGCGCTAACTGTAAACGGCATTACCATTTTACATTATTCAATGCAGTGTGTGTGTGTTTGTGTGTGTGGTTTTGACTTATTCATTTGACTTATCCATTTTCACCACAGGCAGCTTGTTCAGTGTATATGGGTGTTTCTTCAACTTTTCTGCCCCAGAGGATGGTTTTTATTCCAATTAACATTATTATGTGGGGATCATATTAAAACTGTGCTACTTTTCAAGTTCCAGACAAAGACATTCAATCTTAAAATATGCTAATTATGAATTATTACTGGTTTAAAACTATGAACATCTAAACAAATTGTGAAATAAACAAACTATTTCAATATTTATTGTGTGAAAATTATTTTTCCAGATATAACACCGAACAGGTGTTTTTGTCTTTTTGGAAACTTAGTGTACTTTGTTACCATGGAGACAACAGTGTCAGTGAAAAGCGCACTTGTGATGTGTGAAGATAAAGAATATTTTTAAACAGATTTATATTTATTTTTATTTCCAATTAAGCTGTCCAATTAAGTCAAATTATGCACAAAAAAAAAAGAAAGAAAGAATAAGGAAAGAAAAAAAGTGTAAAGCGATTTAACTGTGTTTTTAAGATTCATTAGATATGTACATATATTAAATTTCCATATATGAAATATTTTGTCATATGAAGTGCAAACATGAAACCTATTAGAAAATGGAACGAATTTAATGTGAGAAAATATATCTAGCCCATACAAATATGTATGTTTATATATGAATAATACATTTTTGGACATATTTGTCATGTACATGTATATCCATCCTAAAACCTGTCAATGCATGTTGAAGTAAATATAAAAGATACATATGAGTTTTAAAAAATTCTTATGAAAACATATATAGACATACATATTTTTTGTTTATATGTTGTTTTAATAAAGTTGCTTATATAAATAAAATATGTATTGTTGACATATGGTTGGTTGCTACATATAATAACTTTTAATTAAAAAACTAATTTTACTATAAATGTTTTTACATTATATAAATATAATGAACTTATATCTTCATCATTCCAAAGAACATACATATGTTAAAATTACATATTGCCTTATAGGTAACATATACTGTATGTGACCCAGGACCACAAAACCAGTCATAAGGGTCAATTTTTTGAAATTGAGATTTATACATCATCTGAAAGCTGGATAAATAAGCATTCCATTGATGTATGGTTTGATAGGATAGGACAATTTTTGGCTCAGATACAACTATTTGAAAATCTGGAATCTGAGGGTGCAAAAAAATCTAAATATTGAGAAACTCATCTTTAAAGTTGTCAAAAAATGAAGTTGTTAGCAATGCATATTACTAATCAAAAATTAAGTTTTGATATATTTACGGTTGGAAATTTACAAAATATCTTCATGGATCATGATCTTTACTTAATATCCTAATGACTTTTTGGCATAAAAGAAAAATCGATCATCTTGACTCATACAGTGTTTTTTTGGCTATTGCTACAAATATACCCAAGCGACTTAAGACTGGTTTTGTGGTCCAGGGACACATATGGCAATATCACTCTTTATATGGGGACAGAGAAGTAAGCCATTTCATTTCAAAAATGTTAAAAATGCCATGGCTTACCATTACTTCCAAAATGAAATGATATAATACACAATCCATTACATGGGGATGCGGAGAAAATGTTCATTTTTTGCACATTTTTCTCTTCCTGTACACATAAACTTCATTTACAGCGGTCAAATTAAATGAAAGCATGAAATTAAACAAATTAAATGAAGTGAAAGTGTGAAAAAATTGTGTTTTATTAAAAGTTTACAAAGCCAAAAGTGCCTGGAGTTGAAGAAACATATTCTCACTAATGGAAATATCTTTGCATTTATATATTTAGTTAATCTCTCAGTATATGTGAAATTCTCTCTATCCGTTTCTGTGTTTGTGAATGATGACTCCAGTTAGGTACTGTAGGGAAATCCCTAAATGACTTAACTTGAGACGTCAAATTGCCACTGGAATTAATCTAATGATGAGTGGTGGGGAATTATCTGCAGAGAGAGGAGAAATGCAGTGCTGAGAACTATATTATGCAAAGAACATGGAGTTATTTGAGGTAGAGAGAGATATGCTAATCTGTCTTGAAATGCCATGTGGATATCTCAGTGTCTTAACTACAAGGACATGTTTAACACTCTCAAACTTTCTACTCTGTTTTCCTCTGTTGCTATAGAGACAAACACTTAGAAATGGCTTTATAGAAGAAAACCCCTGTGAACTTGGGAGACAATGAAACCAGAGACGGTGTATGTTCTCTAAACGATATACAAGCGATTGTACTCTGAAAGTGTGGTCATTGACCTTTTGATGAAAGCCCACTTCTCCATAAGCCAGAGCACAAAATGGCATGCTTGAAAAACAGCGCTACTCAGGCACTTCAGCCAGAAGCTATGAACTTACGGACACTACATACCAAATATATCTTAATTAAAGGTGACGAAATAAGGACTTCTCACAGTAATTCATCCACTTAAAGGACAAGCAAAATAACCTTTGTGTTACTGGCTCACACGTTCACTATGCACAGTGACATAAATTATGCGGCCAGTCATCATTAGCTACACGCGATTTTGAAATACCTCTTGAGTTTGCGTAGCCGGTTAACGTAGAACAGCCATTGCTGGAGGAGCTCAGCAAACAAATTATGCAAAGTTGAAATGCCACAGGAAACCTTAGGAAGGGGGGGGGGGACAAACAACCAAAATAACATAGACATTTCTATGCACTTCTTTGTGTATGCATGCTTGCACACACTCACACATAATGTGAGAGAGAGAGAGAAAGACTTAGAAAAAGGAGTGTTAGCCTCTACAATAGTGAACTAGAAATTAAATTATTGCCTTGCCCTCCTCGAATTCAACTGAAGACTTGATGGGTGGTAATACAAATCAGCACAAAAGCTCCAGATGAGTTGCTTTTGACACATTAATCGCTTTTGGTATAGTATGTCTTCCTTAGGCGCAAGTTGTAAAGTTATGACAGAAATTACTCTGGGAAGAAAAAAAAAGCACTAACCGCACAAAGGTTTGGGGTCGGTACGATTTTTTCATGTTTTTAAAAGAAAATTCAGTAACACTTTACAATAAGAGTACATGAATCAAGCACAAATACCTAAATTAAATATTACTTTAATATGAACTAAGAGTCACATGAATTCATATGACTCATTTTGTAGTTAAGGTTAGTTCTTGATTTGTACATGCCTTAACTCATCATTAGTTCATATTAAAGTAATATTTAATTTTGGTATTAGTACATGATTATTATGTACTGTTTTGTAAAGGGTACCAAAAATCCACCAAGTGCATTTATTGGGTCAAAAATACATTAAAAACAGTAATTTGTGAAATATTACTACAAAATATAATTCAAATTCCGGTTTGTTATATATATTTATTCATGTGATGGCAAAGCTGAATTTTCAGCAATCATTATTCTAGTCTTTTTATTTTCTTACGCTCATCAAGGCTGCATTTATTTGATACAGAAAAAAAATCAGCAATATTATGAAATATAATTGGAATATAAAATAATGGTTTTCTATTTCAATATATTTTAAAATTTATTTTATTCCTTTGATGGCAAAGCTGAATTTTTATCAGCCATTACTCCAGTCTAATATATATATAGATAGAATATATATATGTATATATATGCAAATAGATATTAGAACACACACACACACACAATAGTCTTAACTAACTTTAACACTTTATCAAACTCTAACACATTTTAATGTTAATTGTGTAATGTGTATGTACAACTGATTTTTAAGAGGGCGCGCTAAAGCTGAATAGGTTCATGATGAGAAATGAGCAGTAATGTTTATAATACTCCATAACAGTATAATGTTTACTCCATAACATTTTTATACTCTAAATATAAAAATGTAGATATCTGTATTCCTTTATGGCATTCTATAATTACATAATGTCAACATGCAACATGCTTTTAGTTTTGGTTCTTTTTAGTTTATAGTACTACCGTCAATGGGTTTGTAATTCATTTTGACTATAATATAATGTATATAATTCTGTTAAGGTATAATACAGATGTATTTTAAGACTGTATGTCTAATAGTCTTTCTACACAGCTAACTGGTCATTTCATAGGTCAGTAATAGAAAAGTTATCAGTGCTCATCTATTTTGATTATACTGTACCTGATGACCACAAACATTCAGCATGCAGTTTGAATTTAGAACTTAATTCTCCATGGCAACATCTACCTCATAGTCTCACGACTTACAGAGCTATAAAGAGAAACCGATAAAGTCACCACACTTTTCATTGTTACTTCTCAGTGTTCACTTTTTATTTCTTTAAAAGCTTTGCTGATGCCTCTCAGCAGATTTAGCACAAGGGCAGGATGCTCACTAAAAGTTCAGAGCTAACATATTTAACAGCAAATGTTTTTATAGAAAGTGTCCAGATGGGATTTGAGCTCCTACCTTGCAGTAGTTACACCTACAAAATACGGTGCAATGTATGAAGGAGTAGAGGAGCGAGCGGTTCATGACGATAAGCATTAAACATGAATCATTACGTGGCTACACAGCAAGAGCACTTCTACCATTTCCGAGAATTATCACGGCTCTGTGAGCTCAAGGAAAACACTGTTTGTTTGCCATACATCATTTGGGTCTTCTGAATGATTGTATTTTGTTCTGTTTTGGCCATTTTCTACCTTTGTACTCGCACAGGCTCAGCAGGGACAGATAAGAGCTAAATGCGCAGCTCCAATCAAAAGTATCTTGTCGTGCCTCACACGCAGTGACCTGGCCTGTGGAGATGTCGTTCACTTATCAGGAAGGAGAAAGTCTCTTTCTCTCTCTCAATCTCTACCTGCCGAGGCCTGACAGAATACAGAGGTGTATGGCGAGTCAGTCTCTGCTGATAACAGTCCAGCTTCACATTTCGGCAAATAGGTTTCCATTTCACTTTTGCAGTTCACTGCTGCTTATCCACATAAACATTCCATCAGCTCATGTAGGTAAGAAATGTAAAAAAAGAAATCGAAGGACGTACAGAAAGAGAGAGACAATGACTGAGTAGGTCAAATTTAGGACTGCACAGTTCTTGTCATGCGTCTTTTCTGAAGCAGGAAAAATGGTTAGCAGTGCACTAAAATGCCGTTTTAGTCTCTTTTCAAATCTCTCCCAAATGACAGACTTAAAGCTGCACATTCTGATGGCACAATCCTCCCGACAGCTTCCAGCTCTGGCTTAGAGGGTGACTGCACTCTCCCAGAAAAGAAGACCAGAGAAGGGAATTGTAGCTCAAAATCTGTGTTTGGCTCCATTTGGCACCACCATGTAGGTGGCAAAGGTAAGGATTGACTTTGCATGGCTTCTTTAACAGTTACAGTACCCATTAAAGAACTTCTGCTTTTTTTTACAGCTCTTATAGATGGTGTGATGACAGAAATGTATATTTGGTTTAGTGACTAGAGTCAGAGGAATTCAATAAAGACAGACCTAAATATAAATGAAATAAACAAAATAAAAAAACATTAAATTAAATTTAAAGTTATAATGAAGACCTTTTCATTCGTAAAAAAAAAAAAAGATACTTATTAAATGCTTTTGAAGAATCTATTCATTAAATATTCTAGAAAAAAAAATCTGCTTCCAAAAAAATTTAATAAATGTTTCTTGAGCAGCAAATCAGCATATTAGAATAATTTCTGAAGGAGCATGTGACACTGAAGACTGGAATAATGATACTGAAAATTCAGCTTTGCCATCAAAGAAATAAACTACATTTTACAATATATTTACAATATTGCTGTTTGACTTCATTTTTGATCATATAAATTCCAAATTGGTGAGCAGAGACTTCTTTCAAAAACATAAAACACACACACCACACATACAAAACACTTTAGTATAGAGACCAATTCTCACTATTAACTAGTTGCTTATTAGCATGCATTTACTAGCATATTGACGGTTTATTCGTACTTAAAAGCTTTTTAAATGCCTTACTCTGCATGAACATATTATATATCCTTAATCCTACACAATACCTGTACTTAACAACTACCCTAACTATTAATAAGCATTAATTAGGAGTTTATTGAAAGAAAAGTCATATTTAATAGTTAATAGGGCAGTCATGTCCTAATGGTTAGAGAGTCAGCCTTGTAACTCAAAGGTTGTGGGTTCGAGTCTCAGTACAGGCAGGGATTGTTGGTGGGGGGAGTGAATGTACAGCTCTCTCTTCCACCTTCAATACCACGACTGAGGTGAGACCCTTGAGCAAGGCACAAAACCCCCAACTGCTCCCTGGGCGCCGCAGCAAAAATGGCTGCCCACTGCTCCTAGTGTGTGTTCACGGTGTGTGTGTGTTCACTACTCACTGCTGCATGTGTGCACTTGGATGGGTTAAAGCGAGCACAAAGTCAGAGTTGGGTGCGCCATTTAATGGCAACACGTCCCTCTTTCGTTCTTCTTATAGTGAGAACTGGACCTTAAAATAAAGTGTGACCAAAAAATCTTACTGAGACCAAACTCTTTAAATGTGGTTTTATCCTCTATTTGGACATCTTGGTCACATTTCAGAATGTAAAATATCTAATCAAAGGGCATTTATCATAGAAAAGAGAACAAAAATCAAGATATTTGGACATTATCTGGTTGTCAAACATACCAGCAGTTAATGTAAAAGACTATAGGAGACTTCAGGGAAATTGACATCCACTAAAGATCACCTGAAGACCAGTTGATGCAAAGTAATTGCTTGATATTTTGTCATCTGATGCAATGAAATTCATATAGATGTTTTCATTTCCACTTCATGCAAGAAGTCCAATATTCATCAATTTGCACAAACAAGAAGAAGTTAGTAATGAGAATGATGAATGCATAATGATTCTCTTAAAAATCGCAACTTGCCACAGATGGAGTGGTAAATCCCAAATCGATTCTGTAGTTAAACATAAATGAAAAACAAAAGACATATCACCAAATGCATCAGATCTCTTTAATAATCTATTCATTTCTAACCTCTGTGGAATGAGCTTAAAAATCAAAGCCTGCGACTTGGCATGCACTTAGTTGACGAGGAGGCTCGGTTGCTGCAACAACGACAATTATTACAACCATCGCACAAGGGACGCTTATGTTTTTCGGTCTTCAACTTGAGCAGCTGTACACGTTATGCATACATTCTCTGTAATGTCACACTGCGTTTCAATATAACATCATCTAGCTAAGTATTTCTCAACCATTGTGAGATAGTTAAGTGGTCAGACTTCCAGAAAGCCATTAAGAAAATCACACAAGCATCAATACTCTAATTTTAAGCCTTAAGGCAAAAGGCCATTGATTCTGTCACTTCCAATGGCAGGGTGCTCTATGGAGGCCAGGAGCCTGACTTCTATTGAAACAGATCTTGCCTAAAGTTTTCACTTCGTGGCAAAGTTTGCAAAATACAATTGTGTTTGTGGTGTTCAAAATAAAAGCAATCTGCTTTGGATCACAGAGTTTGACCTGAATTTGATTCCCCTAGCTTTTTGTAGACGCTTCTGTTTGAAACTCGGCTCAACTTCAAACTGTCAAAATACACCAGCACTTGAGGAGCTGGAGATTGTGCTGCATTATTTCTAAATCCGTATCCAGGAGAGAGCAGATGATCCACATTTTAGCACGAAATGCCCAATGTGTTTAAAATGCAAGACACTAAGACACAAATAGAGCAGAACCGTAAACACTGTGAACACTGAAATGTCATCTTAATCTCTTTAAACTTCAGTTCTCTAAACAAATACTCAAGCCTCAAAAGGAATTTACCCTGAATTTGCGTGTGATGTTCGAGGAGGTGGTTTATTTTTTTATGAGATGAAGCCGTGGGAGTGAAGACGACCTCAATGAAATGGAAACGAACCCCAACTGCATTTGGATGCTTGGCGGATTTTTGTGGAGCTGACAGTCTTGTGTGAGGCTTCAACCTGGAATGAACATCTTAGACAAAAGTTCTAAGATGTTCTGCATTAATTATGACTTGGGGTGATTGTCTCAGTCACCTTTTCTTCCACTCTGCTCTCGACGACAGCTCTTCAATCATTCAGCCAATTGTGAAATACAACACGCTATTAATACGCTTAAAATATGGAGCGAGCAAGCAAAATAAATTCCAGACAAATTGTTCATATCTCTAACTGCCCGACAAAGCAATGCATCAGAGAACTCTTTCATTGTTTTTAAAATGTGTCTGACAGCTGAAAAACCTAATTGCTCAGGTCCCTCGTCATCTCGTTCAGAACCATAGGTGCATCTTAGAAAAAAAGTTAAATGCGTTATTAGTTGGGCTGGCAGGAGATGGAGAGCGAGCTGCACCATGGAGGGCTTGGCATCAGGTTCACACTCGCACCGAATGAGTTTCTCTCTTCAATCAAAGAACAATAAATTTGAACAAGGCTGACTGCCCAGACAGCTGACAGACAACCGCCATCACCTAATTGGTGGCAGAGGTTTTTATTCAGAGTGAGCGGGTATAAATCACTCTCTCACAATAAGAGAAAAAGGCTCAAGAGAGATTTAAGGTGGGAAATGCATCCTGAGTGGAATCAAACGGCCATTGTTGGAGGACTATACGTGCACTTGAGAAGCCTTGTGCTTCGCAAATTATTGTCCTGGCCGTTTCAGCACATACCAGGCCATTCACTTCAACCTCTCTGCAGCTACTAAGTGGCGGAGGTAAGGAAAAAGAAAGAAAAATGGATTGCTGGATGGGACAGAGATTGAAAGGGAACTTAAGATGGCTTTCTTTTTGTCTCCTTTCACCTGAAGAGCAGGTTAGTGTGCTCGAGCGCAATTTGGGGAATTGAAGACCCCTGGCATCAGCAAACACAGACATGGCTAAAGTGCAGTGATTGCTGACTCAGGACCTGTGAGTGACATCTTATAAGTGCATGGAGGGATGCTTTTAGAGGCATTGCCGCTAGAGAGGACAGAACGGGATGTGACTCTTACCACACCGCTGACTGTTGGGTTGTCTGGGGGGTACGGTGACGTGTCGCCCAGGGGGTATTTTGTCCTGTGACGCACCTGGTCCATATATAGCAAAGCTATTGCCACAGCGCTGAGGGGATAAGAGCTGTCCATCTCTCTGAGAGGTCACATTTAGGGTTGCTAACTTCAGTAGAAGTAAATAAGAAACATGTTAGTTGTTTTTAGGAAAATAAGCACTTTCTTTATATCACATATGGCATTAGAGATTCAAGTAAACCACTGCAGGCAAGAGACAATTGATGAATGAAATGGTAAAAGAAATGTCTACAGTATGTGTGTATCTATAAAAAATATGCTGACTGAATTAGGTACTAAAATTCATTTGAGACGCAATCACTTAAATTTCAGCTCACTGACAAATGTCAAACTGAACTGTCACACATCATTACATACATGTCAGTTTGGCTCCTACCTCCTAGTGCAAATAATAACACTGGAATTATGACTGTATATAAATATTCAGACTGATTGTTATTTTTAGGTATTCATAAATAATATTTTCAATATTCTAATTTTTTTCATGTTCAGATATACGTGAAACATGCAATATTGACATGACAGAATCTAAAATGTAAAAAGTATTTACGTTTGCTTTAGAAACATAAACATCTTTACCAAATCTCTTTATGCAATAGATTATATATTAATTGTATAGTATCTTTACAGTATTAAGTGTTTTTTATATGAAACTGTCAACTTATGCGAAAATACATGGAATTAATCCACTGTTGCAATATGACCCGCAAAAGGAGGTTAAACCTTTGTACATTTATGTACCATCACTGTAAAAAAATATGTGATTTTAACGTAAAAGACTGTAAAAATGTACAGTAAAAACTGTGAAAATGGTTAACAATTAAGTTTCCATACTATATTCGGTGAATTAATGTAATTACATTTAATGTAATTTTTCAGTAAAATACTGTTAAAATATGGTTTGTGGAAGTGAAAAAGAAAAAGTCATTGAATAATTTACAGTGAAAAAACATAAATTGACACTCCCAGAACTCCCTGCATGACACTTCATATTTGATGTTTTTTTATTGAAATAACATGTGTAGGGATTTCTAAATATGAACGGACACTGATATCAGCCATCACAAGGTTTGCTAAATCACCCAGCACATGAGTCCCATATACTTGGTCTATGTCCTGTCAGTATGGTGAAATCATCAACTCATGAGATCAAAACTAATTCGATCAGGAGACAACAAAGATTTCTTGGTATCAAGGACTGAAAGTGTTCATTCACAACCTATAGAAACCCCAATGTCTTGGGACCACCAATGGATGGAACCATTATGTCCAAACAGGAAAAGGATGAGTAAATTAACTAGGGCCCTCAGGCCCATCTAGACGTGACTAACACATGACTCCCATCACATCTGCTTCCTGAAACCCCAACGGACCCGGTCCTTATGTTACAACAAAAGAAACAGAAACTTGCATGACGATTTTAAAAGACAAATCATTTAAAAAGTAGTGAAAATGTATCCACTGCATGTGTTATCCCGTATATATACAGTGGGTACGGAAAGTATTCAGACCCCCTTAAATTTTTCACTCTTTGTTATATTGCAGCCATTTGCTAAAATCATTTAAGTTAATTTTTTTTCCTCATTAATGTAACCACAGCACCCCATATTGACAGAAAAAACCAGAATTGTTGACATTTTTGCAGATTTATTAAAAGAAAAACTGAAATATCCATTGTCCTAAGTATTCAGACCCTTTGCTCAGTATTTAGTAGAAGCCCCCTTTTGATATAATACAGCCATGAGTCTTTTTGGGAAAAATGCAACAAGTTATTCACACCTGGATTTGGGATCCTCTGCCATTCCTCCTTGCAGATCCTCTCCAGTTCTGTCAGGTTGGATGGTAAACGTTGGTGGACAGCCATTTTTAGGTCTCTCCAGAGATGCTCAATTGGGTTTAAGTCAGGGCTCTGGCTGGGCCATTCAAGAACAGTTACAGAGTTGTTGTGAAGCCACTCCTTCGTTATTTTAGCTGTGTGCTTAGGGTCATGTCTTGTTGGAAGGTAAACCTTCGGCCCAGTCTGATGTCCTGAGCACTCTGGATTAAAGGTTTCGTCCAGGATATCCCTGTACTTGGCCGCATTCTTCTTTCCCTCAATTGCAACCAGTCGTCCTGTCCCTGAGGCTGAAAAACACCCCCACAGCATGATGATGCCACCACCATGCTTCACTGTTGGGACTGTATTGGACAGGTGATGAGCAGTGCCTGGTTTTCTCCACACATACCGCTTAGAATTAAGGCCAAAAAGTTCTATCTTGGCCTCATCCGACCAGAGAATCTTATTTCTCACCATCTTGGAGTCCTTCAGGTGTTTTTTCATGTGTCTTGCACTAAGGAGAGGCTTCCGTCGGGGCACTCTGCCATAAAGCCCCGACTGGTGGAGGGCTGCAGTGATGGTTGACTTTATACAACTTTCTCCAATCTCACGACTGCATCTCTGGAGCTCAGCCACAGTGATCTTGGGTTCTTCTTTACCTCTCTCACCAAAACTCTTCTCCCCCGATAGCTCAGTTTAGCCAGACGGCCAGCTCTAGGAAGGGTTATGGTCGTCCCAAAAGTCTTCCATTTAAGGAATGGAGGCCACTGTGCTCTTGGGAACCTTAAGTGCAGCAGAAATTTTTTTTATCCTTGGCCAGATCTGTGCCTTGCCACAATTCTGTCTCTGAGCTCTTCAGGCAGTCCTTTGACCTCATGATTCTCATTTGCTCTGACTTGCACTGTGAGCTGTAAGGTCTTATATAGACCGGTGTGTGGCTTTCCTAATCAAGTCCAATAGTATAATCAAACACAGCTGGACTCAAATGAAGGTGTAGAAACACCTCAAGGATGATCAGAAGAAATGGACAAAACCTGAGTTAAATATGTGAGTGTCACAGCAAAGGGTCTGAATACTTAGTACCATGTGATATTTCAGTTTTTCTTTTTTAATAAATCTGCAAAAATGTCAACAATTCTGTGTTTTTCTGTCAATATGGGGTGCTTGTGTACATTAATGAGGAAAAAAAATTAACTGAAATGATTTTAGCAAAGGCTCTGCAATATAACAAAGAGTGAAAAATTTAGGGGGTCTGAATACTTTCCGTACCCACCGTATATATATATATTTATATACTGAAATTTAGTTTAGATATAATTTAGTGATATTATATATGTGTGTGTGTGTGTGGGTGTGTTGGTGTTATTGAAAAATGAATTGTATTTGCCTTATAACTGTTTTTAGCAGACAAAGCATTTAATATGCATGTAAGATATATGAAGTTTTATATCGGGTGAAAGCTTGTCTTATTCGCCGAACATTGGTGTTAGTGAAACTTTTATATTATGTATCATTCTCTGGTGATAATACTTTTATCAGAAGTTAGGTAAAACTTCCAAAAATACGCCCCATGGAGCATGTGACTTGTGCATGAAAAAAAGAACCGCACAGGGCATGGCTAAGCCCTGCAACAGCATCCGATTGGAAGATCGCGTCGTGGGGCGGACCAAAGGTCAGCCTGCTTAAAATGGACACAACGCTCTTGCTCGCTGGCTCGCTCTCTCACTCTACAGAACTTTGGCTTTCACCTTGGTGAGTGCGACAAAGCGCCCCACGCCGTAACATCGCACAAGCGAGACCATCTAAGAACTCAAACACTTCTGAGAAACACGATCTTCAAAGAACTTAACGCAGACTGTAGCAAAACTGTTTTTTTTTTTTTTTTTTTTCTTGAAGCTCGCGCCTAAAGGAAGCCAACCAATCTCCGGTGGGCTTTTCCCAAGGAAGTCATTCCGACGTCACCTCAGCGACCAATCAGCAACGGGGTTCCCTCAGCAGACATCCAGGAAACCAAGCAGAACGCAAGTAACAAACAAATCTTATCTCTGCTGAACTGGTTTCCAGCTAATTAAGCAGTAAAATTAAGACAAATTCTCCGCTTTGGGAAGTCTCTCAGGTGAATTTAAATCACTCGTGAAACGAGTTAGAAGTTGAACGTCATGCAACTCCGTCAACTCTCATTTCTGTCATCTGAAACTGTATGTGTGTGTATGTGTGTTTTAGTTTAGGTTTTATGTAATCTAGAATATCCAATAAAATTCATGTTTCATTTATAGAAAATCATTGGTTTGGTGTCATATAATTTCAAGGTTAAAACTTTGCCAAGATCAACGTTACCTCTCTAAGAGCTGACAAATGATCATAATTGTATTTCACCTGTGGCCAGGGAGAATACAAAATTTACATTTTCAATTGGTAATATACACTGACATCTTCTCGCTGGCCGAGTAGCTGATAGGGTGTAAACCATTTAGATTAAAAATCAGTTTAATCAGGTGGACCTCGACTTTTTTTAGATTCGAGTCCTTTCAAAACCTGACTGAATTAATAATAATTAATTCCCTACTATTACAAATGAGTAATTTCATTACACGTTTCTTCTTAGTTTTTTCTTATCAGAATTGGTTGTATGTTACATCTAATGTTGTTAAATTAATGTGTATTGCATTATTTCAGTATTATGTGTGTCACCATGATGGGGTTTAGTGTTTGTGTGAATGACACTATGCACCTTCTGTATACGAGTATTGCATTCATCACTCGTAGAAAAGCTGTTTGTGATGAGCTTTGGTTCATCATGTGACTTTCTCATCACCACCAGTTTTTGGTGGTTATCAGTTCATTACAATGGTTCAAAACAGATATTAGCACTTAAAATATGTTGGTTTATTAACATTACATCAGTTAATGAAATACGGTATTTTATTGTGAATTTAAGTTAAGTCTGTAAAACCTAAAATGTTGCTACCATATTTTTTACGGAGAAGTTCTGGCAACCACAGCTGCTGGTATTTTACCGTAAATGTCACAGAATTTTTTTTACAGTGTGAAGCTGGAAACTGATTAAAAATGGACTGACTCTTTGACTCTGATCTTTCCCTATTTACCTAAAACAGTTCTGATGAACAAAACAACCAAAAGTGCAAATAGCCAACAACTGGTACTAGCTACTCTCCCTTGATCTTTCTCCCAAAATGTATCATCCATGTAATTAACTTCAGCCACTTACAAAAAATGTGTATGTGCTTCACATCCAATTTGTTTTCCACCATAAACTGTACATTTTAACAGTATTAAGCCCACTGCATTAACATTGGGCATAAGACACACAAAAAAAATCATTTTGTAAGAACGGGTCAGCAACTATAGTCACACTGAAAATGGACTGCAAAAGGGGAAATGTGGGTAGAATGCTAACTCAGACTGAGAGATATTGCTTACCCGCAGTTGTGAAGTAGTAAGTTATTAGACTGTGGATAAGAAGTGCTCTGCTGTGGTAACAGTGAACACTCACACGGATACTGCCATTCACTGTAAAAAACAGAGTAGCAGCCATTATTAGGTAACACTTCCTTTTAAGGGGGGTGTGAATAAGACGGACATGACATCTTCATAATCATGACATGACACATGTTATGAATATGAAGGGTTTTTTTGTTTATGACAACTGTCATTAAGTGTAATTTCGCTCAGTTATGTCATTTTTAATGCAAATATGACATGATTTGACCTAACCCTAACCTAACCCTAACCACTACAATAGCCCCAATAAACAAAGACATCTAAACAATGCATCTGCATTTAAAAATTACATAAATGAGCAAATGACACTTAATCGACAAGTTGTCATAACAGGCATAAAAAACCTTCATATCATGACATGTGCATGCATGATATGTAGGGTCATGTCATGATTATTGAAGGTTGTCATGTCAGGTCTTATGACAACCACTTAAAGTAAAGTGTTAACCCATTATTCTGATGCAAGCCCCATAAAACCAGAGTGAGTTGAAACGCTGTGCATGTCAACGATTATCAACAATCTCACCTACTGTTTTTTAGCGTAATTACCAGATGGTGAGGCTAATTAATTTCATCCCTTGAGAGGAACATTATGCTTTTACAATCTTATAAAAACCTATTCAGAATCGTGGGATGTTGAAGAGAGCAGAAATTTCTTCCCCGGAATATCAAATGAAGTACCCCTGAGAGCTGTGGGTTTCTCTCGGTCCCCAGAGCGAAGGCCAGATCATTTCTAATGCCTTTATATAAACATCACTATGTTCAGAAATTAAAGTGTGTGCACTCACTGTGTGCATTGTGGGAATCTTAAATCAATGTGCAACACCCAGTAAAGCTGTAAAGAAGAACAGAAGACTGCTTAATGAATGCCACACCAAGACATCTAAGCAAGCAGTCAGCTGACAGTCTTACACAAAGCGAATTACTGTACAATTCTTACAGGGACAATCCCACTGTAGTAACCTGGAATTAAGTCTATTTCATGCTGTGAAAATTAACACTAGAAAAACATCTAGACCATTAACATAAATTTACAAAGCAAACTGTAAATATTAGCTTGACAAAGTTTTGTTTGAAAGTTTAAAAACCCTTAAGCTTTAAAGGTTTATATGCTTACAGGTGGATGATCAATAAACAGACCAATAGAATGACAGAACAATAGATAGAATGATAAATAGAACGATAGATAGAACAATAGATAGAACAATAGATAGATAGAATAAGTTCATCAGAATAAGTTTTACATGGCTATCAATGCATAAGCATGCTTCTTGCATGAAATTATTCAAAGGCTCCAGTGTGTTTGAATTTCTATATGTTTTCAGGCAATGTTGTTGCATTCTGGATGCACAGCTGCAGTCCCCTTGTGATGTGCTCTGAGATTATGGGAATCTGCTGACTTGCTTTTTTCATCGTCCAACGTCATCATCTGATGGATGAGGTTATACACATAAAAAAATCCCCTGCACAATACAGCATGATTACCTGCATGATCTCGTTCACATTGTTATTATCTGATTAAATCAAAGGTACCAGATCTCAGATGAGATCTCAAATCTGTCTTCTGATCAAATTAAAATCTATGAATGTGCATCAACACTCCACTGCAGAATGCATCCACAGAAAATTGCAAATTATTTTGATTTGCAGAATGATTTACAGAAATTGCAATGCCTCTAGCATATACAGTACAAATTAACAGAAACCAGAAATAAAACAACAGAAAAGTCTGTAAAGAGAATAACTTATTACCACAATCTCCTTTGAAAATAAAAGCTCTTTAAAACACTTTTTCCCTCTTTTCTACTTTTTTTATATACAAATTTGTTATTCTCTGTAATCAAATGTTATGTATTGTACAGATGACCACAAACTAAAAGTGAATAAGAAAAGAGAGGCTGCTGCATTTTTTCTCAATTTATGTTTGTAAAACCATTTCAAATTTAAAGAGGTTAAACCAGGTTTGAACCAATAACCTTTCAATTAATCTAGATCTTTAACCACTCTGACCAACAATATCAAACCATGTTAGTCTAGACAAAAAGAGGCGAAAAACAGAAAGACAACACTCCCTTCAAAGTCAGCATGAAGCAAAAACATAAATTACACACTTCAACTTTAAGGGAAGAAGGGAGAAATTAGTTGAGGTGAATGGCAAAAGCTGTTGTTGGCAATAGTTGTGTTAGTGTCCTGTTATCTGCTGAGCATTTTCCCGCCGTTGCTCTACACAGACTTCTGTGACTGTATCTTACATCTAGCATTTCTTTTGGTCCACATGCCCAAAGAGTCTGTTCCCAATGTGATTGTTCTGACTTTCAAATAGTTCTGTCTGCCAGCTGGGATCAATAGGGCTAATCCCTCCTGTGGACGCATCCTGTACTCACTAAAGCAGGTATTACTTTAACAGTGTGATCATTTTTTTCTGGTAGGGTCTCTGATGCCATAGGCTTTCCTAGAACAGTGATAAACAAGGTTTTTATTAGTGTGCTGTATTTGTGGGCCACAGGTGTTTGAAACAGCAATTTCTTAGATCGTGGGAAACCTGCAGCATCCCTGGAATAAAATCAGTTTTCTGAGGAGTAATTAATTATTTTTTCTGAGATGTCACTCGGGGCAGATTTCTATAAAAGAAAGTGCCCTGAAGAAAAAGTAAGTTCCTCAAAGACAAATGTCTTTTACATTTCAATTCATTTTCTGAATTTGAACTGAATTATAGTTGAGGTAGCAGTTTACTTCTACATTTTAAAATAATTTAAATTTAAAGAAATTCAAATAACAGGATTTTTTGAATGATAGATCGACTGATAGAATGATAGACAGAACAATAAAACGAGACAGACAGACAGACAGACAGAACAGATGCAGTATGTCTACTGTATCTATAGTATCTGTCTGTCTGTCTGACCTATTGAACTTCCTTTGTGTTGTAACCAATTTGTTTCAAATTTCAGGTTATGAATTGAAAATAAACTAATTCTTCAATCCTGAATTTTGCATAAGCCTGCTATACCAATTACATGAAGCAAATTAACAGGATTTCATAGAGCAAATGGATTGTGTTTTACTGTTTTGCTTATGTTCTCCAGCTATTCCCAAGATTGCTAATAAGATACACTGTATGTTACAGAGAATTAATTTAAACATTGAATTGAGTGTATATTTACAAAGTATACAGCACATTACTGAGGAAAAATAGGGTGCCACTTTGCTGGGGAACAAATACTGTGCCAACAGGACCTGTGAGAAATAAAAGTCCTTGAATATCTAAGGAGCCAGCCAATATGGATTCATTCGCAAGACACTACTGACGTATTATAGTTATCCTGTTTCCGAGAGAAGAATAAATGCCATTAGAATTCCCCAGCTACTCTCTCTGCGCCCACACCTTTTCGGGGTGGGGTGGAGACGGCCTCGCTCCACTCCTGATAATGTGCTCCTTTCTCTTTTTTTTCCCCCAGCATAATTTTTTTGCTGACTGCCATTATCTACCATTGGTGTAAATCTATTCTTGATCACTGTGCCCCCTCCATGAGAACCTTCAGGGTAAACCTCCCACTTGCCAGCACTCCCTGTGGGAAAGCAATCACTCAGCATCAACACACCTTCGCAGATGCCGGGAATCACGTAGGATGTACCCACCCTAACTAAGGTCGTACAGAGCCACTTATCTTTGCATCTGTTGCATGGAAACAGCGAGAAGAAAAAGAGGCTAAAAATGCTAACAAGCTCCTTGGAGGGTTTCAGTGATGTGTAGCATCCAAAGTGACTGGAGGTCAACCAAAAAGTATCTCCATTACAATTATGAAAGAGAGGGAACTGCAAATATACACTGATTGGTTCTCTGGCTGCCACTTTTTAGGCCCCAGGGTGTTCATGCACTACAAAAGCCACGTGACCTCCGTTATCTAGATGGCTTGCCTGTACAAAGCGGTGATTACCGTTGACCTTTAAGCACTGGGAGCAAAGACGGAGAGACCATTCCCTCCAAAAGCACACACATGGCAACATGGCTGCCGCAGGTTCTCGAGCCTGCAAACTTCCACTTCCATCTGTTCTTCACAAAATTATTGAAAAAGAAACAGGGTGAGACAAGGTGGTCGGGGGGAAATCTCTCCTCAAGCCAAGCATGCATCCTTGTGATGACAGACTGCTGGAGGCTGAGCATCATAGCAAACAATGCTGTTAGATTCATAACAAGAGGCCCAGAGCACTGGTTGAAGGCCATCTCATGCTGAGAGCTGGGAAATGTACACAAGACGGATGACACAGAGCGACCGGTAAATACTGCATGAACAATTAACCTTTGTGGAAGTGAGTCACTTAGGACACCATTGCTTTTAGTTCAGCTCTCATAAGTGCATGCATTTGGGAACTACATAGAAGACAGCAGGGCTGGATTGGTAATCGAGCATACCGGGCATTTTCCCAGTGGGCCGACGCACTTAAGGGGCCGACAGCGAGCAGCCAGTGGCCCATTGGATTGTCTCCTGTATAGACAGCGTAAACCATCCAATCACAATGCGCTATAGACGGAGCGATGAAGTATTTTGCTCCGCCTTTATAAAGATCGCTTCACTCCAACTTCTTCCTCGTCGGCTTTTCCCACGTTTTCACAGCAGATTTATTCAGAACCGGCTTGCTCTGCGGTGAGTGATGCTGGCCAAAGAGCCAGGCAGGAGGAGGAGAGGAGTAGTTGAATCGGTAAAGTGCTTGATAGGAGGCAGATATCTAACCTATCCTAATGTGTGTGCGCGCCATGAGTATAGAATACGTAAACACTTTTAAATAAAATGTAAATTCGTCCCCCGCGCTTTTTTGGCCAAGTCAAGTCAAGTGTGTTCATAGAGGTTTCCATGGGCCAATGCGAATAAATCTAGATTTAAATAAAAAAAGACATGATATTGTCGGACCTGATGTTTTATTCTTATCCAAAACAACTAGATGTGATATGAGTGTGATACATACATACATACATACATACTACCAGTCAAAAGTTTTTGATCAGTAATATTTTTTTGTTTTTTAAAGAAGTATTTTCTCACCAAACCTGCATTTATTTGATCCAAAATAGAGCAAAAGCAGTAATATTGTGAATTTTTTTTACTATTTAAAACAACTGCTTTCTATTTAAATTAAAATGTCATTTATTTCTGTGATCAAAGCTAAATTTTCAGCATCATTACTCCAGTCTTCAGTGTCACATGATCCTTCAGAAATAATTTTAATATGCTGATTTGTTGTTCAAGAAACATTTTTTATTATTATTATTATCAAAATTTAAAACAGTTGAGTACATTTTTTTCGGGATTCTTTGATGAATAGAAAGATCAAAAGATCAGCATTTATCTGAAATAAAAAGCTTTTGTAACATTATACACTATACAATTCAAAAGCTTGAAGTCTGTAGAATTTTTAAATAATAGGGTATATAAAATACTTTTATTTTTAGCAGGATGCTTTAAATTGATCCAAAGTGATAAAGACCATTTCATAAGTTACAAAAGATTTCCATTCAGATAAATGCTTTATAGTATCATGCTGAAAAATTCTACCAGCTGTTTTAACTAATAAAAATATCATATATATATATTTAAGCCGCAAATCGGAATATTTGAATGATTTCTGAAGGATCATTGTGACACTAAAGAATGATGCTGAAAATTCAGCGTTGCATCACAAGAATAAATTACATTTAAAAAAAATATATTAAAATAGAAAACCGTTCTTTTAAAAATTGTAATAATATTTCACAATATTACTGCTTTTTTATGTTTTTTAAATAAATGCAGGCTTGGTGAGCAGAGGAGACATCTTTAAAAAGCATTAAAAATCTCTCTCTCTCTCTCTCTAATATATTATATATATAATTATATATATATATATAATATATATATATTATATTCGATATATATAGATATATAATATATATATATATATTATAGATATATATATATATATATATCTATATATATAGAGATAGCGAGCGAGCGGGAGTGAGAGGATGAGATGAGGGGAGAGGGGAGAAGAGTTGAGAGAGAGAAAGGAGAGATATGGAGAGAGAGAGAGAGAGAGAGAGAGAGAGAGAGAGAGAGAGAGAGAGAGAGAGAGAGAAAGAAGAAAGAAAGAAAGAACTGGTGGGGGGCCACATGGACCAAAAAAAATGCCTGGGCCGATTTTTTGTCCCAGTCCAGCCCTGGAAGACAGAGATGAAAAATATAAGCCATACATTTAGCCAGCATGCAACTAGGTTTACGAAATTGCATCCTCGAATGATAACGCTGCAGGACAAAGATCATTTAATCATACTCAATGTAGAGAAACATTTTATTTTGGAGAGTAACTTCTACCACCCATCCAATCGACTTGGCAGCGTTTTTTTGGCTTCTGAATGAATTATCCTCCTCTCATCGCTGTTCCTCCAAATCAATTGGATATATCATTTCTTTAAATCTCTTCATAACACCCTTCCCCACCTCTCATCCGTGTCTGTAAAGGAGCCTGGGCCCTTAGTGAGGACGACTATGGCTAAATGAACATATGACTGATTGGCTACAGAAAGGGTTCTGGCAGATGCGCACACTTTGAGGCGAAGTCTACGAGTCCACATTCCCCTGAGTTGGTGCCACTTGTCATTCAGGTGATCAGACAGGGGAAAAGATAATGTCATATCTGAAGTCAGCCCATAAATCAGCTCACAAACTCTTTTAGACTTCCTCTCAGCTCATCTGATAAACATTAGTATCTGCTATCTGAGTACAGTGGGTTCTTGTAGCACTGACAGTCTCATAACCTGAACAATTATCAGATAAAAGAAGCATTTCGAAAATGTTTTCAGGTTTGTAAGTGAAAACAGCTCTAAAAACCACAGAGACATCAAACAGTCTTTCTCCAATGACATAAATGCAGGCTCAGAGTGCTTTTAGATGTGAAATGGTGAGGACTGTGACCTTCTCCACGAGCAGCGGAGGACTAGAGACAGCAGCTGGTTGGTAAGAGGGTACAGCTGCCCGCATCCAGTGCAGTCAGATGTGTCAATCAGAGACTCAGTGTTCCACATAGTGCAATTTCCTATTTCAGTGATGGTGAAAAACATGTATATTAAAGTCAAATCATGGGAAATGGGTTTTTGAAATCAAACCATTTTATGTCCTAGACATACTATAACAATCACAAGTTCCCCCCTCAGTCCACCAAGACCATATACTGTATGGAAACTAACCCATGAATACATTAACATGTGACTGAACACATTTACATAATACAACTACTCAGTTATCAGGAACTTGGCCCTGAGGAAACAAAAACAGTATGCAGAATTTTAATGTGAATATGAATATAAAATTTAGGTAAAGAAACTTTGTCAAGACAAACTTTAAAAAATGGCTTAACAAATCCTTGTTTGGAAATTTAAAAAAAACAAACAAAAAAACAATACTTTAAGAGGTTTATTATCCTGTATTTTTCCATTCAAAAGTTTTGGGGTCCTTAAGTGTTTCTTTTTTTTGAAAGAAATTAATACTTTCATTCAGCAAGGAAATGGTAAATTGATAAAAAAATGACAGTAAAGACGTTTGTAATGTTACAAAAGATTTCGATTTCAAACAAACGCTGTTCTTTTGAAATTTTTGAGAACAACTGTTTTTCAAACATGATATAATTCGAAATGTTATGCGCAGCAAATCAGCAAATAGAAGGACTTTGAAGGGAATCGCTGCTGAACATAATTCTGTTTTAGCAGCACAGGAATAATATTATTTTATAATATATTACAATAGAAAACAGTTATCTTAATTTGTAATTAAAATCGTACCATCCACTAAATTTTGAACAGTAGTGCGTGTGTATATACTATATATAAAGTCCTACTCAATATCTTTACAAATACACTCTTAAAAATAAAGGTGCTTCACGATGCCAAAGAAGAACCTTTTTGTCTAAATGGTTCCATAAAGAACCTTTAACATCTGAAGAACCTTTATGTTTCACAAAAGGTTCTTTGTGGCTAAATAAGGTTCTTCAGATTATAAAAAAAGGTAAGAAAGAGATGGTTCTTTAAAGACCCTATGACAGAATGGTTCTTTGTGGAACCAAAAAAAAGGTTCTTCTATGACATTGTGAAGAACCTAAGCACCTTTATTTTTAAGAGTGTATACAAAAATTTGAAAAGATTGTCAAGAAACCCCACACCTTTGCGCAAGAAACCTTGAATAACATTGTAAGTGAGCATTATATAAATGTTACAAAATTCTAGAATAAGGCCCCTTTTAATATTTTGGTACTGTGGACAAATTATGGTTGTTTTCTCAGAGGTCGCAATGAACATTTATCAGTTCAGTAACCAACAATAAACAGAAATTACATAAACTCAGATAGAGATGAACTCTGGAGTGAATATACGGTAATTGGAAAACCATCCTATTGCTTTCCTGTGCAGATCAACTGATATTTTTGCTTTGTTCAGGCAACCTGTGGTTATCGCTTTCCTCATTTTTTGTATACTTCTTTCTCTCAGCATTTTGAATTTGTGCACAATGACAGCGTGAGGTCTCGCGACCAAGAAAATAGGCTCCCATTTTTCCTCTTCTTTTTTTTCTTTCTCTCTATCTCTCTCTCTCTCACACTCTCAGACACAGAGAGTCCTAAAAAGTACAGGACTCAGTGGTGTCCCACTTATTGTCAAAGGCCTAAGGGACCCAGGAATCTTGAAAAGATGGACACTGCTCATCTTTTTCTCGCTTTATCTTGCTTTCAATAATCTCTTTATATTGTCCTTTTCTGTATTTCCTTCTAACTCTATTTATCTCCTTTCCACTTGTTTATTTCTGTTCTTAGTCACTTTTTCTCTCATTCTTTTATCCTTGCTGATTTTTTCCAAAGCAGTATCTTGCTGCCATTCCAGTGACAGGAACGTGAGGCTGCTGAGATGGAGATAAATGGGGAAGCTCAGGAGGGGTGAGCGTTGACATTTGAAGCTTTTGACATTAAGAAGGGATCAGCTTTTCTGACTCAACTTGTTTGGTACTTTTACTCATTAATATGGCTGAGAATATTGAGTTTTAATGTGTGGCGTGTAAATGACTCAGAACTTCGAGCTCCATTATCACCAGCACATCTTCATATCAGATGTTTGAATGCTATTTAAACTAATAACACACCAAAGAGACAGAACATTGAACGAGAGCATCATTATAAAATAAATAGATACACATTATTCAGTAGAATGGTATTTCTATCAGCAGGGAAAATCTTATTAAGCTTAAAGCTTTCATTAAATGTGCACTCAGTAATTTCTTTTCATTCTTGAAAAGTTTTACACAAAAGAAATGAACGGTACTAAGGATGTCTGTAATACCTAAAGAGAGCCATCTGTTTGTATTTCCATTCATCTCAATGCCGGTTGCTCTGCCGGCGCAAAACCCCTAAAATCACAGTATGTGATTTGAAATTTAAAAGATATGCTCTTTTGTTCTCATTTATGCCATGGAAAGTAAAAAATAAATTAAAAAATCTTTGGCCTACACAGGAAGGAAAGTAGTCCAAATCATAAGAATCAGGCACTGGAAAAAAAATACAACTAAAAATGCACGAAAGTTTATCACCATGTACTTCTTATGAGGGGGGTGGGGGGGGGGGGGGGGGGGGGGGGGGGGGGGGGGGGGGGTGGGGGGGGTGTTTTTGGGGGGGGGGGGGGGGGGGTGGGAAATGTACTATATACAATAACATGTAACAAAATGTAATAAAACATATTATGAAACATTTGTGGTATAAATGTTTCTGCAAAAAAAATAATAAGTGAAGAGGTTGATTTTGAGCAGCTGACATTATTATATTTTTTATAAACAGTTTGATATACATAATCCTTATTATGCAGCTATTTACAAAATAAATGGACATGCAACTACACTAGTAAATGTGGTGTATAAACTATTTTCACTCAGAAATTGCTAGTAAATTTCACAAACTTTACAAAGAAACAGAAAGTAACATTGCATTAAAAGTGAAGATTTTAAGTAGACCGACTGAAACGGTATTTTCAATTTTTTTTTACTTTTACAAAAAGTCATTTTTACAGTGTATGATTACTGATATATTGTTAGTTTTGACAGAACAAAAGCACAGCTGTAGGAAACAGTTTTCTAAATGCAGTTGAATTCAGTTAAAGTGTTGCTCTATGCAACAGTCATTATTCACAAATATTTAATCACTAAATGCTGTGACTGAATCAAGCATTCAGTCCAAGTCTGTGAAAATGTAGGTTTAACTGTAGATTAGTTAAAGTGAAAAGGTTCTACTTTCCTAATACTACATCAACAAACAAGAGCAAGTCAACAACCTGCAGCCAAGTTTGGCACTATCTCCTCTCAAAATAACAATGCTCTCTGTATACCCACGGCTGTCAACATCAGAGCGTAATCCTGCTTGACAAGAGCATAGACTCTATGTGACGCTTCATTCACATTCCAGTCCCATCATATCACGGTCCCTGCAAACACCTGAGAGGAATCTCTGTGCAGGGCCCCGGTTCAGGAGCGCCGGTCAGCAGCCAATGTGTGTGCTGATAAAGTCCGCTGATGTTTGCGCATGGCTTAACCTGCATTCGATGGTCAGACCATTTTTTGAAAGGCATCATGCTGTATCATTCAGTGGAGTCTGAGCAGGGCTGACAGGGCCACAGAGGTTCTGTGAGCTGTGATTCAAACTCTCTCACCTCCTGTGTGATGCCCACCTCACTTCTGTCAGTTCATTTCAGCCCATAGACCCCCACAACCTCTCTTGCATTTCTAACACATTGACCATTTTTAAAGCATAAATCTAACAATTACATTTAATAATAAAAAAAAGAAAAAGGATACATTTTTGTAATAACAACCAAAAATAATGGGCACTACTAATAATTAATATGTATTTTTTACAAAAATTATTTAATAATGTCTTTAAGTTCCCAATAACTAATATAAATTTCTAATTATTTATTAAATATACTCCATAGTAAAAAAAAAATAAACTAGGATTATAAAATAATTATTACAATAATAACTAATAATTATTATTATTAGTAAATAAAGTATAGTATGATTGAAAAAATATATTATTATTAATAAAGCATATTATGATTTATTAATTTAATAAATGATATCAATAAAGGACTAATAATAAAACGAGATTATAAAATAATTAAAAAGTTTATTTATTATTATTATTATTATTATTATTCTATTATTAACACCTTATGAAAGATTGGTTATTCAAGTAAATTTCTAAGTCTCATTCCCTCTCCACATGGGCAACATGAGGAGAATGTCTTTTAATATTAACGTATTTTTATTAATAATAATAATATAATATATATTATAATAAGGATATTATACTTTAAAGACTAATTGTTTTTATATTAGACTTTAAAAACAAAAATATCAAGTGACACATTGTTTGAAATGATCTTACGAAAGTTCAGTTCTCAAGTAAATTTATCTTGTTTAGATATTCGTTTAGATAAAAACCAGACAAAAATCTTGATTAAAACAACATTTTTGGGCAGCGTTCTTATCCTTCATTCCCTCTCCACACTGGGAACATGAGGAGGAAGTCCTCATTCAACCGCCATCAACAATCATGGAGAACCTCAAAGAATACTTCAGAATGACCATGGCACTCTTGTGAATTAAAAACCCTTTATTATCAAATGGCTACATCCAAGAGATCTAAAAACTCTCAAATCATGGAGAACCTCTTGAAGAATTAGTCCATGTCTGAATGTGATCTGGAATAAGAACCCCTTGCATGAAGAACCCTCCGTCCTTATTTTGATCTCTTTAGAGCCAAATGAAAGCAAAACTATTTTAATGTGGCAGGAAAGCCTTTGCATGCGTTCACACACATCCGCACCAAACGCCCAGGGCTGAAAGCATTAAGTAAAACCACAGCACCAGCGTGGTATTGATCCTTCACACAGGCTGTTGCTCTTAAGGGAATTGATAAGAAGCATTTTGAAAGAGAAGTAAACCTTGATGATTGTAATCGGGAGATATTATCATTGATATTTCCGGCCCTTATTCCATTGTGTGCCAAATAAAGAAGCATTTCATTGCACGGTGGCTCTCCTCTTCCCTTATCCCACTCAGAGTTAATTCACCTCCTCTCATTAAATAGTCCATACTGCTGTGGCCTTTTCACTGGAGTCGCTATTGATATGCAACCAGGTTACTTTTCTGCAATGCTGCATTTCCAGAATTTAATTAAAACTATAAATTAATAAGTCTAATAGGACCTGCATAAATCCTATTGCACAGCCAAGTTCTCCCTTAATTCCTTCCTGATCTCTTTAATATAAAATTACACATTGACTAAGAGGGCTTGCATCCTGATGTGTTTTGAACTAGGCTGCATGTACCTCTCAAAGCGGGATGTTTATGTCGGATGCTGCGTCAGTGCCAGGGAGTCGGTCAGCTGATGAGGTTTAAAATGGCACTATTATACTGGAGACTCAATTAATAATGTCAGCTGTGCAAATTGTCTCCATTAAAATTACAGCAATGCACAAGCACTTTTCAAGATCATATGTTCATCTATTATATCTTTAGGCATAAACAATAAGTTGTTCAATTCAATTCCAAAAGTCCCACACATTTAACAAGCCCATATCCCTTGTGTGTGTAATAAAATACTTTCAAATTAATAAGTCAAAGTTTACAGTAGTTTGTAAGTTATCAGAAAGATAAACACTGCTCCTAAGGATCAAACCCAATAAATGCGCTACTTCTTGAAGAAGAAAAAAAAGTAACTTTCTTTAAGTTATGATTAAAAAAAATGAATAAATGAACACGCTGCCATCTAGTGGTCAGCATCCCATCTTCGTTCAAATCACTGTAGGTTCAAGCTGGAAAATACATGCTAGTGTGGCTGCTTTCTTTCACTGCTGTACATCCAAAACAAGAGTAAATGTTTCTCTGAAAGCAATGTGTTCATTTGTTGCTATGTTTAGGTGAACATTTAAGTTCGAAGGGACCAAAAAGCATAAAGAAATATTTGTAGAAACGACCACATAATTTGCGGTTCTTTATGTGCTATTAATTCAGAAAGCATTCACTCAGAAAAATTTTAAAATATTGCATCGTGATCGGCCCCTGATTTCCTGTGAGGTCAGTGAAACCCTGACAGCTTCAATAGCATACCAACCACTACACCTTAATTTATGCATGAAAAATAAAAATAAGCCACAAACAACATGCCACAAAAATAAGCCTGTTTCAAGGTTAGTTAAATCATGCCTCCGGTGGAAAAACAGCAGTAATCAGGATGGATTATATCTGAAACAGGCCCAGGGGTAGTGTGCATCTCTGAGCATATCACCTGAGCTGTGCACTGGCAGTCTCTGACAGCAAGGGTCATCCTCACCTCCAGAGCCGCTCAGTGTCACCTTTAGCAAGCACTCAACCATGTGTCTGATCTGGGATCCAGCTGGCTACCCTGCCTGACCTCTGCTGCCTGATCAGAGTGAGGTTCAGAGACCTGAAACAAGTCTCAGGGTCATCTGGAAGGTCAACGAAAGAGTCAGAAAAATGTTCCATCTACAAGTCTTAACCTTTGAGTCTCGAACCAAAGCTCAAGAAATAATCTACAATAAAGGCTAAAGTTACATGTCTAAAGTTTGGGTCAAGTTACAAATTACTTGCAGCCAAAAATTACAAATTGGATTCTATTATACGCGACACATTTGAAAACAGAATCTAGTGCAAATAAGGCAAGACCATATAAAATAAATAATTCAATACATGTATCCAATATGCTGAGCTGTGAAAGGGTTTAAGCAGTGAAGGCAATGCACACCAATTTGTTCTTATTAGTACATCTCACCCCATATGAAATGAATTTCAATTTATTTTATGTTGAAGTACATGCTGCAGCTTTATAGGGCTTTTTTTGGACAAGCCCTAAGGCTCCAAGAGTATCGTTCCCTAAAGTAGTTACCAATCTTACCAGAATACTACATGTACACAACACACAAATAGTTTTATAGCTGCTATATTTTTAGAAGGCATTCAGATTGCGGTCTTCTCTCACATTGCCAGAGGGTTTTTGTCCAGACTTCTATTTAACAGCAACATGTTTTTCTTTAACTGCTGTATACAGCAGGGTTGTGTGGCATTCAGAAATGTTTTTGATATATTGTATTTTAATATACATTTACATTATAGTTGTAATTTAATTTGATCTGAGAATCAAGATTCATGAACATGAAATGGGGCAAATTCTTAATTTAAAGTGTACTCATTAAAGGGGTCATATGATGCGATTTCAATTTTTCTTTTCTCTTTGGAGTGTTACAAGCTCTTGGTGCATAAAGATCTGCAAAGTTGCAAAGACTAAAGTCTCAAATCCAAAGAGATATTCTTTATAAAAGTTCAGTCAACCACACCGACCTAAAACGGCTTGTTCTAACACGCCCCCACATATCTACTTCACTATGTGGGAAGATTTTCATACGTTTCATACAAATGTTCACACAAAGAAAGAAGGCGTACCTTTTATTCTCACTGTAGTATTGTTGAAGCTGCAGCCATGTCGTGAAGACGCTGTGCGCTTTCGTTGTGAAAGCGAAGCTACTTTGTTTGGTCTTCCAAATGAGGAGGATATCCGCTTCGTCATGCCTAGAGCTGATCTTTGCTGGTCCTGAGGGACTACATCAACTTTCACCGTGGACGAAGCGGAGTCCAGCTGGAGTCGTCACATGTCCTTCCGGACGCTCCTTCATCGAATCTGCCGGTCGCGCCGTTCTCAAGCCCGCCACCTCAGCTCACTCTAGCCCGACCTTAGCGCACACTAGGCCGGGGCTTCCCCTCACGCTAGGCCGCTGTGTTTTTCGTTATGAAAGCGAAACTACTTTGTTTGGCCTTCCAATAGAGGACATGACTAGAAATCAGTGGTAAGTTGTATTTACAACACCGTTCCAAAACTGTTTAACCCCACATATCCGATGGATCGTCAGCACATTTTATGGAGGACTGTTTAACGTTACTGATCCTGGGAGAGTAACGTTAAACTACAATGCCAGCAGTTCTGACTCACAGTCTGTGAAGTATGTGTTTCATTTAAAGAATTTGCACTGATGATTCAAACGCGAGTTTTGAGCAGTGTAGCGTAGCTCTTGTTGTTTGTCATTTCGCTGATCACAAATGCAGACAGATTTATGTTTGCGCGGCGTGATGCAATGCAATGCGTAAAAAGACAGTATAAATCATTATAATCAGTAATTATGTCCCCACTGGATGCAACAAAAACCTCGTTTATAATGGGTTTTAATTTTTTTGAATCGTCGCTCCGGCCGGACACGGCCTCAACAGTATGTGAGGGGCGTAACATTTCCATCTCACGCTTGAGGTATTCGGCCAATCACAATGCATTGGATAGCTGGCCAATCACAGCACACCTCACTTTATCAGACCGATGAGCTTTGCAAAAATCGACGCGTTTCAAAAAGGCGGGGCATAAAGGAGAAACAATGTACAGTATGTGGAAAGTTTTTTTTTTTGTTTTTTTTACTTTAAACCGCATAAACCCATTTCATTACACCAAATAATGTTCTTTTTAGCAACATCATATGGCCCCTATAAGGAAAGATGTAACAAGATGACTTAAAAAATTAATAAAAAAATTCACACTTTAAATGTTTCATTGCAAACCCTCTGCATACTTTCCAAGTCGAGTCTTAAGTCCTGAAAAGTACGTCAGGTGTCTGACACAAAGACAAGAATAAACTGGAACAAACACTTATTCACAATATTTGTATGACCGTTTTGGAAACAGCCTGCATTTGAGGGGGGGAAAAAATAAATCACCAGATGCTCATTAATTTATGATGCCATGCAATAGTCAACCTCTTACTCATCAAATAATACCAAGTCCAAATCTTCAGCCATGAATTTACCCATTTGTTTTAAATTGGATGAGGTTTCTTCCAGATTACGACTTCCATATTATGGACATAATCAAATTACACAAATTATTTTTTTAAATGACACAAATAGTAAATAAAGTTGCCTACTGTAAATTTAACAAAATAATCAATAATTGTATCCTACTAAAGGCAAACAATGTCTCTGAAGGAGCTATTTTGTGTAATTTTTGTTATAGCCTCAATATTTCCTAGTTAATCATTTAATACAAAGACATAACTACAGAAAACAAACTGCAGTTTCTAATCAGTGTTTATTAAAGAGTAGAGGCATTTTCAAATTCAGACATTTCTTAAAAAAAAACTGATTCTGTCCCATTAAAATAACTGAAAGTTATTGAAAACCCACAAAAACAGATGTATATAACCCAATGAAAAAAATCCTAGATTAAGGCCTTGATCTCAAAAAGCTGTAGGTGTCAATGATATTCTTGAGAGATCCATTCTTATACATAAACAGAGAAAGATGATCATAACCATGAATTATGTCAGGCAAGAACTTCAGATTTTCTACAATAGGGTCCCGTGAGGAAGTGTGTCATGATTTGGATCCTTAAATTTCCAACAGAACTCTCTTTTGGCATGTTTGTTAAGACCTGAAACACTTAATGCTTATGATTAAGTTGGTAAGTCTGTATGATTTTGAGGACAGACAGGAGGGACTAACTTCCAAACGCACAACTCCAAACCCAGCAGAGTCCATCTTCCGTAAAACAGCACGCAAAGTCAATTAATCCGCAAAGAAAGTGCTTTTCTATTCACTCAGTGCTTGTGCTCAGAAAACCCAATGTCAGTTTTTAGAGCAATGTCAACACGTCAGAGGCTGTTGATGGTCTCAGAGCTTTTTCATCAGGACCCTGTGAGTGAAAGATTACCATCCAAACATATACTCCACTGCTTTTGATACAAAACTCTCATCCTTTTTTGGTGTCTGTTGATCTGACACAACCTACAAATCAGAACAAAACAAAAAAGCAAGCACTTCACAAATTGTTCTATTAAATAGTTTTTCCTTACAGCACATTTCAATTCATTCCAATAACTAGCATTTTAAATAACATTTGTAAATCTAGATTCTAATACACCAATTATTGTTAATATTCCCACCATTATATTTCCATTATTCAAAATACAGAAATTACTTTGACAAATATTGAAATATGAAACTTTTGCTACTGCACAGATATCCAAATGGCAAGAAGAAAAATAAATAAATCACAAATATATCAGCTCATGTTCAACCGGGTGAGACGCCCATTATCTCCAAATGTAGGTTTTGACTAAGTTCTACTGTCAATATAAAGTTATTCAGACTTGGTTTTGCACATTTTTGTAGTAATAATAATAAATTTAATTTTATTAATATTTTTGCCCAAATTAATTTGTATCCCTTGCTGATAACCTTTGCGTTTCCGTGTGTAGTTTTATAATATGCGCCTCCACTCTTAAATAGCAAAAATAGTTGTTGTTTTTTTAAAGCTTTTAAAGACACTGCCAGTTTTATTTCAATTAATTTGTTCAACACTATTCGTGTGGTTTTACCAGCAGTGGGTGGGTGGAAGGTTACTGGTCAACTATACCTGGTAGTCACTGCTGGATGCTTTGTAAGCGGCACTGAGGGGTCTCATGACAGATCGGGGAGTTGATAGAGGGTGACTGGGGGTGCCGGGAGCCTTCACTGGAGGTGTGAACACAGAACTGGAAGTGCTGCTCTTGTCTGAACTCTCCATTACACTCTGACAAAAAAAAAAACACTCCCAATGTAACATTACCACTGTTGCAATTACAACCAAGAGACTTTTCCATCTATCATGCTGGTTTTCACAAGGGAATTACTGCTTTTCTGCTTCCTACCCAAGCGCCAACCTTCCGGTCTCTCCCTTGAAACCAACACGGAAGTAACTTAAATGCCAATTCATCGACTGGCCCCTAGAGACTGGCTCCAAAAGGGAGTCAATCCCATAGACCCCCGCCCTTATTAAACTGCCTTATTAAAACTCATCCATTTAAATTATATTAAGCCTTAAAGTTCTGCATAATTAAGGGCGTGGCCACTTGAGTGACAGGTGGATTGCCGCTGCTGTCACTACCATCGAGCTAGGTGGGTGTGGTTTCAGCAAACAGCTCCATCCACGTCCCACCTCTTTGCCCATTTTCGGTTATCCAGGAGTCATGCGTGGTGACACGCTGCCAAGATGGCGACGGTCCGCTCTGCCCGCTTTAGGCTTCAAAAATGCTCTTCAGAAACCTACGGGTGACGTCACGGACACTACATCCATGTTTTTTTACAGTCCATGTTCTTACCTTATCGATACACGGTTTGACGCCAATCATTATGGCGTCTCCAAATATCTTTCCATCTTTACTGAGAGCTTTTCGTGCCTGCAGTTTAGACTGATACTGAACGTGCATCCAGTTGCCTGAATTAGATGTCTGTAAATGAAAAAACTTTTATGGAATACAAATCATACATAAGCCAGTCTACAATGCTAAAACATTGCCTGTACTTACCACATGTTTTAATATGTTTCCATACTGTGAAAACTGTAAAAGGATGTATGATGCAGAAGCTGGAGGGAACCTGTGTACAAACAAATATAAAATTGATGCCACGTAGACATGGCCGCCATATAGCCTGACACATCATATTTGTACTAATTATGTAATACAATGAAACAATAAAATAAATAAATACATGATCTAAACACACCCAAACACTGTGACCCAGGTGTCATCTAGCTGGTCTTCCGAGGACAGAGCATCTCCTTGTGTGAAGAACGGATCTACCTGAGCAGGAGAAAGTGTTGTTTTCCTCTGCTGCCCCACGGGGCTAAATAAACTAGACACTATAAAACAAAAATAAAAAAATATAAATCATCTTTTTTTTTTTTTTAAGACAGAGCACCGTCCTCATTTAATAAGTAATTAAACATTATATTTACATGTTCCTGGCGTCCCTGGTAGACCAGACAATGGTGTGCGCACTCCAGCAAAAGGCTGTAGAAAAAATAAAGAAAAAGAAAAAAAATTAACAATAACAAAATAAATGTCAAGTGTGTACTTGCTTAAACCTATGCTCACACAAGCAATAGTAATCAAAACACAAGGTCTTATTCACTAACTGGTCTTGCACACAAATGTTAACATACAAACGTTTTGACAAATAAATCATGATTCACCAATAACTTTTGTGCTAAAATTGATTCTAAATTTGAGGGGAAAAAATAAAATCTAGGAACAACAAGCAAACATTACATACTCTAGGTGGCCTTACATCCATGTTGAGATTATATTTTCAATCCATGATGGATTTTATATTTTCTAATCACGATTACAATACAGATGCCACAATTGCATTATCATTCAAAGCGACAATTAGTCGTTCAAAGTCCACATATTATTCTGAGAGCTTGTGTGTGTATGTTTTTCTTTCTACTGATTATCTTAAGTGTTTTTTCATTTTTTTTTTATTTATAATACCATGAATATTTGTACTTTTTGATATTATTTAACGAAACCAATCCAATGTATAGTTGACATTTGAAGCTTAATAATACAGAAAAGCAATAAACATTTTTCAGTTAGAGCGTTTATATAAACAGTTTTTCATATAAAAATATGGCATGCAGTTGGCTGTCAAACACTAGGTAGGAACATACCTATAAACTGGTTGATAGCGGATTAATAATCAAATTACAATTTCAAGGGAATAATCGACAATTATGATTTTTGTCATAATCGTGCAGCCCTATAAAAGGTGTTTATTTTGTTTGAACTGGTTTTGAGGGTGGCATTCAAGAACGTTATGTTTGCTGAGAGTGACGAAAGGATGGAAAGAAAACTTGTAGAAAGCCCTTTCATGGAGATGATTGGACATTTCTTATGCAAATTACTAATATTGAGCATGTGGTTGCTCATTTAAAATACTCCAAATTCAATCATGTTAAAAAAAAAATTTCACGTGTTGTGTATTAGGCATATTTTAGTTCATAAGTTCTCCTGTGTGTATAAATCTGGATAATACATGCAGTATTAGTAAACAAGATCAATTATCCTTCAGTTAATTTCCTAAATAAAGTTTTCAAACTGCAATGATATATCTGATGAGGGCTGGTCGTTTCTCTTCAGTATTAGGGATTCAATAATTAAACCTTTTCAGTGGCCGGTTGCATAAAAGACTTGTTACATAAAAACTGACTGAATCCAAAAAATAATTTGTTTGCACTTCTCACTTGTTTGCGAGCAGCAAGAGGTGACATTCCCACACCGGAGCCGTTTAGGTCTTCATAGATGCTTCTGACCGGAGGGGCTCCACTCTTGTCTTTAGGCGTTGGGACCACCGGCTGTGGAGGAGACCCACCTGATGGAGGAGAGAGCATCAAATGTCTCACCAAGTAACTTCTGTGCCATTTTGGACACATTCATAATTCCTTATGGTATTAGAAAAATGCAGTAAAAGGATAATAAGTATTTACCTGCCAGAAGAGGAGATCTTGTTTCTGACCCACCCCCTGTCAACCCAAAAGACCTGGGTTGAGGTGTGACCGGTGCAGGCAGGTCTCCCATCAGAAACCCAGGTAAAAACTGAGCCCCAGGCTTGGGGGAGGTTGGAGAGCCGAGTGTCATTGGTTCAATGCCTGTTATTATACATCAAAAAGGTCAATTCAGTGTTAATAATTCTTGCTAATTACTGTCTAAAACCATATACGGGCAATCAGGAGCATATACAAATAAATGCACTTTCAGTGGTTTGTCACTTTATTTACATATATAAAAATACCCGCATACACTGATATTGTATAACGTTAGTTGTTCTAAATCTGATCAAACGCATGGCTTTCTGCTGTATTGTAAGTTACCGGTCACATGAGCACAGCCACAATCACGCACGTCTCAACAAACTCAACCTACATATCAATATACAAACACATGACTGCTGTAAACACGAACACTTACTCTGGATGTCCATACTGGGTCACTAACACGGCAGCCACGGAAAGAAGATTAGTCCTGCTTTACCAAATAAACGGGAGCGCAAATGTTTTTGAACAAGGCGGAAGTTGCGCGTGCTCTTATGGCACAAGCGCGCTCCATTTCCGCTTTCACGACACCAGCGGCAGCGCGCGCTTCTGTCGCGCCTCTGCAGGAAAGAACGTGAAACTGATTTTTAGTTTTGGAACCATAGTCCGGGCTTTTACTTTCTGTCACCTCGGTTATTGTAATGCCTTTTTTTGCTGGTTTAAGTAAGAAGTGTATGGATAAACTACAAGAGGTGTGAAATGCTGCAACTGGATTGTTTTAAGTTCAGGAGAAGACATGTTCACACTGTCTGCCCATTAAGTAACGTTACATGATTAATTTAAGGTCCTTTTTTTAGTGTTTTGCAAGCTCTGAATGACAGAACACCGCCATACATTTCAGAATACTGCCAGATACGTTCTAAATTGGTGTTTCACATTTTTAAAAGCAACCTTGCAGGCATGTTTTAATGTTATCTTTTGATTAATAGGCCTACATTTAATTCTTTATTTCTCTCTCTCTCTCTCTCTCTCTTTCTCTTCTATTTATGCTTGCATATGTTGTAAACAAAGACCTTTGAAATGGTATTGCTGTATTCCAGGGATGCCCAAACTCGGTCCTGGAGGGCCGGTGTCCTGCAGAGTTTAGCTCCAACCCTAATCAAACACACCTGAAGCAGCTTATCAAGCTCTTACTAGGCATAGAAACTTCCCGGCAGGTGTTGAGGCAAGCTGGAGCTCAACTCTGCAGGACACTGGCCCTCCAGGACCGAGTTTGGGCAGCCCTGCTGTGTTCATTTTTCTGGTTAACTGTTCTTACACTAACTCATCTGAAGATGGCACTCCTGTTCCACAGGGTGGTTTTTTTCCTCTCCAGGACCTCCCAGAGTAAAGGGACACTAAAAATCCTCCTCCTCTTGCTGGAGCATTCATCTCCAAAATTAAGAAAACATTACGTTTATCTTTTTATACCATTATTTATCCTGTGTTAATATGCATTTTAAGGGATAGTCATGCATGCATATTATTTACAATATTTTGACATAAATTCTTGATAGAATGAATGTTTATGTTAACGAATTAATGTTGTGCTACTTTAATCAAAGTTTCTGACATAAGAGTCATTTTGTATGAAAATTATATCCTCATTAAGGGTTAAAAATGATCATGAAAATCAATTCTGGTAGTCAGTTAATTTCTCACTTTCCTTAGATGCATCACAAAATCAATTTAATTTAATATGCCTTAGATCTTTTTTTTATATATAATAATCATTATCCTGTTTTTCACTTAAGATGGAGAACTACTGGATTATGATCGGTGCATGATTGGACTATATCCTGCCCAAGGAAGAGTGTGTGGTACAAAATAAAAAAGCAATGCTAAGTATTCATTAGTGCTCAGTGATTTATATCAACAATAACAATGTCTCTCAGAACAAAGTGACAGAGGGAGCAAGAGTTTTCTGTAAAATGACTGAGCTCATATCCCCTGGAGCAACACTGAATATATGATGCCAGTCATCCGCATCCAAATAAAGAGAGACATGCCAGCTCTGTCTAAACCCATTAAGCAAATTGCCATATTTGAAAGATGCATTTGTCTCTTTATTTTGATTTATTGAAACAAATTGACACCCAGGGGGCTCCTTTTTTCATAAATCCCAAGATGTTGGGTGGTGTTTTAGAATAGCATTATATTTGCAGAATTAAACATGCATTTTCTGAAACCCATTTAAAGGTTAACTCGTGTAATAAAGCATTTATATTGCTTACAGCGCTGTGGAAATTCATTTTGCTCAAATCATTTATTTCACATCTGTTCAGTGACATTCATTCATTTTCACAAGGTATATCATCTTCAGTAGTTCTGAATTGTGTGCCACACTGAATTCTACCCTGGGAAAGAGTCTGTTATCAAGGAGCGAGATAAAGCTGAGATGTAGATGAAGCTGTCTGATAATAGGCATGCAAACAGCTTGCTCCCTGTGACTTGTACCAGCCTGCGCCAGCCTTGCCTTTATTACTCTGCTATATTCCCTCTCATGCTCTTGGACTGTCACACCATAATGAGCAATTTTTGACCTCGGTAAACTGTGAAACTGGCCGTTTACTGTTTAAAAGAGTGAAGAGGTTCATTACAATACTCAAAATGACTAATAAAATGATGGTCATGCTTGTGGAATATGATGCATATGAGCTGCTTTAGCTGGCTAAAAATATCAGCAAATACAGACAATATTCGCTGTATTGTTAAAGACAAGGCAAACAGCTTTCAGTATAAATTACTGTTTTTACTGTGAGACTTTTAGTGATCTGTTCATTTGAGACTTTTGCAATATTGACCACAGTGTCTTCCTCATACCTGTCTAAGTCATAGTCCAGCAATTGCATAAAATGCCAGGTTTTACTTCTGACAATGAAACTGATAGAGAATAGATGTCAAGGTCAGCTTGCTGATCCCCATACAGTCAGCAGAGTGAAATATAGCACCAAATGTGCTGAAGAGTTTATCGAAACTCTGCTGATGGGGAGATATTTGATAGGCTACTCTGCGAGGATTTTCGGTTGCCATGTGCAAACTATTGAAAAAGTGAATGTGCTTTTGTGTGATAAATTGTTATATTTTCCAAAGCAAGAAACATGTAGTCTCCCTCTGCATATCATTTTTTGTTTTAAATGTATCATGACAGTAAAACACGTTTAACTTGGCATTAGTGTCTGTTAAACCCAGCTTTTGAACTCGGGTAAAGCAGCGTTTCATACTTGTCAGCAACTTGTTTCATACTTTGAAAGGGGTTTGGCATTGCTTTTATCCCTGGGTCAACCTTGCATCACAGTGCCGAGGTATATAGTAATGGTGACGCTCACTTTTTCAGTGGTTCTGGAATGATTTTTCTCATTTATATTTCTGATACAAATATTAAAAAGTCCTTGTTCAAGAGTTATGAACCATGAACCAAAACCAACCAGCTACAAGGTCATTACAAATTTGATTTGAAAATCTGGCAAAAAGATAACAGGCTCGTTTCAAATGCACCTTTGCCTTGCCCGAAATTTAGATGAGCAAGCGGCTGCAAAGAGAGGACAGTGAAATAAGTGCAGTCAAGATGGACAGTTCTCACTTCTCATAGTAGATCAGTATACAAGATCAAATGTGGATATCATGCGATTCAAATTAATGTGCTTTGTTGCTAATAAGCTGGATTTAAGTTCTGCTGCTTTTATATAAAAATGAATATGATGAAAAAGAGACCCAAAGTATGCCCACTTATAGTTTAATATGGACATGTATTTTAGATTTTTAAAGAAATACAACTATCATGTCCATAGAGAGATCACACATCTAGTAAAAAAAATGTACTAAAATGTATTTTAAATACATTTATTTTGTGCTAAGTATCCTTCCAAACTTACGTATTTATGTACTTAATAAAAATGCCCTGCAATTGTATTTTTGGTATACTAAACTGGTATACTTAAAGTCTGCTAAATTGGAACAACTAATTTTGTTTAATGCACTTTAATTGTTTCTTAAGTATTGCTGAGAACCAACTAAAGATACAGTTAATTTTTATTTGATTCTGCTAAAGTGTAACTATCCACCTTTTTCCTAAGTAACTGATGAGTGCCGCCATGATGGATTCTAACTTCCGTTTGGATGCTCTCATGTTCCGGTCTCCATAGAAATCCATGTTAAAACAGGGTAAACTTTTTCAGTATAACTAAATATAAAAATGTGCGCAGGATTAAGCTGTGCTATTGGTGGCTGTCACAGTAATAGCAAACTTAAGAAATTTTGCGTACCAGCAAATCTGTCCATGTCTGGCGCTGTATGCCTTGCATAAACGATGACAAAAGAAAACGAGCATGGCTTGCAGCGCTTAAGTTAAAATACTGTGTGTGAAAAACAAAATAAAAATCCCCCGAATTTCACCCCGATAGGGAGCTGTATATGTGAGCTCATGTGTTTTCAATGCAGCATCCTCAAATCTGGCCCACGAGATCCACTTTCCTGCAGAGTTTAGCTTTTACCCTAATCAAACACACCTGAGCATGCTAATCAATGTCTTCAGGATCATTAGAAAATCACAGGTAGGTGAGTTTGATCAGGGTTGGGGCTAAACTTTGCAGCGCACTGGCCCTCCAGGGCAAGATTTGAGGAACCCTGTCATAGGCCCTGTCATTGCGACACTGTAAAGTGATGAAACTATGGCACCATGTGCTTTTTAAAACCATTTTCATGGGTTTAACTTTATATTATCAGCTGGGAAAATACATTCATTTGACTAGAAACACCAGAGACCGGAAATGTAAAGCATCGTACCAGTATGAGTCGGGCGAGACTTCCACGTTCAGGAAAAAGGTAAATTGCAAGTATACTTCAAGTACACTTTAAATATCTTGCATTAAAATACTGATAGTACAGAGATCATACAATATTTGTTAATAATGATATTAATGACATCAGACATCAGCATGACATCAGAACAAATTGGACGACACTTGGACAGATTTCTAACTGCCATCCATTTCACAGTGATCACCGGTGGTCGGTTCTGTGCAGAATTTGCTTTAATTAGGGAAAGAACCACAATCCCATGATAATTGCAAATTGCAAATAGCAAGCTTGTTTGAAAGCTAGGGAGACTGATTCGATTATTTCATTCACAATGTTTAATGGGCGTGAAGCGGTTAAAAAAGCAACAAAACATTTTTTTTTAACTGTAGCTCTTGCTTTTTAGAATGCCATGTCATGCACGAGAGCTGCAAAGGATGCAGGTGCAATAGCCAAACACTACTGTGTCTAGCACGTTTACATAGAAAAACAAAGTAAAAGCAGTGCAGTTGAATACAAAAGTGCATTCTGTGTGAATGGCCCCTTGAAATGGCTAGTTTATTTTAGCAACCAAAAAATAAAAACTGAACAGCCCTTTCCAGATCATATGCTTTGAACAGTCACAGAAAATTTCATGCGTTTTTCGTTTCAGCGAAGCAAAAAAATCTAAATCTGACAGTGACGGAAAATGTGTCAGTTGGAGTGAAGAGGAGACAATTTTATTCTTACAGTTATGTTCGAAAACTATATCAAGGACAGTCTCAGGAATATACTGTATAGCCTAAACACAAATTATGAGCAAGAGCAAGGCAGGAACAGGTTGCGTGCTCTGTTCGTCCAATCAATCTCTTAACCTGTTAACCTGAAAAGATTTAAAAAATATAACCCAGGATTATGTTGACCCAGAGTTTCAAATGACCCAGGGTTAATCATTTAAAGGGATAATTCACCCACAAATAAAAATCCTGATAGAAAAATAAATAAATAAATAAAAACATTAAATAAATAAAATATCTTCTTTTATGTTTCCCAGAATAAAGTATTAGATTAGAAACAGCATAAGGGTGAGTAGCCTAAATGACAGAATTATAATTTTGGGGTAAATGGGTAAACAATCCCTTTAATTGTCAAAAGCCCTTGAGTAGGTATTAACTCTCAGTAAGGAAAAGCAAACTCTTCTTCCTTTTCCCCAGGAAAGACAATTGCTCAGTTTAGTGCCGCACAACATTTCATTATGCTGGACCCAGCTGCTGTGATAGTGCTTTGTAATTAGGTTGTTGTAGGAGGCTCGTGATGAAGGGACACCCAGGGTCGTCCTTCTGTGTGAAGCATTTAAACATGTATTATTCAGCAGCCTGGCACAGAACATTTCCAGGACCCTGACAGAGCTGAACTGCACAGCTTTACCTTTCACAAACCCCTCATTTACTGCAGGAAAAAATGCATTTATCATTGAGAGGAGACAAATATTGATTGCTCCTCAATACATGGTAGGTTAAATATACAGAAGTTGTTCTACATTCTGCACAATCAATAATAGCTTGCGTCTGATGCAGTAAGGATATAATGACTGTTTGCATTTCTTATGTGAAGTCTGAAACTGTGCATTGGACTGTGGTGGAGATATGAAAAATACTTCAGTTATTTCCACTGACAAGCTTTTTCAATTCATTGAAATTAAGCATTTAAGAGGGAGCTGGGATTTTAGCTGCAAGGTTATTATAAAATTTCTTTGAACAAAAAAAATTATAGTTTCTAATGTCATATGTGTTTAAAAACAGCCAGACTAAATAAATAATAAATATGATTTTCACCTGGTGGACGATGCAATCTCCGAGACCACTTTTTTTGGCAATTACCACATCTAGCTTTACAAAAAAAGATGTTAATTAAAATGTGCTATTAGTGTACCTCTTTAAATTAAAAATAAGTATACTTTCAATCTACTTTTTATACACAAAATTCTTAGGTATACTTGGTCTCCAATTTAAAAAAAATTATATATAAAATATTAAATTATATATAGATGGGAAGCCTGTTCCGCCACAGAATAAAAATAAAAAGGTCACTGTGAATTTTCATCTCAGAACTATAAATTTATATCTCTTGATTTTGAGATTATATCTTGGAATTTTGAGTTAAAGCGAAAGTAAAAAAATAAAATAAAAAAAAGCCATAATTGTGAAATATCTTTTTATTGTGTGGGGAGGAAAGCTATTTTTCTTTTTTTTTATATTGTTGCAGAAACAAGCTTCTGTATGATGTTAAGATCACTTAAAGAAAACTTATTGAAAAATTATGAAACAAGAATATTGAAAGTATGCTTACTTTCATAAACTAAAATTACAGAACTAGTAAACTAACAGTATATCTAAAGTTTGCTTGTAGTATACTGTAGTTGCAATACTAAAGAAACACTTAGATGCAAACTAAGTATATACTTACGGATGTAAATTTGTTTGTAGTGATAGACTTAATCAAATCAAACGGAACACACTAACAGGCGCATAGTAACACAATAAAAACAAATATGAAGGCAGTTTCAGCAGTAGAACAGACATTTTTGATTGTCTTTGGGTCTGGTGTTTGTGTAGGAGAACAGAAGTATTATGTCACCCTAGAGGTGCTTTCTCCTGCTTAGCTACACTTAACACCTACCTTCCTGGACCCCAGACAGAAGGGTCCATCTGGTTCAAGTGTAGTAATCATCTTTCATCAATCTGCCACCGTTTCTCAAAAACAACCTAAATAGTCAAATATTACATGGTAATTGTGGGGATTTAATTCTACACTTTAATGCACTGATGAGCTTGAGGAGTCAAGAGGCTCCACTCAAGAGAAACAGAATCAGTGAAGCTTCTTTCTCAAATGTTCCAGATTATGAAGAAGGGCAGACAGGCCCTAGAGATGAGTGTACTTCACCAAAGAAGGTCAATGCTATGACATTTCATACAAGGGTAATCTTTGAAATGGCAGTTCTTGATTTCGGATGTAACATCAGGCATTTGAGAAAGAGGTACATGGGAGGCATATTGATTCCATATTGCTTCATTATGGTTTGATTCAGATCAATGCATTAAAATAAAATCTAGCATATCATTATTTCCATGTGATAATCTCAAACACTAAAAAAATGCAAGGTACTTGCATGAAGAACCTGTCTAGGGGCTTGACTGTCATGCCTCATTGAGTGGAAAATTTGTGATAGACCCTAGTTTGTTAATATAATTAAGCCTGAGCTGTTACAGCACAGCTCATATATGCTCCATTTTCATTAGTTTAGCGAATATGAATGTGTTTTATTAAAAACTAAATCTAAATCTAATATAATAATATTAGATTATTGTTTTTCCTCTGACCTGATGACATATGATGCCGCTGTTATTGTCTTATCCTTAGCATACTATGTTCCAGAACATTCCACCAGAGTGGAATCAATATGCAGCTCTGTACATATTCTGAATTCTGACAGGTAATTTCATACATCATAAACATTGGCTCAGTTATGATTTTAATATCAATAGCTCAGATGGGTCACTGTCCCTGGATTTGTTTATTTGTTCTGGTAGATTATGCAATATGTATTGTCACATCCCATCGGAATATCCTGTATCCTGATGGCTTCCTCTGATATGAAATACAAAATTAATTTCCCTTCTCACAAATTCCATTCTTTTAAAGGCAATGCTGGAAACACAGAGGCCAGAGAGCTACAGTTGGTGTTGCATAACTGATGGCTACTTTTAAAATATGATCTTACATAAATTAAAATGAAATGTTAAAATCTAACCTTAAAGGAAAAGTTCACCCAAAAATGAAAAGTAATCATTTACTCACCTTCATGATATTCCAAACCTGTGTTGTTTTGTTTTAAAAGCATGGTTATGGGAAATGTAATTCCATCTTTTAGACAGACCCAAATAATGTAAAAAATATTTGTGCTGAGGTTTTAACTGCCCTAAATGTAAATGTTCTTGGATATAAATTAAAAGAAACTACTGTTTTGGTTTATTCATGATACACAGTCTTCCTTTCATTTTGAAATATTGCTACATTCATACACTGGATTTAGGCTGACTACAAAAGAATAACTCAAGTTACTTGACATCAAAATGTTTCCTGACTTACTGACTCGTCACAACAGAGCAAAATAGAAGATGTGACTTTAGTACAACACCATATTCCCTTAGGAGGTAAACACCTTTCTAATCTTGGATTTACCATCTATGCACAGTCAGAGGTGCAATAATGAGACCTCCTCCTGTAATATGTCTGTTAACGAGAGTAAAATTGGCATGATGGGTAAGTGGGCTGATTTTCGGACTGGCTCCTGTGGTGACCACTCTAGTGATGGGAATACAGATACCCAGCGATGTTACACTGCCAAGATAAGTAGTGGTCTGATGTCTGTCATAATAACTTTATGTAATACAAAGCAGTTTGAATCTCTTACTGGCTAACCGCCTGATGGCATGCAATTAATTCATCAATTTGACAAGTTTGTCATACCTCACTTAGGCATTGAGGGCAACAGTGCTTTGTTGTTGTTTTTTGTTGAGTTTTTTTACCCCCTTTGACCATTCGCTCACCCTCTTGTCATTCAAACCTGTATAGTTTCTTCTACAGATCACAGAAGATGATTTTTGGCAGGATGTTCATGCAGCTCTTTTCCATACAACGAAAGTGAATGGTGACCAGTGACTGTCAAGCCTCCTAAAAATTAAAAAAAGCTTTATCTGACTGTCTTCTGAAGTGATACACGATTTGTGAGAGGAAACTTAAGTACACTGTGGTTCTTATATCACATTAGTGCATTTTGAAACATACATATTAAAATTTGGTGCATCACGATCAATATAAAACATGCCGTTTGGCATAAGTGACATTAAACCTGACATCTTAAGGATTTGAGAGCTGCAGCAGAGGAGTTTTTTAAATTTCCTTTCATGAAACATTTCACAACACAAGCATCACCCTCAAACACTCAAATACCAAAGACCAAAAAGACTCCATGAAACGTTTCTTAATGTGCACCAGTGGAGACTCCTGCAGCAGTTTAAAATCATAGATCCAAATCCCCATGTGCACTGAGCTCACATTATACCACCGACACCGACAAATCAGACAATGTGACCCCATTCCATTCCCCCACCTTCATTCTCCATGAAAGACAAAACTGACACCCATGAAGCCATAAAGGGCCAGTAGCTCCTGCACTAGAATAGAATAATATAATATTCAGCATCTAAACCCTGACTGAATGAACCACGCTGTACAATAGCAGATATAGAGATTTGTCCACTGGTATTTGGATTATTGCAGAAAATAAGCTTAGTGACCAACAAAAGTTTGGTCACTACGATTCTTACATGTTTTGTTCATCATGATAATCTTAACAAATTTTAAAGCCTAAATGCAATCAGCAGAAGTAAAAATCTAAACAAAGCTTATAAATGAACTACAGCACATTGCACCACCATTCTGCCTCTGACAACTCTTTCAGTCTTTATTTAATATCCATATTCCCTGAAAGTTTGAGTTTGCAAGTGTGAAACAGTTGAAAGTGTGAAATAGTGAGTTGGCAGGTTTACCTATTTGGTGTGATGTCCCCAGACAACCTCTGTAGTTTTACTGATGTACTTTATGTTGTAGAATAAACCGTGAAAATATCTTGAGCTTGCGTTAACCACACACCTTGTTTCAGGCATTTAACCAAAAATCCATTCAAAAATCCAGTCCATTCAGGACAATGGAACCCGGAAGTGCTAAAATGCTAACTAGTTTCCAGGTTTTGGACTACAACAATCCCTGCAGCCCTGCAGCACTCTGTACCTGTACACTTGTGATATGCTAATATTTCCAATGAGAAAATTGTAAATTTCTCTAAGATATGGGAATTTTTTTTGTATTCGAGTTTCATGGCAAAATTTAGCTTTAGGTGCTAGAGGCTGTCAGATGCTAAAGACCTATTTTGCTTTTATTTAACCTCCAGTCAACCAAAATTAGAGGAGCAAGTACAGATACAATCATTCATTCATGCCCATCCTTAGCCATTCCATGCAATCAGTGGTTCAGCTGACCCATTGTTTCATCTGTAGATTGAAGCTAATATTAGTTTAAGCACTAAAAGGCAGGCTGTAGGGTTTCAATCCAGAGAGTCTTCCATAGCTTTCATGCAGATTAATTTGAAAGTGACACCAGAGAAACAGTAGGAGTACAGCTACTGTACTTGGCAAACACCTTTCAGAAGCGGGCTATTTTGTTGTTGTTTGTACGTTTGAAAATGTTTTGTCAACTGAGATCTTCAGGATCGTCAGCAAAAACATAGTTCTGGCTGTGTGTGAATTTAATTGCTTTTTATCTTTGTAGCGGTGTGTTAGTGTTTTCTCAGTTGCTGGCAGACTGGATATCACGGCATCCAAGAACGGATTAATTATGGAACTCAAGACTGAAATTGCTCTCTGACATCTCCATCTGCAGCGAGTCTTTGCAACAACTTTTGCATAATGTCCTTTTTTTTCTTACAAAGTTTACAGGCTCATTACTGGACACTGCCAAAACTATGATCCAGTCTGCTCGGCCACTCGAAAGAGATTCAAAAGATTCTGAAAAAACAACATCACGATCTTCAGTAAAGAAAAAAAAAGTTCAGGCTATGTGTGAGTTTCATCTTTGCACTGGTATGTTTGGATTTCTCTAAAGGTGAAGATACACAGGGCAATGTTGCTTGGGCAATTTCTCATTGAGAATGGTCTAGATCGGTTGTAGGCCCTGTGTCTCACCTGTTTGCCTGTTAACGCAAAATTGCCCAGCAATAATGCTCAAAAAGTTGCCCCGTTTATCATCACCTTTATTAGTATTTTCTCGGTTGCTGGCAGACTGGAAATTACAGCATCCACATACCGATTAATTATGAAACTCAAGACTGTAATGTCATTTCTGTCATCTCCATCTGTAAAACTTATTTTGTAAGTTTATATTATTTTCCTTGCTCTTGGAATGTTTACTATTTTTGTTTAATATTATGTTAATATAATAAAATCATTGTTTCATAATAATATTTTGCATATTTTCATGGAATATTTATCTTCATGTGTAAAAGATATGAGGGAATGTCTCTGTGTCAAGGTTTTATGGGATAATATTGTGAAGCAGTTTGATAACAGACGGAGATCAACTGAGCAATGAAACATAAAATCATATACTAAGATTATTCAATAAACCCTGCACATTTTCATCATAACATTTTCTCCTGATTCCTACTCTTCACTGTTGCTGATAGTAATACAATTTTGAGTATCAGACAATATTCAGTGCAATTCTCGATTCTAGTTTATTTAGATAGCTTTTTACAATAAAGATTGTTTCAAAGCAGCATTACAGAAAATGTATGTTTCAATGATAGATAGTCATTTGGCCCTAAATTACATTAAATACTTACATTAAATCATATGCTGTCACTTAATCTCTTTAAGACTATGTCATGGAAAAAAACTCCAATGGTGTTGAAGTGTTCAAGAACCAGACTCATCTGCGGTCCATCCTATTCTAGCTACAAAATGTCTCAAAACAATAACATATAACTTGAATTTGGGTATCAGACAAGACTTGCTGTTAACTGGTTTTGGTTTATCAGACAAACAGAGCTAAATCTTTTGACAGAATCTAGTACAGAGGCTGGAATCAGTGCATTATTATTAACATTATTATTAAACATATTTAAACATTAATTATTTGGATGCCCTTCAACATTTATTAATTGATAAACATACATTATCAGTCCCCTGTGTTTTACATTGTGCTCATTTGACATCAAGCTTTAACATCCACTAATAATTGTACTGTCATTTGTGTCATATATTTGGAAAGTTATTTAAGCCTAACGTGTTTTTTAAGAAATATTATTCACATTTTGTTTTTGTTAATGGTTTCACCATCGGGTACCCTTACTTCTTTAGGCTTACTACTTTTTTATATTTTCAGTCTTTAGCAAACAGCCTTTATTTCCACTTCACAATAATCAGTGAACATTTCAAAAAGCTAACTCACACATTTATTTTCAGGGCTGTAGTTTTCAAACCCCGGAATAATCGCTGTGCAGCCAAAGTCTGTTAGTTTCAGCTGCATGTCTAATTTAGTTACTAAATAGAAAGTTAAGAATTTAAGTTAAGAAAAGTTTAATGATTGTATATCAATTTGTTTAAATATTAAAATATTTATTTAATTATTTAATTTTAAGTAATTTGGCCTCTATACAAGTGAAGGTGAAACCTACAGAAAAGTCCAGTTCACTAAAGCAATGCCTCCCTAGAGCTTCTCTAAAGCAAAGAGCCATTAGGTAGGCTATAATACATTAAGGGCACATATCTGAATGGACATGACTGAGAGCTCTTCTCATCTCACTATAGGTTCACTGTCCTCATCCTACGAAATACAAGTGAAACGAACAGCTTCTGAACCTGTGCGCTCCAGGTGTGCTGAGCCTATGAACTAAAAAAATCTAAATAAGGTCTAATCACCCTCTTTGCTACAGTTTGCTGCTCTCCCATATCCTATTTCACAGTTCAGTTAAATCAAACCACCGTGGCTCCAATTTCAACCTAGAGGACTGCAGAAGGATATGTTGAAAAGGCCACAAGCTCTCATGTCTTCCGTTCACACACTTATGCTAGCTGTGGGTCAAGGGATTGCAGAATATGACATAGGACTGATAAAACATATTGTTACCTGTAACCATAAGGCTAGCTCTTCATGACATCTGGTGGCAAGCTCATTTAAAATAATTTATGGTCAATATACATAAATAACACTTAGAAATCATAAAACTGTAAAAGCTACAAAAGGAACTGAAGTGCTTCTGTGGCAGCACATCCTCCCAGAGGATTTACCGGATCGCTAATCAGCCCTCTCATGAGAGCCATTGCTCTGCTAAAACTACCAGATCTAAACAACCTGCACACTCCCTTCTAAAATAAACACACTTTCACATGGTTTTATACAACATGAAGTTAAAATTGTGTTACTTATTTTGTAGACACAAAATTGCAGGTACTATTGCCTATTTTTGTTACACCAAAAATTAGCCATTGCATCTCTGAACAACACAGAATTGTTTTTTGTTCATGACAAAATCAGTATTTTTGAAAGACATGAGAGAATGATTTGGTTACTCACTCATAAAGATCCCTTGTTTTGTTTCTGAATGATTCAGGGTAGTTGAACAAATTCTTTGAGTGAATGATTCAATGATTCACTCATAAAGACAGTCACTTGCCACCACCATAGACTGTAAAAAAAATGGACGATGAGTCTCCACTTCCTTCCACTTATAGAAAAGTGATTATGGCTGCTGTCATCTTGCGAAAATTAGGTAATTTGGAGCCCGAGTCTGCGCTTATGGTCGGAGCTGGAGCACCCGTATTCCCGTTTCCCAAGAAGGGCGGGTGTATGGACCCTAATAGCAGCAAGCCCCCAGATGTTCCATGACATTTTTTTGTCTTTCACTTTTCGCTGTGTGTGCACACTTTCTACCAATTACTCAAGCACTGGAACAACTTGCAACCGTTGCCAAAACGCGCCATGGCTCTACTAACCTGGTGCGCTTTGGCATGCAGAAAGGGACCAGAGCCGTTTGTTTGAATGATGTCATGGAGGAGATTCCTTACTATGCTGCTACACTTTTTAGAGGATACAGTTTATCATTTAATGAATTGACAGCCTATTGGCTAATCTTCAACATAGTTTACACTAAACAATAGTTTTCGATTTTAACTATTTTTAGAGTTTACGCCGAAAAAAAAAAGTCGTTTTAGACTTTTTGCGACCGGTGGGATTCAGCTTACGGTACACTCTAAAAAATGTTTGGTTAAATACAACCCAGTGCTGGGTAACATAGGGACAAACCCAGCGGTTGGGTTGTTTTGACCCAGCGCTTGGGTTACTACCCAGAAGGTTGGGTTAAACATTTAATCCAACCTCTGAGTCAAAACAGCCCAATTGCTGGGTTTGTCCCTATTTTACCCAGCACTGGGTTGTATTTAACGAACCCATTAATAAGTGTACATTTCATTCATTCCTATGGTATCCGTAAATGGCAATTGAGTGTTGCACAACTCTTGACTGAAATTCAATGACGCCAAGGGTGTAATGTGATTGGTTATCAAGGATCACGTCATCTAAGTTGACCGTTACACTTTCTCCAATGGTAAGTAATGCAGACGCTCGTATCTCCAAATAATAATATCATCTCTGAACTACTGACCTATCGATGTAACCTGAAGAAAGATTATTATTAAAGATACCTTGTGGTTAAAAAAAAGTTTTTAACATAGTTTACATGTCTGTCTGGTGTTTTTCAAATGCTTGAAGACATTTTTTCCCCCAAGTCAGCTTAATTAGTGGTTCCACTTATGTGAACTAACACAACAGTCTATGTGATGACACAGTTATACAGTATATCAACAGCATACTGTTAATTTCCCATTTTAGCATCATACTGTAATTTACATTATTCACTCACCTGAAATTCTAAGGTACCAAAAATGGATTAAACAAACAAAATCTTGTCCCAGGGCATGATGTGGGAAAAAGCTGCTCTTAATGCGGAGAATCTTCAAGGAGGATTAGAGCTGGTGTGGAGGTGCACTTAACAGATAAGAACACAATGTAGTCCCTCTCAGTGGGGAATACTGTACTCATTTAGAATGATAACAGCCAGTTAATCTCATAATTCATTTTTGATCACATGTATAACACTAAGACAACAAGACTAGTTTGACCGAATAAAAAGTAAACGTTATTTTTATTTATTTATTTTTTTTTACTTTGCGTCAAATTTCTTGTGAAGACCTTACTCTGAAGTACTGTGCAAGGTAATCAGGGGCCTCATTTATAAAATATGTGTGTGCACACAGATTTGATCGTAAGTGGTGTGTACCTCCAAATCCCCAACTCATCATTAATAAAAACAGTCTTTGACGTGGAAAAGTACTTACCGCCACGTCAGTTTCCTGGCAGCGTGGCTACGCACTTTTCCTTGTGGCAAAGTCGGAGTACAATCTTAAAAATAAAGGTTCTTCACGATGCCATAGAAGAACCTTTTTTTCTATGGTTCCATGAGGAACCTTTAATATCTGAAGAACCTTTTTGTTTCACAAAAGTTTCTTTGTGGCGAAAAAGGTTCTTCAGATTACAAAAAGATAAGAAAGAAATGGTTCTTTAAAGAAACTTTGACTGAACGGTTCTTTGTGGAAACAAAAATGGTTATTCTATGGCATCGCTTGAACCTTTTGAAGCACCTTTATTTTTAGATGTAGGCTACTGCCTATTGAACAGCTTACTGCATAATACTAAAAGCGGTGTACAATGCAGGCACCAATTTCCATCCCCATTAAAAAAAACAACAAAAAAAACAGAAAAATGGGCAGTGTAGAGATTAATTGTGGCGTGTAGTCGATGTTTTATTATGGGAGTTTTTTGCGAAGATTAACTGACCTTTTTAGGTATCCAACTGTGAGATGTTTCTTTACCTCGCTTTCTGTATCACGTTTTTTTTTTTTTTTTACTATTTTATTTTACAAGAGAACTTGCGAAGTCTTGATTTACTACTAATGCGTAAAATAGAAAGAAAATGCATAAACGCATCTCCGACGGTTTTGTCTGTGTAGCCTATAATAATAGGTCTATGTCGTGCAATAACGGTTTTAATCTATTGTATTCAATATCATTGTTAACTGTTTTTATTTATAACGTCTGTTGCTTTGCTTCTGTGAAAATGAATAGATACATCAGCCTTAAACTTTGTTTTTGTAATTTACATCATTTATATTTGTATAAAATACACTATATATTTTTGTGTCAGTACATAATGGCACATTTGAACAGCATTAGTAAACTGTGTAAATATAAAGACATGCCAAATCACATGCAGGTTTTTTCAGACCGGAGACCATAATCGTGTAATAATTTATTTTATTATGATATGAAACGTACAGTTTTTCTTTCAATAATGTTTTTTTTTATGTTTTGCAAGAATTTCGTGATACTACACTTTTTTTTAGTTGTCATAGCAAGTGATTTTAAAATTAGGATGGCTCACTTTTTTTAAGATGACTGAAAATTTTACTTGAATTCGTAGTTTATTCTTACTTTTGGAAATCTAATTGTTTTATAATTACTATTATTATTATTATTGTTATTATTACTCTTGTATCTAGCAAGTATACTTTTGATAATAGTCAATAGAAAAAATATAACACACATTGTTTGTCCGCAGAATATTTACACATTAAATTCTCACGAACCTCTCCACCAGCAGGACCTCAATTTCAGACTCAGTAAAGTTATTTTTTTCTTTGTGCTCATCATTCTCAAGCATAAGAATTCAGAATACTTGCGTGTGCGCTTTTATAGGTTCAAGATATGATGAGCTTACGCACGTTCGTTTTCTCTGAATCGCAGTTAAGCACTTTTGAAAAATTATCTTAGAACAAATTTAGGACGGTTTATACGCAACGTTATAAATGAGGCCCCAGATGCCTGACTCTATTGCCTCACCTCTGAAAACACTTCTGTTTTCTGAGTTTTGCAGATCAGTCATTATCTGACAGCCCATTCATTGGGCACTTGTGCCTATGTGGTGATAATGGAGCTTCCTAATAGGAGAGGCAAACTTGTTGACCCTGATTGGTGCTCTCTAACCCAGTGACTGCATCCCAAACAGTAGCTCTCATTACTCAGTGAGCCTCTGCTACCATCTTTGCTCATTATCCTCTTCAGTACAAGAGAGCCTAAAAACTTCTCAGTCGAGTAATTGCACTTAAAGCCAACTTTCCAGTTCAGTGTGATCTCTATGCAAGACAGCTACAAATTGAAACAATGCAGCCAGTAGAAAATGTTGCACAACATCTTTTAAGCTGTTAATAAATCTGCTGTTGAAGAAAAAACCAACTGCATCTCAGAGTGCTTTTTAAAGGAGCTCTTGTAAGAAGTGGACCTCAAAAGTGGGCTAATTTGTGCTTTTTAACTTATACTACAAGGTGTTTTGTGTCAGTTACTGACTTTTATTGATTTTGTTCATGTTGTCCATTAGGAGAGAATTCACGTAAATTGGGCCATTTTCTTGCCATTCAGATGACTGAAAAAATGGCCCTGAATTAAAATGGTCCTAAATTTGAGTTCACACAAATGTTGGGTTCACCCCAAACTACAATTTGTCATTATTACTCACCTCAAGTGTGCAACTGCGTTCTTCTTCTGTCATGCACCTAAAGATATTTTGAAGAAAGTTGGTAACCAAAAAGCATTTTACCAACATTCTTCAAAATATCTTCTCTCTTGTGTTCAACATTTCAATCTTTAATTTTATGATTACTTTTGTTGGGTCACCAACATCACCATCGAAGGCCAATGTAAATTATCTGTCCTAAAACAAAACCACAGAGTTAGAGGACATCCCTGAATGTGATGATTTCTGAGCAAAGACTGTTTGAATCATATTCCCTTTCAGTCGGTCACTCTCGAATGTCACGATCGGCATGCCCGACATTGGAATCTTGTTCGCTTAGCGAGACCAGTCCCACTTCGGTGTCACTAACTGATCCATGCTCATTGCATGCGACTTATTGCATACAGCTCTGCTGATCCTTAGCGTGAGTTATAAGTGGACCGCAGATGCAGCGCATATTCAGCTTTTCACTTCGGAGCTGAGCGGTTCTATCGTTCTGCTCCTGACCTTCTACTGAGAGTAAAGCTACAGTCAAGCACGCTCTTCGTGGGCTCTCGTGCTGGTGGACGGCGCTTCAGCAGCGGTGCTTTTCCCCGTGTCATGTGGTTGCACCAACGCGAGCACTACCCCTGTGTGGTTTGCAGAACGGTCCTCTCCGCCTGTGCGCTTCACCCCTAAAAGCATTTCATCTAAAAAGCCTTCACAGTGTGGAACGTCTTTTAAGACGCGTCTTTTTAGATGCCTTTCCATCCGTGTGTTTCTGGATGCGGTCGTTAACTGGTGCTGGGTGATGGTCACGATCGTTGCCTCTCTTGCCTGGGCATGAAGCATGCTGAGGTGGTTTTCGTGGATGACTCATGCTCCCATTTCGGGGGTATGACCATCTCTGAGTTGCGGACCGGACTCCGTTACCTGTAAGGGGGCGGAGTGCCCGTGCCACTGTCTAGATTTGGGGTTCCCTCTGGCGGCAGCCGGGGGCACCCTTCTTCTGGCAGTGGGCGGACTGGTCTTAAGGTCACGGTAAGGAATTCCCCTCCGGGGATTCCCCATCCCGCCGACACTTCGAAACCAGTGGCACTCTCGAAAGAGCAGGCTGGACCCTCCCGAGGGGTACCACCTGTTTCTTCCGAGGCACCCCCCGACGATCGGATGTCGATTTCAGCATCGGAGGGTGAGCCAGACTTTTCCAGGGATGAAGATCCGTCAGCGCTGACCGCCCAGAGGTGCCGGAGACGGACCCGGAAATGATAGCTATGCTTTCCCGGGCCGCCGAGAGTGTCGGGCTCGAGTGGAATCTTTCCCCGAGCTTCCCGACCCTCACGGTGGACGCTTGGTTTTCCTCGGGGTGGGCGCTCGCTGGTTTCAGTGCCCCACCCCAGGGCCTTTTCTTCCGGTTGCATGATGAATCTCTGGGTCTTGACGCACCTTTCACTGCCATAGAACCGGCCCAGTGGCTCATCCTCCCTCACCACCCTTGATGGGGGTCCAGCGCGGGGGTATGTGGGAGTTCCCCAGGTGGAGCGGTCTGTTGCGATGCAGTTGTGTCCAAATGCCGCTACCACTTGGCTGGGCAAACCGCTGCTCCCCTCCCGGGCCTGTAGGCACACGTCGGCCTTGATCGGCAGTGCTTATACAGCCTGTGGAGAAGCTGCCTCCGCCTTACATGTTACGCCTTCGGCGGTACTGTAAGTGCACCAGGCCAAGCCACTGAGGGACTTGCACGAGGGTGGTGACGACCTGGAAGTTCAGAGAGAACTCTGCACCGCGGCGGACCTCGTGCTACTAGCGACGAAGGTTACGGCACGGTCTCTGTGTCGTGCGATGTCCCCTATGGTGGTCCAGGAGTGCCATTTTTGGCTGTGACTGGCTGACATGCACGAAACGGACAGGACACGATTCTTGAATGCCCCCGTGTCCCAGACCGGCCTCTTTGGCGACACGGTGGAGAGCTTGGCCCAGCAGTTTTCTGCTGCACAGAAGCAGACTGAGGCCTCATGTACATCCTGTCCCGCTGTAGCTGCTGTCGGTACTTTCACACCTCAGCCTGTTGGGCCTTCGGGTCAACTGGGAAAAAAGCAAACCCTCCCCGACACAGAGGATCTCTTTTCCCGGTATGGAGTTGGACTCGGTCGAACAAACAGCACGCCTCACCCAGGAACGTGCCCTGCCGGTGTTGACTGCTTTGCAATACATTCAAGCTGGATTCAGAGACATGTTTCAGAGGCTCCTGGCATCTGGACGTACGGTTGCAGTCACTCCGCTAGTGCTTGCTCCATATGGCTCCTATGGCCGAGTCCCCGCGATGTGGGCGTGGCCACGCTGCACTTTCCGGTCCAGTTACACCGCTTCCCCAACCGTACCCCGTTGATCGACCTTGCTTTCCTCCGGCAAGGATGCCACTCGAGCAGGTCTCCAGGCTGCTGTGTTTGCAACGATGCCTGCAAGTCCAACGGTACTTGGGGCCACGTATAATGGGCTTGCAGTGTCAGGGGTTTGTACGGGGCCCCAACTGCACTGGCACATAAACTGCCTCGAGTTGCTGGCAGTGCACTTTGCCCTGAGCCGTCTCAAGGGCGCTTACGATGCAAGCATGTACTAGTCCACACGGACAACACAGCAACCGTTGCGTACATCAACCGACAAAGTGGTCTGCGCTCCCGTCGCTTGTCGCAATTCGCCCGCCACCTCCTCCTCCTCTGGAGTCGCTTCGTGCTGTTCACATTCCTGGGCTGCTCAACCGGGCATCCGACGAGCTGTCCCGAGCTGCGCTCCCGGTAGAATGGCGACTCCATCCCCAGACGGTACAGCTGTTTTGGAGACGTTTCGGAGCAGCTCAGGTAAACCTGTTTGCCTCTCCAGAAACATCTCAATGCCAGTTGTTCTTCTCCCTGCCCGAGGGAACACTCGGCACGGACGCAATGGCACACAGCTGGCCGCGGGGCATGCTCAAGTATGTGTTTCCCCCAGTGAGCCCTCTCGCACAGACACTGTGCAAGGTTCCGGGAGGACTAGGAGCCGGATCCTGTTTGTGGCACCCGCTGCCTACCCGGACCTGTTATCCCCGGAACTCTGATGCCGCGGCGACAGCCCCTCCTTGGCCTCTTCCTCTGGGAAGGTGTACTGACTCGAGACTGTGCACCCTTGGCCACTGCGCATTCAGACCTCTGGAACTTCATGTCCTAGGTCCCTGGACGGAGAACGCGGGCAGGTTCTGAGTGACTACCCCACAAGAGGTATGACACCATCACTTTGGCGGAGCACCGCTACGAGACCCAAAACAAAACTCCACGCTTTGAAGTGACTGTTCGGTGAGTGTGTTCTTCTCGCCGGAAACCCCGCGGAGAATGCCGATCGGAGTTGTGCGTCCTATGTTGCAGCAAGGGTTGGAGACGAGCTGGTCTCCCTCCACCTTAAGTATTAATGTCGCTGCATCGCTGCTAACCCCCACCCCAGAGGGAGGGTGCTGGGAGTGCATACCTGGGTCGTCATGTTCCTTAAGGGGGCGTAAAGTTCGACCCTCCACCGGCCCCCCTCTATACCCCGTGGACTTGACTCTATTGCTCACATGCACCACTGGGCCATTTTGAGCCCTTGTGCAGCCGGTTTGAGCTGAAGTTCCTCTCAATGGAGACTTTGCTCCTGCTGGCATTGGCCTCCATCAAGAGGGTAGGGGACCTGCACGCATTTTCGGTCAACGATTCGTGCCTAGAGTTCGGGCCAGATGATTCCCAGGTAACCCTGAGGCCCCGGCCCGGCTATGTGCCCAAGGTTCCCGCTACTCCCTTCAGGGATCAAGTGGCAAGCCTGCAAGCGCTGCCCCCGGAGGAGACAGACCCAGCCCAAGCTTTGCTCTGTCCCGTCCGAGCCTTAAGGTGCTACGTTGACTGGACGCAAAGCTTCAGGACCTCAGACTAGCTCTTTGTCTGTTACGGAGGCCGGCAATAATGCCGTCTCTAAGCTGAGGATGGCCCACTGGATTGTGGATGACATCACCCTGGCTTATCAGGCACAGGGTGTGCCCTGCCCGTTCAGGTTGCGAGCTCACTCAACCAGAAGTGTTGCATCCTCCTGGGCGCTGGCTCGTGGCGCCTTGCTGGCGGATATCTGTAGAGCTGCGGGCTGGGCGACCCCTAACATGTTCGCTAGATTCTATAACCTTCATGTGGAGCCGGTATCCTCCTATGTTCTCACCACAAATGGGTAGTAGCACCGAGAGGCCCCGGTTAGTGTCGGCTTGCTAAAACCACTCCAGAAAGTCCATATAGTAGACCCTGTTGAGTTCCTCCGTCCCCTCGTCAGCGATGTGGCTGAGCATCCGGCACCAGGCCTTCACTCGTTGAATCTTCGAGAACCGGTAGAAGGCTGGGTTCCATATGTAAGACCTAAGTGGATCCCATATGTGTAAAGTCCACGGTATAGCCTCGAGCCCGTGTTTCCCCGGCAGACTTCTGCCATTCCAAGAGGGTTACAATCACTTCCATACTTCTATATGCACCCAAGGAATGTTCATATGTTTATTGCTTCCGAAACCTCCTTCAGCAAGGTTCGAGCTTCCGTAACACCCCTGTTCCAAGAAGAACGGGTACGTTTCCCAGTGTTATCCAATCTCACTGATTGGGTAGTGCTTCGACAACAGTGACTGTTCTTCTTGTTGCGAGCCCCGGCCTACACCAAAAAAGTAGGGGCGCAGTGGCTTCCCAGGACACGGGAAGGTGCAGTAGCGGGCCTTTTTGGTAGATCCCAATCCGCGTCATCCGACGTGCCTCGAAGTACCGACTGACAGGGAATCGTCTCGTTATGTATGGTAACCCTCGTTCCCTGAAGGAAGGACGGAGCATTATCACGCCCGGCGACCATCAGGCTCCTGTACCACCCGCTGAGCTCAGTTTACACTCGAAGTGGATTGGTCTCTCGAAGCGAGATCCCAATTTGTCTGTCACGACATAACGTCTCCGTTCCCTCTATCAGGGAACGAGGGTTCCATATGTAACCGAGACGTTCTGCAGGAATCCACAGGCAGCTGTGACTGGGGCTAATGCAGCATCGTGATTAACGCAACACTTATTCACTCCAGGCATTATCCATCACCAAGGCACACATTTCTTCCATCATGGGGAGTCATTGAAGTACATCTCTGAAACCAGAACAATCTAATTGGATCTATATTGCATTGCTTAGAAACGACTGGCAACTATGCTATTCTACGAACTGTGAACAAGAATAGGAGTAACACCTATTCAAGCTCTAACTTATCCCCTCGACTGTTTTTTGGGGGGGTGGGAACTCAAGCGTTTTTTTACTGCATTTGAAATCCTAGCACCACTCCCTATATGATGTACCAACCGATGTGCATAATGTATGCTAAGTTCACTCGCTCGTGTTACACATGCTGGTATGTTGACACCTTTTCACTGGTGTCCGTATGTCCAAACATGTCCGCTGTCGTGCTTGTGTGAAACTTGTCTACTTAGATTAGATGGCAGTGTCGGATAGCACGTTTACACTGTTACTCCCGGTGAGCCAGTGATCTAAACCCCTTCAAAAATTCCTGAAGGATGGGATGATGACTCTCAATGGGATGGTGCACACTGACATGACAACCACTCTGATCTTAGTACCCGCCACATTTACAGCACTGCATGGGTCCAAGAGACTGATGGCGCAGGGCTAAGCTGAAAAACAAACCAAAACACAACAGCCCTGTGGTTGTTAATTCATCATCATTATTTCAGTTCAGTTTTGTTTGATGTGCTTGAAACAGCTGCACCCCTGATTCTTTCACAAAAATGCTTCACATTGCCTGCTGTCAAAATTGTCATTAGCAGTTTAGTCCTGGTGTGATGAAGAGTGGAGAGCAGATGGAAAACTTACAGATGCAGGTGTCTGGGTTTAGATTTCACATGTTCCTCAATGGATGGAATTGCAAATATGCACTGAAATGAGAACACTGAGAAGATTCTTCTAAAAACTAAAATGGATGAAATTTGAATCTTCTCTCACACTATGCGCTGTGCTTTGACAAGGTTCTGATGCAGAATTTGTATTCAAAACTGGGAAGTGAGAAGATTGTCTTTCAGTATTTTTAATAACCTCTGATCTCATCAATAGATCAAGTTAGCCAGTGCAAGGTTATTTCCTTGTCACCGCACTTCGGGTTGAATGATGAATGGCTCTAGAGCACTGAAATGTGCACTGGCTACTTGCATTGCATTTAAGTATGGTATTATTTACACATTTTAATAGTCTATCAGCTCTCACTGTTTGAATAATTGCTGGCAGTTCATTTGTTCCACACATTTAAGTTTATTTTGCAAATTCATTTTCAAGATAAATGAGTTTTAAAAAATTACTGGTTAAAACATATGCTATCAATATTTTTAAGTGAGGGTCAATCCTCTGTATATAGTGTCAGTATCCCTGAAACAAACATATGATGAGTAAACCTACAATGTCCCTCCTTTGAATTTACATAAACAACTTTGTTAAATTTATGATATTGTTATCTTTATCCTTTGCATCTTTAAGACTGGTAGTTATAGACATTCCTAGTTGATCCATGTCCCATCAGTCTTCTGGGGCTGTTCCAACCTGACAGATTACGTCCTGTTGTGTCTCACAAATCACTGCAGATTGTACTCAAAGTGAAGGAAACCAAGCAGAGAGCTAACAAGTTCAGCATGCCTCAGCCGGCTATACAATCACTTAACATAACGCCTGCAAGTAGATGCACAGCATGACCCAGAGAGCCCCGATTGGAACTTCCACAGTCAAAGATTATGAGCATTCACACCATAAATGTTATTCACAAAATGTACATTCACACCAGCTGGATTCTTGACCAAAAAAGACATGAAGCTAATCATCAAAATGTGTCTATAGAGTGAGACACATGCCCTTGGTTGCAGTGGTTTGTTCTTTCGTGGCTGCAAGGGAAAAAACTATGTTAAATAATAAAATGGTTTTATATTATTTATGTTTAATTATTAATAGTTGACTAAGAAATGCTTCCCTTAATTTGTTTGCTGATGTTAGGTTGGCAAATCAATCTTGTGCTGTAGGCATTTAAAAAAAAGTGTAAATTTTTTTCACCCAGTAAGAATTTTTAATATTGTTGGAATTATGTAGTTAATAGTAATAATACTAATTAATAATCATAATTATTTTCATTTTCATTTTAATTGTAGTTAAAATTGTAGTAATTTGATTTGGGTTTTTTTATATGTCCATATAGTTTTTATTAATTTTTATTTCTTTTTTTGATTTTTGTTTTTAGTTATTTTAGTACATCAAGTTAAGTTAAATGAAATTAGAAATGTTGCAACTAGCTAAAATTATTTTTTTTAATATTTCATTTTATTTCAGTTCATGTTTATTTTATTTATCGTAACAAACATGCTTTATTATGGTTTTAGTTATGATAACTCTGCTTGATGCTTGACTTTAATTATTAGTTGATTAACGTTATGTTAGTTATTAGTACTTAATGAACTTTAATTATTACTTGATTGCAACGTTAGATGTGGCAATATTAAGCTTGGCAACACAAACAAGCATGTTCTTAGATGAAGGTTGCCTCATTCAGACATCAGCAAAGACACAGTTGTTAATAATTGTAATGATTTTTTTATAATTAGAAAAGTCCTAAGGGAACATATAGTACACTTAACCAAATCTGTGACATTTACTGTAAAATCCCGGCACTTGTTCCAGACTTCAACCGTAAAAAATGTAGCACATGTTAGGTTTTACAAGACTTACTTAAATTACAATAAATACCGTCTTTTCTTACCAGATTATGTTTAACAGCATATGGATGTTTATCTGAAGTAACCATGTACTAGCCTGATACCCCAAAACTGTGATGATAGCAAATTTACATGATACTCAAAGCTCATTCACAACACGCTTTCTACAATCTAGGAGGGCCTACCTCTAATAGACTCTATATATATATATCTCTATCTATCTATCTATAATATATATATATATATATAAACATATATATATATATATATATACATATATACAGGTGGTGTGAAAAGGTTTTTGCCCCCTTGCTGTTTTTAAATTTTTTTGCATATTTGTTACTCTTAAAAGATTCAGATCATCAAACAATTTTAATATTACACAAAGATAATGCAAAATGCAGTTTATAAATTATGGTTTCATTTATTAAGGGAAAAAAGCTGCCAAACCTACGTGGCCCTATACGTGAAAAATGTATTGCCCCCTCCTGTTAAATCACGAAAGAACTGCAATTAACCACATTATTTTTATATAGAGTTAAATTTCACTAGCCACACCAGGCCTGATTACTGCCAGACCTGTTGAATCAAGAAATCACTATAATAGAACCTGTCTGACAAAGTGAAGCATGCTTAAAGAGCAACACATCATGCCGCGATCTAAAGAAATTCAAGAACCGATGAGAATCAAAACAGTTGACATCTATCAGTCTGGAAAGGATTATAAAGCCATTTCTAAGGCTTTGGGACTCCAGCGAACCATGTTCAGAGCCATTATCCACAAATTGAGAAAACTTGGAACAATGGTGAACCTTCCCAGGAGTTGCCGGCCAACCAAAATTACTCCAAGAGCACAACGACAACTTATCCAAGAGGTCATAAAAGAACAAAGAACAACATCTAAAGAACTGCAGGCATCACTTGCCTAAATTAAGGTCAGTGTTCATGATTCAACAATAAGAAAGAAACGGCATCCATGGGAGAGTTCCAAGTCAAAAGCCACTGCTGACCAGAAAGAACATAAAGGCTTGTCTCTCATTTGCCAAAAATATCTTGATTTTTGGTTTTTATTCTCCCTAAGAGGCCAAGACTTTTTGGGCAAATATTCTGTGGACTGATGAGACAAATGTTTAACTTTTTGGAAGGTGTGTGTCCCATTACATCTGGCGTAAAACCAACACAGCATTTCATAAAAAGAACATCATACCAACAGTCAAACATGGTGGTGATAGTGTGATGGTCTGGGGCTGCTTGGCAGCTTCAGGACCTGGATGACTTGCCATAGTTGATGGAACCATGAATTCTGCACTCTATGAGAAAATTTTGAAGGAGAATGTCCGGCCATCAGTTCGTGACCTCAAGCTCAAGCGCACTTGGGTTATGCAGCAGGACAATGATCCCAAACACACCAGCAAGTCCACCTCTGAATGGCTCAAGAAAAACTAAATTAAGGTTTTGGAGCGGCCAAATCAAAGTCCGGACTTAAATCCGAATGAGATGCTTAAACAGTCCTTTCATGCTCGAAAACCCTCCAATGTGGCTGAATTAAAACAATTCTGCAAAGATGAGTGGGCCAAAATTCCTCCACAGCGACATGAAAGACTCATTGCCAGTTATCGCAAACGCTTTATTGCAGTTGTTGCTGCAAAGTGTGGTACAACCAGTTATTAGATTTAGGGGGCAATTACTTTTTCACGTAGGGCCAGGCAGATTTGGACAGCTTTTTTCCCTTAATAAAATAAATCATAATTTCAAAACTGCATTTTGTATTTATTTGCATTATCTTTGTGTAATATTAAAATTTGTTTGATAATCTGAATTTTAAGTGTGACAAATATGCAAAAAAAAAAACAGGAAGGGGGCAAAAACCTTTTCACACCACTGTATATATATAGAAGGTGCACAGTGTCATTCACACAAACAATAAACACCATCATGGTGGCACACATGATACTGAAATAATGCAAGAAACATTAATTTAACAACATTAGATGTAAGATTAAACCCTAATGTACACAACTTATAAGAAAAAACAAAGAAAAAATGTTATTTCAACAAAAAAACATCAAAAATGAAGTGTCATGCAGGGAATTCTTGGAGTGTCAATTTACAGTTTTTCACTTGTAATTATGCATGACTTTTTTTTTTTTACCGTCCAAACCGTATTTTAACAGTATTTAAATGTAAATAATTAAATGTAATTACTTTATTCACCGAATATAATAGTATAAAAATTACTGTTTCCCAGTTAACAGGTTTTTTTACTGTAGTGTTTAACAGTCCTTTTACTTTTAAAATCACAACTCTTTTTTACGTGTAGTTTACAGGAAAAAAAAAGTGGGGGGGGGTTGTTGGGGGGGGGGGGGGGGTACACTCTGATTTTGGTTGTCTGTATCTGTAGTGTTCCCCCAAAAAAAACACGTTGCCAGAGTGACGGCCAAGGCTAATCATATGCATCAGCACTAAAACTGCCTCTAAAAGCATGATTTAATTTTCTCCACATGGCCCTCATCTCCCAGGACATTTAACAGTATTTCGCTGATAAGCCCAAGCAAATCCGCAGTCAGTTTTGCATAAGTATATTTCTGTTATGTACCCAAGCAGGGACGCTGTTAAGCTCCTTGCATTACTGTTAGCTCGAGAGACATTTGACTTTGAAGTCAACATCAGTTTGGCTCACAATTATAGCATGTCATCAGATTAATTCAAAACAGATGTGATTAATTAACAATGTCAATAACATTAAGAACAAAATGGACTATGTGGAATTTGATAAAATAGGTGAAGTTTACTTAGGTTTTCACTTTACACACTCAGTGTTGTGTATAACAGTGTTGACTTCCTTTCCCTTTCACTTTCTTTCACAAAGTCCTAACATAGCCGCACAACTCCTCTTCCTTTCCTTGTCAACACCGTAGCATAACCCTAAAAAAAGGGTTTTTTTTTCTAGAGCCCCTGCTTTTATTTGCATAACATTCAAGCCCATGGTAATTGTGTGTGTCTCTGATACACAAAACAGCATCCAGTAAGTCTATTCATTTTTCCCTTGCCTATCGGCATTAAAAATGCATCCAGTATGGTTTTTTTTTTTTTTTTTTGTTAAAAGCATATTACGCAAGACTCTAAATATACAGTTCAGGGACTGCTTGTTCTCTGTCTTCAGCATGTCCTCTGTGGCAACTGCAGTTTTATTCGCCTTTCAACAGGGATTCGAGAAGCTTTTAGTGGCTCAAATGACCCATCTACTCTCTGCAGCCAGCAGCTCTGTTGGTCAAAAAGCATTTAACTCTGCCTGGCCCTTCATGCAGAATAAAATATAACTGAAATGATAATATCTGTGAATGAAGGGAACATGAGCACACGCTTCTGAAATCTTGATTTTTATTTTTATTTTTTTGTATGTGCACATTTCAGTTTGTTGGAAATCACTGTAAATCACTTTCTAAGAAATAACTACTGCTGGATTTGTCAAGATGAATTCTTAGAAATACAGAAGGCACAGAAGTAGCTGCTGAAAAAAAAACATGTGAAAAACAGTCTAAGCTGGCTGACTGGTTTTAGCTGGTTTGCAGACTGGTTTTAGATGTTTTTTGACCACTTCTTTAGCTGGGAGACCAGCTGACCAACCGGCTAAAACCAGTTGAACACCAGCTTGACCAACTTAAATCAGCTAAGACCAGCCAACCAACCTTTTTTTTTTTCTTCACTTTCAGCAGGGATAGAACTCCATTAATGTAATCTGTAATTGCATGAGTTTCATGAGTTATCCGTATCAAATATTCTGTATCTATTCATAGTTTTCAGTCATGTTACTGGCTCAAAGACCTGGCGGGCAAAACATCCATAGAATTGCAGCACAAGCCTGTCAATTTTCTATCTAACATTCTAAGACTTTTAATGTGAAAACACTTAAAGTGCCTTTAAAACAGTGATATTAAAAGATCAAATTCAGTAAACACCTTATTGATGATGCGTGCTTTATACAGTCAGTCAGTCAGTCATATTTATTTATAGAGCACATATAAAAACAACAACTGTTGGCCAAAGTGCTGTACAAGAGTAAGCATATAACAAAATACTAAAGTAAACATAGAACACAGCGACAAATAGTACACTAAAGTTATGCCACTGCGCTTATTTATGACCATAAGCAACAGTAAATAAATACGTTTTAAGAAGAGACTTAAAATCAGCATATGTTGGTGCAGTTCTTATATAGGGTGGTAACTTGTTCCATAACTGTGGAGCAGCCACTGAAAAGGCACGATCTCCTTTCGATTTCAAGTGTGACCTTGGAACAGTCAACTGAAGACTACTAGTTGATCGAAGTTCCCTGGAGGCGTTACAATGGAAGCCAGTCCATGGAAACCCTTATAGACAAACAATAATGTTTTAAAATGTATACGATATTTAACTGGGAGCCAGTGGAGAGATCAACACTGGTGAAATATGTTCCCTCTTCCTTGTTCAAGTTACCATCGAGCCGGCAGCATTTTGAACAATTTAAGACGAACAATAGAGACTTGGTGAAACACCGTAAATACCTACCAATAATCTAATCGGATGAGATAATGCATGTATGACAACCCCCTTCCAATTCCTTTATGTTAAAAGATGACTTCATCGTTTGCCATATTCTTTAGCTGATAAAAACCCTTCTAACCACAAGCATTGATCTGTTTATTCGAAAGTCATAGCATAGTCAAAGTATGCCTAAGTTTCGACATGTGAATGAAGATACCAATAGCAGGTCCCATTTTTACTGGTCAAACCTCTGTAGAACAGGGGAGCCAAAAATTAAGACCTCAAGTCTTAGACTCATTTAACGGAATGAAGTTTGACCCCAAAGAACATCCCCATCTTTAACATCTCTCCAACATCAAACAGACACTGAAACTGGGACATCCTTTGGGTGCAATGGAACATAACACTGAGTATATCTGCGTAGCAGTGGTATGAGACTTGTGCCCTCTAAATATATCTACAAAGAAGCATGTATAAGAAACCTCAGAAACAGGACCCCCATTGAGTGCCCATGTGGATACAGCAATCAAGTGAGCGCTGGAACATGACGCAATGCGCTAAAAGGGTTAGCGTCTTCTTTTATGTTTCTATGGGAAAGCGTTTAACGTGAAACTTTGCACATTGAGTTTATATGCTGAGTTCATCTTTTTGCCTGTACAAAGTATGCATCATCATTAAGGTAATTTGGCCTTTAAATATCACTGTCTTACTACATTACTACTTAATCTCAAAATCTTACTAACAAACCTCATAAAAACAACTGGCGGTCAGTGGAGGAAAGCCATGTGGGCGTTCCTGTAAGGGTGTGACGTCACGTGAAAACGATCAATTGCTATTGGACAAACAGAACTCATAGACTCAGATGTCACTGACAAAGAAGAGTGTCTTTACACCTTGAGTTTACCACATGTAATCATTATTTTCAACAAGCTGTTACTGTCTTTTAAAAAGTAAAAAAAAAAAATTAAAAAAAAATATATATAATCTTTATATATATATCTAAATAATAGAATATGATATATATATTATTATATAGATTACAATATCATAATTGCTACTTAATATCTTCATATTCTGACTGTCCATAAAGGTAAATTCTCTTTATACTGTACAGGTGCATCTCATAAATTAGAATGTCGTGGAAAAAGTTCATTTATTTCAGTAATTAAACTAAAATTGTGAAACTCGTGTATTAAATAAATTACATGCACCCGACCGAAGTAGTTTAAGTCTTTGGTTCTTTTTAATTGTGGTGATTTTGGCTCACATTTACAAAAACCCACCAATTCACTATCTCAACAAATTATATATTTCATAAGACCAATAAAAAAACTTTTTAGTGAATTGTTGGCCTTCTGGAAAGTATGTTCATCTACTGTACATGTACTCAATAATTGGTAAGGGCTCCTTTTGCTTTAATTACTGCCTCAATTCTGCATGGCATGGAGGTGATCAGTTTGTGGCTCTGCTGAGGTGGTGTGGAAGCCCAGGTTTTTTTGACAGTGGTCTTCAGCTCATCTGCAGTTTTTGGTCTCTTGTTTCTCATTTTCCTCTTTGACAATACCCCATAGATTCTCTATGGGGGTTCAGGTCTGGTGAGTTTGCTGGCCAGTCAAGCTCACCAACACCATGGTCATTTAACCAACTTTTTGTGCTTTTGGCAGTGTTGGCAGGTGCCAAATCCTGCTAAAAAATGAAATCAGCATCTTCAAAAAGAAGGAAACATTAAGTGCTCCAAAATTTCTTGGTAAACAGGGTGCAGTGACGTTGGTTTTCAAAACCAACACCAGCAGATGACATTGCACCCAAATCATCACAGACTGTGGGAAACGTAACACTGGATTTCAAGCAACTTGGGCTATGAGCTTCACCTTTCCTCCAGACTCTAGGACCTTGGTTCCAAATGAAATACAAAACTTGCTCTCATCTGAAAAGAGGTTTTTGGACCACTGGGCAACAGTCCAGATCTTCTTCTCCTTAGCCCAGGTAAGACTGGAGCAGTGGTAGCGTAGGTTACGTCGAAAGATGACAGGTGAGGGTAGATGTTGTGTCCAGGAACCATTTTGAGGTTAAGAGTGAGGAGGAAGTGAACTGAGGTGTGCAGTGGAGTAATCAGTACATGATCAGTGGCGCAGTGTGTAAATAAGGTCCAGTTGGTTGCCTGATTTGTGAGTAGCAGTAGACGATGCTCGGTTGAGATCAAAAGAGGCAAGCAGAGTGTGGAAGTCTGCAGCTTGAGGTTTATCTAGGTGGATGTTGAAGTCTCCAAGCGTAACTAGGGGAGTACCATCCTCAGGAATGTTTGAGAGCAGCACATTTAATTCTTCCACGAAGTTACCTAGTGGTTCTGGGGGTCGATAAACAAATATAAAATGGATTTTAAGAGGGTGGGTGATAGTGGCTGAATGAGATTCAAATGAGCTGTTGATACCCAAAGATGGTAAGTGATTAAATTTCCAATCATTAGAGATAAGCAGACCAGTACCTCCACCTCTTCCAGTCAAACGGGGGGAGTGGGAAAATGAGAAATTATTTGAGATTGCTGCAGGTGTAGCAGTGTCCTCTGGTTTGATCCAGGTCTCTGTCAGGGCCATGAGATTTAGCTTTGAATGACTATTAATAGCTTTGTTTAGAGCAGACTGGCAATTCCAGAGACCAATAGAAAGAAAGTAGTGTATTAGCAGACATAGGCAAAGTGCGCAGGTTTTTAGGATTGCGCTGCCTACAGTGTGTGAAACGTGGTTTGCGAGTGGTAGTGATAGTAGGGATCTGGAAACACATAGTGAGAATTGGTTATAAAAACTGAAATAGAAGTGAAACAAGTAGTAGGAAAAAGGATGAATCAAAAGCGATACTTATATCTCTTGCCGGTGTCCCTGCTCCGATTAACTGTATGTATAAATTGCATTAATAGATCATTTTATTTAGTCAAAGAACTGGCTACATGAGGCATTGGCTGCACACTGCAGAAACACAAATGAACAAAACAAAAGACCAACAGAGCTACAAGTTCCATAGTCATTCAGCAGGTGACAAATAAAGATGAATGAGCAGTTTTAACTGTTTTATAACACCTGTTTCAGGCCTATAAGTACTTTCCTGTCACTGTTGTGCATTTGCCATGGTTACTGCCAAAAAGTCATTATGGGCACACAACATGTTGCCATGCTTGACTGATTGATGTGAGAGTAAAGTATTAAGTCACAGCAGGGCAGGGTTTTAAAGGGTCTCTCTGTGCTGTCTGTCTTTTTCCTCACTTCCTCTTTTTCAGAGCAGATCTGCCTCTAGCCACATCGCCTGCTGCCCTTGCCGTCCTATTAGACGAAAAGCAGCAGTAATTGCCTGCCATCACGTACCCTGCTCTTGACCAAATGTGACCAAAAAATAAAAGCGCTCCCCTCGATTAATCCCAGGGATCTAGTGCTTCCTTTTCATGACTGTTATTTTGTCAAAATACTTATGCAATCCCCAACAAAAATTCACAGTTTTTTCAAGCTGTTTCAGAAGAAGCGCAGTAGAAGACAGCGAGTGACATGACATGAACCTATGTAACTGAATTCACCGAATGTAAAGATGATGTAATAATTATTTCTCTTATTCCAAATCTTCCCAGGAAAAATTAATATTCTGTCATAATTACTGTCATGTTGTTCCAAACCTGTATTACTTTCTTTCTTCTGCATAACACAAAAGAGATGTAGTTGATGTGAAACATGGATGTTATGAAATATTAACCTGTTTTAATCATTTACTTGTGTAGAGCATGGGTTTGATTCCCAGGGAATGCAAACGGACTACATGTGCGTTTTAGTCACTGGTAAAAGCATCTGATCAATGATAAGGTACCACTTAATATAATGTAAAATGTGTGTGTCACATTGGTTCTGACCTTTTCTGTCTTAGAGCATCACTGGACGAAAACCATTATAAGGTCAAATTAGCTTACATTTACATTTATGCATTTAGCAGACGCTTTTATCCAAAGTGACTTACAGTGCATTCAGGCTATACATTTTTTTTTACCAGTAGCGTACATTAACTAACGTTAAATCTGGTTTTACATGTAACATCATACTACCTGTTTGTCTGTGTAAAAGAAATCTGGGAGTGTAGGGAAACCTGTTTTGAAAACAGTCATAATTTTCAATTCCCTTGGTGCCATTTTGTAGAGCAGAAGCTACCAGCTCACCCTTTTAACTCACCAGTGGTTTTGTATGTCGCATGTGAGAATGGAATGTCCGTACTTAAGTCACAGGAGTTTTCTGTTACCTAAGATACATGAAAAAATGCACTATATCCGCTGAATGAAATATGGGGATACCCTTATCCATCATTAAGAGGCTTGAATGTGTAGTCTCTTTATTAGCAAATGAGTGATTGTATGCTAATGACCGAGCAAAATCCAATTTAATGTGGTCCGTTTCACTTTAATTGAGCTTGGAAAGACCGGGAGAGCAGCTGCGCTGTCATGTGTAATCCTATGTTCTTGTCACAGAGAAAACACATCACACTATCTCACCTCTCATTGATCTCTTTCTCTCTCTCACACATACACACACACACATTTACTTCTATCTAAATGAGGCCATTGAACTGTTTTTATAAAAAGCTAATTATAATCACTACATAGTCACTCAAACCCTTTACATTTCAGAATAAAAATGAATATAAAGAAATATAATTTGAAAATACACATTTATTTTATTTAGGAATTGATTTTCCACTTGAGGATGTCCTCAAACAACCCAGACTTACTGGAAATATGTGCCTGTGGCTGAATTTCTGTGAAATGATATTAAGTTGCTTCTTGCATGTTGCGCAAAACTTTTACAATCCTGTACCAGGTGAGCTACTGAGCAAAACATCCAACGTAGAGTGGTTTGGTGGGGTGGGGTTTGGGTGGGGGAAAATGTATTCATTTTTAAATCATGCCCAACAGTAAATGTGTTTGAGGTCATAACATAGCATTGTGCAAGGAACCATGCAAAAAAAATAGTCTTTATTAATCAATAATCTACCTATGTGAAAATTTGAGTAAAAAAAGAATAAAATATATTGATATTTCACTGCCACGTGTGTGTATAGGTACGTTTTTGTAGTTTTTTAAAAACTATTTTGTCTGCTTTAGTTAACTTCTGGTGACAAAATTGTCCTCAAAATATAGCTAAGTAAACAAGCACACACACGCACTACAAGAGACAGATAAATAGTGTAAAAAGCCATCTGCCCGACCGTTTAGAAGGGAGGCGACTTGGTTGAATCTCAACAAATCTCACAAGATGGAGAATATCATCAAAAGAACATGCAGAGATGAGAGAGCCCATCTGCTTCAGTCTCACAGCTCCAGAACCGGCCTTCTTCTGCCAGCATCTCTTTCTCTCTCTCTATAGCCTTCAGCTGTTCTTCATTGAGCTCAATATTCAACAATATATCACCAGAAAAGATGCTGATAGACTCAACTCACAAAGGTGCTGAATAGGTGAGGGTAAACACTCTGATAGCCAAAGAAAAGCCTTGGCAATGTTTTTTCTAAGTGTGTGTGAACTGCTAAATGGAGTCTGTAGCTCTCATGGCGGTGTGTGCCCAGGGCAGAGGGGAGCAGGTGTTACAATTTTTTGAATCAACTATCCTGAATGACGTTAAATCACACTGGCTATTCATATCCAACATGAAAATATTATAGCAAGCTATAAAAGCTTATTTCACCACAAAACGTGTTTAATTATTATACAGAGATCTTACAGTCAATTAAAATCATTATTACACCACATTGGACAAACATTCTGTTATTAGAAGCACTCTGGGGATATTTTTGAGACCAGCGCACAAGCTTTTTCCTATTGAATGCCTGAGATGTGCTCACAAAAGACAAAAGAGTGTGAAACAAAGGCTTCTATGAATGGTTGAAAGGGTGCTGCAGGGGTTAGCCATGGATGGACATGCTCGTCATTCTATTCTGTGTCATTTAATTGTATCGAGGCCAATGTCAGCATTGACTTTGGTAAAAACAAACAGTATGCGCCTCTTTGTGCCACTGGTGGTGACCTCCTATAAAACAGAGAGCTTTGGGTTCACTTCTTCGTTCATTTTTGTGAAAATGTCCTATCTGCAGCACAATGGCCACTTACATGTCTTCATGCTGCTTCACTGGTCTGTTCTCCTCCCCATGGGTCTCATTTGAGGAAGCTGCCTGCAATTGGAAAGATGTGCGCAACAGAACTGTTTGACAGGGCTGAACTAGCAGGGATCCAGCTGTCCTCTGGGCTTTCATCTACCAAATAACATCCGGCTCACAATACTTTAACAACCAGAGTAAGCCTTTATTTCCTCTTAGACTTGCATGTAAAACTGCTGTTTTGAGTTTGGTGACTTTTAATGACTTAAGGAAACGCAGTAGCACCAAAAACACCAGATGTATACTGCCTTTGGGATGTGTCTACAAAATGCATAGTGGGTCTCACTGAATTTAGCATTGACAATGTTTTTATTTATTAGTTTAAAACTTTAAAGTATAGTATAAGAATAGTTCTGAATGCCCAACTATACGTCATTTTAATACACTTTTGTTAACCAGACACAGCCATATCAACAATAACTGCATCTAAAATCTGACTTAACTAGTATTTATTTATTTTGTAATATACTTAGCTTTTCATCTCATTTGCATAAAGTTGAGCATTTTTCAACGTTTTGATGCTCTCATCACTTGCCTCACTTCACTGTTGTTCAGCTCCCCTAAAGAAATATGTAATATGTTATTTCTGTGCCAATGGACACATACGGTTAGAGCAATCAAAACACTTTCTGTTCCCTCAGTTACTTACTGAATTAAGGTGCATGTGCTGAAACAGATGTCCATACAGATGTCAAGTTGAGGTTTGTGGATAATTTAAACATAAAATGATGAACCATGTGATTGTGCCAGTAAACAGAAAGTGCCATATGAGGAAAGTTTTTCCTAACCTAGCGTAATATACACAAACAGGCATTGGTTGATTTTCTCAAATATTGCTATACTTGTTTGAGCATCAGCACAACCAAAAAATGTTGCCTTAACTGGTTGCAACAGTGTGGCAGACTCTTTTTCAGTAGCCTTCAGTAGTAAATTACAATATTAAAAACTTTGATTTGACACAAAAAAAAATTTTGAAAATTGAAAATCAGACAAAAAGACAGTAAAAAGGTACAATGGTATGTACTTAGCTTTAATGAGGGAAAGATCTCATGAAGCATTGCAAATGACAATCAAATTAAAACCAATGGGAGAAATATGAAATTATATAGACTATATATACAAAATATGCATTTACATACAAAAAATAATAAGTCATTTGAAAGTGTAAAGGTAGACTGACTCTTAAGTCATTTGCAGTGCTTCATAAGAGTGGGCGGCCACTAAAGAGCTCTTTTGACAATTTGCTTGTTTCAGTTCTCTGATTGGTGGAGATTTCTGTACAGAATCATGGGTAATGTAGTTTTTCACCAGGAATTCTGCTGTTAAAAATTATCTAAAAAATAAGTTAAAATAATGTGGACTGACAACTTCAACAAAAGCATATACCATTGATTAACAATACCGTAGCTCACAGTAGGTCTGTCTTTAAAGTTTTATAAGTTAGCACTCAATAGTGTAAGTTTGAAGGTGGGATTATCTTTTTGTCCGTCCGACCAATGGCAGACAGGAGGAGTGTTCAGGAAACTGATCTGAAAGCAGTTTGGTGCTGTTAATGGCACAGAAATCGCACACTCCATTTCTAAAGAATATTTAGAGCTCCTCCATACTGGTGCATCAATCAAAGATTTACAGTGTCCTAACATCTTATTACAAGTTGACATGCACATTTACTCTATTAAGTCCTTCATACTGATATATCAATCAAAGCAAGGCAAAAGTTTGAGAGAATTTTAAAAACCCCTTGAAAATCCATTCTCCAACAATCGACCTCATTACATCTTGACATGCAGTTTTGTTCGGTTAAAGCTTCAGCCTCTCTCTCGATAACCCTCTCCACGATCACAGCACCATGATCCTGCAGAGTCTAATCAGCACAGCGACATCCATCTGGAATCTGTGAAGCACAAAAAGTCTTTGGCCAGTCGACACAACATCAGAATATCTCTGTGGGATTACTGTGAATGTATTCAGAAATGGATCAGACACCAAGTGGAAATTCGGAGTGGTGAGCTTTTGACAGAGAATTGATGATAAATGAGATTGTGTAACAGGGTGTGAATAGCCAGTGATGAGGAGTTAAAACAGGGTACTTGTGAAGGGTGACAATAAAGCAGCACTACTTAATGCAAAGACATGCTAGTTAAAGTATAACTCTAGTACTATTTTTATTTTTATATATATATATAAATATATAGATAGCTATATAAAATATATATATCTAGGGTGTGTCAAAAGTTTTTGTCTTTAAAAATATATGTGTGTAATATGTCTATATCCCGTTCGCTACTGTGAGGGAGCGCAGAGCGAGGAACGAAGAGACAAGGAGACAAGGAGACGAGGAGTACATCAGTCTGACATCAGTCTGGGGGCCTTGGAGGCTGGTGTAGGACTGGGACGCGTGGAATACCTCCAGGGCGGAGTAGGCAGTCCAGGGTGCCATGGCGGCACAGGGAGCTCAGGAATCCATGGCGGAGCAGGCAGACTAGGAGGTCATGGCGGAGCAGGCAGTTCGGGAGGCCATGGCGGAATAGGGAGCTCGGGGAGCCTGGCCTCGGCACTCGGCCCAGCCTCCACGGATGGACCCCTACTACCCCCCAAAAAAATCCTTGGGGAGAATATAGTCTTAAGCGGCCCTCCGTAGGCCTAACTCGGGAAAAATTGCCCTCCCTGGGCTTGACTTGGGGACTGGAGCCCTCCTTGGGCAGGACGTGGGAACTGGAGCCCTCCTTGGGCTGGACGTGGGAACTGGAGCCCTTTCTGTGCTACACTTGGGGATTGGAGCCTTCTCTGGGCTGAACTCGGGGACTGGAACCCTTCTCTGGGCCAAACTCGGGGACTGGAACCCTCTCTGAGCTAAACTCGGGGACTGGAGCCCTCACTGGGCTAAACGCGGAGGAAAACTGGAGCTCTCTTTTGCGGCTCGGAGCTGACACCGGACGTGGGAACTGGAGGCTGGAGCCGACACTGGAGCGAGCCTAGGGATTAGTACCAACTGCCTTTTCCTCCTTAGATTCATAGTTAGGTTCGGTGGTCGGCGGACTTGACACTGGAGTGGCCGGCGGGCTTGACAATGGCGCGGCCGGCGGATTCGACGAAGGAACGGCCGGTGGGCGGTAGGTTTGGGGGCCTACGCCGGACGCTCTCCATACACCGGAGGATCCCTTCCCTCCAGCTGAGTCCTTTGGTGTCTGGGAGGTCCACGGGGTGATGGTAATTGGCCCCGTGCCAGAACAAAGAGTTGATGGTGGCGTCATCCAAAGCCGTCGCCGCGGCGAGCCCGCAAAATTCCCAGGCGTACTCGAGGAAGGGGAGATCTCTACGGGCTAGTGCGATGAAGCATGCAGCGATCTCCATAATCGCGCGGGGGGGGGCTGACAAAGGAAAACAAAGACTTAAACTAAAACAAAATGGGGGAAGAGCGCACGCTTTACTTCTGTCTGGTCTGGTATTCTGGTACATTCGCCTACTGTGAGGAGAGCTCGAGCGAGGAACGAGGAGAAGGAGTAGGACCGACCTCAACCAGAGGAGACTTTTAAATTTCCCCTCCCCCCCCCATTAACATTTCAGGGAACCAGGAAAACACACGATGAGCAGAGGGGTAGACATATACAAAACACCGGAACAGAGGTCTGACAGTATTTTATTTGTATATATATTATATTTATTATTATTATGTATATTTATTATATATATAAAACATAACACATTCATATTTAGTTACAGTTGCTTAGAGCATTTAGGGCATTTTTGGGAGAATGTGACAAGAAATGTTGCTTGATACAAGTGGATAATTTTTCAGCTGATATTAAAGAGTCTAATCACCAAGTAATAGAACCATACACGTAATGAAATACCATTTCAACAAGTTGATAATTTGATGAGGCAAATTTATCTTTGTCATGTGATACCCCAAGGTTCAGCGTTGTAAATTAACACTGCAGAATTCAACATGCAAATTTAATGTCATTTTAAATAAACTAATTGTTAAAGTTTTAGGAGATAGATCAGAGAACTTGACGGTGAGACTGGTTGTTGTTGTTGCTTGTTTGTGTGTGTGTGTTGTGGGTGTGGGTGTGGGTGTGGTGGGTGTGTGGGTGTCGTGTGTGTGTGTGTGTGTGTGTGTGTGTGTGTGGTTTGTGTGTGTGGGGGGTGTGTGTTGTGTGTGTGTGTTGTTATAGATAATTCTCACAAGCGGTGAAACGCAGCAAGCAGTTTGGTCTTAATTAGACGTACTTCTACAGATCTGACACACTGCAAAATACTGTGCTTAGGCAACAAAACTTAATTGAGAATGAATGTGGTTAAAAACTGTGGGGTATGCCTTAAAACCAAAAACAACAAAGATGAGAGAAACCCAGACAAAAAGATGACAGAACAAAAAATAAAGTGATAAAAGCAACTTGTTTAGTCTTATCATTCCCCATTATTAGGATTTCTAAGCATCTTTAACAATAACTAAACATCTTTCATTAATGTTTAACATGTATTGACCTGTTTATTTTTCTCCAAGAATTCTTTATTTTGAAAAATTTTTTAAAATAACTTTATATTTTCTTCTCTGTATTTCAACCCTCCATTGCACACACAAACATCATATATTCTCCTGTTACTATAACAGGGTTGTATGACGGGTTCAGTCTGTGTGGACACGTTTAAACTTTGTATCAAAAGAAAAATGATATGATTCATTATTTTTGCAAACTCAGGACTCATTGGCTTGGATCATTTTTGTGAAGAACTACAGTATATCAGAACAAATGTCAATGACAGCGCCACTGTACAAACCCTACCTATTTATCTTATTATAAGGAAGTTCGGGTCTATGGGAGCAGACATCCTGCCAAATGTATTGACAGTCACAGATATAAATTAAAGGAAAACATGATTTGTGTGCAAGCCAAGATATTTTGCAATATTTTTAAATTTTGTGCAATATAATTTTGCTTGCGTTTTTAAATTTTGGTTTCACACTTGTTATTTTTTTTTTTTTATCCGTGACTGCAATACATTTGGCGGGATTCTGATCCCATACTGGTCCACTGGACCCGGGCCTAATAAAAGTGTGTAATTTGTAGGTCCTGTGTAACTTCACTCTGTCCTCCTTCTGATGAGCCTGCTATTAGGAGTGAGTGAGTGACGTGAGGACGTGAGTGAGTGGAGGTGTGTGTGTGTGGTCTGTGTGTGTGAAGAGGAGAGAGAGAGGAGAGGAGAGAGGGGGGGGGGGGAGGGGGACTGTGAAAATGTGAGTGTAAGTGTGAGTTTTGTGTTTCTGCCCCTGCCGTTTGCACACAAGTCTGTAGCACTTTAATTCATAAATGTGATCTAACAAAGGTAAAGGGCAAATATTAACCATATATGCAGTTTATATTGCTTGTAATTGTGAAGAAGTAAACATCTGTTGAGTATTTTAACATAACATTTTTGATTGTGTTGAATTAAAAACACAGCAGGTCCACCAGACCCACGAACACTGGCTGAATAATAAAAATATTAACACCACAAAAGGGTTAAATGATTAGTCAGGTGGTCTGGGATTTGTGTGTGAAGGGAGCAGAGAGGAAATTTAATGCCAAGCACTGTGTCATGAGTTTTATCGCACATCCACCTCATTAAACTCACTCAACTGACCTGCAACTTCAGCTGTCTGGGCTGAAAACACACCTCTTCTTTCCTCAAGCAGGCTTTCCAAAGCCTAACCAGACCTCCTCCTCTCTTCAGCATCAAGTCTACAACTGCTGACAAACAAGAAACCCTATGAACATTTCAATAAGCGACCAGGCTTAATGAGCAAGCAATGTTCACCCAAGTGCTCCAACCTTCAAAGTGGCTGCTGCTGATTATGGAAGAGAGAGATTTACATCATGGCAAATATTCAGACAACACAAGAGTGCTGAATGAAACATACAGAATACAGTATTCATAATGTATCACTGAAATATCTTGACTGTTGTCTATTTTGGATTTTTTTTTTAGTATCCACATTAACAAACAAACAAAACCAATAAATAAATATTTAATAAAATAAAAATCTTTATAATATTTAAGTATTATTAATTTATTGTATTATTAAAAGGTGGTGCTGTTTGGAACCTACACCCTCAGGGCATGATGGTTGCAATGCAAATTCCAGATGTTGCAAACTGATAAAGCATTATGAACATACAGGCTCATGTCCTCACATTCAGATTTGTGTTATAGTCATATGGTTTTGCGCTTCAAAAATCCACATTAGTGCGGCTTAATTTCAATAAAGTGCTGCAGTGATGACGTCATTTTGTAGGGCAACTAGGAACTTAGCACTCTAGCTCCCTCAACAAATAATGCAGAAAATAAGCTCCGTGAACAACAAAAGTCTATGATTCTTACATATTTTTTCATTATGATAATCATCACAGATGTATGTAACTTCAATGTCTTTTGAAGCTTAAATACAATGCCAGAAGTAAAAAGCTAAACATAGGCTATAAACGAACTACACCAAGGTTGTATTCTGGCAACTTTTTCAGTCTTTTAAACATATCCTTGACAACCTCTTTAGTCCCTTTCATCCAATTGTTAACAACCACCTTTGCCAAGAGGGGTATTACTGATGTATCTTATGCTGCTGAGTAAAACATGAAAATATCTTGAGCTTGTGTTAACAGATCTTATTCCAAGCATTTAACCAAAAACTCATTCAAAAATCAAATTACTTTGGGCCAATGGAACCAGGAGTGCTAAAATGAGACTAATTTCCGGGTTTTGGCCTACAAAAACACGTCATCCCTGCAGCACTCTGTATGATCTGAGCCAGTTTTGTTGAAAACTGGGCTGTACTCAAATCTGTTTGGCAGAAAGACAAAACCATTCAGGTGCCTTCAGGGTATGGTTACATGACAAATACCAAGATTTCCTTCGATATGTAAAAGCATTTTGAATACAAAAATGCCCCCCTTTCTATATGGCATCCTTGCCACCAAATTCATTGATGCACTAAATGCAAATGTTATATTTTGCTAGAAGATTTGAGAGACCAAAACTGGCACCATAAATATTGATATCAGTGTCTCAAATTTAACAACTTTTAATTGCCTTAGAAGATTAAAGAACTAAAAAAAACCTATGAGCATCAGAGTTAATGCCCCCCTTAAATTCATGAAAGAATGAGGGCATGAGTAACTACAGTTTCTGAACAGAGCATGAACTGTCATCCGTTTACAAAGTCAGTCAACTTTGGAGATATCTTTAGGTAGAACTGAGAGAGGAAAGATAGAGAGGTAGAGAGTGATCACCCATCACTCACTCTTTCAGTGTTGATTAGGATTCTTCTTGAAACAGTGGGATTAACAGTGACGGCTCAAATAGGCTCAACTGCCTCTGGAGTTTTGCAGCTGTTCGACAGGATTCAAGAGAGCAAACAGGAGAGACAATTTGTCTCTGTCCCATGGGAAGTTTTACTGATTAGAAGTGGATTTGCCCAGCGGTGCTGTTAGATGATGAATAGAACAGTTTTGTTCACATTCAGAATAAGAGACAACATGAGTCAGAACAAACAGATACTAGTCACGCGAGAGAGAGAGAACTTGGCGGCCATTACATGTAAACAATATTCTTTGTTGTATTTTCTTGTCAAAATAGCAGAGCGTCCTTGAATTCTTAGCTTTTAAGAACTGCGGGTTTTCTCCGGTAGTGGGCGGACACTACATGCGCAAACGAATGCAAATCTCCATGTGCTGGCGTCTCACTAGTATAGTCCCTGTTTTGATTCAGCAAATCATCGTTCGCCGCCAGAAACACACACACCTGATTAATCATGAATTCAGCAGTTGGTGGCTCATTAATCCTTAGTGCGTTTTAAATTTAAATCCTTATCAGTAGAATTCGTATCATTATTATCTTAACAGTATTTTTGTTAGTTCCCCCCAATTTTTCAACAGACACATCTGAATGGCCCACACAAGCACCACACAAGTCAGTTACGTTAAAATGACTAATATGCATCTTATACTGGTTATCAACGGTTAAACTTCTAAGTACTAAAGTTCTATCATAAATAATACTTGATTTCAATCATTCATCTATAATGCTTGGGACTGACGGATGTGTAAGAGTGCCTACAAGTACCAAACTGTAGTTTTTAAGACTATTTAAAAATTTTTAACATAAAACTACCCATTTTACAAACATTTTCATGTACAGTTGTGGTCAGAATTGTTGGCACCCTTGGTAAATATGATAACAAAAAGGCTGTGAAAATAAATATGCATTGTTAATACTATTGATATTTTATTTTCAAAAATGTACAAAAAGATAACCTTCTCATTTAAAGAATAAGAATTAAATATGGGGGGGGGGGGGGGAGACATCTCATTATGAAATAAATGCTTTTCTCTAATACATGTTGGCCACGATTAATGGTACCCTTTTATTCAATACTTTGCAACCTTTTGCCAAGATAACAGCTCTGAGTCTTTACCTATAATGCCTAATGAGTTTGGAGAACATCTGACAAGAGATCAGAGACCATTTCTTCATCAGAATCACTCCAGACCCTTCAGATTCACAGCTCCATATTGGTGCTTCTTCTCTTCAGTTCACCACACTCATTATCTATAGGGTTCAAGTCAGGGCACTGGAATGGCCATGGCAGAATATTCGTTTTGTGATCAGTGACCCATTTTTGCTTTGATTTTGATAGACTATTGGTTTTCGCGACGATCACTTGTCCTGTGGTAATGATCCACACATCCCATGGCACTCCCATCCATTTCTAAGATTTCTAGCCTCTATGGACACCGGTCAGTTTACGATCGTTTTACTTCTGTGAATTTGATAGAAACCGATGACCATGCATCTAAAAACGTTGTCCGGACCCCCCGGCAGAAAAAATACACCAAACAGTACATATTAAAGATCCAGCAGTATATTTCATGGGGTACTTTTTTTCTCCGGTGTGTACCAAAACCATCTTGAGTGTTTGCTGACACTAAATTTTTAGTTTTATCTGACCATAGAACACAGTCCTGATTTGACGTTCCAGTAGGTCTGCAAGTAATATGGGGAGTTTGTTTTTGGAGAGAGCATTTTTTTCATTGATTTTTTTGACTTGGAAACCCTCCCATAACAACGTCTGGTGATGTAGGTTGCTATTTGGACTATGTTTTTAGGCCTTTGACCCCAAGACTCAGACCTAATCTCCGCTACTTCTGCAGCGTGGTCCTTGCGAGAGCCCGTAGCACTCAAACTATCCTCCTCCCGTGAATTAGGACCAATATAGACGAAAAGGCTACAGCTCTTCAAGAACGGTTGATTGATAACATATTTAGGTTTGATTGCGAAATTCTTATTTTGCCCTTGATGGTTGGAAATGGCGAGTTTTCATTACTCTAGCTACTTTTCTGACGCACCTTCTATTTTGTGAAGTCCTCAAACAATCGTTGTTCCGTACTCCACGCATGGCCCTTGGCTGCCAGAAACCCAGTATATTCTTTGGTTATACTCATTGTGATCAGTGATTAAGGGAATTTGGCCTTTGTTTTTCCTCATTTTTATATTCCTGTGAAACAGGAAGCAATGGCTGGATAATTTCATGTTCATAAACACACTGGTATGCTCAAAATTGTAAATATGAAATATACTTCACAGATATTTTACTCATAAGAATTTCTAAGGGTACCATTAGTACCAGGTAATGGTGGGACAACATGTATTAGAGAAAAAACATTTCATAATGATATTTCCCCCCATTTTAAATTATTATTATCCAATGAAAGGTTAGATTTTTGTGGGTTTTTAAAATTAAAAGATCAAAATGATTAACAATGCGGATTTATTTTCACAGCCTTTTTTGATCATATTTACCAAGGGTACCAACAATTCGAACCGGACTGTATGTATATATATATAAAATCAGGCTGGCGAGTAAACTAAAAATATTACTAGCCAATGGCGATTCAGTTGCCAAGGTGTCCATAGAGGGTTGCAATAGCTATGTTGCAGTATGTCTTTTCATGCCATACACTATGCAATTTTTTTTAAATTAAATAATATAACTATTTACATGTGGATTATTTCAAGATTACCTGTTATATTAAAACTGGATATCGGTACTTTATTTTAAGACTAGTTTTTATTTTAAGATAGTTCATTATTGTTTCGTTAGGCAATTTTTGTCTAATCGCATGCATATGCAAAGATGGTCGCTGACCGTCTACAATAGTTTTTTTTTTAATGTGTACTTTAGTATTTCAAGCATAGATCTATGTAGTATTCTAGTTTATTATTGTTTCCACAGGTTTATGACATATGATTTGATATACTATTATCACTAGGGATAGACCACATCACAATTTTTTTTTTTTGTTTTATCCGATAGTTATCATATTGATTTGCAGTGACAACTGAGATGAAGAGTGGAGGGAACTGGGAGATGCTGAAAAAATGGGGACGGAAGCTAAAATACCTAGATCACCGCAGGCCTAATAATATCCGTGTTCAGGCTGAGCGTCGAGGGCCTAGTCCGCATTTACAGCCGGAGCGCGTTTCTCGTGAGGGGGGTGATAAAGAGCAGTGACGGACCCTGCTTGTGCGCACTTGGGGTAAGTGGCTCACTCGGAGTGTCACTGCTACAGAAGAAAGATTCGCAGGGTCAGTGGAGGTAGCCGTCACCACTGCGCAGTGTAGCCCCGGCCCAGCTGTGACACACTCTTGTCACCTGGCAGCGGGGCTAGGAGCACACACAACGGAGAACAATCCTACGCAGGTTCCGATAGAGCTGACTCCTCAAGCACCGAAAAACAAGCAGTCCTTTAGCACGATCTTGATTCGAAATAATGCAAACATGAATACAGCGCCACAAATGGCCTTTCTACATAGATCAGCACGAAGAGCCGTCAGTATTCAGCCGGCGCAAGTGGAAAGATGAGTTCAAGTTGGGGAGGAGAGGAGGCCTTCATTTATGCGTACATGATAAACGGGGGCGTCGCCCCCCCCCCATGCCACATCTGGCGCCGCAGACCATGCAGCACACAATTCAAAATCACAAGATAGGCTCGATGAGGATGCCTCCGCAAAATATGTCACCAGGTCAGGCAGTCTGGTTGTCGTACCAGTTCGTCAAATTTCGAGGAAAGAAAGAGAGGGTCAGGAAGCAAAAGAACCTGGAAAAGAGAGGCCCCAAATATACAGGTCCATGATTTAGGCCCTGGCTTCTAACTTCAGATGGTTTTAATGTGCAGCTTACGAAGCCAAGAAGTGTGTTTGCCACGGAATACGGTATGGCACACGCATCACCGGGGAAACCCGGGCGTCAGATAGTGAAATCATTAAATTAAAACCGCTCGGTCCTTATTACAACTGTGTTCTGTTCCGCACCAAACAAAACCTCTTAAAGTAGAATCATTTTTTATGAATTAAAAATAAATCCACTTCTACAATAAGAACGAACAATCATATAAATAAGTAAAAACTCCGCAATCTCATACTATTTTGCGGTGCTGTTGGGTTCATGGTGCTGTGTGAGGTGAACACAATGAAAATGGCACACATTGAGAACAAGATGTGATGAGATAAAGATGGTAGTAGATGTTTAGCTGAAAGGTTGAACTTCAAATAAATTATTTGGTAACAATGGTAAATTATTAAATTAAAATATTTAAATTACTTACACTTCAATTATTGTTAAAATTACAATAGTTGTGTAGGATTTACAAACAATACACTTTTGTTACATTTGTAACTCTTTTTAAAACCCTTTTGTGTGTTGATTTTAGATCCGGGTGCTGTCTGATCTGGATAGTCAATAGCATAGGTGGTGTATGGGTTTCTTAAGGCATGTTCAGCTTCAGTTGAAATCCCTCATATAGGGGACCAAAAGTTAAGGGTTCCAACATGTGTTTAGAGGATAATATATTATATAATACTTATATATATATTCTCGCTCGCTCTCTTCTCTCTCTCTCGCTCTTCTACTAATAATATATTTATAGCTATATTATATTGAGAGCTTGTTTGATTTTTTGTATGTTTCGTTTCTAAGTCTTTCTGTAATTTCCCACCACGTGTTGAAGACTACACAATGACAGTAAACATCTTTCACATTATTATTCAAACGCACTTAGGTAGACAAGTAAAGAGTTGCGTTTCTAAAAATGTAAATAAATAGACTGAATGGAAAAATGGGCCCCATATTTGCTGATGCAGAGCTGGGTTATGCTATCGAATAGCAACCACCAATATATTAGATACTTCTCCTAAACCATTATTTTGGGTATCTTCGGGTAAGCACTTAAAACAATGGAAATCTGAAAAACTAGCATTGTGCTATTCTCTAACAGATGAGTGCCTTATTTGTCACAAGTGTTTCCTCCAGTACAATAAAGTACTTTTGTAAAACAAAAAAAAAAAAAAAAAAAAAACATTCACATATGAATGTGAATTACTTATTTTCATGAATAATGAATAATCACTTCATATTAATGAGCTATACTGTAAGTGAGTATAATAACCAAAATAACTTTTGAAAATAATTTAAGAAGCTTTGGGCTTGGATGGCGAATCATATTTATGCCTTTTTAGCTATTTAAAAATAAAATGTAGCTTTGGAAGTAATTGTGTGAATTTTTTATATTTGTATTTCTTTTTAAATGTATTTTGAGGCAGGATGCAGGTGGATTATTTGAAGTGGATTATTAAAATTTATTAGAAACAGCATCAGTATTTACGTTGATATTTTCGTTCATAGTCAGTTATCCATAATGCTTCAAGGTCAGAGCACTTCAGGCTTGAATGAACAGAGAGGCAGACATAACATGACACTTAAAAACTATTACCTTAATCAGATTCATAGTCTCATATGACCACTGAAGTCATTAACTAATAACACACACAGAACAATAAGCATCTGTGCTACTGTCAATTCATAAGGTATGAATGATTTCCGGCCATCAAACACACACATGCCTCATACAATTCATATCAAGCACATTTGAATATCAATTTCAGCCTTTCCGTCTCAGCAGCATCCACACCTACAATTTCAATAGTATTCCTCTTCATTTGCATTGTGAATTTGACCCTGTCAGCATTGCTATTCCTTGAAAAAGCACTGTTTGTGCACGGTTAGTATAATGAATGTCTGAATAGACTGTGCACTGTGGAGTCAGGGCCATGTTGAAGAAAACATCAACCCCCCCCCCAAAAAAAATCTTTGAGGAGAAGACAAAAGCAATGAATATTTTACAGGGTGAGCGCAACGGAGGGCTTGGCGGGGTGGACATTTATGGAGCTTATCAAACCCAGATCTCCCACAGAGGTCTGCACACGGACCACAGACTGTGGCAGCTGTTTATCAGGTGAACTATTGGTGAGTTCCCAATCCAGTAGTGGCTTGATTTACCTCAGTAAGAAAGAGATATTATTCCTGCAAAGAAGAAGAAAAAATACGATTGTCCTTCTGAAAATAAGAATGCTCAGCGGCGGAGTTTCCGCTCATTCGGCGCATGCGTCTGTGCATGTGGTTTCATTGAGCTAACTCAGTCTGTGTGTGTGCTCAGCCTGGTGTGGGCTTATGTATTAAAATATTCATATTTTCAGAGGAATCTTTCAACGCTGAAAAGGACACACGCAGAACGATGCTGGGAAACCAAGAGGACTTGAACTTGCTGTTTGACATTCTGACTTTTTTCCCATTCTTTATGCAGCACAAATTTACAATCAGGGCAGTAAATGTCAAATCATAATTAAGATCGCCTTTGTGTTTTCTCTGCCTTATTAAAGGAATAGTTCACCGCAAAATGTAAATTCTGTCAGCATTTACTCAACACAACATGTCATTTCATATCTGTATGCCTTTCTTTCCTTCATGGAACACAAAAGGAAAAGTTTTGAAGAATGTTCATGCTGCTTTTTTACCTACTTTAGTGACTATATGCTTTTGTCATATGGAGCAGCATAAACATTTTTCTAAACAATTCTTTTTGTGTTCTACAGAAGAAAGGGGGTTTTGAATGAGACAAAGTCATTAAATGAAGACAGAATTTTTATGTTTGGGGTGATTCTTTATAGGGCTGCAAGATAAATCGCATGCGATATTTAACGCGCATCTTGTCAGTAAAGCCGGTTCTTTAATCAGCGGTAAAGAGCCGTTGTTCACTGACAAGCTGCGCAAAACCACGATCATATTTTGCGCAGCTTGTCGGTGAACAACGGCTCTGTGTAGTTAATGCTGCTCCATGTGAAAGCCCGCAGGTGATGGGAGATTTACCGCTGATTACAGAATGGCTTTACCGACAAACATGACAGCACCCCAAGAAGAAATCAATCAGTATCTACTGCAGGTGATGTTTGTATCCTGACAGCCCATGAGGAATGATTGAAGCACATCACACGCTCCGGTTTTGATCTATCTAGCAGCCTGCAGTGCAATAAGACTGTTCGGTGTCCTGTCTTCACAAACATTCTTTGCTGTTTCTGATGGTCATTTGGTAGTGTAATATTTACATTTGATTATAATAATAAGGCAAATAGTACTACTATTGCTACTTCTTATGGTTAGGGACTGAGGAAAACTCTACCATAAATGGTGTATCCTGAAACAGAGCATGTGAATTGGAAAAATTAAAAATGCTGTGCATTTCAAGGACATTTCAAGCATGACATCTTGATGACTGAGGCAAAAGAAAAACATTTCAGCCAGGTTTGGCCTAAAATAAACTTTTATATCAAGACACCTGTTTATTTTTGTTAAACCTGGCAAGAGAACTGAAGGGAGGAATTGCCAGGAACATTTATGACTAATATTAGTTATAGTAGCATGAATATAATTTGCATCCAATGTTAATGATGTGCCCTATTCATGTTCTGTGTTTTGGAATAGGGTTAGCCTTGATGAAAATGCATTATTTCGGTATACTGCATAGGGTTCTGAATGTGATTTGAAAGGCCAGTCATATTCAGCACTTAGAGACTATTAAATTGTCAATGACCAGCAAAGCCTTTTCCTCTCCCAAACGCCTAGGAATAGTGAACCCAGCTAAATATGGTAGAAGCAACATGACAGATTAAAGAAACGCCAATATGTCTTCATTGCACATGCGAACATATCTACTTTGGTAGAGTATGGTGTTAACAATAGCACTGTTATGTGTTTGATTTCCAGGGAACACTAGAGTCTACTCTTTTTAAAGAATATTTAAAAAATGGCATATCTAAAGCACTGACCTCCTCTTTGATGATGGTTGACCGGATGCCAGCTTTCAGTATCACTGAGACTCTGCTCACTCTGCTCTCTAAACATGTGAAAACAACTCCTTCATTGAGAATGAAATGTTCCCTGAGAAGGGTCCAAATATTTCACATGTAACATTATATACTGGTCAGCTGGCTAGTTATAATGTGGCAAAGCAGGTCTAGGTGAAGAAGTGTAATTTCTTTGTTGTTCTCCTCAAACCTGCACTACAAAATGTTAACCTCTCTATCGCCATCAGTGATGGAAACATAAAATTGCAAGCTTACAGAGTTTTTCCTCGGTTGAGAGTCGAGACTGCTCTTCTTCACAGATCATTCTGATAGTTTGAGGTTACATGGTTGGATGTTATCACCATATCTTAATAGCTACACAAAGATTTAATACTAAGAAGAAAATCCTACAAGATGAATATCTGAAAAATGTGTAATCGGAGCAAGTAGCATAAATGCCACCACAGTAACCTGACATATTTTCTATTTACTGACATGACTATAAAATAATTCATTTTGAATAAATTAGCCCCAATTCCCCAATTTATTTAGCATAAATTACCCCCAGTTCACTATGACATACTATAGTGAACTGAGGTAAGCCAAGAACATAGTTCTGATTCTCGCTCAATAATGGTATTTGGTTTACTTCTATCCAAAAAGTCTTCCATAGTGCAGGTTTAAAATCAAGGACTGCGATCAACATCAAATTCAGGACAATGTTAGGTGTAACAATAAGTGTAGAGATTAAAGACAAATGCAAAGTATAGCACTGTCTTTATGGGTGTAGCATTTTCCTCTACATACAATATTTCTTTTAACACAATGAGTTTATCTGGTCAGACAAAGAGAGAGAGATCACACAAATATCACACAGTAGTTTCAATATTTTCAATAATCTCCACAATGGATTTGGAAGGGGACAGTAGGGTGCATTCATCCTGGTCCCATAGACTTCCTGGACTGGAGTGTCCATCTGTGCTAAGTTCATCCTCTTCCTCAGACTCTTCTTCACAGGACTCCAGATAGTGTCCTCCCAGCGCATTGATCCCTGAGTCCTCGGAGCTGGAGGGCGAAGAGCAGTGGCCCATTTTTGGTCCTTTAACAGTCTTCTCAACAGTTTGCTTGGCTTCAGTGTGTTGTTTCTGTGGTGTCAGAGAGGCGGGTTTTATCTGAGGCGGGGTGGGAGGGGCCTCCGTGTGAATTGGGGGCCGCTGAACGTAGCACATCTTGCCGTTGATGCGTTTGACAATGTAGTCATCGATGAACAGTTCGGCAATGTTGCAGTATTTGGGAGATTCGGGACAAGGTGGAGGTAGGAAACAGGGGGAGATGTGGAGGAATCGTTCAGCCAGTGAGATGGACAGATCGACTGTGTCGGTGCAGTCAGATGGAGCAGCCGGCACAGGCGTGCTGGGTAGCTGAGCGACATTGGTCATGGGCTGGTAGACATATTTACCTGTACAGACAGAGTAAAAGGAGATTATTACCTTGATGTCTCAGAAAGCACATACTAATTTGTGAATTAAAATTGTATTACCTCAACAAGACTGGAGCAAGCAGTAAACTTAAACTGAGGCTTTGGGAATATTTAGGTAGCAAAGCTTCAAAGGAACAGATTACCCAAAAATAAAAATTTGCTGAAAATGTACTCAACCTCAGGCCATCATGTAGATGAGTTTGTTTCTCCATCGGAACATATTTGGAGAAATTTAACATTACATCACTTGCTCACCAGTGGATCCTCTGCAGTGAATGGGTGCCGTCAGAATGAGACTCCAAACAGCTGATGAAAACATCACAATATCCACACTACTTCCATACTCCAGTCCTGAACAATACAAACCATTAAGGCGTGCTTGATCCGTGCATATTTCTCTCCTGATTCATATGAGGTGACTTTTTCACTGCAGAAAGCAATATTATGGATAGATACTACTTTTTGAATGATGGATTGTTTCTTACATACGCACAGATTTTTGCATAACAAGATGTTAATTAATGGACTGGAGACATGTTGATTACTTGTGGATTATTCTGATGTTTTTATCAGCTGTTTGGACTCTCATTCTGACAGCACCCATTCACTTCCGAGGATCCATTGGTGAGCAACAAATGTAATGCTACATTTCTCCAAAATAAATCTGTTCCTTTAAGTAACGAGGCATCCAGACAAAAAGGAAAGATGGCTGTGCCTTAAAACGCCACAGAATCTTCATTATGTATTGTTCTTGCAGTTCCTGCAGTATTTTGTCGCAGACCAGACCTCTGGTCTGAACGCATCATCATTTACATCATCTGTGTTTGTTTTCATTAAAACACAAATAGGCAGTACGCACACCAGACAGTTAGCAAAAACCTGTGGCATCATCTACCTGCTGATGAAAACTACTGGCACACACCACTTTTGTTAGTTATCTTTGGATTTGCTGTCAGAAAAGAGAGATCAAAAATCTAAAATTGTCAAATGAAATTCATTGAAACATATTTCATTACATAATAAAAACCTGTGTACAGTCAGAATAGTTAGAGATAAAAAAAAAAGAATTATCCACTGAGGTGGTATTACAGTTCAGCAATACTACTATCAGAATGAATTAATGGGGCTTATTCTACATGTTGTAGCAATTTATATTTATCATAATCCACTAAGTAGGGCTGCACGATTAATTGAATGAGATTGTCATGCGCATCTTGTCATTACGCCCTAAAAAGGAAAGAGCTGATTTGGGAAAAAAAGTCACCAAAAACTACTATATTAGCTACCCATTCAACAGCACTCACAGCATATACAGAACTAATCTGAGAACATAAAGAAATATACCACATTGAGATTTTCCACCTTTTTATTAATAGTTGTTTTAAATAAGTTCTGATCCCACACTATACAATCGGATTATTGTGGACCCGGACACAAAAGCAGTCATAAGTAGCACGGGTATATTTGTAGCAATATTGTTTGGGTCAAAATTATTCATTTTTCTTTTATGCCAAAATCACATTAGAAATATTTTTAATATCATGTTCCATCATATTTTGATAGAAGATTAATTTCCTACTGTAAATATATCAAAACTTAATTTTTGATTAGTAATATGCATTGCTAAAAACTTTATTTGGACAACTTTAAAGGCGATTTTCTCAATATTTAGATTATTGTCCTATCCTAACAAACCATACATTAATGGAAAGCTTATTTATTCAGCTTTCAGATGATGTATAGATCTCAATTTCACAAAATTGACCCTTATGATTGGTTTTGTGGTCCACGGTCACATTTTTGCCCCGAATCCATGGTGGTCTCATGTGCTCATGGTTTTGTCGTCAATCACCCCTCTTTGCAGCTTTTTTAAAAATACAAATAAAAGCTGAAAAGAAAAATGTTGATTTTCATGAATGGCCCCTTTCATATTTCAATCATATTGTGAATATTACAGATGGGAATTTGAGAGAACTGCTGTATATCAAAAGTTTGATCAAGGAGGATTTTGTCCTATTTTTCATTTTTTGATTCAGCAGGGTGCTCATGCTCCCCCATTGTTGAAAAATCGTCAAAATGAAAAGTCCAGAGAGGGAGGGACAGACGGCACCATACAGCATGTTTCCGTTCCGTTCCACACATCTGGTAGAATTCAGCCGGGGTGTGATCAGGACAACTATGACAACACTAATCCCCTGTTATCTAAGGCCCAGATCAACATCCACTCACTCGCTCATGGCCTTTGACAGTAAGTCTCTTGTCTTATGTCGCTTTGTCTAAGTGTCTTTCTCACATGCTCAATCTCTGTCTTTCTCTTTCACAAAAAGCATCCCTTGAATTATAAAGAAGTCAGCTCTACAGAGATAACATATGACAGCAACCCCATCCATCCCATTTACTTCCCTAGAACGGATTTATAGGGGACACTTAGGAAAGTATAGACCAATTATAGGTTTGTAAACATTCAGGATGCGCGCGCATCATGGTTGCAGAAAAACCGGGAGAGATAGCCTTTACGGCTAGAGAATTTCACGGATAGGGTACAAAATAGTTAGGTTTAAAAAGATTATAAATTATATTGATTAGATGTCATTTTCAAAATGTTCTCCGCATATTACAAGAGCTTGGTCACCCAGCGATAAGAACTGTTATTCAACGAACTTGACATAGAAATGGGATAGGCCCTTACAGATCCAAAAAAACAGTGGGGGGGGGGGGGAAAAATACGTTCTTTTTTTGTGGGCGGAGCCTATCTGGAGGCAGAAAATGACGGTTTTCAAGCGGCAGTCTATGGAGCCATAGAATAAAAGAAAAAAAAAGGTCAATTTTTTTACTTTATTCTCACAATTCCGAGATTATATCTCACAATTCTAATAAGGAAAAACAACTCGTCGTTCTCTCTTTTCCCCTCGGCTCTTCTGTCTTTTTTCCCTCAGATTTGACAAACTCACTATTTTTGAGTTAAGTCGAGTTATAAAGTCCGAATTAGGAGATATAAACTTGCATTTGTGAGAAAAAGTCAGAATTGTGAGATAAATAAATAAATGTTATGTAAAAATGTAAGTAATAAAAAATACAAAAATAATAGTAAGGTTTAAATAATATTTCTAATAGTAAGGTTTAAATAATATTTCTAATAGTAAGGTTTAAATAATATTTCATGCTGTAACTGTAGGGCTAATACAATACGTCCCCTATGAACAGCATATGTGAATATTATGTAGACCTATTGTTTAAATCAAATTTATGCTTTAAAACTAAAGAAGTCATAGCAGGTTTCATCCATAGTATGTCCATTTAAACGTCTGCGTTTAGCTTCAAATGGCTTCTTTGATGACAGTATTCTATAAAAATTATTTGCATTCCGATCTTAACATCAAAAGGCACAAATATTTTGTTTTTTTTTTTTTTTTTGGTCTTTTTATTCCTGTATTTTACCCATTTCCCTCCACTTGTTCCCCGTGTTTTTCTGCAACCACTATGCGCGCACAGCTGCAAGTGACTTAACTGTGACGTCTACTCTGAATTGGTCTATAAACCGAGCACTGTCAAATACTTGTGTCTTGGGGCTGCAAACAATGACCGTGCCAGGGTTAACTCACTAAAGTAGCAACACTACTAACTCAAGTTATAGTAGCTTTTCCCGTATTTGGGATCTGGTAATAAATAATGTTAATAAACATATAATTAGTACGATATAATAATCAATCATAATAATATAGAATTCCAAGTAACAAATAACTCTCCTATCACACAGAGCCGCAAAAATTACTAAAACGTTGTATTTTGCATGCCAGGCCAGTAGATGGCGATGCCACTTTGTAAAGAAACTCGTGCATACCTATAGACTGAATATGTAATAATGACGTCACAGTTTTCACAAATTGATGTTTTTATAGTTTATACAGAGACAATAACGGTATCACTTTCAAAAACTTTGAAACCAGTTTTTAAAAGTTTCCATTTTCTGTGGTCTGTGCTACTTGCAATGCTTTTCTGTATTTGGTCGCGTTGTGCGTATATGCAGCACGTTTCTGTATTTTGAGTATTTGCAGCACATATGTTGTCAAAATGATTAAGACGTTTTCTTAATTTGCTGGGGCTTTTTCTATTTTTCTTAAGTTTGCAGCACAGTTGACCCTCTCAGCCACTACATATGTACCATCTTTAGGATTAATAAGGTACAAGATGTACCTTGTTAAGCTTTTGTACTTGAGTTCGGCCCCAGTGACAATTTGTATCTTTTTTAAGTGTCTAGACATCAATTATTGTAGCCTGAATTTGATATGCACTCCTGTAATACCTTCATGACTATAAGTTAACTCAAGCATGTGTCGTGGACTCTCGTGAACGCCAACCTGGAGGGAAGAATTGTGGATAAAGGTCTTATTTTTGTTTTCTTTGTGGTCTTAAGGGTTTGGAATGACATGAGAGTGAGTAATTAATGACAGAATTTTCCTTTTTGGGTGAACTAACCCTTTAATACACTTTCAGAAGCAATGATAACAAAAGAAATACAAAAGCAAAACAAACTCATTACATTCTAATGAGATTCCAAACTTGTCCTGTGAAACGTGCAAATGAAGCAAATTGCAGGGGTGGTGAATAACAATAGCACTAATAATTTTGCTGTACTTTTCTCATATGCAATCAACAATAGAGGCTCCACTTGTACAGTTTGCCATTCATTTACAGACTTTTTCAGTTCTTTGTTTTATAAATCTGTTGGACAAAGGACCGGATCTCCAAACCAGAACAGAGCTCACAGAGGAAATCAATGTTTGACAGCTGGAGCTGCAGGCACAGCGCCAGAAACAGGAGGCTTCATTCTCTACGTTTCACACATGGCCACATAACATCACTAAGCAGCACGTACACGCCTGAAGCGCAGACACCACTCTTACAGCTTCTGCTCTCTCACCACAGCCCTGGGTTTGCTCAGTGTACAACTGGATACTGTCAAACCCAAACACAAAAGCTGAGCAAAGCTGACGGCATCTTGTGTAGTGCTGTGGAACAATGTACACCATAGCACAGCAATGTCTCATTGGGGCTCTCATTGCACCCTAAGAAGAGGTAAGACACAATAAAGACTTAGAAACTTCTACAATAGAAACAGAATTGAATTCGGAAGGATTTGTGAAAAGAACCGTCTCTTATGCTCACCAAGGCTGCATTTATTTGATAAAAAATAACGTAAAGATAGTAAAACTTTGAAATATTATTAAAAGAATTGTTGTCTATTTGAATATATTTTAAATTGTAATATATTCCTGTGATGCAAAGCTAAATTTACAGCAGCCATTACTCTGAGTGCTCCACCTGCTAATGAGCTACTCATGGGGTTGCGAATAGCAGTCACCATTTGTGCTAGGTGTAATTTCAAGTCTGCAACACAGTTATGCAACAGAACTCCAGGATTTCCAGCCATGAATTATTTACACACATACTGGGGTGAGCATTTTGTCTTTGTAATTTTATGGTACATTTAGTGCTTCTCACAATGGCGCACCAGTCAGTAGTTATATCACAGAGCAAGTGTGCTGGCCGATAAACCACAAGCACGCATTAACATAATGCTTTGTCTCTATTGCAATAATGGTAGATTAAAGCTGTCATCATGTGCACAGACTGGTAAAGGCCATACACGTATTTAAGAAACACTAAGTGTCTTCCACCATTCTATAGTCCGAATTCATTATTTTGCAACTTCATATCTCATGTGTACATTAATGAAAGGTAAAAACTATTACATTATCACAATGCGTGCAAAAAATGATGAATTAGTCATAAAAGAGAGGCTGCATAACTGCATTAGTAGACCAGTATTACATTGTGCAGAGAGTGGGAATTTATGATGATTACAGACATGCTTTTATTGCTCAAATAAATACATAAATAGAGTACCCTTTCTGTGTTGTATAAGTAATCACAAACATAGGACTGGCCAGTATCTGATCAGTGTTCAAACCAAAATAAGCTAGAAAAGGATGGGGTTAATCAATAAACTACTCTGAGGGACACTGAGGATAATATTCCTTTATTATTTAAACTCAATAAAGTTCAGTTCCCGTGATGAAAGTGTCATGAGAGGGTATTAAATATGGTTTGATCAGTTCACACAGTTCTAAAGGCCTCACACTGACATTTACCTCTTTTAAACACAATGAAAGCTTTTACAATCACTCAGGAGCTGAACTCAGTCAGAGGGACGTGAGCTAGAAAAAGAAAACATCCTGCTAAAGGAGCGGAGCAGCCGTTTCCTGTGTATACACTGATCACTGATGGATTCAGGGTCATGTCAAGCTAACGACTGGAGAATATAGAGGTGGCTTCAAGGTTCAGGTGGGGTAAGGTCTGCTTTGATAAAGTCAAATATAAAGGTTAACCCTCACACTGGATTTGCTGGTAAGATATTTCCGGGGAGATATTCAAGGCTGACACATCTTGCTTACTAAGAAATTCTCAGCCTTGTGCTCAGGTACATCTGAAGTCATATAATGCTGAAAAAGCATCCAAGCGACACCAGACAGCAGTTTCTGATGACAGTACAAGCTCATAAATGCTCTCAAAGCAGCTGTGACAATAAATCAGAAAAACCAAGTTGTGCGATCATACACACAGTGCATCGAATTTATCAAATAAATGTAATTAACGCCTAGATTCATTAAAAAAGTGCAGAAAATGAAATATTGTGCATGTATTCACTATAACCTAGTTTTCCTGCAAGATGATCGACAGCAGTATATTTTTTTCTGCTACGAATATAGAATGTTTGAGCAGTCATTTTTAATCATACTGCCAGCTGTAATATTGCCCCTTTGTTTTTGTTTTTTTGTGTGTGACGTGAATTATACTTTTTTACTACTGATGTATTTAGAAAAGAATAGAGTGGAACAGAATATATTTGCATGTCAGAAGTTGACCACTTACAGTGACACCAGCCCAAATGGCAGCACCAGTGCAGTTTGAAACACTTTCCGTGGCTGTGTGTCGCGCAGATGGACAGTCCATCACAGGCGAGAAAGTCTGGCCTGCCTGCACAGCTTTTGGCCAGAGCCTGAGCTTCATCTAACTTATCGCTCTTCAAAGCCTTCTGAGCTCCAGTGTAAGCCATGGTTACTGTAAGAGAAGAGCCATGCAATGAAAATACACTGTTAACCTGAGTGGTATCTACAAATTTAAAATGCATTACACATAGGAAAGTTTTAGTCTAACATAATAAGGAATAAATTGAATAAAATGTATTTAGGACACTTTCTATGACAGTATACCAAATGTAATAATTTCACATTTTATATTTAGTATTATATAATATTACCATGTGATATCATTGTTTTATGTAAAATGTTACTGTATTAAAAATAAATGAAGAACAGCAGTCTTAAATAATAAGAACTATCCAAGTATTTGGAGTTTGGTTTTGCTTACCTTAATCAGGTTTGAGCACTCAAAGCTGGTGATATCCTGCCATCACACAACATCTGCATTAAGATCCCTGCAGTCGTAATGAATATGAAGAATTACATTTTTCCATATTAAACTGACAAATGGTTTCTGGATGCGGATAATCCTTGGGTTTTCGTAGATTTCCAGAGAAATATCAATTGAACTGAGTTAAAACAACGGTAGCTGTCAGATGTCTATTGAGGAGCAATCATGCACGTGAAGGGTTCTGGAGCGTTCGCTATTTAAAGATGGAAAAAAAGCTCAGCAAAGCAGCGCAGGTTGAAACTTCTGTGAAACACGATCCCGGTGGCGCTCCTCGTGCTGCTGCTGCTGCTGCCGCGGCGGATGCTGCTCCGGGACTGAGTGAGAGCTGCTCGCACGCGGACACATATTACACTGCACACAGCGGCAGAGACGACACTTGACCAGCAGACGGCGCTGTATTCTTCTGAGAGCCATTACAATGGTTTTCTCATTTATATAATTTTATTGTAAAGCGTATAAAGAAAAGACTTAGACAACTTTTCACTAAATTATGTATTTTTTTATGTGTATTATTATTATATTAATTAGACTTATCCTTGTAAGTTTGTGAGGTTCAACACCTCTTGATGATTAGTGATCTATACTGCTGCAAACTTTCTGAGTTCTCTCTTTATGTCTGTACAAATAAGTTTGGTCTTCTACTTTTTCTACACCATCTTTGGCAAGTTTCAAGGGGTGAACACAGAGTTAGCGGTGTTTAATTAAACAGCCGCAAACATATTTGGGTAGCAGCACAGAAGCAATAGCAATTAACTTATCCCTTGCAGCAAAGCACAAATCACATCATACACAGTACACCTCACAGACCAGCTATTCCCCATAGATCCTCAAAGCCAAATTAATTAAAAAGTTTTCCCTCAAACTGAATGCACAGCCATATAAATAATCAACAGCATTTTACCAAGGTATCATCATGTATACACTACCATTCAAAAGTTTTGGGGTCAGTAAGATTTTTATTTATAAGAAATTAATACTTTTATTTAGCAAGGATTCATTAAATTGATCAAAAGTGACCGTACAGACATTTATGATGTTACAAAAGATTATATTTCAAATAAACGCTGTTCTTTTGAACTTTCTATTCATCAAAGAATCCTGAAAAAAGAGTCCTGTTTCCACTAAAATATTAAGCAGCACAGCTGTTTTAAACATTGTCATTGATAATAAGAAATGTTTTCTTGAGCATCAAATCAACATATTAAAATGCATTTCTGAGGACCATGTGACGCAGAAACTGAGGTGGCTGCTAAAAAAAAAAACAACAATTTTTTTGAATTCAGCTTTGCCATCAGAAATAAATTACATTTTCAAAATATATTAAAATAGAAAAGATATTTTAAATTGTAACAATATTACCGTTTTACTGTATTGTTGACCAAATAAAGTGAGCTTTGCTTAGTATAAGAAACGTCTTTCATAAGCATGGTAGTGTACACAGAATTTAAGTTATTGTGAACCTGTGTGGGCACTTGCAACTATCTGAGAAACCTCTCATCCAAGAATCCTTTAAAGATAAAATGCCACTTTTCTAATGCATTTTGACAGTAGGGTAAATGAAACGCCAATGGGCCATGAGACCAGTGCTGTGAAAAAATGAAACAAACTCATTTGCTTGGATTTGTTTGGCTTTCTGCCAAAACTAAAGACATCTTCTTCTAAGAAATGCTAAAAATACAACACAGGACATTAAAACCTCTTCAGGGAGACATAATGAGAGCGATGAGACAGGGTTAAGAGTTGAGAAAGTAAATTCTTTATTAATAACAGGTTTTATGCAGAGTTTAAAACGAACAGAGTTTGCGTGTTGTGTATGGTGCTTTCAGAGATGGCTGTGCATTGTTTTGATATGCTCTCTCCATTTTTGAACAGGAGGAATGCCACAAGCCACAAGAGTTTTCAACAATGGACTGGGCTTCAAATGAGGCACATCATGATGGGCTTGGTGGTAATGCTCCAACCTCTTCAGCACTCTTTCCAGGCCCACCATGCTGGCGTAGAACATGGGCCCACCTCGATGCCTTGGAAAGCCATAACCGAACAGATAGATGACATCAATATCCTCGGGTCGGGCAGCTATGCCGTCTTCCAGGATACCAAAGCCCTCATTGGCCAGGGCGAAAAGGCATCTCTCGACTATTTCCTGATTTGAGATGTTGCGCGGTTGAATGCCATACTTGCTCCTGTACGTCTCGAGGAGGTTCTGGATATGTGGGTCAGGTTTCGCGTTTGTGCCTCCACGTTTGTCGTACATGTACCAACCACCACCAGTCTTCTGGCCAAATCTGCCTTGTTCACAGACCATGTCTGGAATGAGACAGTACCTACGTCCTTGGCGCCTACGTGGGGGATTTTCTGGGTCAATATCAGACCCGTTCAAACCAGATTCCTTCCGGACTCTCCAACCAACATCAAGGCCTGCAAGGTCAGATATCCTAAAGACTCCCATCGCAAAACCGAAGTCCTCCAGAGCCTTGTCGATTTGTTCAGGTGTGGCCCCCTCCTCCAGCAGGAAGGTGGCTTGATCTATGTAAGGCTTTAGCATGCGGTTTCCAACAAAGCCAGGGCAGTTTCCAACAGCAACACTCACCTTTCCCATCCTCTTCCCAAGGCTCATTGCTGTAGCAATAGTTTCACTTGAGGAACGAGGCCCGCAGACAACTTCTAGGAGCTTCATGACATGTGCAGGTGAAAAGAAGTGCATCCCAACCACCAGGTGTGGTCTGTCCGTCACACCAGCCAACGCATCCACATCCAGACCAGACGTGTTGGTGCAGAGTAGAGTGGCTGGTCTACACACTTTGGACAATTCTTGGAAAACACGCTTCTTAAGTGCCATGTCTTCAAAGACCACTTCAATAACAAGGTCCAGATCCTTCAGGTCATGTAAGCTGAGGGTGAATTTGAAGAGATTGAGAGAGGCACTCACTCCCCGTCTTTTGGCATCTCTCTCCAGCATGCCAATCTCCATCTGCCTGCCAGTCTCCAAGAGTTTCTTTTCTGACTCTACAGCAATGACAGAAATTCCCACACGTGCCAGACACACAGCAATACCCCTTCCCATAGTGCCCAGACCTAAAAGAGTGACAAATTGATGGTCAGTACAGAGTAAAACAAAACCCCCAATTTAAAACAACATAGGCACAATTAGACTTGTCAATTGGCAGATGGTGAAACTGAGCAGAGCACAAAACTGCCAGAATTCTATGCATGATGGTTTGCACAGTGCATCTCAGAACATCTCTGCTTGTCTCAAACTTCAAGAAAACAGATGGCTGAAAAGCAACATTAGCACACTAACAGCCAATCAGTGTATAAAGCGGTCCAAGATGAGAATATTCAACAAAAATAAGACAATGAGGGTTTTAAATTAACCATTTAAAAAAAATTACTTTAATATTGTTCAACAGAGAGAGAATGACGCCAGCAATGGTTTCAATGGTTTCACAGGGGGCACGCTGAACAAATGCATGCTTTAAAGTCACTTTGGGTTAAATAAATGTAAAACAGTAAAAGAAGATATTTTGAAAAATGTCTGAATATGTTTTGTCCACACAATGAAAGTGAATAAAGAAAGTAAGTCAAGTTAAGTAAATAATGAAATTTTTTCACATTTCTGTGAACTAACACTCTATACCATTCAGTGTTATTTTAGCATTTTGTGTATACTATCATAGTTTTTATTAATATTTTTGATTAGCTTTTAGTTTTATATTTTAATTGTAATTTTTAGTGAATGTTCCGTAAAGGTGCTGTGTTATTATTATTATTTAAATATTACTATACTACTAAATTATTATTTATTTATATTAACATTTTAATTTAGTTTTAATGTCAATTTAGTCATTTTAGTGCTTCAACTTATTGCTAGGGTCATTTGCCAGACAAGTTTTTTAACTAATATTTATGATTTATTTCAGCTTTATTTAAATTAACCTTAATGTTTTAATAGTTTTAGTTGACAACACTAACTCTGTACCATTCCCAGGTCTTGTTCTTGCCCATGAAGACATTCTCTTTTGATACCTATGACAGCTGCACTTCGGATCTCTCTGGGTTTGCTGTTGTTCCATTGCACTCCACTAAAGTCCATTTCCCAGCAGTCCTCTGAGCAAAGAAGCAGTACTGAAGAGCCCAGGCCTGGCCGGAGTTGAAAAGAGTGGCCATCAGTTCACCCTCCCGCTTTATTCCCTTGTAGTAAGGCATTGTAGTGGCTGCCCGCACTGCCTGAATACAAGCCAAAGGTGCCATCACTCCCGGAGCCTTCTTTTTAACCTGCATGGTGACTGCATCTAAGAGGGCATCCAGATCTGGAGGGCAGGGTGTGGTCAGCATGCTCACTCTTCGGGGAAAGCAGCGGTTTGGCTGTTAAAGATATACAAAAAATAATGTCAAAATATTATGTGAAACATAAAGGCAATGCTGGGTGGACAGTCCTGAACCTCTCTGGTGACTAATGCCTGTTCCCGATTTGATTTACAGATTATAGATTAACAATGAAAAGTGGTAATGATCTATATACAGTTACACAAAAACCATACAGTACTGAATCTGTCAACAAGTTCATCTACCAATATTTCAAAATCCTTATGGTAATACATATCACTTGCTAAAATATGAATTGAATTTCTGAAAGTCTGAAAGTGTATAACCATGGCACTCAAAGCAGTGTGGCAGACACTGACTTGAGTCACATTCTGTCTGGCATACACCCATTCACACTTCCTCATATATACACTGGCACAACAAACCAACACACACACACACAACAGCCCATAAAAACTGCATTTTTCTGAACTTACCAGAGGTTCTAACGTTTGATTTCCTGCCTCACTAAAAGGATTACGCAGGGTGGTACTTGATTCAATATAGTTTCTAACTGCATTAGATTCATCTTTCTCTCTGGAAACTGGGTCACACTGATGAGCCTTAAAGGGCCAGCAAAACCAGAAACCAACAGTTCTGTCTGCTTTCTGCACTGCCCTGTTTTGAGCAATCAATAAAAAGCATATTGATAGGAATGAGTATTTTAAAACTGTGCTCAAGGGTATGATTTATTAATTCTCTAAATTTCAGAGCTGCAAACTTTTCACTAAACATGATTCACTATGCTTGTGTTCATTTGTTGCACTATACAATGGCTATGAGTAATTCCTTTAAATTAACACATAAAAGCATAAGGAGTGTTCAGTTTGATATCTAGTGTGCTGTGCACACTACTGCATGATACAGATGTATCTGTGGTTAATCTGTGTTGCTGTGGGCAGGACTTGAATCACTAATGCTGTGATTTATTGTGAGCAAGTACTGTAGGGCTGGGTTAGATCCTGATAGGTGCAGATGTTTCTGTGACTGGAAAACAAGATGAATCTCTGTAGCTATGAGAGCCGAGAGCGAGACTCTACAAAAAGTGTTTAGGGAATATGAATATGCCACTTCTGATTACTTATGACATGGTTCCCTGTTAAATTAATTAATTAATAAAAAAATAAAAAAACGAGCACATAATCTTGGTTCAGCATGTATTTTTTCCATTCACTGTGAAAAGGGATTTTAAACAAATTCTTCAAGAGCTACAAGATGAATGGCAACATTTCAACATTGACTTGAGGCAAATAAATAAATAATTGGAAATCAGTTAAAAGACACTCATAACATTTACATTCTTGTATGAGTAAATTAACTACTCAGGAAGCACTGTGAATGATGTAACTGAATCAAAAGCAATTATACAAATTAAACTACTGACTTACAGTAATTATGAAGTGTAAAAATGTTTGTCAGTAAGGCTGGATTTATTTGATGAAAAATACAGTAAAATTGTGAAACATTAGTACAAATTAAAACAACTTGTTTCTATTGTAATACATACTTTAAAAAATGTAATTTATTCCTGAGATGTAAAGAATTGAATTTAAATCCAGTCTTCAGTGTCACAAGTGTTTGGTGCAGTTTTTTTTTGTGCTGTTTACATTCTGACAGATTTGACTATATTGAACCATTTACACTAGTTATTTACCATTAATTAGTAAATCAGGCAGTTGTCCACCATACCAGCTCCGCAATTCCATTTAGTTGACTGTCATGAGGATTTGGTCGGGTTGATCTTCGCTCTGTGTGTGATTACAGTGACAGCATTAGTTGTGGCCAATCTTTAATCTCCCTCCAGAGCTTATCCTGACTCTAGATGAACCCTGATCTCTCCCTAAGAGTGTCACTCACAACATTCACATCACAAGGGATCTGGCTCCCTCAGTCTAAGCGAGAATTTGTAGCCTGTAGAGTACAACGAACAGCTGCACTTACTGTAGACCTAGAAAAGCTGAATAATTTGACAGAAATATTTCAGAGTTCAGTAATCCTTTCAATGATTTAATTGCTCTCATATGATTTTTCATTACTGGAGAAAATGAGGGTCAAGCAGAAGGTGAAGAATTGGCATTCATTTTTCAGAAGCTGCAGAGAGAGTCTCTAATCACTTTTTCAGGCCGAGCACGATTCAACAACCTCCAAGCGACAGTATAAACACTCATTTTGACTCCACTTGACCTGTAAATAGCCAGTTAAAAAGTCTAGTCCCTGAGTATAATCATTAGCATTTCGCAAGTTTTTGTCAAACAATAATGCTGCTGTTGGTAAATGAGAAACTGAGCAATGTGGGGTGCTTTACTTGCTTATTTTTCTGCTTAATATATTATGCCAACGGGTGAGGAAAATCCCATCACAATCATAAAACAACTGAAATCTGATTGCTCATTTGTTAAAGGATTAGTTCACTCAGAAATGAAAATAAATTACTCATCCTCATAGAGTTTCAATCTTGCATACTGTTATTTTACCAGAAGAAAACAAATCCGTTTTTTTTTAAAGAATGTTCACACGTGCCCACAATAAATAAATAAAGATATATGTGGTCAAAAATAGGCACTGTGAAAATTCTTCTTTCTATTTGTGTTCTAATGAAAAATATCAGAACATATGTTTGGAATGACATAAGGGTGAGCAAATAATGAAAATTTTTCATTTTTGGATGAACTATTGCTGTAAACCCTAAGGCAAATCAATCAGAAATGATGTACAATGCTGACACCTAGTGGGAAAATGTTTACTTATTACTAAAAACACCATGAAGTGCTGTAAGGATTTCATTTTTTTAACATAATGTACCTTATCAGATTAAATTTAGCACTTGCTAAAGTGAAAAACTATTTAATTATTTATGAATTCTCTTTCGAAATAATAGCAATGGCAGTTACTGAACAGGGGAAAAAAGAATTAGGGGACCAGCTCATTCTTTCTTAGCCAATTGGAAATTTCAGAAATACTCTCTGCATGACATGGCTGATATGTTTTTTTTTTGGAAGGTTGCAGAGAGGGCATGTGGTTGAAGATAGTAAAGTGGCTGAAATCTGATGGGGTGAATTGTGGGTGTGCCAGTAGGCTAAGTGTATGATTTACCAGTGGTGATCAGTTCTAGGGCAGCAGGAATGCCAATGAGCCTGGGAAGACGCTGTGTTCCCCGTGCAGCTGGCAGGATGCCCAAAGTCACCTCTGGAAGTCCAAGACGTGCCTGGAACACATGGTATGTTATACACTACATACATAGTGCATAAACCACAAAACAACAACCTTTCCCTTCTCTGATAAACTTTACATATTAATATCAAAGTTCAACCGATTAACTAGGGACATATCAGCACTAGACCGTATTGCACAATATTGAAGCTAGTTCAGTACACATGTTCAAAAGAATAAACTGCAGTATAAAATGGTTTACCTTAGAGCAGGGTTCCTCAAATCTTACCCTGGATGTCCAATGCGCTGCAGAGTTTAGCTCCAACCCTGATCAAACTCAGCTACCTGTGATTTTCTAATGATCCTGAAGACACTGATTAGCATGCTCAGGTGTGTTTGATTAGGGTTAGAGCTAAACTCTGCAGGAAAGTGGATCTCGTGGTCCAGATTTGGAGGATCCCTGCCTTAGAGTGTGCAATACGATAGTGACAGACTAGGGCTAATTCAAAGCCACCACCTAGAGCAACCCCCTCTATGGCAGCAACCACAGGCTTCTCTCCTGCCTCTATTGGCATCTAACAAGGGTACCAATGGAGGCCCTTTTAAAGGCCCAGCAAACTCCCGAATGTCTGCACCTGCAGAAGAACACTGCATCATCAGATATTAGATGGCCTTAAGGCTTGAATACACAATGAGACGTATGTTTGTAGGAACAACTTTAAAGTCTGGCAGTGTGTGATCCTGAGTTGTTTAGTATGCCCAGTTTTTCCTCTGTAAACATTTACCAATGTCGTCAAGTGTATGTCGCCTAGTGTTTTAAAATATGTTCCGATTTTAAAAGTTGTGTAGTGTATTTCATCCTTTACATAACTCAGCCAGAGCAAGCATTTAATTGAAAGACTTAAAAAAAGCTTTGGTGGATGTTTATCTTTAATAGTCTAACCTCCACAAAAGCTTCCATTCTCTCCACAGATGACCACGGCCGTGACCTCTGGGTCACTCAGGGCACACTTCATGCTCTTTGCGATGGCATGACGCACTGCAGAACTAAGGAGAAAGAGCACGGACATGATCAAATCACTTTTGTTCATTAACTTAAAAAATGCATTTGAAAAATTGACATTTCAATGACACTTTGTCTTTGTGGACAAGATCATGTGTATAAATCACAGCATTTATAAAAAGTTTTATACAAAGTAGTACATTAAGCATTATAATAATAGAAAAATATATGCAAGATTGTATGCATTACTGTAGTTTTTTTTTTTTTTTTTTACAAACAGGTGGATAATGCATTATGGTAAATGATTCGTGTTGGTTTTAGCAGGTTTCACGACCTGGATGGCATGATGGTGGGTTGTGTTAGATGCACCGACAATGACGGTGTTTAACATGAATTCATATCGGGCCATTTTGTTGAGCTGAACGGTGTTGTTGCGAGTTGAAAGAACTGCAGGACTTCGGGACACCAGCAAACTCAGTGCATCAGTGCAATCACAGCCGCTCTTAAGTAGTATTTTTGTTTAAAGGCTTTTAGAGAATGGAATACTGTTAATAATTAAATATAATATTTAACTTTCCCTGGTTGTATTTTATTGCACTCTCTGGCCAAATGTTGATAATTGTCTGTTTGGTAAACTGGCGAAGCTAAGGTCTAGCTTATGAATATTAAATAGATCACGTGATCAGGCACGTCAAGAATCCTACCAATCAGCGGCTCTGAACGCCAGCATAGACTAATTAATATTAATTAGCTTGTCTGTCTCTTACGTAGGATTCGTAATTTCGCTCCCGGAAGTGATCCGCAGTGAATTGGACATGCAGTATCTGCGCCCTCTAGTTACTCCGTTATGCGTTCGCTTGTTGGTCTGATCGCTGTAATATTGACGGCTACTTTTTACCTTTATTTACTGTCCTCTTATATCCCTCCTGGACCTCAGCTGCCTAAGCAAGACCATGGAGAGACGAGAAAATCTAATGATGAAGACAACCCAAGTGAAATGGAGACTGCAGCCTCCAGGTGTGCTTTTCTCTTGCATGTGTGATAATGACCATCTGTCTTTTGCAGCTCTCACAGCTGACTTTTCAGTCTTGTACGAAACATTTTGAGGATGTATCAAAGTGTGAAAAGCATAAGTGTGAAGCATTTTCAAAAGGGGTGCTCTTTCTCTTGTCTCCAGCTGTCATTTGTCCTTTGGCAGTGAAATCAGATCTGTTGTTGCTACAACGTTTATTCCTGTATATCCACTACTATCGTCTGTGATGCCCTACCTACTAACGTTTCTCATATTAGAGAAGCTCAGTCTCTTAATTCATTGAAATCTGAAGACGTTTTTCTTATGTCTGATGAGTTGGTTTAATATCGACGATGTAGGTTTAAACCTTGCAAAAGAGCGATTCTTGAACTATCACCATAGTGTCCTTGAGCCAGATGCATAATCAGCAGAGAGATACTGTCCCTGCAAGTTTGCCAAATGTCCATGTCATGCGATTTTATTTTGGTCCAGGTTGAAGTTCCCATCAGATCTGGATGAACTGAAAGAGATGGCAGAGCTGTTGCAGTTTTATAAGACACAGCACACAGGATATGTTTTGTTACTCTTCTGCAGTGCCTACCTCTACAAACAGGCTTTTGCCATACCTGGTTCCTCTTTCTTAGTAAGTATATAAGCATATACTTCAGTGCAGGTCAATTTGACCATACTTGATTTTTAAACTGCTTGAAACATTGGTTAAACCATTTATTTCTTCATGAAATGTTTTTCCTCATTTAGGGTCACGAATGTGCAGGCAAAGCTTCAACATACACTGAACAAAATTATAAACGCAACACTTTTGTTTTTGCCCCCATTTTTCATGAGCTGAACTTAAAGATCTAAGACTTTTTCTATGTACACAAAAGGCCAAATGTTGTTCACAAATCTGTCTAAATCTGTGTTAGTGAGCACTTCTCCTTTGCAGAGATAATCCATCCACCTCACAGGTGTGGCATATCAAGATGCTGATTAAACAGCATGATTATTGCACAGGTGTGCTTTAGGCTGGCCACAATAAAAGGCCACTCTAAAATGTGCTGTTTTATCACACAGCACAATGCCACAAACGTCGCAAGTTTCGAGGGAGCGTGCAATTGGCATGCTGAATGCAGGAATGTCAACCAGAGCTGTTGCCCATGAATTGAATGTTCATTTCTATACCATAAGCCGTCTCCAAAGGCATTTCAGATAATTTGGCAGTACATCCAAATGGGCTCACAACCGCAGACCACGTGTAACCACACCAGCCCAGGACCTCCAAATCCAGCATCTTCACCTCCAAGATCGACTGAGACCAGCCACCCGGACAGCTGCAACAATCGGTTTGCATAAACAAATAATTTCTGCACAAACTGTCAGAAACCGTCTCAGGAAAGCTCATCTGGCATGCTTGTCGTCCTCATCGGGGTCTCGACCTGACTGCATTTTGTCGTCGTAACCGACTTGAGTGGGCATATGCTCACATTCGATGGCGTCTGGCAATTTGGAGATGTGTTCTCTTCACGGATGAATCAAATCAGTTTCACTGTACAGGGCAGATGGCAGAAAGCGTGTATGGCGTCGTGTGGGTGAGAGCGGTTTGCTGATGTCAACGTTGTGGATGGAGTGGCCCAGGTGGCGGTGGGGTTATGGTATGGGCAGGTGTATGTTATGGCAACGAACACAGGTGCATTTTATTGATGGCAATTTGAATGCACAGAGATACCGTGACGAGATCCTGAGGGCCATTGTTGTGCCATTCATCATCCCGTACCATCACCTTTTTTTTTTTTTAGTTTTCATTGATTGTGTTCAGCATGCATAATGCACCTGGGCCCCATGGTTGAAGGATCTGTACACAATACCTGAAGCTGAAAACATCCCAGTTCTTGCATGGCAGCATACTCACCGGACATGTCACCCATTGAGCTTGTTTGGGATTCGTGTTGTCAACAGACCCGGTACTTCGGTACCAAGATGGTACTAAAAAAATTAAAACGTTATGGTACCAGGTTTTTTTAAGTACCAGTGATACCAAGTACCCGGTCAACCCGGTTCTTGATGCGCTGTCCGAAAGGTGCGCAGATGCGCTCTCTTCATAAAAGCACCGAGACGTGGCGACATCAAAACGAGGAAACTGTAAATTCTCTTTGCCACCGTGAAGAATTCTCAGTTACTTAAAGTGTAGATAGACGGCCGGGAGGTAAGAAAACACACAGTCAAATGTATCCTCAATACTTCAATTTATTCATAGAAATAAAGATATTATATAGGGATATGTCGAGGGGAGTTTCACCCTCTTAACCAATGAGGATATGAAGAACATACAATAGGATCTTTGGCCAAGAACATGTGTATATATAAAATGGCCACATGTACAGAAAAACATGGAAATATTAGGAATAGACTTTTGCGAAGAATGCTGAACTGTCTTCAGAGTTTCATCACGAACTCCTCTAGCTATCATGTCCTTATTTGGGACATTTGAATCAAGAGAAGCTAATGTATACATTTAAGCATGCATACCTCGCATATGAGTAAGAGATATTTAAAACATAATACAAGAGAGAGAAATGGATACAGAAGGGGGGATTCAGAGAGAATGCGTTGTATATAGAAGAGTGAGAAAAAAAGGAGGGGTGAGGCATGTCTGGACTCAACAGAAAGACAAGAGAGTGTTTTCTAACACCTGATGTCAAAACTAACAAAACACTGTAAAGACACCCAGATCAAATGAAAGAGTTCAAGCAGGTAAGTTTCATTTAAATTTTGAATATTTGTGTTTCCCATACATTGATTTATTTGTGGCGCCCACCACAGTATTAAAACTGACCGCCACAAATAGATTTCCAAAAGGCTTTGACTTCATTGAATAAACATGAGCATTGCACGTGTCAAAGTTGAAACCGGTGTGGGTGTTTTTATATCACTGTATTTCTGAAGGAAACGACTGTCTTCAGAAAATTATGGTTGTCATTTTCATTTAATCTTGCCTGTAATGCATGAGCAGAGTTTGTGAGCGGAGCGCTGCTTTGTGTACAGCGTTACGGGGAAACCTGATCTCTCGTGCTCTACAAGCGCATATATATGCGGCCACAAATAGAGTGCACGTTCTGGGGGAAACACTGCATATTACTCAATATTTTAATTTGAATGTCGGCTTGAAATGAACATCGCTGTTATTAGAGTACTTAATCGTTAGCATAAGCGCGGCTAATGCTAATATAATGAGCATATGAATGAAGTTTCTTTATTAACTATTTAATGCTCCTATAACTTTTGTTATGGTAAAAAAAAAAAAAACAGGAGGACATGATGATATTTACTATTTTTACACACCAGAGGCTTTTAAATGAATTGTGAATCTAAAATATGTGTGTTAGAGAATGTACAAATGGTTAACATTGTGTCATATCAGTCAGAAAAGCAGTTCTGGGCTTTTTAAATTTTTTTTTAGCTAACTTAGTTGTTATTCTTGGCTGAATAACTCTAGGTTTTCAAAAGCCTTTTAAAATTAAATATGTACACAGTTTGGATTATATTAAAGTATAGTCAAATTTTTTAATTAGTATGTTTTTGTGTTTTGCTTTGGTACTGAAATTGGTACCGAGAACCGTGGATTTTCACTGGTATTGGTACCGAATACTGAAATTTTGGTACTGTGACAACACTATTTGGGATGCTCTGGATCGGCGTTTACGACAGCGTGTTCCAGTTCCTGCCAATATCCAGCTACTTCGCACAGCCATTGAAGAGGAGTGGACCAACATTCCACAAGGCCACAATCAACAACCTGATCAACTGTATGTGAAGGAGATGTGTTGCACTGCTTGAGGCAAATGGTGGTCACACCAGATACTGGACGGTTGTTTTGAACCCACCCGGACCCCCAATACAGTAAAACGGCCACATTTATGAGGTGGCTTTTATGTGGCCAGCCAAGGACACCTGTCGCCAATCCTGCTGTCCTACTCTCAGCATGACTATGCACACCCTGTGAGGTGGATGAGATTAATTCTCGTCAAAGGGATTAGAAGTGCTCACTAACACAGATTAGACAGATTTGTGAACAATATTTGAGGAAATAGGCCTTTTGTGTACATAGAAACAGTCTTAGATCTTTGAGTTCAGCTCATGAAAAATGGGGGCAAAAACAAAAGTGTTGCGTTTATAATTTTGTTCAGTGTAGATGTGTTTTGAAAAGGCTGTACAAATATTGGTGACAATGATCAAATTGACCCCCATTGATTTCCATGCAGTTTGCCCAAAAAAAATTCACAATTTGACAAACAACATGCAACCAGCAGGCAAAAATCAGGAAACTTTATTGTAGCTCGTCAAAGACTAAAATATGAATTACAAGCTTACTCAAGGTAAGACCCATCTGAATCATTCCACGTAGCATTCGTTTTTTTTTACTGTGAAACTCTATTTGTTTTTGGTTGTTACTAGTCTGTTGCAGAACTGAAAATAAGTGTAAGAAACCCAGTTTACCTTTACAAAGGTTTGAGAAGCAGACATGACATAAAAAAAAAGCAGAGGCTGTTCACCAATACAATATCCACCAAGTACAAATACTGTAGTAATACTGTAGCACAAATCATGTTAAATACTATTTATACTTGGTTGTAGTCATTTGCACCTCAGTGTGCAGTCACTACAAAACGGTTTAATACTAAAGTTTATTTTGTCAATGCAGGTAAATTTGAACAAAAACGTGGGTCAAATTGACCCAACACAAAGGGAGGAAAACTGTTCATAATTTCTCATATTTTAGTTTCTGACATGCTGCACTAGAGATCTTGTGTTTTTCGTAGTGTTGGCGAATTACACTGAAACCAACGGGGGTCAATTTGACAAATGGTGTGCCCATATTAGCAGGAGAGATATGTACAACATGCACCTGTATATACTTTGCTCTTACGACTTTTTTTCCCCCCAGAACATCTTGGCTGGGGCTTTGTTCGGGACATGGTATGGTCTTCTCCTCGCCTGTGTCCTCACCACAGTGGGTGCCACTCTATGTTTCCTCCTGTCCCAGGCATTTGGCAAGCAGCACATTGTGAGACTCTTCCCTGACAAGGTGGCCATGCTGCAAAAGAAGGTACATCAAGTTATCTTGTCTTCTAAGATGTCTGAAAGTACAATATAGAAGTACAATATAGAAAGAATCATCACTTGATGTTTACTCGTTTCCAGGTTGAGGAAAACAGAAGTAGCTTGTTCTTTTTTCTGCTGTTCCTGAGATTCTTTCCCATGAGTCCAAACTGGTTCTTAAACATGACCTCCCCAATACTGAATATTCCAGTCACTCTTTTCTTCATGGCTGTCTTCATTGGTAAGCACAGTTAAATGACAGCAGAGGATTTTTCAGAACATTTCTCTTAATATTTGTAGCATTTATTTGAAACATCTGTTTTCTCTTTCAGGCCTGATGCCATACAACTTCATCTGCGTCCAGACGGGATCAATGCTGTCTCAAATCTCCTCTCTGGACGACTTGTTCTCCTGGAGTGTGGTGTTGAAACTACTGCTTATTGCCTGTGTTGCTCTGCTGCCTGGAGCTCTGATCCGTACATACAGTACTCGGCATCTCCACCTGGATGGCCATGACACAAATGGACTCAGTCAAGACAAGAAAAACAGATAAGGGACAGTGTGGGGTCAGTGATTCGATCCCCCTTGGCTGCTTTGTGGGTGGCTACTATTTGTATTTAAAGTGGCTTTTAAGAGCTCAAATCTTTTTTGTGGCCTCACATTTTTAAAAATGGAAATTAAAGTTTTACATATTCTTTACTTGGAAGGCTGCTATGCCGTTACTGGCATGGATTGAAATGTAGTGAGGAAAAGGGACTTTTTGCTGCCTTTTTGGGAAGTTCTGTATTTATATATATAATATTGGTGGTCTTGAATTCTGAATCCTGCCTTTATGTACAAATCACAGAAATATGAAACTGTTCATCTGTCGGTTTTCACTTACTATACATACTGTACATTTATTCCAGTGCACATCAGATGTCCATAACAGGCTTTTGTGGTTTAAAAGGTGTGAACTTTTGCAGCAAAATAGACATTTGAGGTATTTGATACTATTCTTCTGTATTTACAGACTGTAATATCATGGATTTTGGTTGTGGGTTACTGTCTTTGAAGTTTCACATCAGCCTTAAAAGTGACTTACCTCACTGAAGTGAAATGTTTACTATTTTACTTTCTTGGAGTACTTGTAAATATTAAAACATCAAGCTGTATTTACACTATTACACATTATTCACTATGGGTTTTGTTTCTTTATGGGGAAGAAGGCAGTATGTGAAGTCCTGGCTGATCACTGAAAGCCCATCCAACTTGTGTTAAAATGGTGAATTAAAGCAAATTCTTTTAATTGTTTATATGTCAGTGGCATTAGCAATGCTGGGAGCAGAATGTAGTATTTTTATTCACCGAACACCCACATCGCGTGAGTAAAGCTGTTTACGATGTGATCAATCATCTGATAATAAACTCTTTCCATTAGCTTCTGTCAGAACATTTCATCATATCTGCATGCTGTGTTCATTTCAAGCTAGTATTCATATGCAGTTGATGAATGTTATGAATGCCGTTTTTTAATTAAAGAAAAAAATGCCATCACATTATGATTAGTGCATTTGTCTGACCAGGGCAATGTCCTGCATTTATCCTTGTATAGTGCTAGGGCTGCACAGTTTTGGTTAAGAATTTAATTGTGATTTTTCTGATAATTTTGATTAAAAAAATGTGCTTGTTTGTAGGGCTGCACAATTTTGATATTAATATGGATACAAAATAAAACAACTGTAGTAATAATCATTACAACGAAATAAAAATACTATTGTAATATTTCACTGTAAAACAGTTTTTAAGAAAAATAATAAAATAATTTTAATTTAGATTATAACAGTAAAATTACAACACTAATATTTATGGTGATATCAATATTATTGCGATTTAGGTTTAAATTAATCATGCAGCTCTATATAATGCACTATTCCGTCTGAAACCATAGTGGACATTGAGTGCACTTATTCAATCCCATAATGCACCTCCACGAGTGTACAACTGATGTACACACAACAGCTAGCTGCTAAAGAATACCTTTACACATTAAGCGCCATGCTGAATGAATTTTCATGTCTCACCAGAACTTACGCCCACAGCACCTCAGTGCACTCAGTGTTCAAATTCGCTCATTTTCATTCACTCACTCATATATAGTGAATGAGGGTGCGGGAGGTATCACGGATACATCCTAATATTACGGAAGACCTTGATAAGTTGGTTTAAGTGTGTTATATTAGTACTAAAGCTAAACTCCACCAGACAGTGGTCCTAAAGGAGAAGGATTGGACGCCCCTGTCCAACAAGATGAGCTTTAGACAAGAATTTTATAAAGAATTTTTATTGCTCAAATCCATGTTGATCAGCAGTACAGTTCACCTACATTTCAAAACAACATGGTTGTTAGCAAAAAAAAAAGTTCAGCTCTCAGTCCCCCAAACCCCTCACAATCCAGCTGAGGGGACACGGCAGGCAGTGCAGCGAGCCCAGTCTGTTTCACATCGCTCGAAAGGAACTAAAGTGAGAAGCTAGAGCTGCGTAGGAATGGATCTGCCGTTGTAAAGGCGCAAAGAAATTTTCACAGCCTATGATTTGCATTGATTTCTCATGCATCGCTCTGATTTCCTGCTCTCATCCCGAGTTAAACACGACTAGAACGGTGCCGTCATACTGTGAGCAACTATAGCTGTGTGCCTGTGGTCTATTCTAATATCAAAAAATAAACATAGAACAGCACCTACTTTGTCTCCATTCCCCCTAAAAGCTTTAGGGCCCAAAGTAAACCACGATGAGATGTCATGCCAACACTACAAACAACAGCTATCCTAAACTGACCTGATTCGTCCGACTTATATTAGCTATGACTTTTTGGCCTAAAGTTAATGCAAAGACCTCAACTCTTCCTAGCGTTACATTACAGGATATCATAATGTATAGCTTAATTACCAGACTACAGAGACAATATGACAGTGTGATGATAGTTAATGCACGTATCGACTAATGCTTCCGTAAAGTTAAATACCGATGCAAGACTGATGCACACCTGACAAAGTTTCGAAATACAAACTCTTCAAAAAAGTTAAGAACCACTAGAACAATAGATAGGTGTCTATCGACAGCGTGGTGCGTGTTACAGTTACAATAACAGTTAAAAGTGATCCGAGTTATCAAACTGCTACACAACCTGAACTCCATCAATGAGCAAACACCTGAGAATAAGCATCATTCAGGGGGAAAAACAGCCTCGTCTAGCTACAAGCCTTCACAGAGTCAAGAACCAAAAGAACCGTGTTCGGCTTCTTGAGTGAAAAATTTGTTAGAAATCCAAAGCGGACCTGATCTAGCAGAAAGCCTCTAACCTTTACTAACAGAAACACTTTCGGCACCTGATATCTTTGCTACACTTTGCGGATAAGTGTGGACGGGTTGCTTCAGTAGGTAAAAAACTATTTACACAGGTCTACAGTAACACGCCTCTATCAAATACGATTAAAAAGTTAGAACTAAAACTGGAGTGGGACAGCTTGCAGTTCAGTCCACAGACAAATCATGTGAATTACTGTATGAAAGCAAACCAGCCATTGCAAGTACACGCACCTGGACCTAACATAGTGACCTTCTACTGTCTTCCATCTTGATTTGACATAGGCCTCCCTGATAGCACACGTACATCACGGAGACGTCTATTTGACGTCTGCATTTACATCTGAAAGACGTATTTTTTAGAGTGTTTGCTCATCTGCAGTATGTATATGGGACATTTCATTTTAGATGTCAAATAGACATTAGATGTCTAAGATGTTTATGATTTAGAATGTATGCTAAACTGACATCTTAGACGTCTGTCAGATGTTTGTACACAGTAGATGCTTTCCAGATCAAAATATCTTTAACAGACATCTTGCAGACGTACGTGTGCTATCTGGGTTTGTTGTTTTAGCGGTAACACACAAAGACTGCAACCGGCAACAGATCCACTGCAGTCAGAGCAGATCTGAGGCAACAAAAATACCTGCATTTGTGATTTTTGTGGGATTATAATAAACACTTTTAAAAACAGTTACTCTGTGGATTACATCAAGAAAAAAATTTTATTTACTTATTTGATTTTTTTCATATCAACCTGGTTCTGTTTTGTGAAAGACCTTGATTAAAAAAAAGCCTTAATTAAAAAATTTGGTCTGACTAACTCCTGAATTTGGACTCATGTTTATAAAATGTAAAGAGACAGCTGGCTTACGCTTCGGACCACGTGGTTGCTCCTGGAGAATGCTTTGAATTAAGCCATTCTACTTGATATTCATTGTCTCTGAATTCGCATTCAGTTTTGAAAGCTTTAAGATCCATTTGTTTTTGCCAGATGGACCTGAAGACTTTTTTTGATCTCTTTTATTATTAATAAAAAGAAAACGTTCAAAACTTTCAGTTTACAAGGCATACAAAATGTGGGGAGAAAAAAAAAGGGAAATTTAAGATTGGACTGAGGTACCCTGACGCATGAGGTAGATCGCAATACTGACATGCGCACCGATCACATTCTGATCAAAGTGTTGCGGTGATTCATTACTGTTCTTACTGTTAGTATACTACCAATATTCATAGTCTACTTCCAAGAAAATAAACACTTCCCTTCAGAATAACATGGCAGTGTTCCACCAAAAAAGACTTGTTGTTTTCTGTTTGTTTCTTATTAATAGCTCTCGTCACAAAATAGGGGAAAAAAAATAGATTCATAAATATTTCTCTTTCTTTATATATATATCTATATACACACACGCATATACACTAATGGAAGCTGTGCGTATTGGCATAAACCTTGCATCTGGAAGATGAGGCTTAGCTCTCATTGGGCGAGGGAGCCGTCTGTGATGATATAGACTGGTGACGTTTAAGGCAACAAACTTCCATGGTCAAAAAGAAGAAGAAAATAAAGCACAAAGGGATATCCATGCCTGCACGTCCTGTTGGAACAGTCGATCCATTTCCCAAAACATCCAGAGTATCTGGTAAAAAAAAAACAAACAATCTCGCCGACCAACCAGCTTACTGAACATGACAGGGTGGTGCTCTTTCTAAAAGGCTGCTTATTGTACATTCACAGCTGTCATGCCATTTAGAAAGCTCCCTGACAAAGAGATTTAAAGCCAAACGCGGCTGTGTGTGTACCACAGATCATAAGGTGCCTCCTCGTCCCACATCAACCTGACCCTCCAATAACATTTTCAGTCGCCCATCTTTTTTGTTTCCTTTCAGCATAGATTAAGGCAGAATTCTTGGTGCACATTCGATTTCGCTTCTGCCCAAGCCAGTAAAGGTGTGCTGTCTTTCAGACGCTGGTGCTTGCTTTATATTCTTTTCATACCCCCTAAAGCAAACAAGGGGTGTCGACTCCTAATCCACATCTACCACATACCTACTCAGTCTCGTAATGACTGCCGCCACAAGAATGCGGTGGCACTGAAATGACTAAATGCAGAAGCTGCAAAAACACTGCTGTAAAAATAAAAAGGGAGTGTAAGAGCTGGACAGAAATAACAACAAACTACAAATGATAAAAGCTAAAAAATGAGATATGCACAGAAAGAAATGTTTTAACGGCATCCGTTGGCACGCACAGGCTAAGTAACAAGGAATCCGTTGAGCTGGATGATGTGTCCCGAAATGCAAACAGGCTAAGATATGAGTAAACGTTCTGTCATTTACATTTCCCAACTTGCTTGTCCCATCATCAAAGAAATCTGAAAAACATGTTATATGCGTGCGCAACCGCATATGTGCACTACATGCCTGATGGCTCGTGCAAAACAAGAAGATTCGTGCTTCTGCTTCAGCTATAACAGTATATTTGTTCTAGTGTACTGGTGAGAATACTGCTGATCGTTGAAATCGCAATCTGGGCATCAAAAAAAAAAAAAAAAATTATAAAAAAATCTCGGTTGCCAACTGCCAGTGCACACCCACTTTACTTACCCGAGAAAACAGCAACACAACTCAGTCAAAATGCATGAGTGTACATGTGCTAATAGAGCTTCTTATCTGTGTTAGCCCTAGATTAAGCCTAAAATAAGAAGTTTATAAAGAAATTGTTACGTGGGGCGACCATGATGTTTCCCGTCCTGATAACAGATGCCGCATACCTATTCTTGTCATACTCAGGGTGTGTTTGAACAATAAAAGGTACGCTTGTCCTTCTTGCGCTTCCTTCCCCCCTCCCTCCCCAAGCTGGCAGTGCACTCAGAGCCCTTCTGTCTGTGGCTCCTTCATCTCCCCCAGAAAGAAGTTCTTTGGTTTTGATCCCATGGCTGCTGGTCTGCTCGGCCGGTCCCCTTCGTCCGGTCTGGTCTGATTCCAGTTGGGAGGGCTACATTCATTGGCAGGTGCCCGCTGGGGCTGCCCTGATGGTCACTTGGATCGGTGTGTCACGGGGGCGCCTTGCTGGTGCTTCTGCTCCTGTTGTTTCACCTGCTGGATGATCTCCCTGATTTTCCTCTGTGCAGTCTGTGGGACCAGAGGAGAGTATGTTTATAGTGGTAAATGTTCACTTTGAGTTTCTTTTCAATAAGAGAGAGGTGGCTGAATGAAGGTAATGCTATAAGCCATTATAAGATTTCATGTTTCGTCACTACCATGTGTCATTGACCAATAAGAGGTGATTTTATTTACTGCATTTAGCCTTTACATGGTCAAGAAGCAGAACATTCGAGATGGCTTGGTACAATTATTTTGAAAAGAATACTCTTATGCTCACCAAGGCTACAATTATTTAATCAAAATAGTTACAACAGTAATATAGTGAAACATTATTACAATTTAAAGTGCCCCTATTATGGATTTTTGAAAATTACGTTTCATGCACACAGCTCAAAGTGAATGAAAACATCCTGCAAAGTTTTTAATCTGAAAGTGCACCGTGTTATAAAGTTATTGTCTCTCAAAAGAAAGAGTCGACTCTGAATCATTGAAACGAGTCCTTTTTAAAAACGAATCCCAAGCCGTTTCATGTTGAGGTCAACACGAAACATTAGCATATTGCCCGCCCACTTGTTGGTCTTTTCGTGTTGGTCTGAATAAAAATGCAAATTCATTCTTTGCCACTAGGTGCCGCTTTAGGAGCGGTAAAAATACCGGTTTTCCCGGTAACGGCTGTACACAAAACAGCACTGCGCTCACAAATGCTGCTTTATCAGGCATTACAGGCATGATGAAACGAAAATGAGAGGAATCAGACCAATCATCGCAGATTAGCGTCATGCAAAGGAGAGGTTTGGAAAATGAATCATTGAGCGAATCGTTTGGGAGTTGTTGAGCAAGTAAGGTAAAAAATAAATGCATATTATAAGACAATGAAAGTGTTTTTTGACATTGCATGCATGTCAACCTGTTGTTGGGGACTCCCAAAACCAAAATATGAACCTTTCATTACCCATAATAGGGGCACTTTAAACTAATAGTTTTCTATTTGAACATATTTTAAAATTTAATTCATTCATGTGATGCAAAGCAGAATTTTAAGCAGCTATTACTTCAGTCTTCAGTGTCACATAATCCTTCAGAAATCATTCTAAAATGCTGATTTGCTGCTCAAATAATATTTCTTATATTATCAATGATGAAAATAGTCATTGTACTAAATATATTTGTGGAAAATATATATATTTTTCAGGAAATATAACAGCATTTACTTGAAATAGAAAGTTTAACATAAATATATTTACTGTCACTTTAAAAAAAAAATTATGTTCTCACTAAATAAAAGTATTAATTTATTTAAATGACCACAAACCTAGTGAAAACTATTGTATAAAAGTTATACACTAGTTGCCAAGATATCACATTTAATGGTGAAATAAATGTTACATTGGCCTTAAACATCATATATATAGTTATCAATGTTGAAATTACATGTGTGAAAAAATAGCCAGTCAGAACATTTTTGATGTTTAAAACACAATTGCAAGCATTATGTTGGACCAATGAGATCTGACTGTAGCCAGGGCCGCCCAGCTGAATAGAATGAACAGAAATAAAGACCAAACGGCTGAATACATATTTCCTCATGCAGTGCTGTTGACGGTCGTGGTTGGTTAGGACAAAACATCATATTAGCATGGAAACAAAAGAAAAAAAATTGCTGCTGGTTAGGATACAAAGTCGCATGATTAGGATCGATCTCTGTAGTAGTTACTGGAGCTGGAAATTTTAGCCCAAAACAGCAGAAAGTTACACTTTTCACATTTGTTGTGATGTGTGGTGTATAATTCACCTGGCTGGCAAAGAAATGCCCACTAATTTTGACAAAGACCTCATCATTCTCATCTGGGGTTTGGTCCCGTGGCACTATGACCTCTGCACTGGTTAGGTTCTGCAGCTCATTAACCTGAAACGGGTTTAGAGAAACAGGCTGATGACGAAACTACCTAACATTACACCTAATAATAATGTCAATTGTGTCAAAATGTGCAAACGCTGTGTGTCAATCAGACTCCTACAAGAACAAGCAGCACATATCCAGTTGCTCATTTATACATGACCTACGTCAAGACCAAGCTGCTATGATGCCCTTGGGCAACAACTGCAACCCCTGTCTACTCTACAAATGAGTCACTGTGAATAGAGTCAAATATTTCCTAAAAGCGAAACATACAGCTCATGAAACATATAATAATCCTGACTGAAACAGGTCACATTGATTTGAATCAAACCTGTCCTCTTCAAAGCCTTAGACTAAAAAGTAAGTTATATAACATAATAACCAAACTTTTGCCATAATAATAATAATAAAAAAAAACTTTAACCCGCATTTCAGTGCTTTTAGTGAATTTGCTGACAATTACACAGAAAAAATTGTCTGGTACATACAAAACGATTATCAAAGACAATAACAACATTTCCATAATTTGCTCTGGTGGCATGTATTAGCTCTCTCAGGAACTCTTCACACCACATTAACTTTGATTAATCAACAATGTTCCCATTCTTTAACAATGAACATTTCATTGTTTTTTGGGAAGCTATTTTAAATGTTTTATGGATTCTGAGAATAACGGTTAACTTTTGCAAACCCATTTTTGACTTGACAATTGAACAATGAAAGGAATATTGACTCTGAGATGAGAAAACAGCTGTGATTGGATGTGCTACACAACATCTTGTTCTTTGAAAATGTGTAAACACAGATAGTTTATTGTGAATCATAATCCTATAGTATGTCTGGCATTAGAAAGTGAATAACCTTTGAATGGAAAGTCTTTTATTACAAAACTCACTGTTTTGCCGCCTTTCCCGATGACCCTCCCAGCTGCTGAAGAGGGCACTTTTATATGTGTCTCCAGCTTCACTTCCTCTTTTGCAGAAAAGAAATTCTCTTCTTTCAGTTTCCCAAATATCCTGCCCTGGGCCTGAAACTCAGAACCAAAGTCAATGTCCATTTTTCAGGGGCATTATAGGGTACAACAGAACTAAAGGCCATAAAGATTCAATTCAAATATTTTTTCAATTGTCATATACTAATTAATACTGGCATTTTAAATGTGTATTTTATTCCTTTACCTTAAACTGAGCTTCTGGTGGGCCAGTGATGATGACCATCCTCTGAATGACGTCAGGACTCTCTGCAGGTGCGATCTGAACATAAAGAGCACCACATTTATGTACATGCATGTTGTTTTTACATATCAAGATCACACTATTTACATACCATGAATCAACATTATTTTCTGACATAATCAACAACATGCCACAAATGCTGTTGACAGAAACAAATTTGCTTTAAAGAACATTTTATTTCTAGAGCTACATCTGAAGTGTGAACCATTCATAGAGCTCATTCTCTTGAAGTCTCATCACACAGCCACCAGAGGTCTCTGTTTCCAATTACTTCCAAAGGCAGCCTCTGATCAATAGGGGTTTAACCGTTTAAATTCTCAATGTTTCTTTTGTATTTTGATTTTGTGGCCATGAATTCAGTTAAATCAGCAATTCAATAAAATACCAGATGTCATTAAACCATATGCTGCATTAAAATACACCACACTGTAAAATTACATACAATTCACATTTTGTGAAATGTCAGCATTTATTGAAATATATAGAAAACAAAAAGTTTTGTCACTTTCAAACATCAATATGTCACTCTCTAAGTCTACATTACTTCAGCGATATTAAGAATTACTTTAATTGCTTGAAAAAGACACCTGAAAATTGTCAAATGTGAAAATCATTTACACTAAGTTTGGGTTAATTTATTTGTAAAGAAATTCAGATTATTCAGATGCATTAAATTGATCAAAAGTAACAATAAAGACATTTAAAATGTTACAAAAGATTTCTGTGAAATAAATGCTGTTCTTGTGAACTTTCTACTCATCAGAGAATCATAAAAAAATGTAATGGCTGGACTGGAGTAATTTCTGCTGAAAATTTACTGAAAATACAATTTTATCCATTTAAAATAGAAAGCATTTATTTTAAATTGTAATAATATTTCACAATATTACAGTTTTTACTGTATTTTTGATCAAATAGAGGCCGACCAATATATCGTTTTGCCGATATTATCGGTTGATACGAGTCTGTCGCAGATATATCGGTATCGGCGAATATGCCGCCGATATGAAATTTTTTTTACAGAACATATAATGCAGATTAAATGCTTCTGAATGGTGTAATTACTTAGTTTGTCCAGCAGTTTGTCTCCATTGTTTGCTGCTGGCGACCCAGGTCAGTGTAGAGATGAGCTCAAACTTCACCTGAGTCCGCTGCTTCAAATTATCCGCCTGCCACCCACCCGCACCTATATTTGATCGTCACATTACAATGATTCTAATTCTTAGTTTTGCATGATGATATGATGCATGGATGGTTATTTTTTAACAGCAGATTCAGTGACGTTAGAGACTAGAGCTGATCTGCGCATCACGGCACGCGTCTGCGGCACATTAAAGCCTGTGTTACGGCCACCAGAGCTGAACGCGGCCACTCAGTCAATGCTGGTGTTTATACCGGCCGCGCTGCGGCCCAGAACTCATGCTTATCACATCGGTCACATCACATCACGCGATGCGACAAAATACAATAGATTTCTATTGTATTTTGTCACGGCACGCCGCTCGCGTCCGGTGTAGAATAGAACCCATTATAATCAGTGATGTTGTCTACACTGGATGCAGTAAACTGATGCCTCGTTCTATTTATGACGTGCTGACACAAAGTTCAAATGATTTTCAATGGTCGCTTTGTGGCATCCTTTTGCGGCGCAGACACGGTGTCAGCATAGTTTGTCAGTACAGTAAGTAACGTAGCAGATTGAAAAGTTAGTATCTTTCTGCAGTCCAATAGACGGCAGTGCGGTGGTGGCTTGAGTCTGTTGAATGGTAATTTAACGCTACATAGTCACCTAGTTGGAGAGACTCGATGCTAAGTTAATAAACAACAATGTCCCCATCTTTTACTCTCACAATGAGCTTATCATATTCGTTTGCTACATTAGTAGGGCCCTATGATTTCCGCGATGCAGAAAACATGGATTGAATCGCGGAATCCAGTCATAAAAAATTTCATGGAATGTGTCTTTTTGATGAATAAATAAAAAAACAGGTCAGTACATATTTGTAGACTGTCTGTGAATATTAAACTGCAAAAAAAACATTTAAATACGAATGTTCTGCATGTTAATTTGATTACTAGAAAATACACAACACAGAATTTGTGAAAAAATATTATTCATTATTATTATTTATCAATTTTAGATGTTTCCATTTGGAAAAGCTGTGCTTCCTAAATAAACCTGCCCCTGTTGGTTTGGCAGTAGCTTGCTTGCCCTACACAGTTACCTTGTTTAATTTCTTAATTCAAGTTATATATATTTTGTTCTATTTGTGTTAAGTTATATATAATAAGTGAACTTTACTGTTAAGTGCACTGATGTCAGACTCATTTTGAATAATAAAGTTTAATTTGTTAAATAACCTGACTCCACTACATAGGCCAATGTTTTGTAACATATTATAAGTGTTGGATCACCAAATTGAGTATCACGCCAAAAGATGTGTTTATGTATATATATATTCTGTTTATGTAGGTTATATACTGTATTCTATATACAGTACCAGTCAAAAGTTTGGAAACACGAATGGGAAGTGTGTCCAAACTTTTGACTGTACTGTACTATAATATAGCCTACACAAAGAATATCGGCCGATATATCGATATCTGTCTTTTTTACGCTCTAATATCGGTATCAGCCCCCAAAAAACCCATACCGGTCGGGTTCTAAAATGAATGCATCCTTGGTGAGCATAACAGACTTCCTTAAAAAATCTTGCCCCTTTTGAATGGTAGTGTAATATTCATATTTTTAAAGATGCCATTAGACATTAAATTAACTGAGGTACAAACACATTCTGAACTATGGGTGGTGAACTGTCTCACCCCTTCTGATTACCCAGCAACCCACAGGACTGGCCGAATCAACAGAGAGGAGGTTACGGATGATTGGCTCACCCACACTGAGGCACTAGGCCAAATCTGAGCATGATATGGTTAGATTCAAATCAAGGATCTTAGCAATAGGACACAGAGAATTAGATGGATTATTGTGCTTCACGTAACAAAAACACAAAAGGAACCTTTTTATTTTACAGATTTAACATGACAGCAGTGGCATTCCAGTAGGCAGAAACTCCTACCTTAATAGAGGCTCCTGCGAATCGTGCCAGTTGTTTAATATGTTGGCCCTTCTTGCCAATAATAGCACCAACAGCCTGAGTTGGAATAAAAAGGTAGACCACCTCCTGTTCAGGAGCCTGCTGTGGAGAGAGCAGAAAAAACATGCAAAATATTACGGCCTCTAATTCAATGTGATTCTGCAAATCAGGGATTCCTCAAAAAGGTCTTCTAAAATCCATCTGAGCATGTCAGGTAGATTCAACCTTTAGTTTTCCCAAACCACCCACAATCCCACTTAAGATACTGCTCACTTCAGCGCAGGCTAGAGGTCAAGCCCTGAAGGTTCACACAGGTTTGTACGGAGGCAAAAACAATCCATTCAACACTCAAACTGATGATGAGGATGCAAACCTCTTATCGGTTTCTAAAGGACCTGACCTGCCTGGCACTGAAGTGTGAACCATAGGAAACCAGTGACTCATTGTTCAGACTCTCTGCATGGGCAACAGTGAAAGATTGAAGATGCCAGAGAGCTTTTTCATTCAGGAGTTTACAGCAAGTCAACACCATTAGCTTGTGGTGTTCAGCACTGCCTGACAGAGACGGAGGTTTTTATTTGGTGAATAACTACCAAGTTATTTATTAAAATGACATTAAAGGGATAGTTCAACCAAAAATGAAAATTCTGTCATCATTTACTCACCCTCATGTCGTTCCAAACCTGTATGAGTTGCTTTCTTATGTTGAACATAAAAGATGATATTTTGCTGGTAATGAAACAGTTGGTGGTTGCCATTGACTTCCATAGTAGGAAAAACAAATACTATGAAAGTCAGTGGCAACCACCAACTGTTTGATTACCAGCAATCTTCAAAATATGTTCTTTTGTGTTCAACATAAGAAAGCAACTCATACAGGTTTGGAACGACATGAGGGTGAGTAAATGACAGAATTTTCATTTTTGGGTGAACTATCCCTTTAACATTAACAAAGGGAGTCACTCCATTTTGTGTCAATTACAGAATCTACCAACAAACTGGAAACATGTTCTGTTTATAAGTATTTTGGGGTGAATTTTGAGTAAATATTGTATAAAATATGTTTTTTTAACATCATATTTGCCATAATTAAATTGTGCTGCAAATACAATACAATATTTATTAGCATTATATTGGCCATCACACACTCTAGCTATCAATATATGATATAAAATATGACCTCACATAAAACTGGTTGGCTGGAACACTGTATCCACCAATCATCATCCACAACCAGAACAATCCATTTTATTGGACAGTTTCAGTAAGAGTACTCACTGTGTGCTGGTGAGAGATGGCACTAGCAGGCGGGACACTGTACAGCCCACCCAGCTGTGATGAATGACCCTGGAACAAATGAGATGGATCAATTTACAAACATTTTACATCTCAAGAACATTTCACTATTATTGAATATTGTCTTAGGTTGTTTCCACAATAATTTGGAAATTCAATGTAAAAAATAATGATTACATATGTTCATGTTAGATGCAATTAATCGTGATTAATTACAGAAACCTGATTATGAAATGATTATTTAGAAATGATTATTTAGTTCATTTTTTAATAGATCATCAGCCCTGCTTTAAAATTATCTTTAAAAAGAGACACTGCCACATTTAATAAAAATGTTTTATTCTTTTTGATTATTTTACATTTATTAGATAATTTATCTAATTATCGGTCTCTCCGTTGCGTCGCCGACGCTCACGGGGAGCGCATCCAATAGCGCTGTGCTATAAGCAAGTGCAGAATGAAGCCGCTCTGCGAGGCCAGCCCCGCAGCACAGATACTGAGGGCTCCTGAAAGCATGAGCCAGTACTAAGACCCAAGCCATTTAGGCTAAGGTCTACATAACATAATCCTCTCCACTTACAAAGGGGATTGGGTAGAATTACGTGGACAAGATCCGTGCCTGCAAGGCAGAGACATACAAGTTATACAATTTAGTGAAGGTAGACGACTAACAGGCAGCCGCACAAGTATCACCAATAGAAATCCCGTTGGACCACGCCCAGGGGGAGGCCTTTCCCCTGGTGGAGTGGGCCCTCACTCCTATAGGACACTGTAAGCCCACTGAGACGTAAGCCAGGGCTATAGCATCGACTATCCAGCAATATGGTCTCTGCTTCATAACCAGCAGCCCTATAGAGCAGCCTCCGAAGCATACAAAGAGCTGCTCTGAGTGTCTAAACGGGCCAGAGCACTCAACATACACTCTAAGAGCCCAAACCGGGTAGAATGGATTAGGACCCTGCTCACCTTCTGAATTGGGGAGCTCTAGAAGGGTGATGACTTGTGCTCTGAACGGAGTGGAGAGCACTTTTAGCACATAGCCATGTCTCAGTATACTTTGAGAGTGGAAGGGGTGTGCCCCTTATCCAGCAGCTCTTGCAAAAAAAGTTAGCACGTGGGACACGTCACATGAAATCGGATCCTGACTTTGTGCTGATAACCAGTCACTGAAGACTGACCACTTAAGAGCGTAGAGGCGCCTCGTAGACAGAGCTCTAGCCTCTAAAATGGTATTAATTACACTCGCAGGGTGCTGCAAAGACTTCCGTTGAGATAAGCCCTGTTTGCAAGGGCTGAGGTAGTCCTGCAGGGCTTTGATGGGTGCGCTGCATGGGCTTTCAACCCCAGGGCTGATGGAGGGCACAGATGTGCAGCGACTGCCTCTTCCAAAGGGGGAGCTTGCTATAACCTCATTCTTCAGCGCCGTCAACAGTGGTGAGAACGATAGAAGTAGAGGGATTAACACGCAGCAAGTAGGGTGTGCGCCACGTCCTGGTGAGTTCCTCTTGAACTGCTGGCAGGAACGGGCAGGCTGTTGGAGGGAGGAATGTTGACGGCGTCCCTTTAGGTACCACTCGTCAAGGAGGCTGACGAGGGGCGCTGATCCTCACATGTGAAGCACACAGGCGAATCGAGGCGTTAGGAGGAGAGTGAAACACGTGAGAGCTGCGCCGGCGTGAGTTCACTTGAGCCCGGTGTTTGAGTCCAGATGTTCCGCTGTTTCTTCCTACTAGGGGAGAGAGGAAACAGGAGAGCAGAGCGGGGAGGACCGCCTTCATTAAAAAAGGCAATCCATGAGCGAAGAGGGATGAGACTCATGCTCTCGCAGTGAGAGCATTCAGTCCCAGTGAGGGCAGCCTCTGCGTGGGCGCTGCCCAAACAGGCGACGCACTCACCATGCCCATCTGCATCGTGCAGGGAACCCCTTGGAGCCACACTCGCGGCGCGATATTTGAAACAATGTCGCTGGAAATTGGTTCAGAAATTTGCTCTTAAATGCGCTGGATGGCCGCAGAGGAAGGCTTCTGGCTTCTTCCGCTGTCGGGGGCTCCTTCTCATGGAGGCGAGCAGCAGGCTGAGCTTCTTTCTTTCCCCTCTTCGGCTTCTTGCTTGTAGAGTCAGCGAGGAGATGATCTTCGTCATTGACAGAGGAAAATTCTGACGAAATGGCGCTCAGAGCCAACTTATATAGCGATCAGCTCTTCCCCTTTTGGCAGGTTGAAGCGTCATTGGTTCGTGCAGTTACATGAGCATGAACAAATCAGGCTTCAGTATCAGACACACAACAGGAGAGACCGTTCAAAAGAGAAATACGTTTTCAAAAGGGCCTTTCCATGCTGTTCATATGCAAGGTTTGATAGAAAAGCTGGCTAACCAGCTGGCCAGTTACTAGCATAACAGGTTACTAACTGGTTGGTGAGGATATTAACATGCTGGCAGGTCTTTGCAAAAGTTTGCAAGTATAATATGTTATTGACAGTAAATGCCAAAGTCCCTAATGTCATGAAGAGAACTTGATTTACCGTAAGCAAAGAACTGCAACAATAAAAACCTGTTGAAACTATTTACAATAAATGACTACTCAAGTTTTACAGTACTACTGAGGATGATAAAAACCAGTGAACACTCATTCAGTAATGAGTGCCATCTCACAAACCCACACACACATTCTACCTTCATTAGTTCATCTGTGAGCCATAAGCTGTCCTGTCTGACTCATCACTAAATATGGGGAATCCTGCAGCACGCTAACCGACTGGAAGGATTATACAACTCAATAATGAGTAGGTGCATCCTAAGGTGGGCACTCACTGAGAAAGGGACGGTATATGTACAATGTGGCTAAATGTCCAGATAGTGCATCATTTAGATTTAAAGGGGTCATATGATGTTGCTAAAAAGAACATTATTTTGTGTATTTGGTGTAATGAAATGTGTTTATGCGGTTTAAGGTTAAAAAAACACATTATTTTCCACATACTGTACATTATTGTTTCTCCTCTATGCCCCGCCTTTCTAAAACACGTTTATTTTTACAAAGTTCATCGGTCTGAAAAGTGAGGTGTGCTGTGATTGGCCAGCTATCCAGTGCGTTATGATTGGCCGAATACCTCAAGCGTGTGACAGAAATGTTACGCCCCATACCATACTGTGATGCCCTGTCAGGCCGAAGCGATGATTCAAAAACATTAAAACCCATTATAAAAGAGGCATTCGTTGCATCCAGTGGGGACATAATTATGGATTTATATTGTCTTTTTACGCGTTGCATCGGGCCACGTAAACATAAAACCATGTCTGCATTTGTGATCGGAGAAACGACAAAAAACAAGCATTACTCTACACTGCTCAAAACTCGCGTTTGAATCGTCAGTGGCAAATCCTTTAAATATAAAAAAACGTACTTACAGTCTGTGAGTCAGAACAGCCGGCATTGTAGTCTACTCTACAGGATCAGGAAAAGTCCTCCATAAAATGTGCTGCAAACATCTGAATATATGGGTTGAACTGTTCCGGAACAGTGTCGTAAATACAACTTAACCACAGATTTCTACTCGTGTCCTCTTTTGGAAGAACAAAACAAAGTAGTTTCGCTTTCACAAACGAAACACAGCGTCACACACGGCGACCTAGAGTGAGCAGAGGCCGGGGGCTAGAGGGAGGAACAGCCGGAGGGCTAGAGTGAGCGGAGGCCGGCGGATTCGATGAAGGAGCGTCCGGCAGGCTTGCGGCCACCACATGTGACGACCCCAGACTGGACTCAGCTTCATCCACGGTGAAAGCCGATCCACAGAGCAAAGTTGTAGTATTTCCTCAGCAACCAGTATGGATCAGCTCCAGGCATGATGAAGCGATATCGTCATCTTTTGGAAGGCCAAACAAAGTAATTGCGCTTTCACAACGACAACCAGTGCCTTCACACATGGCGGTGGCGGCAAAAATACTACAGCGAGAATAAAAGTTACGCCTTCTTTCTTTGCTGAACATTTGGGAGGCGTTATGCAAAACTTCCCACATAGTGACGTAGACATGTAGGGGCGTGTTAAAACGAGCCGTTTTAGGTATGCGTGGCAGAGTCTTAACTTTGATAAAGAATATCTTTTTTTTTGAGACTTTAGTCTTTGCAACTTTTTTACAGATCTTCTTTATGCACCAAGAGATGGTAACACTCCAAAGAGAAAGGACAAATTTATAAAATAGCATCATATGACCACTTAAACTGAGAAGTCAGATTAAATTGCCATTTAATCTAGAAAGCAAACTGACTGCGTAGCGACGAACAGCATGTAGTACAATCAAATGAATTTAAGAGATGTAAATAGAGTGAAATTTAAAAGAAAATGACTTGATAGTTTATAAAATACGTCTCAATTTTGCAGTTCTGAGTATGCATTGGAAAATGTTATCAACACAACATATTGGGTATTTCACAAATTCATGGTTATTAATATAATAGTTTAAAACTGCAAATTATGACTTACAGAAATTTGTATTGTGTGTGTATAATAATATTATATATATATATAATATATACAATATTACTGTGTTAAGGAAAAACATTAATCTGTAATTAAATATATATATATATACAATTCATTCGTACATTTAAAATTAAAAAAAAATTATGTTTAAGATTAAGAAATGTTTTTTAAAAACACATCACTGGGGGACTTCCAGAACTTAATGGTGGAAATATGTTTAAAATGCAACTTACAGAAATTGTGTTGAATTATCATTATGTATAACATTTGTTATATAAGTATATATAACAACATTATGTTCTATTAGGCAACTTAATTTATTTTTCGAATTTAATCTTAATCTATAGATTACATTATAAATAATTCATAGATTACAATTCACACACACACACACACACACAGTATATCTCAAATTGATTGATTTACAAATTGAGTTTGGTAAATTCTTCTTTGTCATTTGTCATCTAATTGTTAAAATCTGTATTTTGATCTGCTAAATGTAATGCATTCCTGAGATTGATATATCCAGATATGTTGTAGTTCCATAATGAAGTCCATACTGTGGTTTGTACTCACAAGAAAAGGGTTGTAGCTAGCTGGGGGTACGGTTGGGACGCCTCTGGGCCCAGCAGCTGGTGGCAATACTGACAAACCAGTTGAAAAGATGCCCAGTGCACTCAGGCTTAACCCAGGGATAAGGTTGGTTTGTTGCTGCAAGACATCATGGATTATGAATGATTATGCAGTGCATGACCTCAAGCTATCATGTTTTTCTTGACACTAACTCTCATTTGAGATTAAAAAATACTCTCAGAATTCTCAGCTTCAATGTAATTTTGAGCTGTATGAACCATGTGAATATTTGTAATAACGTGTTGTAATATCGCTACCGTCACGCTAGGTGGCTCCATCAACCCAGTGCATCGTTTTATGTGGCAAACACTTTTAGATGGAAGTTTTTATGCTGTTTATTCTTGACAGAGAAGTTCATATGCCTGATTATTCATATTCTATCTGATTCATCTGCTGTGCATCTCTCATTCAAAAGGGAATGAAGGTTACAAGGATCAACTAACAGACATTTACACATGAAACAGTCGCAAAAACACTTGATCCAAGCATGAATAATTTACTGTACGCCTGACTGAGGACTGAGTAATGCGTGAGTATAAATGAAACCGCATAAATTTGATCTGTGTAGTTGATAGAGGCTTCTTCCACAAAATAAATGACTCACTGAAGATGAAGGGAGACGTTGGATGCGCCGGTGTAAACAAGAATGATGATGCTATTGTTACAGTATTTGCTCTCAGTCTATGGCTTCACTTCCCTCAGACACAGGCAGTGATGTCATGCGTGCTAACTGGGAATGGTGTACATGTGCGAGCATGTCTGTGTGAACGGCTGTTGCCAGGATGACAGTGAGTTCTCCGTATGCACGGCAGGGGACGGACTGACTCAAGGCTGTTTCCTATAAACACAGTCAGTAACTGAACACAAGTAAACAGACGAGGCATCTAACTGCCTCGTCTTCTATAAGATGATGACTCAAGGTTGACCACACTCGACACACAATAAACAGTTTTATAAAGAGCATATCAGCATTTCTTTGAGTTAAATCTAAAAAATGTCATATTCATTATGACATAAAAACGGTGGCTAAAAAGTGGAAAACACATTTTCCTTTCGTCAAAAAAGCGCAAACACTTACGTCAATAGCAGCAATGTCGTTCTCATAGGCTTCCCTCAGCTTTCTCATGATCTCCACTTCAGCCCTACAACAAGCCTCAATACTCCCCTTCACTATAATGGTTCTCTCTGGGTTATAAATAGTTAAGTCCTGTAAACTGTGGAAAGAATCAAGAAAGACAAAAAGTAGGTGAGAGTAAAATCACTGGTACCAGTTTAAGAAACGCATTACTTTGGTCAGATCAGAGCAGTGTTCCTATTGAGGGAATTTTTAATTAAGTGGATATGATGTGACCAGAATGTTTTTTTTTTTATTATTACATCTGAATGGGTCAATATCTTTGCTATCATTACTATTATTATATTGTGTGTATGATGTGATCATATTGGTATTGACTAATATTAAAAAGTGTCTTAAATAATTACAGCATTGGTAAATGAGGCTGTTTTTAGAGGGACAGCTAAGCAATGACGTCAGCAGTCCTGGTTAGGGCTTAATTGGGTGACTCACTTCCTAAGCTATCTGTGTGCCCAGCACACACTTTATTTCTGGGAAATACATAAAACCACCTGTACTCTGATGCTCTGAACCAGATCCCAGCACTTAGCAGCCCATTACAAAATGTCACATGTTCAGGTCATGTTATGATCAACATCTTAACCACAAAACACTGTATTTCCTATCAAAAGAGCTCTCCATGGTGAACCAAGTAATCATGTATGCCTCCATAGAGAATTTCACATGATAGAGAAATAATTATGAGCTTTCCTTGTTTTCACCTGATGAACGCCATAAAATGCAACAGACACTTACGAGGAGATGGTTATTTTGGTCTCTGTCTCCTCTTCAATCTTCTTCAGGTTCCTGCCCTCCTTCCCGATCAGTCTTCCAACCAGACTGTTGTGGGCCAGGATCTTCAGAGGAATATCCTCAGTTCTACAGAAGCAAGACCACAAGTTGGCAACTACAGAGATGTAATTAAAGAAGTCCCATGACTTCAGAAGATTCAGACTTACACCTTCGTGTCATCAGCCTCTTTCTGCATGATGTCCATGATCATGCGGCACGCGGCAGAGCAGCCCTCAGGAGTGGAGTGGATGCTGATCGGCTTCTCCGCCGCTCCGGTGTTCTCCTTACGATGGATGTCCACCCTGTAAGGACAAGAACATGACTATTCAGCGGAGATCAAAGCTTCAAGAAGAGTTCTTACTGTCATAAAGCAGGTTTTTTAAATCACTGTGAATTGACACTTACGGCCAAATTTGATTAATAAATGTAACATATTTCCAGGATACTTAAGTGTGCAAAATATACTAATGATCTTAGCGATGAATAGTACTCTTTTTTTGTGTGTGTGTTTGAATATATTATGTAAACTATGTATTTAATTGTAGCATTTCTATGTACACTACTGTTTAAAACTTAAGTCAGCAAGTAATTTTGTAAAATAAATTCATTTTAATTAAATTTTTATTCAAGAATGTGTTAAACTAATCAGTGAAAGTAAAGACATTCATAATGTTACAAAATAAATTGTTATTTTGAAAATTTCTATTCATCAAAGAATCCTCAAAAAAATTGTATCATGGTTTCCACAAAAAATATTAAGCAGCACAACTGATTTCAACATTGATAATAATAATAAAAATGTATTGAGCAAACAAGCAATCAGAATCTTAGAGGATTCTGAGGATCATGCACTGAAGACTGGAGTAATGATGCTGAAAATTAAACTTTGCCATCACAGGAATACATTTTATTTTTACATTTTAAAGGGGTCCTATTATGCTCTTTTACAAAGTCTTGATTTTGTTTTTTTTGGGGGGGTTTGATTTTGTTTTGAAAACACATTATTTTTCACATATTTTACATTATTACAACACCTCCCTCCTCAGTCTGGCACGAACGGCTCGAATAGTTCCTGTATCAAATGAAGGCCCGCCTTCTGAAATACGAAATGTGCTGTGATTGGTTAGCTGGGCCAGTGTGTGTTGTGATGGCAGCACTCGGTGCCTGGTCGGGAAATATCACGCCCCTTACCATAGCTCCATGCGAGCTTCAGTGTAAATATTGCGTCAAAATCAAATCAATTTGAGAGCGATTTAAACCCGGATGATTGTAAACACTCTAAATTCGTCTGCCTTGGGAAAGCTAGCGTGTCTCCGACATAATGATAACACTCGTTGCCTCCTCTAGTGCCGCTTAACCAGGTCTCGTCCCATTCGTCGATATTTGTGATATCACAAATCCCGGAAAATATGCGTTGTAGTCCAAACGAGTCGTTCGTTGTAGTTTTTGAAAAGTGATTTCTGTTAAAAAAAAAATCTCCTTTTGAAGTGGACTTTGAACTTAGTAAATTTGCAGATCTTTTTTATGCTCAAACAGCAACATTACAGACTAACTAAAGTTGAAAAAATGAAAAAGCATAATAGGAACCCTTTAAAATATATTCAAATATATTTCAATCATAATGTTGATGTTGTTTTAATAATATTTCCCAATATTACTGTTGTTACTGTATTTTTAATTAAAATAAATGCAGCCTTGGTGAGCAAAAGAGGCTTCTTTCAAAAAACTAAAAAAAAATCTGTAAAACATTCAAATGAGATCTCATTTGTTAACAGTTAATGCATTAACTAATGAACTAACAATGAGCAGTATATTTTTACAGCACTTATTTGTTAATGTTAATTAATAAAAAAAATTCATTTACGTTTACAGTGCATTAACTAATGTAACTAACAACTTTTGATCTTAATGTATTAGAAAAAGTTGAGGTAAACAATACTTCTGCATTTATTAATCTTAGTTACTGTTAATTGTCAGTTCACATTAAATAATGTGGTTAAAAATGTATTGTAAAGTGTTTCCAAAAATGTATTGCAAGGTGTTTCCAAATATCTTACGGACTCCAAACTTTTGAATGGTAGTGTATATCACATTTGTAATTAATTAATTTATTATGTATTATGTAAGTAATATAAATAAATGCATATTAATTCCAGTGCACTGAAAGAATTCCTCAGAATCTTATCAACCACAGATGCCTGTTCAATACATTTAAGGATCTCACTCTCTCTCACTCACTTAGACTGTGTCTGTTTGGTGATGTTTTTGATTGTGAGCCCCTCCTTGCCAATGATGGCTCCCACAAACTGCGTGGGCACCAGCATGCGCAGGGGGAAGTCTGGTTGTTTCTGTCGGGGCCCCAGGGAGCCTCCAGAGGTCCCAGGCTGCGAGTCCTGTTCCCGTGATGTCCTTCCACTGCGACGATTCCGGGTCACAGGCAGAGGTGGAGCAGCATCCATATCCAAAATATAAGACACTTTAAAGGAGTAATCCTCAAACGTCTGTCCTGTTAACTTCTCTACAGCTCTGAAGACACAGAGGGGGACAATTATCAGTGGAATATAATGACAGTGTACAGATGGTGAGTTTTGTACTGCTATTTTGTAAATCAGTATGATGGTATATAACCAGTGACAGTTAAAAATGTCAACCGTTAGAAGTTCTGAAGAAGGGCATGTACAATGCAGAAAACTTTGACAATTATAATGGGAGTGATTTATTGTAACATTTTGGGATTTAATTTTTTCAGGGAAAAAAAAAAAATTCTGATATATATTATTAATGTGACAAAAAAAATATTTATATAGTTTAGTAATAGCATACAATTTTACTTATAAAAGTATATTAATTGTATTAAAGTTATATAATTTATTAATTTCCTATTATAGGATTAGAGATTTTGACAGCTGTTTATTATTCAGTTTTCATTTTAATTGAGTTTAAGTTTGTCATTTTGCCTTTTTATTTTTAGAGTTTAAATATTCGATGTAGCTTTAATATTTTTTGAAGTTTAAGTTTTATCTAATAGTATATTTATTTTAAAATCAGCTTATTAATTAACGAATATCAACAACAATTTAGTCAACAGTAAAAGGTGCTTGTAGATATAATGGTAATAAAAAATATAATTATTATGTATTTCTAAAATTTTCATGTTAAAAGAATAATTAAATATTTTTAATAATATTAAAATGAGCAAAAAAACTACAGTATAAAAAACTTAAGGGTTAGTTCACCCAAAAATGAAAATTAGCCCACAAAATACTCACCTTCAAGTCATTCTAGGTGTATATGACTGTCATCTTTCAGACGAATCCAGTGGAGTTATATAAAAATGTCTTTGATCTTTCAAGCTGTTAAATGCCACTCAGCGGGTGTTGCATGCAGCAGTCCAAAACAAGTTAAATAAAAAGCGTCATCATAAAAAAAATAAAAATAAAAAAAAAACAACGCCGTCTCACAGCTCAGGGGGGTGAACAAAGGCCTCCTCTAGCAAATTGATGCGTTTTTGTAAGAAAAACATCCATATCCAAAACATAATAATCACTTGAATCTAGCTTCCGCCAACAGTCCTACACAGAAGCAGCTCCGGGCGGATGACGTATGGAGGTCAGCTCTGCGCATGTGCCGCTCAGTCTGAGCGGCTATGCGCAAAAGCGCACTCATACGTAATCAGCCCGGAGCTGCTTCCGTGTAGGTATGTTAGCGCAAGCTACATTAAAGTGATTATTACGTTTTGAATATGGATATTTTTCTTACAAACACGCATCGATTCGCTACAGAAGGCCTTTGTTCACCCCTCTTTTTTTTATGGATGGGCACTTTTTATTTAACTTCTTTTGGACTGATGCATGCAACACCCGCTGAGTGGAATTAAACAGCTTGAAAGATCAAGACAATTTTTAATAGAACTCCGACTGGATTCGTCTGAAAGAAGAAGTTCATATACACCTAGGATGAATGAGGGTGAGTAATTTGTGGGCTAATTTTCATTTTTGGGTGAACTAACCCTTTATTGTCAACATATGATTTTGGCTACACTGTCCATCCCTAAAACAAAACCTTAATTCTTAGATTCTTACATTTTAGCCTCTTCTTTTGTTGAATATGTCACATTCACCACTGCTGTTTCTGTATCAGTATTAACTGCAAAAAGAAAGTAAATGAATACAGAGAGAAAATACGAGTTAGGAACAGGGAGCTCGGTCATATTCCTAAACATGAGACTGCATGCTTCTGTATTAGGTGCATACAGACAAACTAACGCAGTTTACACTAGTGCTGTGAAGAGCCACTTGTGTGTCCCAGCATCTGCATATAAAAGAAGGATTACTGAGTCATGGCCAGATGTGTACTTCACAGGACAAGCACAAAACAACCCTGACATCCGTAGATCAAAGCCCTGTGTATCATGTAAAGGTCAAGCTGTATTATATTCTCTGAAGAGTGTGAAATGGGACTAAATGAAGGTTTGCCACATTACAAGAATTCCTCTTGGGTCATTTCAATGATTACAGACAGAAGCCACTGCAGAGACAATGTGCATGTGTATGGCATTTTTAAGAGGAGAGCCTGCCTTTTTATTGATTAAATGGAGTTGTGTGCTTAGAGGACCAGACACTCTGTCTGGACGAAGTTGAGTGGGACAGCTGGACAGAAATCCAAAGTTTCACACATGAAGAGAACCAAAAAGCCTCGCTGTAAGACAGCTCAAGCGATCAATCTCAGAACCAATGAGTGTCACCAACGTAGACACATCACGCAATAAGCCCTGAGAAAGAACGACGAGAAGTAGCAATATCCAGTAATATTACTCCAGTATCCTTACATCATGCCAACATGATGATATTTATTTCATTAATTCAGACTGGGATTGTGAATTTTGTAGTTTTTGAGACAATGATAAGACGGTCATTTTTTTTGTATGCATCTATTAACTTATTTAAAAATGCAATTCATACATACAATATAGCTTGAATACACATTTTCTAAAATGAGCATGTTTTTTGTTTTTTTTCCCATTTCTCAACTAAAATTCATTATGATATTTTTTAATGGTATAGAGTCAAATGTGTGGGTGATCAATAATGAAGAAAAATTCATTAAAGAAACTTAAAATTCTTGAAATAAAAACCTGATTAGTAATTATTTTATTCATTAAATTCATTCTAAATACTTTAGCACAATCTTTTATTTCAGATATATTTTTAATTAATTCTAAAAAATATTTAAACCGCTTCACTGCTTTGACTGTTATATAAAATATGACAAATTATCCAATAATTTAACTTTTAAGGTAGATCTCCCCAAAACTAGTACTTCTAATAAACAATTAATAAACAAAATCATTAATTCATGATATTTGCAAAAATGTCACTCACATATATTCAAGGTGTTAGAACAAGATTTTTAATTGACTGTTACACCACATAACAGTTTTAAAGTAATTTAAACACTTTTAAAAGCAAACTTATCTTGGAAATCAAAAAAGGTTTTTCAAAACTATATGAAACCAGCATGAATACTAATAGTATCTTTCTAAGAACTCGGCACGTTTGTTTTAAAGTACATTTTTGAAACATTTTTCTTTTCTTTACTGTGGACTCTCATTCTGGATATCACTGACATGTTTGCTAAGATGTGTGTCTTTGTCTGGAATAACAGGTGTTTGCGTCTGATATCAGCATACAATGGCAGGTCATGTCAAGCACCACTGTAACAACATTAAGTTAGAACAGATAAAATTATATTTAGTCACTAAATCAGAGACCCTTCCATCGAATCACAAGTGGTCGCAGGAGACGCATGTTAAAACCAGGTATAAACGCAATCTGTCTCAGCTGTGAGTGGGAGAGAGACCACAGGCGCCTACATTTACCTCCCTAATACCACGCCGCACCTCTCTCAAAACACACACATTACAGCTGGAGCCTCGCCACTCGTTTTTTTTGTTGTACTTCCAGCACGACTGCTGTATGTGGATTTAGTCCGGGACGTGAGCTTAGATTTTTCGCTGGGGTACCTCGCTCATGCATCTGAACTGTCTGTCGGTGCTTCCCTACTCACACTCGTCTCAAGCACCCGCATGTGTGCCCGCCTCTCGAACTCTCTCATTGGGAAAGAAATCCGAACTCACAACTAAAAGACCCTCCACTCAGCATGTGTTTGATTGTATTAAGTTTGTGGAGTAACGGGTGATGAAAACGCACAGCATTGTCGCTGTAAGACTCCGTCTGCGGAAGTTAGGGATTCAGGACCACAAGGTCATCACACTAGTGCAGTAGGACAAAGGGCCCCAACAGAAAGACTCAAATTTATAAGTAGCCATAATGGTGTTCACTACAACAGGAATAGAAATAAAGATAGAGTCGCACCACAGCTGAATACAAGCGCAACACATAGAATTACGCAGAATGTGAAAGGGTTGTGAGGGATGAAGGGCAGGTCAGAGCGGAAAGTCCCTGCTTGAAAAGGGATAACTACCCAAACTGAAACTTAGGAGCCAGGTGCACTCAATAAAGAGAAAAGGGGCGTGGGAAAGGTTGGGGTATGGTCATGATGCAAACTGCAGAGGGTAGTAAATCAAGGTCAAGCACACAGACGGGAAGGAGTTGAAGTGCACGGGGGGGTTCTGGAAGGGGAGGAGTGGGGGCTCAAGGGAACAAAAACACCCACGAGATGCACTAGCGCACAAAGTAGAAGGATGTGACAGCCTATCAGCGAAGCAACGCAAAACAACCGGCAAAGGGGCCCGGGAGCCCGGCAAAAGGGGGCCCGCATCAGGGTTGGGCCACGAGCTACACAATCAGGGGGAAGACTGTCGGATCTACCGTGGGCCAGAGATAATCATGACAAAGAAAACAGAATTACCCTCCAAAAGAGGGGACTACAACATCAGGGCCAGAACTGGCTGTTCACAGAGTGCTCGTATCCAACATTTACAGAAAGGTAACTGGAAGAAACATGGAGAAAAGAGCCAACACCACACAACCAACAAGAGAACCGAAATGCCTGTATAGATTGTCAAGCAAATCGGTTTCAAGAATTTGAGTGAAATTCCAAAGGAGGGACATCGAGGTCTCTTTGGGGCAAGCATCAAGAGTCCCCACACCCACATACTGTCAAGCGAAGTTTTGGTTACATTTGTGGTATTCCTCTTGTTAAGCCACTCCTGAACCACAGACAACTTACCTGGGCTAAGGAGAAGAAGAACGGGACTACTGCCCAGTGGTCCAAAGTCCTCTTCAGATGAGAGCAAGTTTTGTATTCATTTGGAAACCAAGGTCCTCGAGTCCTGAGGACTGTGGAGAAGCTCATAGCCCAAGTTGCTTGAATTCCAGTGTGAAGTTTCCGAAGTCAGTGATGATTTGGGGTGTCTTGACGTTTGCTGGTGTTGGTCCATTGTGTTTTGAAAACCAACGTCACTGCACCCAATTACCAAGAAATTTTGGATCAGGGTTGTCATGAACTTATCTCGTTTCTGGCGACCAGGCTTTTTGAAAAATGCTGATGTCAATGTTCCGCAGACTTGGCACCTTCCCCACGTGCCAATAGCAAACCGAAAAGTGTTGGGTAAATGACATGTGATGGTTTGGTGTTGCTTGACTGCCAGCTCAAACTTCACCGAGATAAGCCTGACACCCGATAGAGAACTTAGGGGTATTGTCAAGATGAAAATGAGAAACAAGAGACCAAAAATTCAGATGAGCTGAAGGCCACTGTCAAAAAAAACCTGGGCTTCCATACCACCTCAGAAGTGCCACAAACTGATCACCTCCATGCCCAACGCCGAATTGGGGCAGTAATTAAAGCAAAAGGAGCCCTTTCCAAGTATTGAGTACATGTACAGTAATTTAACATACTTTCCAGAAGGCCAACAATCACTAAAAATGTTTTATTTATTGGTCTTATGAATTATGCAATTTTGAGATAGGATTGGTGGGTTTTTGTTGAAATGTGCACCAAAATCTCACAATTCAAAGAACCAAAAACGTAACTATTGATTTCGGTGGCATTGAATTTATTTAATACACAGTTCCAATTTGAAAGTTGAATGTACTGAAATAATGACTTTTCCCCAACTACATCTCATTTATTTGAATGCACCGTACGTTATAATATGTAAGTATAGTCAATTTAGACTATGGCAGAGCTACTTTACCAATTGTTCCCAACAGGGTTTTCTTCTACAGTACCATACTGTGCTAATAGGCTGTCCAAAACCTGCAATGAGAAGAGCACATCAGTTACAACCCAAACAAGAAAACCATCCATAAACTGTTTTTAGATTGAATACCAGAAAATAGAGATCGGAAAGAGCTAGACAATAAAATGAAAATTCCCCCCGAAATTAAATGCCATCATTATACTCACCATTATGTTAAATATCAAACCCTGTATGCTATTATTCTTCTGTCTAACACAAAGTATACATACACTACCATTCAAAAGTTTGGTGGCAGTAAGACTTTTAATGTTTTTAAAAGATGTCTCTTATATTTTATATCTCTAATGTCTTGTACTTATTTGATTAAAAATGCAGTAAAAGCTGTGATATTGAAGAAACATTATTACAATTGCAAGTTTCCTATTTAAAAATATTTTAAAATGTAATTTGTGATGGTAAATTTCTCCATCACTCCAGTCTTTTCCTCAAGAAACATTTCTTACTATTATCAATGTTGAAAACAGTTAATATGCTGCTTGGTATTTTTGAGTTCCCATCCCCCCTTTCTTAAAAACAATTTTACAGACCCTAATCTTCTGAACGGTAGTGTAGCTATTCATACACCTGGGGCTGTTAAAGTTCAAAAAGTGTATATTCATCATAATTCAAATCATTGCTGAGAATTTTTTTATTCAATGATATTCTTCAGTTCTTCCAAAGCTTGTGTCAAGTGCCTGCTCATGCTCAAGATTCAACTGGTGTGCAAATGTCACCAAAACAGCCACTTTTGTGAGTAGCAGCTGCTTATATGGTATGATATTGAATGAACGCATGGATTTTTACACAGTGAACCACTAAACTCAACAGAGAAATGCAGAATACAGAGGCACGGTGTCCAAATACATGCACAAGTGTGTGAGAGCGTGCAAGTGGGCCAGCGCTCACTGTGATGATGTCATCAGGATTTACAATTGGGTCACCAGGGCTGAACTCTCTCCAGACAGATTCTCATGGACTGCAGAGGAAGTGTACTTGTGTGTATGGGCGGAGCATCCCTAACGCACCGTCAGTTAGAGAAAGAAATGCTGCAGCATAGCGGAGATAGACAGAGTCTTGACGACACACACACACACACACACACACACACTGTTCTCTCTGCCCGAGCGGTTACACACTCACCTCCCACTGGAGATGAGGAGGAATGTTCCGGATCTGAATCTTCCGACTCCTGCGGACACAGAGAGAAAGAGAGAGAAACAGTGAGACAAAAAAGAAAGTGGAAAGAGAGAAGCGCAGCAGTATTCAGCATAGGTGCTACAGCGTGAAAACATAAAGACTGCCTCTAGATCAGATCCAACAGAAACCAAAGAAACAGAGCGAGACAAAACACTCATAAAACTTCAGTTGTCTACAGTAGTTGACAAGCAATAACTTGAGCTGTCCACTTGTTGTGACATGACAAACAGTAACCATATTCTTGAAACTTTGTGAATATAGTGATGCTTATGACTTTAAAGTTAAAGTCTAAGACCTCACAACTTATAACTAGGACAGAAATGTTATAATTGAATAATTTCAGTGAATCAATTCTAAATTTTGAATCAATGATTCTGAACACACAATAGTTAATTTTAAAATGCTTTAGTAAAGATACACTGCTGTTTAGTGCCGTTTTGTGATACTGGTATACAGTATATAAATAAAAAGTAATTAAATATTGTTCATTTTTGTGTTAAACGTGAAAAACATGCCTTGTAATATTTTTAATATTAGGTTGAAATGCAGAGCAAATATATACACGTTGAGATATCGAATATTATGGTATAACTTCTAGAGATGCACCGATTGCAATTTTCTTGGCCGATTCCGATTTCTTTTAGGGGGATCTCCGATAACCGAGGTGCGTTCTAAGAACTTAGATATGACAGCAATACAACAAATCTACTTTTCATTCAACGATTTTATTTTCATTTAAAAAAAACAAGTAAAAAGTCAGTAATAAAATAAGAACAAATAAAAAAAATTGCAAACAGCAGCACAAATAAATGCAATAGAATAAAGAGAGCTATGAAACTAAGTTTTTCAGGTTAAGTAAGTTTTTATTCAGGTAAGAAATACTACAGAAATTAAAGTAATCAAGTGTAAAATAACACATCCAGTGTTATTTTAGATTTGATTACTTTAATTTCTGTAGTCTTCATTGTAAAAAAATTAATGCAGATTAATGCTTACCATTAAAGTTATAAAGCGTAGCCAGTCAAGAGCAGAAAATAATTTTCTTTGTCTTTTGTTCTTTGATTAACATGACAGACAGCAGCAGGAATATTGGACTGCGGTCCCTTTAAGAGTTTATCCACGGACCCGATATACTGTTACACAACATGCGTTCTTTTTCTCAACTATTTAATGTTCCAAAACTGACTGTGTTTTACTGGATACTCGCCAAAACGGGCATTTTGACATCATTTTGTGTGGTGTATTTTAGTTGAACGTTTTAATGCGTTAGCCACTCATTTCGGCATTTTGTCGGCTCACAAGCTGTCTGAGTACGGAGTGCGGATGTTTGTGCGCCGCCACAATATAGATCAGTTGGTGATGGCTCACTCGACTTTTGGTATAAAGCGCGAAACCCGAAAAAAAGGTGCGGGAATGACTATCATGCGCAATAACAAGCACTATTTTACCTGACTAGGAGGGTACGCGTGTGAGGAGAGACGGGGTCCGTCGAGAGAAAGAGCGAGGGAATGCGCGGCTGATGTTTATCGCACGGTGGCCCTCAGGTACAAAACAGTCGCCTTCAAATCGGAAGAAGCGAACTGATCCGACCGTATCATGAGGAAAACCTGGCCGATCGGTTCTGTGCACTCTTAAATTTCATGTATCGCCACACTTCTTCAAGAAGTTCATGGCATTATACTTTATATTTCTAGTACTCCTTATGGTATGGCCCTTGCACGACTAAACTTGTAACATCAGGCATCAAAACATATGCATAATTCAATAAAACTATTGATAACTCTATTGTTAATGTAGTTCCATAACCCTACAAGAAACACATACTTAATGCCTGTAGAATTAAGAAAATAAATATTATCGACTGTCCATTTCCTACAGGGGTAATTCACAGTATTTTGATAAATCAAAAAGTATAGTGCGTTGCTGCATATTCACTCATTACCAAAGTCTTTCTGCACCATTCTAATATTTCCTGAAATCCTTTAAACCAATCACAAGCTCATCGTGCTCACTGCTGGTAAACGTCCAATGACACATGCTCAGGAGAGAGAGAGAGAGAGAGAGAGAGAGAGAGAGAGAGAGAGAGAGAGAGAAATGGAGTAGTAAAGGGAGAGCAGTTCCCTAATTCACTACTTTGCACCAGAGGGATTTGACTGTCTGCGATCCTTTATTCATCGGATCCGACACTACCCAACAGCTTGTGAGCATACCGACACCAAAGCCACACAAACCGCTCCACCGCAAGCTGTTAACAACTACACTAAAATGAGTGGAACTGAGCTGGCCAGAGGAAAGAGATTTAAAAGAGCAGCGAGAGAGAGGGAGAACCAGATCTGCAGAGGCACTTTCACTCTCAGTTCATTAGTGCTTTTTTATGCAGGTAGACTTTGATAAGATGAATGCAGAGTAAACAGACTGATAACAGTGAACAGTGGCTTACAAAGATGCGCCAAGCATCATCTTTCACGGTGCCCGACAGGAAGAGATCAAACTCATTCTTTCAGAGTGAACTGAATACACTGTAAAGCTGCCCTGACTCATGTCTCTACACATTTTCTCAACAACTGCCCAGCACACTTTTCAATACTCTCGTGAGAGGGCTGCGCTCTACATGGAATCCATCACTCACATGGCTTTATAAACTGTGACACTTCCTCAAGCCTTCTAACTGCCTCGATCTTAATGCATCCCTTCAGCTTTGGCTAATGCTGTAGCCTGCAAACTGTCAATCCTTATAAGCTTCCGGTTGAGAAAGGGCAATTTGGGATATCCCATTTGTGCATGGCAGTTCAGCTAGCTCAAACCACCACCTCTTCATCCTGACCCTCTAATTAGAGGTTCAACTCTAACACCGTGTCGACAGCAGACATGAGCAGCACCACTTGATAAACTAAATTGCTCTTATTATAATCAATAATGCTGTCTACACTGGAGAAGTCCACTGCAGCCAGCTGAGGCACAATTTGGGTTGACAGGCTTGTCATTTCTAGTTCTAATGCGCTTGTAGAGCCACTCTAGCCATGCTATTATCCGGTCTACAAATGAACAGCTTTTACTTGCAGACATTGTATATATGATTTTTTCCCCCATTAATTGAACATTACAAAATGTACTGTATTTGTTTCTGGTGTACTCATTTAAATGATCTTTATTTCTTAACCATATGTACACTATAATTCAAAAAGTTTGGGTAAGTATATATAATTATATAATATATATATATATATATATATATAGATAATATATAAGATATATATATACATATATAGAATAAATAATTAATTTAATATGAATAATATTAATGAAAATTAAAATATTTTTATTCAGAATGATTCATTAAATTTGGTCACACAAGAGATTTATAAACGTACAAAAGAGTGCTATTTCAAATTCTGGTTCTTTTGAACTTCTATTAATCAAAAATCGCATATTAGTATGATTTCTGAAGGAGCTTGTGACACTGAAGACTGGCGTAATGACCGTTGAAAATACAGCTATGTCTGCCACCACAGGAATAAATTACATTTGAAAACACATTACAACAGAAAACAGTTATTTCACATATATGTGCACAATATCACTGTTTTTTTTTTATACTGATCAAATGCAGCCTTGGTAAGCATAAGAGACTTCTTTCAATCTTACAGACTGCAAACTTTTAAATGGTAATGTATACTAGAAATGCATCAATTTGAAGAATTCTGTCCAATACTAACAATTAATTTCATTTTATGGTAGACATTTAACATGAACATTTGAAATGCTAAAGTGAATTTAGGCATCACAACATTATAAAATGTACAGTATTAAGATTAAGATTAAATGAGCATGTGATTTTAATGAAGGCACAAGATAATGCAAACATCACAATAGGGGAAATGAGAATTAAATTCTCAATTACGAAGTAAGTATTATATGATAAACTAAAGAATTTAAAAAATGACAATATTTGATTATAATGTTATGGTACAGATTATCTTATGCACTCCTAATGAATAATTAGGGATGAACTGTTAAAAGGATAGGCTAGTTCACCCAAAAATGAAATTTCCGTCAACATTTTCTGACTGTCGTTTCAAAACTGTAGCCTATGACTTTCTTTTTTTATTCTGTGGAACACAAAAGAAGAAATTGAGAAATGTATCAGTGTTGTTGTTTTTTTGGTTGGTCCATACAGTGATGGTAAAGTCCATGGTAACCACGCTGTTTGGTTACATTCTTATTCATATCTTCTTTTGAGTAAATAAAAGGAAGTTTTATTTTGGGGGGGAACTATCCCTTTGATGGTTTATTTACTTTAAGCAATTTTTTCTAATGCCAAAAAGGCAAAGGTGTGTGGGTTATGAAGGATTTATTTTATTGTCAGTGGTCTCCCCTTCCACAAAACTTGTGAAGGCTGGATCACTGAATCAGAATAAAAAAAATTATGGTACTAAATTGATTATGGCCAATATTAGAAATTTGTTTTTAACGTGTCAGTATCATCGAGTAGATGCATGATCATTTCCCCTACTTTCATGTCATCATAACTAGAGATGGGCATTTTTCAAAAATATTGTATTCAAATATTTGGGCTCATAAAAAAACGAAAGTTTGAATATTTGTTTATTTAAATGGCATTTAACGAGAAATACGTTATTTTTTAATAATCAAGTTTTTGTCACCGATTAGGCATTGTACACAACAATGTTCTACAACAACGTTACATTATATCTCACATTATACGTGCCAATTACAGTACACAAAGTGCATACACTAGAGTCGCCCTGTGTTTATCGTGTTTATATTGTCTCACATCATGTTAATGTTGAGAAAAACAATAATATCCACATGCTCGGGTTAAAGTTTGTTCCTCAGTCTGATAACAATAAGAATGCGCACCGCATTTCAGAGAGACACAAAAATGGTGTGCTAAGCAAAGCTTCTTATAGCGATTTGTGTTTTCTGTTCTTAAAGGGATACTCCCAAAATGACAATTTTGTCATTAATCACTTATCCCCATGTCGTTCCAAACCTGTAAAAGCTTTGTTCGTCTTCTGAACATTTTCAATGAAAACCGGGAGGCTTGTGATTGCCACATTGACTGCCAAGTAAATTACACCGTCAAGGTTCAGAAAGTATAACAGTCGTCCGAATAGTCCCATCTGTCCACAGGGTTCAACCGTAACGTTATGAAGCGACGAGAATACTTTTTGTACGCAAAGAAAAGAAAAAAAAAGACTTTATTCAACAATTCGTCTCCTCTGTCCTCTCCGCATTACAGTAGCGCCATTTTGGAAAATATCCGCTGAACGCAAGCAGTGTACGCTATTCTGTGTCAGCCGCGACATAAGGATACGTTTTCTACGTGTATTTACGCTTTGATTTGAACGAAAACAGCGCATCCATGCAGTGTGACTTGACACAGAAGAGCGTACGCTGCTTGCGTTCAGTGGTTATTCTCCAAAATGGCGATACAGTGATGGTGGGTTTGGAACGACACGGGGGTAAGTGATTAATGACAACATTTTCATTTTGGGGTGGAGTATCCCTTTAAACCACTCTCCCTTGAGGAAACATGTCTCAAGATCATTTTGCTATCAGACAAGCTCTCTTCTCGGCTCACTCGGGGTACAGCTGCGCTTACCTGTAGTTGTGAATGCAGTGATGGACAGCTGTCTTTCCTCAGTCGACTGCTGTTTGGATTTCACATGATTTCTCATTGTGGTGGGGATATAATGATAACTCAGTTTCCATTTTGCAAGATAATTTAGTAAGAATATTTTGATCAAAAGTAATTCCAAACTTTGCGAGGCAGACGACGACATTCAAATACAATCAACTTGTTGACACGCTCCACAGCTCCACCCAGTGCATTTATTTATAACTGAATTTAGTTTGCATGCTTAGGATTTATCATGGATTCCCTGCTTTTTCTGCCAGCAAGGCAACAAGTAGTAAAATTCTAAGTGTTTTTATTTTTCGAATAATTACAGATTGAATATTCGACAATTTGTGCACACCCCTAATCATAACGTTCAATTAAAACTCAATCTCAAAATGCATATTTATTTTTCAAACTTCACAATCAAATTATAATGTCATAATTCATAGCATTTAAAATAACTGATTACATGTTTTAATGTTTTATTTTTAATATATTTAGACAAAATAAATATATTTATTTTGGCTATTTACTGGTTATCGGCAAATATCAACCAGAATTGTAATATCTTTGCACCCCTAATATACATATGGTTAGAAACAAAACAAAACGTATTAGTAACAAATGCCCAGATACATCACAAATCTGTATTAACAAATTTATATTCAAATATATCAATATATAACTTTTAATATATGCGCTATAATGGCTTTTTAAATTATTCAAATATACCAAATAAAAACTCACTTTAAGCAATGACCGATTTTGCTTTTTTGTTTTATTTTATTAGACAAAATAGTAAAGAATTTCAACCCATTTATCAGCCATGTCATGAAAATATTATTTTCAGTTTATCTGTATCAGCCACAACTTTTACACCCCTAAAATGCACATTGAAAATGTGTATTTAGTGTATACACAAAATCACACTCATAGACATATGCAGAGAGAAGCAAAACTTGAATTTTGCATCTGTCCCACTCACGCACATATATAATGTCAAAAATGAGCTCACACACAAACACTGAGAGGCAGACTCTGGATCTCTGAGGATCAATGATGTGTCATCACGAGGGGTTAGGTTTATTAGCTTGTTATTTTCAAATCTCTTCAGTTGGTATTTGTTTATATTTATGTGTAATGGAGCTGAACCCAATGCCCTTTTGAAACCAGTCTCACAGACCCCTTCACCCCAGTCCAAAACCTCCAGCACTAGAAGATACGGTAAGCAGTGCATTCAGCCTGCATGTTTGTTGAACGTAACCAAGCTGTCTGCTGCTGGTTTAGAAAAGGGTGCCAGACAACTAAATAAAAAAACATGCTTCTCAATTTCTGCCTTTGAATATCTGAGGGTGGCCACGTTCATTTGAAAAGCTAATATTTACAGCAGCCAGCTGCAATGCTCAAGCTAAAAAACCATGTCGGCGCACACACTCAAATACAGATCCTCACATCCGCGTGGATGGTGTGAAGGAACGTTCACCGTGCAGAGCGCCGTGCAGCAGATGGGTCAGAATAGGACCATTCACCTTGGGCCAGGACCTCTCAGACCTACTAACGACCACCATCTGATCATCGCTGTCAGCCAAACAAAATGTTATTCACCATACATAAATCACCCGGCCACAACATGGGCACGTGAGCAGGGTCCACACGTGACTCCCAATGCCTCTACACAATGCCTCTACGCAAAATTAAATTGGTCGATTATGTATAATGCCTGCATGTTATTGGTCAAACTACTTTTCGAATCATTACCTTCAGAAAGTAGAAAACAGGAAAACAAAGCCAAAACCTGGATATTTTAGGCAATATAGAAATACTGGCCAGGATGTGTATGGGAAAATGAGCATGTCATCCTAAGATAAATGATTTTACTCTGAGCCAAACATACAAAGTGGTTGTGAATAACAACAAGTGTTTATGATGACCGAGATTGATGGTACTGAAATTGCAATGGAGAGTTTTAAATCACTGAGCGCTTTGCATAGAGGCAAGCTTGCAGCCTGCACAAGAAAAATAAACGAGCTGAAGGCTTTGATGGTTGATGGGAGCAATGTTGACAAAGTGGATGAACTTCACCTTGAATTTCTTTAGAGCTTTAGATACATTTTATCGAGTGCATGAGTCTGTACTATGCATGGGCTGGTATGAGATTTTGACTGTATGATAACCTTAAGCAAAATTATCACGGTATCATGGTATTGTCGTTACAGCTCTAAAATGTGTTATTTTTAAATGGGAAAAAAAAAATTTTTTCCACTGAACACAATATATTTTGTTTTTGAGCAACATACAGAATATTAGGAACAGTAGAATTTGTTTATTTTTTTCTTTGATTTGTTTCCTAAAAAGAAGAAAAATAAAGACTGACATATTTATTTAACCTAAATCTGTAATTACAGTTATTTAATTTTAGTTATATAATTCATATACATATCATTTATATCATTTCATATCATTTAGTTATATCATTTCATATACATAATTTGATTTAATAACAACCCAATTTTAAGCAAAAGCACAATGTTCTGACTAGCTTTGTGAAATTATACTACATGCCTGAACGAAACAAACAGCAGAAGCTCTGAATGAGACGCAGATTCACTCCAGATACAGCGTTTCCTTGGTTAGCGCTGTAAACAAAGCAGCGCTGCACTGAAACACTGCTTTAATATGAACTATACAGAGAAGAAATGAAAAGATAAAACCACGTAAACTTTTTTGAAGACAGTCAGTTCCCCTCAGAAACATTCATATAAACCCCCAAATCAATATTGAGATTTTCTTCCAATAAGTTCGTGCATCATGAACAGTGAGTGATCTGCCTGCTACAGTATTTTTCTCGGTGAGTCCTTCTTCAACGTCTCTGGCCTGTGTTAACGGGTGTTTACAGACTTCATATTTTCACATAAATTACATTTTGGAAAATGATTGCTTTGCAACGCAGTTTATGCAATAAGTTCCAGGGGAAGCTCCTTAAGTTCGGCCATCCTACACTCACGTGACTGACCACGCTCACACCAACAGGAGTTCTCTCTACACAGCACTCAACCTGAGGGATTCCTACACTTTCAGTCTTTGAGGAGACATGAAAAACAGTGCATACCACAGGAACGTTATAACGGAAAATATTAGTGGTTTCGAAACCATGAAATTTTCTTCTTGAAACCGGTAATCGGCCCATGCCTAGTCTGTACAATTGCTTTTATCCAATGTTGTCAAAGAAAATGAAAGGATTGACTGGTCCGAGTCAAAAAGGGTCATTTTTACTGAGTTCTTGAATTAATTAGAGCTGTGGAAGAAGAATCAATTCGATCCACAGACTGTGATTGAGCCTTCTGCGCTTCTAATATCTCAAGAAGTTCAAAAAGATCAAATAAATCTAGAACCAGTTCAATTCTGTCAGCTTGTGTAAAAATTGCAGCTGATAAAGCAGCTTTACTTACTCGTGCTGAAGCTCTTAAAAAGAAACAAACGCTTGAGTTGGAAAAAGCTCAGCTGGAATCTAAGATGGAAGCTCTTAAATTGCAGTCTGAAATGGATGCTGCGAATGCAAAATTATGTTGAAGCCAAACGTCTTTTAAAAGGACCATTTAGGAGATTAATTTAAGCTTGCTAGTGCATTCACTGAGAAAGCTCTGAAATGGGGTAACATTTGCTCTGATGATAGAAAAGCATTGTATAGCTATGCAGTCTACCTAAGAGGATGTTGCAATGCAGCACAATATCTGGCAAATCTTGCAGAGTTGAATTTACCATTTAGTTAAAAAAATTATTGTCTCTAGGCTTCCTTATAATCTAAGAGAAAAGTGGAGAGCTACAGCTGGTGAAATTCTGGAACAAACTCAAAGAAGCCCAGACTTTGCGGACTTCGTAGCTTTCATTGAGAAACAAGCTAAGTTTCTTCTTGATCCATTCTTTGGACAGATTCAAGATCCAAAACCAAATTCTAACATCAGAAAGACAATGACTGAACCTCCTATGCACAAATCTTCTTGCAGGAAAAGTTCTGTTACCACGATTTCTTCTATTGAAGCATCAAAACAGAATAGTCAACCAAAGAAAAATCGACAATTAAATTGTTAATTCCAACAGACCTGTCGCTATGGCTGTTGTAGATACTGATCATACAGGGACTGGTATCGCTAGCTGAATGCAAGCTTGCGATTATTCTAGTAAAAGTAAAAGCCACCAAAGGTAGTAGAGTATAATGTATGCTTTCGTAGACCCTGGAAGTTCAGCCACATTCTGCATGGAGAGATTAATGAGGCAGCTGAACATGGCTGGCAAACGAATTGAGATCCTGCTCAAGACAATGGGATAGGAAATGCCCATAAAAACCTTTTGGTTGAGTGGCTTGGAAGTAAGTGGGCTGGACAGCGGCTACGTCATAGTATTCGTTGAAACTTTCACACAAAGTTCAATTCCAAGGGAAGAGAACATAAAGAATTGGCTGTATCTGAAAGATATTTTCCGATTGTTACATAAAAGCAGATGTTGATCTGTTAATTGGGATCAATGTCCCAAAAGTGATGGAACGCTTGAGGATTATTAATAGCCAGAAGGATAGTCCTTATGCGGTCCAAACGCGTTTAGGATGGCTAGTTAATGGGCTACTAAGCGGTAACTCACCCACAGATGTTCATGGACGACCACTTGTGTCTTCTATCAGAATCTCAGTGGCTAAACTGGATAGATTACTCAAAGAACAGTATAAGAATGACTTCACAGAGCAAGCATACAATGAGAAACCCAAACTTTCTTTTGAGGATCAGAGATTCTTGGAAATTGTGTACAACTCTATGGCTAAACTAGATGGTCATTACCAAATATGCCTTCCATTTCGCAAACCTGACCTCACCCTGCCTGACAACAAAAAGATTGCAGTACAATGAGCCCTAAGTATACTAAGTAAAGTAGATTTAGGAAGGATGAAGCATTCTTATCAGATTACAGAAACTTTATTGGCGACATTCTAAAGAAAAGTAATGCACAGAAAGTACCAGAAGAAGGGCTCAACAGAGATGATGGTTGAGTATGGTACATCTACCATCATGGAGTTTACCATAAAAGGAAAAAGAAAATTTGAGTGGTATTTGATTATGTCGCCTCATTTCAAAGTACTTCACTGAATTCAGAGTTGTTGCACGGTACAGTTCTTATAATAATTACATAAAATACATAAACACTTATGCAAGCGAATCGTGCCCACAGCTAAAGTTTAGCTGCTAAACTGTGAACACTTAAAACAATAATGGTGGATACGTTAGCCGAGTGCTAACGTGACTAACTGATGAAACACTACAGTTTGTAAACTAAAATATGTCTACTGTAATGTTTGAAGAAAGACAGACAAAAGACGCTCTGTCTTAACTTTTAATCAGAACACAGAACAGCTGTATCACAGGTGCACCAGCCTCTCGCATTAACCCTATAACTGCCGGTGCAGCAAAATAAACAGCAATTTCAATGACTATAAAGTATGTGCGCTACACTACATTCTTAATTATTAAAACAACGCCAGTCTACATTAATCAGACACATTCCTAGGAAATAGTGGGTTCAACACGAATGATCAGACTAATGCCATTATACGGTAATATGCCTTATTACCTGAACTTAAAGCCTATGCATAGTATAGTGGGGTGGTCATCACATATTGAACGAGGAGCTTTGATATTTTGAGCACTCAATTGAAAATGTACACAACTTATCAATCGTACTTACAGGTTGTGGTTCAGAGAGCTTGTTAGTCTAAATTAAGAAGATTAGAAGCCAACGAAGATAAAAGCCAAGATTAGAGAAGCAGTCCTCTGTAAAATGACAAGCACACAACAAAAGGTTCGAATTGTATTTCTGTGGTATCCTTGAACACAGCGTCTTCTCAACATGATGTAAACACACTAACTAGCGGTAGTGTTTGTGGGCAGGTAAGAATCTGTTTGTATTTCGTGGGCAGGCGGGGATTATGCAAATGTGTTACCTAGTGACGTAGATGGTAACAGGCAAAATATTTGAAAATATGATGACTCGTTAAGGCGATTCAGAATCGAATCTCTCTTTTGAGAGACAATATCTTTAATTATCATGCGCTTTTTTTATTAACAACTTTGCAGATTGTTTTCATTTAAGAATAGCTACGTTATAAACTGCAAAAGAGATATTTTTCAAAAACCCATATGACCTGCTCTTTAAGCTCACCAAATGGGTTAGTAATAGCCGCACTGTACTAGCCTCAATGCCTGAGAAGGAGAGATCTAAAGAAGTGAAACATCTTGACTTCATCCAGTTGAACTTGCTGTGAACAGCGCACTGAGACTTCAGTGGAATACAGAGTCTGAAACCTTTCTCTTCAAAATACCTTTGAAGCAACAACAATTTACCAGAAGGGGTATTTTGTCAGTTACCAATTCAGTTTATGACCCACTTGGATTACTTGCTCTAGTAATGCTGCCAGTTAAAAGAATTGGACAAGAATTGTGCAGTATGAATTACGGATGGGATGAAGAAATTCCTGCACCTTTGAAAAAAAATGGGACAAGTGGCTAGAAGAGCTCAAGCTACTTTCGAATTTGAGCGTCAGTAGATGCTTCATGTCCAACAACTTTGGGAAAATATATAGTGCTCGATTACACCACTTCTGCGAGGCTAGCTATTTACGCCTTGCAGACATCAGCGGTTCTGTCCATGTTGTTTTTGTGATTTATAAAGCAAGAGTAGCCCCACTGAAGGTGATTACTATCTCTAGACTTGAATTGGCAGCTACATTTCTTGCTTCAAAAGTTGACAGAATATTGAAGGAAGAACTAGAGTTAACTCTGGATGATTCAGTATTTTGGACGGACAGTACACCAGTCCTCAAATACATCTTAAATGATACTAGCAGATTCCAGACATATGTAGCCAACAGAGTTTCAGCTTTCAGAAATCTGTCACAGACGTTTCAGTGGCATTATGTGAACTCTGCAGCCAATTCTGCTAATGACGCCTCCCGAGGTGTAAGGTCTAGAGCTCTTTTAAGATGCTGGAAGATGGCTGAGAGGTCCAGAATATATAAAAAGTCCTGCTGCAGACTGCCCTGAATTGCCTCAAGAATCACTTTGCATTTCAGACAGTGATCCAGAGATAAAGAGAACAACTGCTGTTTTTACTACCACTACAGCTAATTAAACTCCGTTTAGTAAGCAAATAGAACATTTTTCATCATGGGAGAAATTGCGAAGACCAACTGCATGGCTGTTGAAATGTAAGAATATGCTCCTGTACTTGAGTCAAAAGTGGAAAGAAGCAGCAGCTTTTCATCTTTTCACAACATCCCAAAGCTTAAGAAATACTTGATCATCACATAATTAAAATCAAATCCCAGCTTGGTGCCTAAACTCACTCAGTAGAAGATCTTGTACTCACTGAAGAATCTCTTGTACTCACTGCTAAAAAGAGTTATCTCATTGTTCTATGTATAGGGCCATCGACAACAGCGACTTTCTTAAAGAGTCCTGTAAAAATCTATAAACCCATGAGTTGAACGACACGAAAGGGCCAGGAGGTTTGTCTGATGAACACCCCGTAGTTAGATATTACACGTGGTACTACTCTAAATCTGGACTTCTCGTACGAAGCACAGGCCACCACTATCTACTCATATGTGGGAAGATTTGCATAACGCCGCCCAAATGTTCACGCAAAAGAAAAAGCGGCGTAACTTTGTATTCTGGGGCTTGTAGGAATTCTTCCGCTGCCGTCCATGTCGTGAAGGCGCTGTGTGTTTCGTTGTGAAAGCAAAACTACTTTGTTTGGTCTTCCAAAAGAGGACGATATCCGCTTCGTCATGCCTAGTGTTGATCTGTGCTGGTCGCTGAGGGAATAGATCAACTTAGTGCTGTGGATCGAGGAGCGGATCTTCAACGTTTTTCCACCGCTCCTTTGGAAGGGACGCGTTATCGAGACCCCGCCGCCTCAGGCTCACTCTTGCCGGCCTCCACTCACGCCTATTGGCCGCGTTTTTTTCGTTGTGAAAGTAGCATAGAGTTGCTGTTTGTTTGGTATCCGTAAGAAGGGTGCGATATCCGAGGGAATACATCAAATTAGTGCTGTGGATGCGCCGGACATTTTATGGAGGACTGTTTTCTGATCCTGGGAGAGTAACGTTAGACAAAAATGCCAGCAGTTCTGACTCACAGTCTGTAAATACGTTTTCACTTAAAGGATTTGCCACTGATGATTCAAACAGCGCGAGTTTTGGGCAGTGTAGGGTAGCGCTTGTTGTTTGTAATTTCTCTGATTACAAATGCAGACATGGTTTTACGTTTATGCGGCGTGATGCAACATGTAAAAAGACAGTATAATCATTATAATCTGTAATTATGTCCCCACTGGATGCAACAAATGCCTCGTTTGTAATGGGTTTTAATGTTTTTGTCCCGTCGCTCCGGCCGGTCAAGGCATCACAGTATGGTGAGGGGCGTAACATTTCTGTCTCACGCTTGAGGTATTCGGCCAATCACAACGCACTGGATAGCTCGCCCCACACCGCACCCACTCGCTTTGTCGACTGCTTGAGCCTTGTAAACTTGACCGCGTTTCAAAAGGAGGGGGCATATAGAGGAGAAACAATAATGTACAGTATGTGGAAAATAATGTTTTTTTAACTTTAAACCGCATATATAAAACAAAAGGTCATTTACTAGCAAATTACACAAAAGAAATGTTTTTTTTAATTGCATCATATGACCCCTTTAAGAGTCAGTGGAAGGTTGAGCAGAATGGCAATCCCAGAAGAGTTCAAGCATCTAGCTATTCTTCCCAACAATAGTCATCTGTGTAGACTATTAATGGGTCATATTCACAATATGTCAGGTCATTGTGGTAGGAGCAAACTGCTTACTAAACTCCATAAAAAGATACTGGATTACCAGTGGTAATGCTACTGACAGAAAAGTCATCAGAGATTGCCTATTCTGTAGACGTTGGCACGGATTTGCAATTGAACAAAAGATGGCACACTTACCCCTGAATCGAATTACAAAATCGATTTGCCACCTTTCAGTCACGTTGGAATCAATTACTTTGGTCCCATTGAGGTAAAGAGGGGGAGAGCTCATGTCAAAAGATATGGAGTAATATTTACCTGCTTTAATAGTAGAGCTGTTCATCTCGAAATGACCTATTAGCTGAACACAGATTCCTGTATTTGTGCTCTCAGAAGATTTATGTGTAGAAGGGTTCAAGTTAAAGAGATACTTTCGGATAATGGAACCAACTTCATTGGGGCAGAGCGAGAACTGAGAGAGGCACTTGCTGACATCAACCAAAACAAAATACAGAAGGCACTGCTGAGAGAGAATGTGAAGTGGACTTTTAATCCTCCTTTAGGTTCTCATCATGGATGGGTATGGAAACGAATAATTCGAATTCTCCAAAATATCCTATATTCCGTCCTGTGACAGCAGACCCTTGATGATGAGGGTCTACAGACTGCTTTATGTGAATAGAAGCCTACTCAACAATCGTCCAATTACTACAGTTTAAGAGGATGCTAAAGATCCAGAAGCCATTACCCATAAGAGTTCAACGTGGGATTCACAAAACGCTTGCTCGTGAAAGATGGCTCAGAACCCAGTTTATTTGGACCAACTGGCTCCACTGAATCACAACCTGTAAGTATGATAAATAATAGATGTTTATATTTTCTATTGAGCGTTCAAAATACAGAACTATGGCAATGGGAGTATCGTTTCTGATATTCATTGTATGCGTGTTTTAAACATATCCCACCTCCCCCAAAAAAAAAACAAATCTGGGCCTATCTGACCAATCAAAGCACTGATGGCTCACGGAAAGGAGGGGTTTAGAAAGACTGAATCTTAGAATTGCTTCGAACGAATAATTTGAGAATCGTTGTAAAATTACATGATATTAAATGTATATTTTGAGAAAACAAAAGCGTTTTTTGACCTTGCATGCATGTAAACCTATTGTAGGAGACTCCCAAAACAATATTATGAACCTTAAAAATGGCATAATTGGGGCACTTTAATCAATATTCATTTTGAGAACTAATATTAATTCTCAAATCCCAAGAATCAATCTCTTAAGTCTATGCTGTTGATGTGTGAGCAAAACTTAACAAAAATAATTTGTAGCAAGGCTGCCATCCATTAATCACAATAAGCTTTGTGCTTTGTTACTTCTGATATGAAACAAAATCTCAGCTCTGAGATCTCTTTCAGATTCTGTAAATTTTTTCATTAAATTCAAACAATAAATGTTTAGATGATTTCTAATGTGGTGTGACAGACCACTGTTGCCGCCTCAGTTCAAGCGACAATCTCTTCTTCTTTACTACTAGATAAAGCACAAAATAAACATGACTGAACATTTGAAGGTATCTTGAAAGAAACCGTAAAACTTAATGAAAGGCATAATTTCTTATGTAATCGCTCAATCAGTGTTGGTAACACTAGAACAAACGCAGGGGATATCAAGTTACATAATAGAGCCTGACCGATAATATGTTTAGGCCGAACTTAGTATTAATCGGCGATTGAGCCATGAGTGCGAATACTAGTCGGGTTACTGCGAAATGCGGCGATATGAATTTTTTTTTTACAGAACATTTAACGCAGATTTAAAGCTTAATGGTGTGTCATAAATAATTGTTAATCCTGCCATCAAATACATAGGCTTATGTTTGTCACATCGTTATAAGTGTTTGATCACCACATTTGAGTTATCATTGCAAAAAATGTATTTATGTATATTCTGTTTATGTAGGCTATATACGGTATTCTATATACAGTAGCAGTCAAAAGTTTGGACAAACGAGGGGAAGGGTTGTCCAAACTTTTAGACTATATAGATAAATAATGAGATAACACTAAGGTAGTAATTAAAATATCTGGCGATCAGTTGTAATTTTTTGGGGGTGTGGGTGGTCGTATATCGGTGTATTGTCTTTTTTTAGGGCTATATTATCGCGGTTTCTGGGCCCAACACGAGGTTCGGTTGGGGTCTATCAATAAAGTAGTCCATGTATTTCAGGAAAACATCAGATCTATGATCAATCGTCAGTAGAAAAAAAAAAAAAAATTATTTGATAAATATATTTTTTATCGGCGTTGTAGGTGCTCGTAAACGAGAAGGCCGCGCTTTTGTGTGTGCTTGTCTTTCTCTTCGCACAGTCGAGTCTTGTGCGTACGCGCAGTGTTGAGTTCTTTATGCAGTATTACAAATCTGTGTCCTAGAAAGAAGCAGAAGTTGCTATCGGAATTACAGCATAATGATGTGTGCTGGGACGACTGGATCGTGTGGAAAGTTGACTTGCGACTTGCCCTGTTCTTTGGTTGCACGCTTCTAGCGCAAGACTGAGTGTTCTGTTGCCTTGCACTCTCTCGCGGGTCACTGTTCGACCCTCTGACTGCTGTTTTCGGCTTTACTGAGCCTTGAAGTCACCACTTGCACTCCGTGATCAGAAACGGTAACTACCGTGGGCAATGCGCAGACACGGTTACCACGTGGGCAACGTCTAGTTTCTCCCACTCTGACAAGGACGGCATCGAGGCACCTGCTGGTGCAGATAGAGGAAATGCACCCCCCGATTGGCCATAGTTATAGCGTACATATGTACACATTAAATGATGTACACTGCGATGAGTAAACACGCGCAAGCTGGCAGAGTTTCTAGTATAACCATGTGTTTGAAAGGGTTTGCGCCACAATTTGTAGCATCACTTCGACTAGCTGTTGCTTTCTGGAACGCATATGGAAAACAGAGGTGATTAAGTTAGAATCACGCACCGCGGGCTGAAAAATGCTTTATGCTCATCGATTATGGTCTCATTTAACCCAGACGGGTAGCCATGGTTGAACGCTCATTGTGCTATGATTTCTTGTTGTTATACCAGAGCTTTCTGAGTCGCCGTTGATGGAACGGAGAGTACACGTTTATGTAATCCGGATAATACGTGCGGGTCTCTATCCTTTCTGCCCCTGCATGGGCCTAGTCAGGGCTTCCCTATGTCTCGCCTGCTCTTCTGGGTAAGAATCCCGTGGTTTGGAATTTTTGATGTTAGTCTTAAATACACCTATTTCTCAGGCGCATTCCTGTGCTGCATGGGATGTTGTTGGATCTGTTAGGAGCTGTTCCCAAGAGCGGCGATCTCAGAAGACAAGAAGTGAGAGAGTGAGAGTCAAAAGACCTGTGTAAATGTTCTTTGTGTGCGCAAAAAAAAATTAAAAATCGATTATTTTATGGGGGCTTTGCGAGGCGGGCGGGACATTGGGCGAGCACTGGTATGAGGGGAGCGCAAACAGAGACACACCGGCCTGGGGTTGGCTTCGCTATGTGGTCGTGCACGCATGACACCAGGCTCCTTTGGCTGCTCTTCCACCCCATTGTGTCGATCACAAGGAGGGGGCCAGGAGCTCGACGAGACATGGTGTTGTTCCTATAGTCCCACAGTCGCCTCTCGTCTCTTGGGACCCGTCAAGACAGCAGAGCTATACTTCCTATTTTTCCGACGCCTGTGTAGGAGCTTTTGCTGGGTGTCTCAAGCAGTTAGAGATCTTGTCGTATTGCATCGTCGTGGCATTACGTCGCTTGGCACTTTTGCTTCATAGAGTTAACGGACCTGCACCAGGTGAGGGTCCTTCAGGCCTTGGCTGCTTTGTAAGTCAAGTCACACTTCAAAATGTCTTACACCTTGGTGGCTGGTGGGGAGGTCTTATGCAGACCCTTATACAAAGATTACATTCCTGGTCATTAATAATTTTAGTGCTACATGAACTTTAAAAAGCCCACAAATGGGTTTTCTCTCACTCTCATGGATATCCTCATGATAAAGACAGCAGCATCTATGTTGCAACAAGTGGTGGTTTTCTTGGAGAAGTTGCGATTCATAGGGGTATTTTGGAAGAAAAGGATTGGGGAAAAGAAAGTGCGTAAGAACCGGAGGGATAAGAATGTGGACATTAAGTTCTTGAGATTCACATGACATTAAGATCAACTCACTTTGCTCTTCCTGATGAAGAGTTCTTTCTGAAGACTGGCCATGATGCCAATCACAATTAATTTATTCTATAGACAGCCATAGTTTTAATGTTTCTTTTCAGGTTTACACATACCAATAAAATAGTTTGGGGTGTCTGTTCAAGATTTTTTTTTTTTAAGAAATTATACTTTTATTCAGCAAGAATGCATAACATTGATCAGAAGTGACAAAAGACATTTATAATGTTATGGGATACCTGGTGGGGCTATGTAAAACACGCGAGTATGATTTTATATTCATAAATAATACACTATTCACACAATAAATAAGTAAATAAAGAAAATAAAAAGCATTGGGAGTCGTACACAACTGTATCAACACCAATAATGAATCAGATAACATTGATAAATGTTTCTTGAGTATCAAATCAGCGTATTAGAATGATTTCTGAAGGACCATGTGACACTGAAGACTGGAGTAAAGGCTGCTGAAAATTCAGCTTTGCCACCACAGGAATAAGTTACATTAAGTTACATAAAACATATTAAAATTGAACATTTTAAATTGTAATAGCATTTCACAATATTACTCCTTTTATTGCATTTCTGATCAAATAAAACAGGCTAAGAACATGAGATCATAAAAAAGAAACATTTAAAACAAAAAAAATGTACCGATACGATTTGGACGGATGTATAAACTCTACCAGTAAACTAGATTTAATGAGTAGAAAGTAATATTTTTTCAGATTCTATTTACACCAATTTATCAGATTTTGTCATTATTTTTATTTAAAAGACGAGAGGACCTATTGGGGCTTTGTAAATAAAAAAAATAAAGCTTATGGGTTGCAACGAAGAGATAGTAACCCACATGATTTCTCCCTCACAAAAGTCAAGCACACAGAAACAACTAAAATTCTGCAGTAATACTATAATACTATTGGCATGTCACCAACTGAAACCCAACCTTGAGGTTAACACTCAACCCGCGGGTTCCAAGCTCTTCTGTCAGATAAGTTGCTGAAGATGGGGCTGCGAGTACTTCAGATCAGCACAAATGACTTCCTCCCCACTGTTATAATCGGGTCTGAGCTTCCCCCCCCCCCCCCCCAGTGTTTACTGAAGTCACTACAGAACCTCTCACGACAGGAACTAAAACTTGGAACTGTCCAAGTGTCCCTGGAACTTTTCTAACAGCAACATAACAGGCACTTTTTAAATAAAAAAACAAGATTATGCCACTGCATTTCAAGAATAAACTCAATGAGTATAAGTAAAGCAATGCATCTCTTTAATACGAAAAACAATTTACATTTTAATTTCTCAGATGAAAAAATTAACCAAAACTCACATTTAGATTTACCTCAGAGTTTAAGGAGACAATTAGAGGAGAGAGAACTCCTGCCAAATAAACATTACAGAGAAAGGCAATGTTTTATACAACATTCTCAAATTACACCAAAAACAGTCAACATGATGAATGTGACAGGTGACACGTGACGTTCATCGACTGCAGAAACCTTCCTAACCATTCTGATCTATACTGCCCTCTATCCTGTGCCTTAGACATACCTACAAAATGACCTTAGGGGAACAACAATGCCATATACACCCTCTCCATTTCTCTCGCAGAGCGAAGGCTAATGAGAATGCAGTGTGTTCACCTGCCTGGCTGAGATCCTGCGTGAGGCAGATGCTCCTCGTGGGTAAATGGAAAAAAAGGCTAAACCAGTTCCTCTGCACAGGGGGGGGCCTCTATTGCCTGCTGTCATAGTCGACTTCATTCGCAATAAGCAGCAGTCGTATGAGCCAACTCTCATTAAATTCTCCTTAAATACTGAAGGAGGAGGAAAAACTTGGCAGCTGTTTAGGAATTTTTAGTACATGCTTAAAGTTTTGAGGAAGTAAACTAGAAGCATGTCAAGTGCTCCGAACAAATCCGCGGGCACCCTTTCAATCATAATCCCACAATTCCTTCTTTTTTAACAATTAATCCAAGGTATCCATAAACTGACATTTTACAACTGTTACATTCCTCATACACCTGTTTATTACAAGCAACAGCTCCACCCGTTTTAAACTTCGATTAATTTTACTTCTTACCCGCAGATGCCTGCAGTTATTACACATAATGGGTATTTGGCATTTTTATATTGTTATGGTTATGGAAACATGGGGTTGGGGAAGGTCTGGGCCAAAAATGATATGGGTGGATACGAGAGTGGTCTAGTCGGATGTATTTTAATCGGTCTTAAATATTTCCTATTATCATACTGTGGATTAATGATTTTCTGTTTCACATTGGATAGAGCACACCCTTTAAATTTAGTGGAAGTTGTTCATGATCCGGTCTGATGCCGATTTATGTAATCTGCGCGACGACATAGATCACTTGATTTTCCTAGTGCTGGTGACAATTCACAGTCCAGAACCTTTATAAAGTTATTCAAATCAATCCAATTTATACAGGATGTGCACAGTTTCTCAGGGACAGGGGCTCAAATGTAAAAAAAAAAATGATATATGTTATTAATAAAAATAATAGCTACAATAATGATAGACACTGGTAAATGTAAACATATTACAATAGTAGACATTGTGATCAGACTGTGTGATCACAATTATGAATATGGGACTACTGATATAAATTCTTGTATTCTGTATAATAATAAGAAGAAGAATTGCAACAAAGAGGAAAAAAGGTTAAGGTAAGGTAAGGTTAGAATAAAGTTAGATAATGTAAGATAAGGTTAGAAGAAGCTTGCAGTGTCAGAATGCCAGTCCGTCAGTCAAGTCTGGATCAAGACACAACCCATTACAATGCATTAGAGATAGTCTGACAGCTGATTCATTTAAAAGTGTATCAAATTTGTTAAACACGGAAGCTCGAACGTGTGTGAGGCACTAGAACAGACCTCATTGTTTCTGCTTCTTACAGGAAATACTCTATTTTTTTTATAGATTAACTAAAACACTATTAGAAATGCACTCTTTCAAACAACTTCAGACACTCAGTCTCCCCTAACCATTCTCATCTCACCTGTTGAAAGTCCTCCCTGCAGGCACAACTGACAGTCAAAGTTGAAATAAATGAATATGATATGTAGCCAGTAACAGCTGATTAGGTTATCAGTGTATCTGTACAGTAAGTATCGGTTTACCCAGAAGGAAGATGCAGAAGTTATTAATATTAATACCAATAATACATCTCCCATAAAATGTATCTACATTAAACCACAGAAGAAGCAAGTCGGATTTCTGACATACTTGGGATTGCTACAGGCACTTTTAATATCCCTATAGTTACAATCTTAAATGTGTCTAATCTTTGCCGCTAACAGGGATGTAACGATTACCGGATTGTAGGGATGTAAAGATTAACTGCGAGCCGGTTGAAAGTCGATTCAAATATGTGACGATTCAAATCGGTTGACATGCTAAACAAATCGCGATTCAATTAGGGGTAGGAGTTTATATGAATGCATGTGTGAGAGGAACTTACTGTCTTTAGAAAAGTTTAGATGGTATTTTTTCTTTTCATCTTGCCTCTGTATAATGCATATTAAAGTTTATAAGTGCAGTGCTGCTTTGTTTACAGCAGAAACCAGGAAATGCTTTAAGCGCCGCCTGCTTGCAGAGAGTGAATCTGCGTCTCATTCAGCTCGTCTGCTGTTTCATGCAGATATTTTTATGTATAGTTTCACCCTAACCCTAAGTCAAACCATATCGTTTTTGCTTCAAATTTCTAAATTATACAACCTAATTTAGATTAAAAAAAACTGCTCCTGTTGCATGTATGTTTTGGATCATGATTAAAATGCAGTGGTTGCCTCTCATTTTAAATGGAAAGAGCACAGACAAAGCCTTATTTTGTTTATATGAAGAGATTTATTTCATTTGGGGCTTGTTTTAAAATTTCAATTTAGTTTTGTTATTTACATTTACATTATATTTAAATTTTGTCATTTAGCAGATGCTTTTATCCAAAGCGACTTACAAATGAGGACAATAGAAGCAATCAAAACCAACAAAAGAACAGTAATATGCAAGTGCTATATTAGCATATTATTATAGTTATATTTCAATTTCACAAGCATTTATCCAAGCAATAATAAAAGGGACATGTATTATCATTTGTCAGATCCATTTGTTAAAAAAAAGGATAAGAACCGTGAATCGAAGGAACCGGAATCGCAGCTTGAGTGCGTGAGTTGAAATCGTTACATCCTACCGGTTTGACGTAAATCGTGGAAATAAAATTCCTTCACGGTTAGTAATTTTTTTTACTGTTTCATCTTTAAAAACCGTATTAGATTACCGCAGGTTTACAACTCACGATAAATAAATACGTCCAGAATAAAGACAGTTTAGTAACAGGCTCACGTGAGCACACAGCAGAGAGTTCGTTTGAGTGGTGAAAACAGGGCGAAAAGAGTGAGGTTTAAAAGAGTGCTAAGGGAATAACAAAGTAATAATGAAGTGAATGAATATATGAATGTACCTCTTAAGAGGTTCTAACTGTCTTCAGAAACGATATGATGGCATTTTGTTTTCATTTTCGCTCCATGTAATACCTAAAGGAAGTTTTCTTAATCGCAATACTGCTTTGTCCTCGGAGGTTACGAGAAACAGCTGTAATTCAGCTTTTCCATTAGCGCCACCTGCTGTCAGCGATTGGATTTACAGAGACTTATATTTACATTCAGCCTGTGTGCAGTTTCTGGCTGGCCAAAAACGGACCGAATTTGCATGCCCAGCAGTAAATTTTAACCGGTTGATGAAAAACAAGCTTATGAGGATTGTACACATTTAAACAACTCATAAGTTATCTAGAATTATTTATGGAACAGATAAAACACATATAATCATTTATTAATCAATTAACATTTTGACTTATATCTTTTCTTTATTTAAAAGGCTGAAATGTGAGGTTTACCTTTTTATTAAACTTTTTCAAAGCTTTATTTAAACATTTACATTAGATATTTCAACATGCTATTAAACTGTTGTCGTAGAAAGATCGACCGAGTACGGTTTTTGCCAATTAATCTGGGCACCAATAGTTGATTGCTGGAAACTATCGGTTATCGAGCGATTAATGCAGTCGCAGACAATCCTGCCGCGCCACAGAGCACCATTCACATAGTTTTCCTTTAAATTACATTATATTGGTCCTGAATCGTTGTTAATGTACATAATGAATTGTGTATTGTGCATTTTCAGCAAAACGTTTTTTGTCTTTCTGTGGCTCTAATAAAGTTTTTGTGCTTCATTTATAGAGCTATAATATTGGTCGCGCTTTCTCTTTCCGTTTGCTACGTTTTTTAAACACTGAACTTCAAACTCATCCATGCCTCATTGTTCATTCTTGAAGTAAACTTGTGTCTGTTTGGTGATTAAATAAACTGTTTTAGACCGCTGCTCGAGTTGAACGCGATGCGTCCGGAGTGTGTGTGATACCGGTGAGTTCTCCTAGACTCAGCGCTGCGCTTTTATTTTGATTAGATAATCATCAAGTGTTCAAGAATAGAAGCAGTTAAAGTGTGAGAGCATACATACAATATCCATATGTATATAATTTTAATGCTAAAGCCTTTGTGTATATATTTAAAGATGTGCATCTTTAAGCATGACAGTTGAAATGAAAAAATATGAGTCCATTTGTAGCATTAAGATTAATGAAAGCTGTGTAAGTATTGTTCCTTGTTAGAGTGTGTTAATTTCAACATTTACTATTACTATTATTTTTTTACTACTAGTATGGTTCAGTACTGTTTTTGTTAATAAAGCACTATTTTAGTTTTTGTTCAGTATCAATTTTAAAACTATCGGTTAATTAATCGGTATCGGCCAGTGTGGTCCAACCTAGCTATCGGTATCGGCAAAATCCACTAATTTATGTTATTTTGGTCGACTTCTAGTTGTCAGTCAAGTTGTCATTTAAAATCCGAACATCATTGGTAAATGTTATTGTTTTATTGATTATGCAAACAAAAAGTAATTTTATTTGTTGTTTGTTGATTTTTAAATATAAAACTTGGTGAAGTCATTTATGTGTCGGTACTTTTTTTAACATCTCCAGCACATTTTAACAATACCGTGATAATACTGAGAACCGTGATAATTTTGGTCACTATAACCGTGATAAGAAATGTTCATACCGTTCCATCCCTAGCCGCTAATACAACTGAAGTGGTTTAAAACTGGAAAAATACATCAAGTGCAAACATAGAAGATAAACATTTCAGTCCAATTCACTGAGACACTCTTGCTACAGTTTTACAGTTTACATATAAGATTATGTTGTTAACTACCATTTTCGACACAGTGCTCACTGCTGCAGGCGTAACTACCACTGGAGCAGCTGCACTGCAGCTCAATTACACACTCACACACAGACGCACAGATCAACCAGCAGCACCCTGAGCAAGCACCACCCAGTCACAGCCCCGCTCACTGACTGGCACAGCCTATCAGAGAGCACCACACTCTCATCCAATGAGATGTTTTTTTTTTTTCTTTTTTTTTTTTTTCTTTTTTTCCTTCCTTTTTTTTTTTCTTTTTTTTCTTTGTGTGTCTCTGGCAAGAGAAACGGGTTCAAGTGAATTTCACAGTCCTTAAAAAATGCACATCTTAACTAAAACATTTTACTCACAATTTTTCAATTAGGTTTCATCTAAATTAATTGTAATTTCATATAAATTACCATTGTTCACAGAAAAGAAAAGAATCATTTACAGAGTGCCTTCTTCAAAAGTCCCAAAAAACAATCAATAGAAAGGATCAATAAAAGAAAATGTCACGATCCAGAACCGCGAAACTCCTATCGCTTGTGTTGCCACAACATTAAGTTAAGTTAATCAGAAAAGAATCCACATTGAGAGTCGAATACATGATGCAAAAACGAAACCATTTTCACACCAAAACACAAAGACATTGAAGGGAATTTGGTTTTTTGTGTTTCACAGAAGAAAGAAATCCTACAGGTTTGGAATAACCAGCCACTATTTCACATACACTCTATACTGTATTTAAAATTAGCCAGTGTTCATTTGAGAAAATCTAATTCCCAGTGCACAACTTACCAGATTTCTGAATGCTCTGTTGGTTAAAGTGTTCACTTTCTTATTAGTAATGTTTTGAACAATATCTTTATTTGTACTATAACACTAGTACTATAACAGAATTACAAAATCAAGAAGTTTTTATATGAAGTATACATATAGATTTGATCAAGTTCAAATTATTTTTTACTTTATAGATTATTACTATTACTAATACGTCTAGGACTAGTAAATAGTAAAATAAATATAAATTTCTTTGCAGAAATCGTTATGCATGTATTATTTAATACCTTTAAATTAAATAGCGTGATATCTTATATTGGTCATTGGCCACCTTGCTCTCTGATCAAAAAATCCACATCACTCTACAATAGCACTGTAGAAATGTACAAGAAATCCAGCATGGAGCCAGGAAAGCAAGACAGAAATTACTACAGCATCCTGCTTCATAACAGCACACTGTACCCTGCAGGTACACTGTGTTCACTGTTTGCTTAAATGTTCAGCTGAAGAGATCACAGGATTTGGACGCGGGCATTGTTAGTGCACTGATGCATTAAGTAGTCAACATGCTGGCAGTTTGGTTTCAAAGCATGGTGCAGAGTTGTTGTTGGGTAAATAAAGGTAAAGTCTGCCAGCTGTTTCCAGTACTGCTCCATTTTATGGGTCAGTCACACACACTGAAAACCCCTGGCAACACGAATCTGCAAGTATTTATCAGTTATTTGTGCTTTCATCTTCCCCGGGTAACAGTGATCTGTTTGTTCTCCTATTTGAGAAATACCTGCTCTAAATAGCAGCCCCATTAGAGAAACACAAAGAGTACTTCCAGTAAGGAGCTTGTCCACTTTGCTCAAGGATATTAATGGTTGAGACAGCAAGAGAGGAAGGAGTGTTTACATGAGGCATTCTCACTGTTTACACCTGGTCACTTCATGTGTTTTCTCTGATCGGATAGCTATCGGATTTGTTAAAACGGTTCCATTTACACTTGGCCACATAAATGGTCTCTGCAAAATGGAAAAAAATCAGTTCTTCAATTTCCGCGCTATATGCAAATTTAACTGAGTTTACGTCAATGAAAGCAACAGATATGCACCACATGTTTTTCATCATCAGCTAATTTCAAGGTCAAAGACCACACAACAGGAGAGAGAGAGCGGCATCAGCATGGGAAAGATAAGTTAATTTTAATGAAGATGATTGTGTGTTGAGCGTCTGCGACTTACTTTCAGTTTTATTTGTGGCAGTTTGCGCGTCATCTTGTTGAAGAGATACTCAACAACTCATCCGTGGCGATGTGTGTTGCATTAATGCTGTCATATCTGGCGATGACATGTCATATAGCCTATAACACGCTCGCACACATTTATTATTTTAACACTTTGGGAGGAATATAATTTACATATATTATACATATTACAAATATTTACATATTTCAACAACCAGATAAATTTACACTTGTCCAGTTCCTTGTGAAGTGGTTTGAGCGATCGGATTTAAGTCTCAAAAAAGTTTCAGAGGGCATTTACACCTGGTCTTTTCACGATCGGATAGCTATCTGATCTGGGAAAATGCATGAAGTGACCAGGAGTAAACAGGCACTAAAACAGCTAATAGAGTTGTCCCCAAACAGCTTGAATAACACGAGTTGACGAAAGTCTAGAGAGCATCTATTATTTTTCTATCTATATTAAAGCTCTAAATTAATTAAAATGTTTTAGTTGAACTAATTACACAATGTGCCTGTTAATATGCCTGTCAAATTAATACAATAAATATCATATAATATTTGCTGAGAAAAGCCTCCAAATGAACATCATTTAACAGTAATATTACATTATTGTCAAAGACAAAGTCAGTATGAAAAGTCTCTTTAGAAGTCAATACATTGTTTATTTCCATCCCTGCTGAAGAAGACAAACACATTAAACAAGCATAAGCTGGTCAGACCTGTCTATTGGCTCACTGTAAAACTGAACTGTAAAATTAATTAAATGAAATTGAGTTCATTTTACTCAAATAATAATAATGAAAGTTCATTGGATTTAATTGAAATAAGTTCTGTGAACTCAAAATGTCATTGTAGTAAACTGAACTTAAAATTGAGTTTTCTAGTTCCCAGCATGACTACAAGGAAAATAAATGTTGAAATTAAGTGTTATTTTGTGTGTTGTTGCACAAGATTAAGATAGGGAGACTTAAAGGGTTAGTTCACCCAAAAATAAAAATTAGCCCAAAAATTACTCACCCTCAAGTCATTCTAGGTGTATATGACTTTCTTCTTTCAGACGAATCCAGTCGGAGTTATATTAAAAATTGTCTTTGATCTTTCAAGCTGTTTAATGCCACTCAGCAGGTGTTGCATGCATCAGTCCAAAAGAAGTTCAATAAAAAGCGCCCGTCCATAAAAATAAAAATAAAGTGTCTCACACGGGTCAGTGGGGTGAACAAAGGCCTTCTGTAGCGAATCGATGCGTTTTTGTAAGAAAAATATCCATATTCAAAACGTAACAATAATAATCACTTTAATGTAGCTTGCGCTCACTGTTGTACACGGAAGCAGCTCCGGGCGGATTACGTATGAGGTCGGCGTGGCGCTAGGGACGCCTAAGAAGTGGAAGCACGCGGAAGCGCAGGGGGGAGATCAAAACAAAACAACTGTCACTAATTAGAAGTACAAAACGAGGGTTTGTAAAGAAGAATGTCAGAGGATTTCGATATATGACAAGAGGAGGCTGGTTTTCCTTTGCTACAGTAAGGATTTTTTGCTTCCTTTGCTCCTGTTAAAAAACGTTGGTTTTCACGAGACTCACCAGGCATGCGCAGACACTGACCTCATACGTCAATCCGCCGGAACTGCTCCGTGTAGGACTGTTGGCGCACGCTACATTAAAGTGATTATAATTTACGATTCGCTACAGGAGGCCTTTCTTCACCCCCCGGAGCCGTGTGAGACTTTTTTTTTTATTATGGACGAGCACTTTTTATTGAACTTCTTTTGGACTGATGCATGCAACACCCGCTGAGTGCCATGAAACAGCTTGAAAGATCAAAGACTATTTTTAATATAACTCTAACTGGATTAGTCTGAAAGAAGAAAATCATATACACCTAGGATGACTTGAGGGTAAGTAATTTATGGGCTAATTTTCACTTTTGGGAGAACTAACCCTTTAAGTTAGTAGTACATTGTGTTATGTTAGGATTTACAGAGGTTTCTATGTTGGTTTTGTAGTGCTACCATTGTGAAGAGTAGAGACTGTGGTTAGGTTGAGGATGACAACAACATTTTAACACAGCATATACTGCATGTTGTTTGACTATTCACATGCAAGTGTATAGTGAGAGTCTTTTTGATAACTAGTGTGCTGTTGCTAACTAAAACTTGTCTATAAAGATCTGAGTGAATGTGACATTTATGTAAGTAAGCTGTATATAATTATCATTGTGTTGAGTGGGGTGGGACTGAGAGCTATTGAAGTGAGGCTTGGCGGCTCCCACGGCTCTCAGCCCAACCCCACTTGACAAAAATGTTAAGCTCTACTAACCAAAAAAAAATTAGTTTGTTTACTCAAATGTTTTGAGATAATAAGATTTAGAGTGGTTTTGGGCAGGCTGGGAGACCAGCTATCTAACCAGCTTAAAAAAAAACAAAAACGCTTTAACTATCAAAAAGATGGTACTTCAAGCGTCAATTGCTCTGATTATAAGAACTGCATCAATAAACATGTTAAATTACCTGCCCTACACTTTCAGAAAAAAGCAAAAACTGTCACTGGAGCGGTACCCTTAGTAACAAAAGCTAAAGGTTACATCTTTATACTTTATTTGCCCCTAAATGGTACATATTAGTACATAAAGCAGAAAATATATGGCGCACCGCACCGCACAGCAGTCTTCAGCACGCAGGTTTCACTCTCTCTCTAGCCGTCGTCACTGTGCGATGTGACGCTATGCTCAAAATTCCGCTCTATGAACGTGCGTTCCACTCATGCAGCGCTCATGCTCACCATAAAAGCAAAGTCAGCTCAAATAAAGAGCAGAAAGGAAATTTCTATGTAGTATACTTGTTCCTGTTTGTAATCGCGCTACTGTGCTGTAACATGGCAACGCTGGTAAAATTACGCTACCCTCTCTTTCACTGATCTGCTCCCCGCTATGCTCCGTTCACATGCTCTGATAATAATAACTTTGTAGGACTATACATTATTTGAATAGTCAAAAAAAAAAAACTTATTTCTGATTCTGTTGCTTAGAACTGAATAAAAATAATATATTGTTATTTAATATGAATATATTTTCTGTCCAATTTTATTGTGTTATTTTCAATAAATGTGTGGTTATTTTATTGGCTTGTATTTTGTAAAATTCCGTATCATTAAAATTGAGTTAAATTAAAAAGTCTTACAACATTTCTTTATATTATTAATAAAATAATAAATATTTATTACAAAGCATTTTCGGTTTCGGTTTTCAGCCAGGTGCATCCAGAATTTTGTTTCGGTGCATCCCTACTCTTCAGTACTCATCCAGCAAAAGGTAGCCTTGAATCAAGCACATCTGTGGAAAATCCTAAATCACTTCCTATTATAGTTTACATTAATGTGACTTCATGTAACGAGTAACAACATGTAAAATGAGATTGATTTACCTCATGTAATGAGTTATCCAGTGCCTTATTGCTTACAAGATGCATTCATTGTTCTGCAGGATGATGTATGTTTCATTGGGTTTGTTAGGAGTATAAATAATACTGAGAAACATGCATCACCGTGATGGGCAGTGAAACAACTAAATAATCTTATGCAACTCAGAAGTGCAACACATTTAATGAATTATATACCACATTTATACTTTTCACATCTGTCTTCTAGAACAAAATCATCTGACTCTGATGCTTCTAAGAGCAAATATATTGACAAAATGTACAATGACAAAAATCATAAATGTTGAGTATTTTCCCTGATTTTGTAATTGTCATTTTCAATTTTGATTATTAGTATTTACATTAAATAATGTGATAACAGACATTTCTGTGATTGTTCAAAGCTCCACTGCTGATAAAACACATACACACACACACACTGCTAACAGGAATTATTGATGCAGAACTAAATGATATACATGCAGTCAAGGCTTTATTCAATTTATAATTAATTGAATTATTTATTTTATTATTTGTGACCCTGGACCACAAAACCAGTCTTAAGTGTAAATTTTCGAAATTGAGATTTATACATCATCCTAAAGTAGGGCTCTGCGATTAATTGAAAAGGAAATCGAATTGCGATTTGAGACTTTGCGATTTCCTAATCGCAAAGCCTGCAATGTGGACGCGATATAACTCTGTTCCAGAGCATATGCATGACTGCCAGCCTTGAGTTGCAGTCTTACTTGCCCTGGGCAAGAGTGAACACACCTCCGTTCTCCCCAATCAGCACTGCTCTAGCCAACTGCGTAAACACCCACCATTAAAAAAAAAAAACACGCAACACGGGATGGGAGAGAGACAGAGTGGGATTATGGTGTTTACTGGGTCAGATCGATAGTTAGGCAAATTAAAACTAAAGAAAACCGTATGCAACTTAAGCTCCGAAATGACAGACAACGAACAAAAAAAAGGTAATTTACAAGAGCTGTGTCACAACGCATTTCAAGAGCTCCCTTATCGGTTCTGTTTTCAGTACTGGAGAATAAAAGATACATTCTTAGATGTTTTTGTTAGTACGTGAACGTTATCTTACACATTTTATCTCCCCAACAGATTAATTTGAAATAAGTTTATAATGCATGTTGGCCATTCCCAATTCAGAAGAGCGCACACACAGCCTGTGTCTGTGAATGCTTCTCATACTCGCTCCTCTCTGCCCCACGCGGCACGAATCTCGCGTCACGGACGAGCCGTTCACACTTGCCGCACTCACGCAGCCTGCCTCGTAATGCTGGTTTATACTCGCACCTGGCTCCGCAAGTCTCTAACTTAATTTCACAGAAACAAATATTTTCTGTGAAACTAAGTTAATTCTGTAAAAGTAGTTATACCATTATAATCTTGCCTGCTGAAGAAAAGAAAAAGAAAAAAACAATAGAACCCCTCCCAAAACACAATAAAAAAATGTAATGTATTTCAGGGTTATAATGGGAATTGTTTTGGTTTTAATGTAAACTATAATGTTGTCTATTTGATGGATTCTATTGGTGATATGTAATCTGGCAGATGGCAACCAATAGAACAACAGTAATTCCTATTGGAATAATGCCCAAAACAAAAAGGAATTTTGTAATGGTATAATGGAAACTATAAGAATTTCTGTGATGGTTTCTATTGTTTTTTTCAGCAGGGTAGTGATACCCATACTGTGCTGCACATTATTGACAATATTGAGCTGAAGCTTGACTTTGCAAATTTAAAAAAAATCGCAATATCTGTCAAAAAAATAAAATCGCAATTTGATATTTCCCAAATCGCATAGCCCTATCCTGAATAAATAAGCTTTCCATTGATGTATGGTTTGTTAGAATAGGACAATATTTGGCCGAGATACAACTATTTGAAAATCTGGAATCTGAGGGTGCAAAAAAAATCAAAATATTGAGAAAATCGCCTATAAAGTTTTTTTGTGAATAAAGTTTTAATAGATTTACAGTAGGAAATTTGCTAAATATCTTCATGGTAACATGATCTTTACTTAATATCCTAACGATTTTTGGCATAAAAGAAAAAGCGATAATTTTGACCCATACAATGAATTTTTGGCTATTGCTACAAATATTCCCCAGCGACTTAAGACTGTTTTTTTTGCTCCAGGGTCATATTTGTCGAAAGGCCAACAGCAGAGGAGCAGAACAAAACTGAGCAGCTGAGAACATCAACAATACTTTAATAAGACATGCAAAAACAACAAGGAAGTTGTAGAGGACATTTTAAAATGTTAGTGTTGACAAAACAGGGATGTGTGAGAGAGACTGCAGCTCATCTGAAACCCAGTTGGCACAGTCAACGGGCTGATGATAGCATGAACTGCCCTTGGCAGGCCTGTGGTTTTTCTGAGCCTGCTCTGGCACACAGAGACCAGTTTCTCCACTCCATAAAGTGATGTCCATCACAATCCACCTGTGCACAGAGAGTTACAGGCCTTCGAATTCAATCAAATAAATCTCTCCGAGTACTATATCTAACAGTTCGACAGTCTGCGAAAGGAAAGCTGTGTCCTGTGTCATGAGATGTTACAGAAAAGACCTAGCTCCACAACGAACACGTACTCCAGTGTTTACAATGCAAAGCTCTACCTAGCCTATGGAAATAAAAGCTGTAAAAATAGCTCATTAAGACTGCAACACTGTTATGATGAAAGAACTACCAGCACATTAACATATGCCTGCCTACATTTATTTATGAACAGCAATTGACCCTTCACTACGCTCCGCTCCCTTGAGTTACAACAAGCTTTGAAGAACGACTCATAGCACTGAATCAGAGATTTCTATGAAAAGTGTTATGTTCAGCAAAACGTGCTCATTAACCGTGCACTGTCACCTTTTAATAAACAAAGTATCAGCTTTAAAATTCTGCCAAATTCATAATGAAATTCAAACAATAAATACCATTTTGACGCATATAAATGTGGCATGAGCGATCGCTTTAGCACCTCAGTTCAAGCGGCACTTGAACCCATCATATCTTTCTCTTTACTACTATAGTACCAAATAAACATGAATAAACATCAGAACGTATTTTATTTCAACCATGGGAGTCATAAAATCATTAGTCAGCTAGAAAAAATAACTATAAAGAGGAGCATTTTGCTAAATATATATGCTATATTGCATATTCAAATTTTCCCTTAATCTGTTGTCTACATGATAAGAAAGAATGCAAGGAGCTAAAGATAAAATTCAACACCTCCTATATAACTGCATGTTATGAATGAAGAAAAACAGACTGGATGTGTGCAAGACATATGACAACATTTATAGGATGCATTGAGGAGGAGCCCAAACTACACTCAATGGCAAGTGATGCTGACATAGTTATTATAGGCCGTGATATTGGCACAGATCCTGTGTAATAAACAGTTTGTGACTGTATACAGTTCTCAAGTTGGAAAAGATGTTTAGATCCTACTTTAAGTGAACCTTAGTTCCCAGCACATCTACAAGATGGATTAAAATGCTGATATAGTTGAGACAAAACAGGCATGACGGTATGACTGAAATGTTAGGGTGTTAAAAAATAATTGAATAAATAAATAAAACATGTTTATTCTGTGGCACTTAAAAAAAAAAAATACTTTGTTGCCTAATTTTGTTTTTCTTATAGGAGCCAATGGATTTTTTTTTTGGTCTGGAGCCCTGCTTACAGTCACACATTTACAGGAAACCTCAAACAAATGTTTTACTATCAGATAAACAAGACGTGATAGAATATAGGTGGCAAATATTGCATTTATTTCTAAATACGCTTTCAGTAAAAGTTTGAAAGACAAACCACTCACTCACCATGGTCATTTTCATAGCACTGAAACTCAGTGCTAACTGAAGTCATTTCATATCCTAGCAACATGTCTGTTAGTGAACAATATCGCCGAGACGGTTAGCACCATTTGCACCCTCAAAAGAGAGAAAGACAGACTTCAAATGACGGAACAGATGGGTCAAATAAACGTAAATGTCTTTTTAGATTTGAGTTTCAACAAATTTACTTCTTCAGTCTGTCCACAAGGCCACCACACAAGTCCACATACTATTTTTTCCTCAGGGGATTGAGTCAATAACATGACCCAATACATTCTGAATGAATCACTTAATGAACTTAGCAGCAGAGCCACAAGTCAGTACAGGAGAATTTGATCAAGGTCAAGGTTTGTGGATACCATTTTGGTTCCTTATCATGTTCATCTAAAACATTCAATGGCCCAGGTGTTGTGTAATGTGACAGAGATCAAACTAATAGTGCTTTTCCACTGCGTGGTATGACTCGGCTTGGCACAGCTCAGTATGGCACAGCACGGCTCGGCATGCATTTCCACTGCAGTTTAGTACCGTTTTAGTGTGGGCGGGATTATTCACAAGTCATTATAGTCGAGCCGCCTCTACTGCCGTGACTCCTGAAAAACTTTTTCATTCTGCATCACCCCATCAAGCTCTCGCTGGATCCGCTCCTCGGCTATCAACGAGAGGAATGTCTGTACTTCCTCAACAGACAGCGAAACAGCCATTTTTGATTGTTAAAAAAGGTATGCTCGTTCAAAACAGTTGCATCCGATCCTTCGCTGGCTGTGCGGATTTAAATCTAGCGGTTCTGTTGTGTTGCAAGTTCAGTGATGCAGGTAGTGACGACTTTCTCCGGCCAATCCATGATCAGCAGAGTTTACACGTCACGTTTTGGTAACGGTACGGTTCACTCGGAACCCCAAACGAGGTGGTACTAAAAAAAGTACCAGGTACGTACAGTGAAAACAAAAACAAAAGTGAAACCGTACATGCAGTGGTGGAAAAGCGCCTAAGGTAATTAAGGAAACTGGATCATATGACACAACTACGGTGAATCATGATTTGATATGAATAGCAATGGTCATAAAAAAATATTTATCCTCACAGATGGAAAAAAAAAAAAAAAAAAAAAAAAGTGTGTAAGAAACAATCAATAATAACCATTTTCTCTGCAATATTATCATGCGCTTTTGGTGAACATTTTGTGTTTACATCAAGGATATTGTTTAGTGATCGCCTGAATGTCTGTTGCAGAAAAATATAAGTGCGGAAATGCAGTGGCATTCTACATTAACATAGCCAGACCAAAAATTTAGACCAACAACCTTATATCACATTTACCGTTATTTAGGTTATTATTGTTGTGTTATACTCACAAAAAATATACAATTACACTTTACCATACATGAAGATTATAAAAACAAAAATATGACTTATAAGTTCCCATTGTTTTATAGATGGATTATTGGAGCTGGCAAAAATAATAATAAGAAATCAAAATTAACTATATATGATACTATATAATATACTATATTATATAAAATAAACCATGTGATAACACCTTTTCTATTTGGACAATTCCATTTAAATTTATTGAAAATGTTATATTTTTATTTTTTTAGTGCATCAGAATTTAATGAATTAATTGTTTATTTATTTTTACGAATTAGGAGCATTTAAAAACTATTATATGGTGATTTGGTGCTCAAGAAACATGTCTTATTATTATCAATGTTGAAAACAGTTAAATGCTGCTTGATATTTTTGTGGAACCCACTATATATTTTTTCAGGATTTCAGAATGAATAGAAAGATCAATTTAATTGTCAAATGAATACATTTCATTCTCAAAAAACTGACCCTAAACTTTAAAACTGTAGTGTAACATAGGATAAAAACAAGACTCAAACACAAAAACTAACTTTATAAAATGGAAAATTCTGATTAAAAATTCTGATTGGATGAGTCGCAGTTTAAGCTGTTGAAAATTATCCAATTCTCACACCTGGGTCAACACACCAGAAGAATTCTATATTAATGAAACAAGTTTCTGATTTTGCTCATCAAATTAAAATGGTTTCCTGTTGTTGCAAACACCCCATAATAACAAGTTATTCCTCATTTTGACTTGTTTGGGACACATCCTTCGTTATTGTTGCAATACATGTTTCCAAATGTAAATAAGCAGTCCTGCCCACTGGCAGACGCACAAACACAGCTACCTACAAACGTTATGTAACACAGTCTTTACCATGCTCGATATTTACCACCAGCATGTGTCACCCTACGTCTAGCATGCTTGACAAAGACACAAGCTCTTTAAGCACAGGCTCTTTTTGCTCTGCTCAAAAGCCTCATATCAACCATTAGAAATCTACTGATCACACATATATTTTGGTAGACATAATCTGGGCCCATTCCACATAATTTGGCAAAATTTGGATAAATAAATCAAAAGTAAGGCTGTATACATAACCTAATCGCAGTATGGTTCTAGAGCCTGTGAATATTAAACCGCAAAAAGACTGCTATTGAAATATGACGTCTGCATGCTCTGTGTGTCTCTATGTGAATGAGAAGCACAGTTTCATCTACACATACTCAAGAACACATGACGCTCGTGGTGTTTTCAGTGTCTGATGTCTCAATATACACTGTAAAAAAATGTATTTATTCGTTTTAAAATAATAAGATTATTGGAGTACTATTAAAACCTTTATAACAAAAAATTTAAGGAACAAATCACACAAATTTTAATCCATGTTTTAATTAAAACTGTAAAGTTCTGTTGAGCAGCAATTTTGTTTTCCAAAAAATATAAGGAATTGCTACATTTGATTACATTTTAAAAGATTAAATTGTTAATGTTTTATGCCATCATTTGATTACCACAGTTTTTGATAAAAAAAAAATTGTATAGCAATATAAAAATAAATTCTAAATAAAAAAAAATACATAAAACATTTCATAGGGCACTGTTATTATTACATTTGTATAAATTAATACATTGTTATACTTTTATGAATTCGATTGATTAGACATTCTTTTTAGTTATTAAAATTCAATTAAACCATTAAAACAGAATCCAGAAAAATGAACAGAAAACACAGAATTTGGGAAAAAATAAAACAGATTTCATAGGGCCCAACATAGTCAATGAAAAGGTAGTGGAGATGATGAGCCCGTTTAAATTAGAACATTTAGGCCTGGTTTCACAGACAGGGTTTAGACTAAGCCCAAGTAATTTTTCATAAACATGCCTTTGAAAACACATTACTGGTGTGCATCTTGAGACAAAACAAAGGCACTGATATATTTTAAGATCAGTCAGTGCAAGTTTCTTTCAGTTGACACAGCTCAGACTTTTCCAAGATTTTAGTCTGGGACTAGGCTTAAGCCTTGTCTGTGAAACCGGGGGTTAGAGTAGAACATTTTTGTCTAAGAATGAAATTGTACTCATTCTCCAGTTTTGTTTTGTTTTGTTTCCAATGATTGCAAACGGCCTCTCGCTAGCATGATATTCAGGAGTTCTTTATCTGTGCCTATCCTGCAGAGTCTGTGTTGAACAGGCTAAATATTTATCAGGGAGAGTTTCATTCAATGTACTCATTGACCGATTCCCACAATGAAGGCTGAGGCAGAGGCGTTTCAGTCAGCAAGAGGGTGACAGAGACACACTGTCCAAACGTCTTTTTAACTGAAAGACGTGGCTGTCATGGTGTTGTCGTCGAACTGCACCCACAACAGACTACCTATGAGTACACCACAGGGCATAGACTTAAGGCCGATTTATACTTCTGCGTCGGACCTACGCCGTAGCTTACGCATAGACGCACACCCATACGCCGTAGCCTGACGTGCACCTCTCCAAAAATCTAACAGCGCGTCAATTCTACGCAGACCGCAAGCGCTGTGATTGGTCTGCAAGAACCCCTCCCTCCATATGTACTTGAGTTTTGTGTGCGTTTATGTGCACCTTAATATATTTTAATGTTACACCTTCGTATATAAAATAAAACAAAGCAAAGAACAAGTGTCTTATCATTTATTATACTACGTAGCATTATACATCAGTAGTTGTCCGCAACAAACAATGTTGATCTGCCGTGGTACAAGTCCTTGTGCAGATTGAAAGAATACCATCATCTCTTGTTCCGTTGTTGTCTCCTTTTTGTAGTTTTAAATAATGATTTGATATTTATTTGCCGCCGTCACGGCTATAATGCTTCTCCGACGAGCCGCTTCTTCTTCGGCTTTTGCCGTGGTACTGCGGGTTACACCAGCAACATGCCCGTGGACACTGCTGACTAGCGGTTTGCATGTGTACTGCACGTTGACGCGGACAACGACGCAGAAGTATAAATGAAAACTGATGCATAGCCTACGGCGTAGGTCCGACGCAGAAATATAAATCAGCCTTTAGGCTTACTAATGCTTTTATATATATGTCACCAGCACATAGTGTAGCAGGTAGACTGTTCATCACCTCTGAAACACAGCCCTCCGCCAGTGACTCTCAGAGCCAATGCAGACATGCTAACCAAGAGCCCAGTTGACAACAGCTAATGATTACCCCAACAAGACTCAATGAGAATTTAACCATCAACAGCGGTCTGACCAAATAGCACTTTTCATTTGTTAGTGAGCAAAATGTTGACATCAATTGACTGGTACAGAATGTGAGGTTGTATGGTGACGCCAGACATTTGATGGTGAATTTTGTTGCAACCTTTCTAACAATAAACTGCTGATTTGTGCCAAGAGCAGACTTATTATTAGTGCTGGGTGGTATACCGGTTCATACCGAATACCGGTGTTTATTTTTGTTATGATATGAATTTTTAAAATACCGCAATACCAGTGTATGTCGCTTAAACAACGTTCGGAACGCAACACTGTTTGAAAGGGGTCCCTTTTCACTGTTGCACTGTGGTGAGGGAAAAGCTGTATGTGTTACTAAGCATGAAAATTCTGAAACTGAAGCTGTAGAACTAACAGAACCTGATGATGACGCAGAAGAACTCATCCACAATATCAACATTGACCGCCACAAATATCCACCGCCCCCTGCCATCAGCTCCCGCGTCTCACACACACACGAGCGCGACTTTAGAACTATATTTAGCAACTTTCAGACCCTTTTAGTTGCTTTTTTCCATAGAATATTCATACTAACAAACCTAGCGACTTTTTTGGATAACCTTAGCAATGGTTCAATTGGAAGATTTTGCCAGTGCTGTCCCGCGAACGTGAGGTCTGACTTTCCCGGAGAAGTGTCACCTCTCTCTGAGTCTGTTCTGTGCAGTGAGCGGCAGAGAAGCAGCGCATTCAGTTGGCCGCACCGCAGCCGACTCGTCAATAAATGAGTACAAAACAGTGTTTCCTAGCACCTGTCGCTTACTGATTGTAATTATAAATATGAGCGTAGTTCATATCACATGCACTTTTTAGTTTATTGTTTTTTTTAGTTTGTTACTCAGACGCAGGCAGTGCGCTGCATGAGACAAAAAAGTAATCTAGCCAAAACAACCGCATAGCCACTCTTTATTGTAGATGCATGTTGATTTTATCAGAAGATGCCACGATTATAAATGAGAGTGAATCCTGGTTAACATGAAAAGCGGTCGTGTTTAGTCACTATTTAGTGTGGTATTTTTTGACAATATTCACTCATCATGACAGTAAAATAGTGCATTCTAAGTCAATATAACTGCAGTATTTCCTCTCAATCAGTAGAAAATATGGTTAACACCTGGTCATGCATGAAAAAAAAAAAAAATACCGTCATGTACCGTCAAACCGGTATAATTTTGAAAAATACCGTGATATAAATTTTTGGTCATACCGCCCAGCACTACTTATTATTAATGCTTCATTAATTCAGCATTTATTTAAATGAATATTTTTTACAAAATACCTACCTGCCTATAACCGAAAGGCATTTCTTTCTTCAATGCGACATATGCAAAATGTTTTTAATAAATGAAAACTATTTATTATAATTCGCATATTTGGGCTCAGTAAGATTTTCAATAAATTATTTTTTTCAGCAAGGACATAGTGATCAAGAGTGACAGTAAAGACATTACAAAAGATTTCTATTTCAAAAAAATACTGTTCTTTTGAACTTTCTATCCATCAAAGAATCCAGAAAACAAATGCATCACAGTTTCCACAAAAATATTAAGCAGCACATCTGTTTTATAACACTGCTAATAATAAGAAATGTTTCATCATACTAAAAAAAATAATCATGTGAAATTCAGCTATACATCATAGGAATAAATTACATTTGAAAATATAAAAAAAGAAAGAAAAAAACATTTAAAATTGTAATACTTAACAATATTACGGGTTTACTGTATTTGTGTCAAATGTGTCAAATGCAGCCTTGGTGAGCATAAGAGACCTCTTTCAAAAACATTACAAATTCTAACCAACCCCAAACTCAACTGCCATTGAGATCGATGGAAATGCTAACAGGCCGATTTCTCAAGGTATTACTCTGATTTCTACAGGTAGATACTCTGGGAAAATGTTTCTCTAACAGCATGACTGCTAAAATTGAGAAGACATCCATTTGAACAAAATTTCCACCACTATCAATAATACATCAAATAAGGCAAACATCTCACAGGAACACTGAATTAAGCATTACAATTCCATCAAAACTCATTAGTAACGTTCTCAAGGCCTGTGGATGGCTGTGATCACTCCATCTCTCTAGTCCACACAGGAAGAGCTGCCTTTTCATTCATAACTAATCAACCACTGCAAAACAATACTCAAGAGTTGTGCCCAGGGAGCTGGTGGGCGCTGACTCGCTCAGGGCTTTCTGAGGACGTGTTGTTGATGCCCTCTCAATCATACATATGGAGAGGCAAAATGTTAATGGCCGATGCATGAGTGGGATTCATGAATAAAAATCTTACTGACAAAGTTTCAGTTGCGTAGGGGAAGATCCCACAAACATTGTGAAACATTGTGCTCTAAATGCCAAAAGCAGAGATGCAGATGGACCCTGAGGGATAGACAGTGACAATTTAATTATTAACAAGTTTTAAAAGGATACGGTATCATGAAATTTAACAAATAAAACTACAAAGCCACAGTCTTTCTGAATAACATTACACAGGAAAACAAAAATCATATATCCCCGTAATATTCCAACTGTTTCCCCTAGAGAGCAATTTTCAGTTTTCTTCTGAGAAAAAGATGCTGGTAATCTCAAGAAGTATTTGAAATAGATTTCAATAATGTCACAAGCTTTGCTCAGAATTGCCAATTATTTGAGCTGTGTTATGTACATTCATTAAGAGCAATGACATTTAAAAGTGTCCACATTAAAGACAAAGAAAAGTCTTCAAAATCCAGTTTTAAGCACATATGCCAAGTAAATGTACTCTTTGTATGCATGTTGGTTTTGAAAAAAAAAAAAAAAAAAAAAGCTTTTGTACCATTATAAGAGTTTCAATTTAATGACTCTAAAATGTGGTGAAACCATCAAATAAAAATTTTTTCTTTGAATATTTTTTTTTTCAACAAATGTCTCTAATTTGGCAGACAGCCATTTTACAAACAGTAATAAGCAATCAAGCAGTTTTGTAAAAACATTTTTCAAGGAATAATAAAAGATTATTCCAAACCATTTCATAAGGGGTTTAATTAGATTTGTTTTTTCTTCATTGTGATATCTGGACAGATCACTCAATTAATTGAAATTCAGAAATACAAACATGCTCCTTACAGTAGACAAAAAAAATTATAAATGGACAAAAATGAGTGCCATTTAACCTTTTATTTACATTTTAAATATATGTAGTTGGTGCTTTTATCCAAAGGGACTTACACTGAACTCAAGGTATACATTTTTCAGTTCAAAAATTCCATGAGAATCAAACCTATAAACTTGCTAAATTTGATATTCTTACATAGTTTACCAACAATTATCTCAGTTGTGTCTGTTTCGATTCCTCCAAAAGAGAAACTTGTGAGACCAAGCTGATATTTAAATATAACAACAGCAAACTCCACAGGTCTCCTGAGCTTTGACAGAACAATCTCAGAGTAATACAATTTTCCTTTGGGCCAAAAAAGAAAAACTACATGCACTTTTACAAAATCCAATGTATAATACAGGATCCTTTTCTCTATCTTTGACCTCTCAGGAAAAAAAAAAAAAGAAACACTTCTATTTGGTTTCCATGGTAACCATAGGATTATTCTGCTGGAATCACTGTTGGGTATAAACTTTGTTCTGCCAGAACAGCTGGGGCACTAATAATATTTCCAAAACCGCTGGGTGAGGAAAAGCTCCCTTTAAGAGTATGGTGCACTCTCTTCTGAATGCTGTAAGATGAGGCAGCGTGCCCTTGATGCAGCCACAATTAAATATTTACAGCTCCTCTATATTACACATATTTCTTGTGACAGTTGCGCAGAAGGACAAATTAAATGCCATCGAGTTCAACTGACCGGCATCTTCAGTGGACGACAAAGGAACCTTTATTTGTATCACAGAATAGTATCACAAGTGTGAATTTTTAGCAGAAGAATAGGTTGTACTGGACAGGTGGTACTGACCAAGCCTGACACCATCCCACCAGCGCTGGGGGATAACGACTGCTCCAACACACACACACACACACACACTAACGGCACTCAGTCATAGAGTGAGCCAGTCAGGGCCGAAGTGCAAGACGTGGCACCTGCTGGGTTCTCAGCTGCCTGTTTCCCCAGCCTGCCATGCCACCCAGGAATAAGACAAACCCCAAAGCAGTGCCACTGTGCCATGTCTGAACGCTCAGCAGCACTCCTGCTCAGCTGAGATATCCCACAGTCCTCTTCTGCAAAGGTAGGCTTCCATCAAGCCAAGCCTACTGCGCACGTGTATCTAATTGAAAATGATTTGTGGATAAACAATGTATAAGCACATTTTAATTTGAATGTAGTACTGAAGCATGTTATACAAGATTGTTGTAAATAACCTGATCTGATGGACAATACAGATGTTATAATTTGACATTTGCGCTGGAAATTTTTTTACATGGTGAAAGTTTATCAGAAAAAAATAGAGAAAAATCTAGCCACAATTTTTGTTAGAAATTCTGTGTGTGTGTGTGGACCTGTGTGAGCGGGGTTTTGTGACAATTTTTTTTTTTTTTTACTCGAGGATAATAAATCGGCTAAGACAAAGGTATGACATAGGTATTACAAGGAGAAGGTGACTTTTCAGGACATTACCCCATGTCCCACTTTTCAAAACGCTTATAAATCACACAGAATGGAGTGTACTGAAAATCTGAAATAGCACAAAGTTTCCTGTAAGGTGTAGGTTTGGTGTAGGGCAATAGAATATACGGTCTGTACAGTAGAAAAACCATTACGACTATGGGATGTCCCCACTTTTCACAAAAACAAATCTGTGTGTGTGTAAAGGAGCAGATGTCATGGAAATTAATGTCAGAATTAAAGTCGTGAAACTAAAATAGTAGCGACTGATCTTTTCTTTTGTATTGAAACACACATGAGTGAAATGAATTATCTGAAAAGAAAAAAAGAAAAAAAAAAAAAAAAAAAAAAAAAGAAAAAAAAAAGAAAAAAGTAGACCGGTACCTTGGTTCTATCCATCACTTCTGCTGCAAGCTTGCATCGATTGTAATAAAGGGGAGAGGTTTAAGCGGACTAAATTAGAAGTTCAACATATGTCACCAGAGAGAAGTCTGTCATTTTACCGGATGATCTATGATCGACCGGATTATGATACTATGATCACAATGATAAGATTACGAAGTCAATTATTTTAAACAGGTTAATATTTTTTTGCATCGATGAATCACTCACAATAAAACCAACAATGTGAATTTAGAAAATAAATAGAGTGAATTTTCCTTTAATGCCAACTTTAAACAAGCAGGAAATGATTGCAGATTTGTTTTGAAACAGCATCCATTTACATTAAGCCTTTTCACACTAACCAGACTGAAGCCTTTTTCCTTAACGCAGTGATCTAGACAGAGATCAAATCTGAAGATTTACTGTACGCAAAAGAACAGTCTGAGATTATATTCCACCACCTTTCAAGCGCTTCCCGTCACCATGTGAACAAAGACAATGTTTTTAAGGTATGCATACAAATGACAACAAATAAGCCAGCTAGCAAATGAACTACAAACCACTAACTGTCAGCCCTTTGCCACTCGAAGGGCAGAATCCACTCCACTGACGAAAATACAACATGACTAAAACACACCTGTTTCAACATCGACACAAAAAAAAAATCAAACCGGACCTTCTCTTTAATAATACTCAACGAATGAGAAACATTATCATTAGCCCGCAAGTCTACAAACAAACACTTGATAAGAGCCAGTGAAGAGAGCAGCCAAAGAGGAGATTACAGCATAAAAGCTTCTACAACAATCATTCTCACATTCTTTATGATATACTCTGCCCCCTTTATAGCGATAAAGGGATTAACAAATGAGGAATTATGCGTTACAGTATTTTAATCTTAAATGAGGCAAGGTTACAGAAGGCATAGAAGAAAGCCAAGTACAGTAACATTTTAATAAAAAAAAACTTAAAATAGATTTATTTGTACTACTGCACTTGATTGGCAATGTATTTCTATCCACAATAGGGAACCCTCTTTTAAGGGAGAAACACCTGTGCATAAAGTTTCTGCGATCTCTTTTTTTAAGTTTAAAAGATCTAGATTAACAAAACGGATCATCTCTAATCACTTTCTCAAGGTAAGACAGTGTACTGACAAACCAATATGCCTGTTGTAAACCTCAAGTTGGACAAATACTGAGTTCAAAGAGAACAAATCACTTGATATTCTATTTGAGCACGGCTTTACAGATCGTGTGAAAAGAGAAGAGCACAACGCAATGAATTTCATTTGCTCAGAGTTGAAACATTACTGATGCGTTTATGACAACAAATAATGTCAAGGCTGATGCCTTAAACGTAAAAGCACCTAAATAAAGAACAAATTTGAAAGAATATGAATTTTTTAGTATCACATCCACTGCATATTATTTTCAGGAAATAAACACTCAAGCGTGCATCAAACTTTAAAAAGAATCTTGAGTCATTCTAATAATCTTTAAGGATTTCACACAATGATTTTACAAAGAGTATTATAGGTCATTTGTTTGCCATAAATGACAATGAATAAAGCTGTGATTGGGGGAAAGGGTATTACTGAACCGACCTCATCTCTGAGATCCTAATGCCCCTGGGATTTGTGATTGTGACTAGTTCTCTATTGAGAGTTCAGCTTCATAACCCACTTTTCCAGCTACAGCTCTGTTCTTAGCCTTCATCTCAATCTATTCAACTCACAAACCAATAGAGAAAAATCATTTGAACTGGGTGGATCATTTTTAGCCATCCAGATATAACTATCAAATCTACAATCTATCCTTTTACAGACACCCTTAAATAAATGTTTAAACTGAAAACAGATAAGCAGAGATATTGGGAATTAAAGCAAAAGGAGTAGCTTGTTTTAATCTGCCTGTCATATGTAAAAGTAAAATGTAAAATCCATTACGTTCAACAGAGTATGAATATTCCTACACAACAAATAATCTGATTGTAGAAACTATAATCAAGTAAAACTCAAGAGCATCACTATAATACACTAACAATTTCACTCAATTTAAAAACTAAATTAATAAATCATCCTTCATAAAATAAAATGCATTATCGTTCTGAATTTAACCAAATGTTCTGTAATCAATTTATATCTGTTCATTACACTACAATTTAAATATGAATGTTTGCTCTGCAAGCATCAAAATCATATTTTATTGTTTGGTAAATAACAATCATTTTATCAGATCAATAACAAGCTGAATTATTCCTAACAAACGAGATCATTAAAATATCAGGCTTGCCACCACACACAAGCACATGACAAAAGAAAACAGAAAATGTTTTTAAACCTTTAAGAAACCAGATTAACAAATACACAAAAATAGTCACTTCAATGACAAGAACATGAATTAAAGATTTACGGTTAATTGCTATATATATATATATAAAAAAAGAAGCTATTAAATTATATCTAACCTGTGAGCATATTTAAAAATAATTTTAAAAATGGTAGTTACTTGGTCGACATTTCCGAATAATTGTAAAAATGCCATAATGTGCTTAAAACATTATCAATGCACTGTATAAATGAATGATTTTAAGCAGGTTATAATTATAGACCAAAACAATATTTTAAAAGCACTGGAGACACATTTGAAACTATTGCAGCATTAAATTTCATCTGTTACATACATCCAGCTCTGCTCTGCTCTCTATGTTTTCATGCTTCCACTCCCTTACTGCAAATACACAAGACTCCATAACAAAAGATCACATGAAAACAGGGAGAATCCTGAAAGGAGCACAGGCTGCTCAGTAAAGCACTGCTTGATGGAAGCCAACATTTAAGAATCTAAAAGTAACATACATCAAGGGAAAGTACAGCTGCTATTCAAGAGACTTTGTATAACCATTGCAATAGATCTTTTACAAAATGCACAGAAAAAATACTGGGACATTTCTGTTCTAAAAAGATATTCAGTACCAATTTAAAAATATATATTTTTAAATAATATTCAAGTTATAGGCTACAATTTTTGTTTTTTTTGTTTTTTTAAGTAAGAAAACCTGTGAAAATAAACTGTCTGATAATTCTTAATTACCTATGTGCTACTTTGAATTGACTTGTTAAAATTTTATGTAAAAGTATATAGGCTAACTTTTAACGCAGCTGACTAAATGTTCATGTAAAAGGTAAAGAGTTTAAAAGCATTTTTCACTCAATTCTGACTTGTTTTACAGCTTGATCTGTGAAAATATAAAAAACAATTGGCCACTGAAAACAATGGATCACTGGCATACAATGGTTAATAACTTAGAGCAATATGGCAATTTGGCAAAAACAATACTCATTTAAAACATATCTATTTTGTCATTCACTAGCCTACATGTGATCATTTATATTTTAACATTATTTTACATGCAATATTAAAATGCATTTACATGTAATATTATTTATTAAAAACAGCCATAATATAACTACTTAATACAAATCACACAAAAAAAATCAGCTGCATAAAAAGCATGTTTGTTTTTAATTAATTCTGTCAATTGTAAAGTCTGTTCAGCAAATGCAATATCCCATAATGCACATTAAAACTAACTATGTTTTCACTTATGTGGGCTAAATTAGTCTCTTTAATTTTGCATTTTTAATTTAGCCTCTTCAGACAGAAACAATGTAATGTCATTGTGTCGTACAGAAAAAAGCCATCCAGTGTTATACAATCAAAACAAATTAATTAAAAACATTATAATTATTACAGGCAACACTTCTGTACCAAGCAAACGTCAGTGTATGAAAAAATAATAATAGTTCTTAATATATTCTATATATATATATATATAGCAGTCGTAATTTATTTACTTTAACGAGGTCTTCTCTAAGCTAATTTTTCACAGTATGCATATATAAATTAAGCATGGAAATTAAAACAGCCGTTACTAAACACCCTTTGACAGCCTTAAACACAGAATACACCAAGGATTCAGTGAAATATCGACAACACCTCTCATTTCAGTGTTCAGGTTAATGTAATTAATCACAACAGCAATAACAAACGTATGTACTGCTCCACAGAATATCTACGCCACATGCATGCTGCATAATAGCATTACTCAGTATGTCTAAACCATGCACTGTAAAATTAACACTGAGGTAAAAAAAAACAACAACATAGAAAATACCTATAATCACGGCCAATATGGACATGAGAGGCTGCAGTACCATATCTAACATACGCCCCTTGTGTGTGAAGATTATATTGCGACATAAATGCGTCCAGATATCGCACATTTGTAACTTGAGCCGCTCCAGTTCGCTTCAGATTACACTTCAGATTCTAGAAGCATTCTAGAACTGCGTGAAACGTTCTAGAACGAGCTGCGCGCACGCGCACACACACACCACACACACACACACGCACACACACACACACACACACGCGTTCTGCTCGTACATGCTGCTTTCAGTCATGTTAGGTTGACTCTAGCAGCAGCATGGCCGACTCTTCCAAATCAAAGACTGGCCATCTTGACTGCGCACTTTATGCAACACACTCCCCGAGTTACATGCGACCCTCTGAGGCGCCAGAGACCAGCAATTAATATGTTTTCCGAAATAACGCTTTTGCACCTTTACAGAAAGGTTATTTTTCGATTTGAGCGTTGTGTGTTACGCCTTGTCTGACAAGGAGACGCCGTGATAGGCGTGCTTTTGATATAAACTGAGTCTGTACATGTAATTTCACATAAACCCTTAAATCTCAAGGTTGTGGGCTGTTCTCTAGCCATTTCTATGCCGCCCTCCCGTGGAACACAAGCGCAGGGCCTATAGGGGAAATCACGTGGGCCACGGAAGGGCCTAAACACGCGCCATGAGGTCATGCACAATGATCTTGCTCTTGTACAATTCAAGCATAAGAAAAGGGCGTAATATCAGATTTCAGATATGTTTCGGTTAAAACTTTATTTGCATATTTGCATTCACTACCTGGATCTACTGCACGTAAACACGGCGTGTTCTTAAAGCTTCTAAAACGGAAAATCTGTGCAAGATTACGCAAGGGAACACCCAATATCAGTATTCTTTTCTACGCCTGATACAATCAGACAGCGCTTTTACAGTTTATGACTTAGAGGCAAAACAGCGTATTTTGAGGCCACGTTGTGCCAGTTTCAATGCTTAAGATGAGCTGCAAAAATCACGAGCTCGTTAACCCTGACAAGAAATGAATTAATTACAGTTCAACTAAAATGAACGGGCAAGAAGAACGTAGTATTAAAAATAAAGGTTAAGCTTGATTGACAAATATGCAAAATAACCCCCCAAAAAAATGACATTTCCTTTTCCCTATACATCACAGCTTCACAGACAAAACAAACACTGCACCAGCAACTTCCAAATGCAGCAGAAATGCATAAATAAAGCAAAATTATTACCTTACCTAAGTTTTTTAGGAACAGAGTAGTCGACCTCGATCACTTTCCCATGTAATTCAACTTTCCCTGCGAGCAGGAAACAAAACAAATGATCACAAAATGGCATTCCTCCAGTGTATTATCGACACCGCTGAAATAAATACTTCAGCGTTTTTAATCACATTTATAAAACAAACAACCGTGCGTGCAACGTAAATACGTGGGATACAATCACACGTGCAAGTTCGTGCTTATAAATGCACGCTGGCGACGTAATGAGTTTTCTCATGTCTACATGTAAGGTGTAATACCTTAACCACATTTCCTATTATGCCTGATGATATTATGCGAAATTGTTGATGATACGATATGAAGAATGGGCAGCCATGCTTTCCACTCCCACTAACCACATACGAGCAACGAGGAGAGTTTGAAGAATGGGAGGTCAAAGGATAAGACTCTTCTGCCTAAATTTGTCCTGTTTCTTCAAGTAGGTTTGGATGTGTACTTTTCTGTTGCATGCACAACGACTCGCGAGCGTGAAAGAAGAATATAGAGGTGCTGTGCTGTGCATCTGTTGTGTATGAGTGGCCTGGCCAGCACAAAAATTGGCATCTCACCTCCGTCCCCCCCACCAGCTACCTGTTTATTAGCACTTTCCGCCAGACCCCCGTCACCCACCTTTAAGACACCTCGTAAAAACATACCTGGACACCATAGGAACATGCATGTGACGCCTTCTTCTCGCTCAGTTCGCTCGCTTCTTTTCAATAAAATCAAGACAAAAAATAACTGGAAAATAATTACGCCTGCCACCCAAGCATCAGACCCATCCGATACATTCCTATGGGCCGATGGCTGAGAAATCACCCCCGTTCAGCACCTCGGCTTGGCGAAACAAGCGTGCATTTAAAGAATGCTATCATAAATTCAACTTGTATCGCGTGTTGGAAGCCAGCGCGAGTGTGATTGAGCTCGCGGGCGTTCATTCGCGCACTGGTCCGCTGGCGTGAAGAACTGGAGCAGCACGCGGCTGATGCGCGAGCGTTACTTTTTCTTTTCTCTTCCAAGAAAGTCTTTTACGATGCCAGTCCAAGATATATATAACCGTGACTTTCCGCGATGTGAAAAACGCACTTACCGGACAGAGTCTCGATGGCTTTAATCGCCCAGTTCTGGTCGGGGAAGTCCACGAAGGCATAGCCGGATTTGAGCAGGACCTGGTCGGCCACGGGAAGCTTCCTCTCGCCGAAGAGCTGCTTCAGGTCCTCCACGGTCACCGAAGGACTCAGATTCCCCACATAGAGTTTGTTCATGGTCTATACGAAGATCTGTACGTCCAGATATATCGGCGTGCGCGCGCGTGCAATGGGTTGATTGCTCGAAGTAAGGAAAATAAAATAGAAAAAAAATTATAATAAATGTGCTGAAAACCCCCCAGATGCAGCCGGACCCCCCTGCTACATACACAACTCTATTCCTGCTCAAACTCTTTTACTGGGACTGAAAAAAGTGTCGTTGATTCGTTACTCTGTTGCCAACAAGCGCCGCCTCTAAATAAAAACGCTCTTAAATATCACAAAATCACTTTTGAGGTGTTTATGGAGATTGGTGTCTGCTGTTCAATTTGCCAGCATAAATCATCGGATAAAGCATAATGATGAGACTCCGTGAGTAACACTGGAGGGTTTAGTTCATAGAAATCCACTTACAGAGAAAGAATGTGTTCAAGTCAATATTATATTGTAATGACAGATCATACAGCCCTTCAGCTTGTGTTAATAAACGGATGTATGCGTATTTAAATCACTTTCAAAGGCAGTTTTTATGTACATGTGTGAATGACAGCTTGATTGGCATCTTTAGGGTGTTGTGGATTGATGGGCGTTTTCCTCTGTCACTTGTGAGAATAACTCGATGTTTGTTTTATATTCGTTCACACTCTTCCGAGTTTGATTCGATATTTAAGCTACGATTAATAATTGGGACTGCAAAACTGTTAAGCACAGACTCCAAAGAGATAGCTGCTGTGGGAATAATGGGACTTTCTCTGGGAACGCCCATGTCAATGGAAAAGAAACAGGAATGTGGAAAAACCTTATGGAATTATGATTCAGGAGGAGCCTGAACGTTATATATGAATATAATGCATTGATTCCACTTAAGCAGACTGTGGTAAGAGACTTCCAAAGATGACTGATATTTGAGCAAAATCTCAAATCATTTTTGTCATAGGGGTGTATTATATATATATATATTATATATATATATGGTGTGTGTATGTAAAATCTAGATGATTTCATTCATTGCTATAGTATTCATAAAGTTAATCTGGGTGGGATTCTCACCTTAGGTCGAAATGTTCGCCCCCTTTACTTCTGCTGATTTCGTGTTTAAAGTGACTATACAATCAGTACAGGATTTGCTCTGTCCTGCAGTATACTGGGGTTTTCGCCAGTGTCTCAAACATTACTTATCAGAGCTCCAGTTTAGACCCTACAACATTACAGGTCTCCAAATGCAGCAATGCGTTACAACAGCTTCATACCTTTAACTCATAAAAAATCTCCAGGTGAAATTGGGGCCAGTTACCGTCAGTTTGTGGTGTTTAAAAACTCTTTAAATATATTAATGATACTGATTTCAGAACTTCAGAAACCCAATTAAAATCCCTCCAAATACCAGGTACAGTAAAAGTAAGTAGGGATCCAGAAGGGGTCAGCTGTAAAGCAGACACCACCCCATGTTCCAAATTAATGTTAAATCCCAGCGCACTTTTTAAAATAACATTTTTTTTTGTTTTTTTTACACACACTGGAGAAGTATTTTAGATGATCCTATTATTAACAATATATTCTCTGAGGTAATGGGACTCAAATTGGAATGGAGCTCAGGCAATGGTGTTCTAGCGTTCCTATTCAATAGGTCTATTAAGTTCACTGCATTCAAGGCAAATGCCTTGAGAGAATATTTGTATGCATTACATAAATACGCTGTCCATAAATCTGCAGTGGTGGATTTCAAGACAAGGATTTCAATTATTTAGGTTTGAAACATACAGATTTCAATGTTTTAAGTGATTCAAGCAGAAGCTCACATCTGGGGGGGGGGGAGGGGGGGGGGGATGGTTCTATGCCATTTATTGCAAGACCACATGCTCAAGCTTAAAAAACAAAACACTGGTGTGGTGAGCAGCAGGGACATTGTATCAATAAAATAAATGCAAGTTCAGCATTAGATCAGAAACTTAAGGGGAAAAAAAATAATTCAACAGTGCAAAAATATTTAAACTACTGAAACATCCAGACCGGTCAAAGACATGAAACCTTTAGGCAAGAAATCAAAGGGATTGAGTTTAAAGTCCATCCAAACTCATGCCACCAGAAATAAACATCTACGTCATCAACATCTTCATAGAGGGCGAGAGGAGTCATACATCACTTCAGTAATGACCTGTAAAAACAAATAAAGGTTTTCTAAATATGTTGTTCTTGTTTTTTTTTAACATACATTTGTCACAAATCACCAGAGCACTTACACTGTGTTGAGCTTAAGCACTCTTCAAACATAAAGCCAGGGAAACCATACAAGTGACTTTCATTGAAGTTTATTGTGGTAGCGTTTGTGCAGTACTTACGAGGGGAGTAGGAGCGAGAGCGTGATCTTGACCTGTATGGTCCTCGGCCGTAGTAGGGAGAGGGGGATCTTCTCCTGTGAACAGAAAGCTGAGATTTAATGGAAACGCCAGCATCTACAGATCACAACAAAGAAGCGGCATTCAAAACTGTACAATAGCAAAACATTTTAAAAGTTAAAAGGCATATAACATATGCTACATGTGAAAAAATAGCTTGCTGTATGAACTGAACTGATGTAGTATGCAGTCTGTAGGACCAGGGCTCAACAACAAGGATAAGCTGATGTTCTGGGGCAAGTGTGTGAGTGTTTCAGGCTAGTTGAATAGACTGTCACTTGACCTATTTGACCAGTGGTGCTCATCAACTCTACACTTTACTTTGAATTATCTTATACATAGTGTTTTATATGCCATACAAACTTTTTAATTTGTGTCTTTCTAAAATCTACTGAATATAATTTCTGTAAAAGTTACCATGGTACTGATATTTAGCTTTATAACATGGATACGCATGGTCAAAATTGAAAAAAAAAAAAATATTTGTGGTATTCCTGTAAGTATTTAGTGATTATAAATTAATAAAAATAAAATTTTACCAGCAAAAGAGATTTATGAATTTATAGCTGAATCAGCTCCAGCTCTTACTCACCCCACTTAAACCACCGTAATAAAACCCGGTATCAAAATGTTTGCAAAAGAAAATGTTTTTGAAAGAAGTATTTTATGCTCAGCAAGGCTGCATTTATTACATCAAAAATATTTAAAAACATTTTAATTGTAATGTTATTTGACAATAGTTAAATAATGATTTTAATATACTTTAAAATATATTTATTTCTGTGATGCAAAGCTGAATTTTAGCAGCCATTAATCCAGAATTTAGTGTCACATGATCCTTTAGAACTCATTCTAATATTAATCTGATTATTTGCTGCTCAAGAAATTGGTTATTATCACTGTTGGAAAAACGTTGTGCTGCTTAACATATTTAATTCAGGGAGCTTTACTAACACCAAGTTCAAAGACCAGCACTTTATTTGAAAATATGCGTAACATTAATAAATCACTTTTGATCAATCAAAAGCATCCTTGCTGAATAAAACGAATTACTTTAAAAAAAAAAAAAAAAAAAAAAAAAAAAAAAAATTTTTTTTACAAAAACTAAATTGTTTAATGGTGGGCATGGTAGTGTGTTTAACATTATACTGCATATATAACATCAAATGTTTTGTAGTGAAATGAGTAACACAATCAGCTGGTTAAGCACAAATCTAATCTACTGGCCCAGCAGAGAGGACTCATTGTTGAGCCATGCAGGATGTCACTACAAACACATACAGACTGTTGAACAATAGTGGATCACCTGTATGACCTGCTGTTGTAGTAGTCACGATCATCATATCCACGCTCATAGCCTCGATCACAGGAATCACGGCGACGGCTTTCACTCGGGCCACCACCACTGCACAAGAGAAAAAGATGATCATTGAAATACACAACACTGATCAAGACTATTTACCATGACAGAAATATTCAGTTATCAGTGTTTATCATCTAGAACATTCAGATGGGTTATTTGAGTGTGTGATTAAACAGACCGCAAGGAATCTGACTCACTATGTTGGTCTGCCCATATATATTCCTGGAGTAGGTGTGTGGGGCCTCTTGGTAATCGAGTAGTCGACTCTGATTCTGCGGCCATCTAGCTCCATACCATTTGCACGCTCCTTAGCCTAAAACCAAGAGACCAGAATAACCCATACTGAGCACACAACAATATTCTTTCTGCTTAAGGACATTAATCCCAGGTATGTCTCTAATGGTGGACATAAAACAGCTTGCTCCCCCATCCCCCCCCCCCCCCCCCGAGAACAGTACATTCAAAACAGTACCAAAAAAAAAATAATGCAACTTTGCTGCTGACAAACCAGTGTTTTCAATTATGCAGCATACTACAATCAATACACAAGCATACAAGTGACTAACTCAAATCTGCTGAACATTTACTCATCTTTAGGCTATCCAAGATCTAGAGGAGTTCTTCATCTGTTCATCAGAACAGATTTGGATCAATTTAGCATTACTTGCTCACCAATGGATACATTGTAGTGAATCAGAATCATCAGAATGAAAGTTCAAACAGCTTTTTTACTGGAGAAAGCAGTATTATGGATAGAGGCCCCCCCCTCGCCTACCCCCTTTCTCCGGAAGTTGAAATATTCCTTTAACCTTCCGAATCAAGCAATTGGAAAAACCTTTAAAACTGTCAATTAGTGATTTCAGCAAAGGCAGAGCATTCTCATTTCTTGTATGAACAAAAACAACTTTTCGCTTTATGGAAATTCATACAAATGACAGCTGCAGTTTATTAACTTTATCATATTTTGCAGCTAAATTGCATGTTACTATTCAGCTGGAAAATTCACCTCTTTTGAATCTTCTCTGTTCTCAAAGTAGACAAAAGCAAAACCCCTGGAGCGTCGAGACTGCTGGTCGTACACAATGCTGACATCACTCAGAGGGCCAAACTTGGAGAAGACCTCCCTTAGGTCTCTCTCTGTGGTGTACAGGCTCAGGCCAAACACTCCCAGGCAGCTGTTTGGGTCTGGGTTTGTCTAAAGGTGAAGAAAACTTTACAGATCACAATACAGCGCTCCAAAAATACTGCAAAAAACATCAGGTATGGAACTGACTCATTGTCTCACCCGGTCTCCAAGGTGACGTCTCCGGTTGGACATGGGAGAATGACTATGACTGCGGCGGTGATGGTGTCCGCTGCTGTCCCCCCCCCCCATGAGCGGCCCCCCCTGCTGCTGTGAACGTCGCAGGAGCCCCCCCTCCCCCCCCCCCGGCGAATGAGAGCCCCCCCCCCCCCCCCCCTTCCCCCCCCCCCCCCCTGTGAACGGGGAACGACTGTAATGTCGGCGAGAACTCCGATGGGAACGAGACCTGCAGAAGTATGGAGTAAAATTAAAAAGAGCAACGTAAAAGGCAACAGACTTGGAGTCTATCAAGTTACCAACTAATGAGTCCTGTCTTAAAGGGGTCATATGATGCTTTTTTAAAGATCATTATTTTGTGTATTTGGTGTAACAGAATATGTTGACATGCTTTAATGTTCAAAAAACACATTCTTTTTCAAATACTGTACATTATTGTAGGTCCTCTATGCCCCGCCTCTCAAAAGCTTTGTGTTCTACAAAGTCCCTCCTTCCGACAAACGCAGTCCGCTCTTATTGGCCAGCTGACCCAGTGCATTGTAATTGGCCGAACACCACAAGCACACGTCGAGCTTAATCTTTCAAAAGAAAGTAAAGACAGAGCCCGGAACCCCCCCCAGGGAAACACCCGCCCCAGTCGCGTGACAGACACAGTGATGAAAATGTGTTTGCAGTACACAAGCCACGTTTAAGACAGCCGACTCCACTGTGATGCGTGTCTCTCTCTCTCTCTCTCTCTCAAACACACACAAACACACGATGCAGCCACAAACTCTGCATTTGACACGGTCATAGCAAAATACTAAACTAATACCAAAAACGTACCTGATTCAGAAGCCCCCCCGCCAGTATGGTCATACCGCAAACGGCAGAAAGGAAACTCCTCTCCTAGGTTCACGAAAACGGTCGTCCATAAAATGCATTGATATTCTGTTGTAAGTAATCTTAAAGATTCCTAAACGCGCCCCATATACTTTTTGGCCCTCAAAGGACAAATAAAGTGCTTTTGCTTTCGTCTAGAAACACACAGTGTCTCCTTGACATGGCTGCATCAACACTACTGCTTTTACTGAAACCACGCTTTCTTTCTTTGTGTGCACATTTGGGCGCATTATGCAAAGATTTCCACATAGTGAGGTAGATATGTGGGGTCGTGTTAGAACAGAGCAGTGTTAGGGGGGGTCCACCACCCCCCCCCCCCCCCCCCCCCCCCCCCCCCTCCCTCCCCCTCCTTGCCCCCCTCCCCCCCCCCTGGCCCCCCCCTCTTGTTCTTGTTCCCCCCCCCCCCCCCCTCCCCTTCCCCCCCCCCCCCTGTTCCCCCTCTGGGGCAGAGGTTTAACTTTGATAAAGAATATATTTTTGGTTTTGAGACTTTAGTCTTTGCACCTTCAGGGATCTTATCTATGCACAATAAGCTTGTAAAACTTCTCAAAGAGGGAAGGGAAAACTTTGTAAATCGCATCACTATGACCCTTTAAACGTCTTGCCTCCCCAGAACCCCAGACCTCCCCCCCTCCCCAGCTTCATTTCATGATATATCACAGTTACTACTAACGCATGTCAAAACGCAAGAGTGTTTAAAATGAGGCATGGGTGGAGGGAAACATTTTTATATCTGGCCCTAAACACCGGTTATATTTAACCGGAAAGCGCAGGTGTGACTTCACTCTGAAGAACGACAGTACTGTGAATTCAATAGTAGCGAGCCACGGGCCCTGTCAAGAGTTTCAAAGGACATGCAATTTGGACTAATCAAAAGCAAAACAATGCTTCCCTATGCTATAAAAAAAAACTTTTGCAAACATAACATGTAATATATATGATATATATCTATATACACACAACATGCATGGAAATAGGGGGGGGGGGGGGGGGGCGGGGGGGGGGCTTCTTATCAATACATAGGGTTCTTATCCCCATAAAAACTAAGATCGAATCCATTTCAGTCTTGTTTACTGTTTTATTTTTGTTTTTTTTTTTTTTTTGTTTTTTTATGTTTAAAGCTGATTCTAAATAATGTAGTCTTTTTTAAATTTTTAGTATAAACAAGTAGATATCTGCCAATTGACTCATAAAAATCTACTTAAAAGGGAACAAGTTTTCATATGCCTTTGTTATTCATACGCCTTTATTTATTCTTGTTTTAAGTATACCCAATGTTATTGAATTTTTAAAGACTTCATTTTACACTTCCAAGTAAATGATATTATGTCCCAAGTAAATGTATAGTAAAAGGTATAGTTGTTTTTTTGCAACGCATGCAACATTTAATGCCTTACATTTATGAATTTAAAATGTTCTGCTCTGATTTAAGACCCTTTGTGTAATGCCTTAAATTGTGGAAGGGTGAATTAAGGCTTTTTAAGACGCAAAGAAACTCAATAATACAGTTTTACAATAATATAAATTTTACTAGTATTTTTACTTGCTGTCCTGTAGTTTTCTTTTCTTTTTTTTGTGTAAATCACTTTGTGACAAGGTTCTATACAAGTTTATTATTAGTTAAGAACAAGGATGAAGACCCTTGCTTTCCCATGCAGGTTGTTTGATCTCAAAAAGACTAGAAATATTCACCTAGTCTTGGACCTGGAGCGAGAACGGGACTTCGAGCGAGAGTGGTGGGATCCCTTTTTCGACCGAGCAGGTGAGCGTTCCGGCGAGCGACTGGCTGACTTAGCAGATCCTCTAGGACTTGGGCTCCTAGAGGTTGAACGGGACTCCTAAACCAACCACATCCAAATCATGTTTGAGCCAGAAAACATGGTCATACTGAGAATATTTGCTGAATACTGAGAACTAATTATTGTGTGCATATAAGTGAGTTTGAGACCATTCTAGACTAGGATAATATGCAGTGATGATGGCTTTTTCCCTGCAAGTTCATGAACTAGTGTTAATAGTGTAAATTTACTTTGAAGCACTTACAACATAGGAATTTGCAGTTTTTTGACATGTAATGCATCAGATTATATGAAAATAACTAGCTGTAAATCTGTCATGCTACAGGACAATAGTAACTATTGCAATACAAATGGACAACAGAATATTTATGCATGCACGCATGGTACAAACATACTAAGAGTTACTTAGCGCTGCGATCTTATCCCAGATAACTTCTGATCTTAACTTCATAACACATCTTTTCTTCTTTCTTCAGTTTCAATTTCATTTCTGACTTCATTCCTCTTCCCCCATTTCTCTCACTGCCCATAAATGCTATATGGGAACTTCTTTTGCTCCAAAAATTAGCATGCACTGAAAATTCAGCTTCAAATTATTCGCATTAACAACTTGACATTTGACTTCGTCCAGATTTCTCTTCTTCCAACCTTAACCTTAACAAAAAAGAAAAGGATGAAGAATGTATAAACACTGGACATCACAACCAATAATCCTATCGTTTTATCAGTGTGGGAAAAACATTATAGATGAACCAACAGAAATGAAAAGTGAGCTGAAATATCCATCATGAAGAACAATAAGATACTTTCAGGTGCATCCTGAGCCTTATGCATGCATGCAAAAGCAATTACAAACAAATACTTACATATTTACAGTAATTTAAGCCAACCAGAATGATGTTAAAAGACGATCCTGATATGCATACACACATCAAGTCTACTGTTATGTTATTAAACTAATAAAAGAGTAATGTCGGTGTAATATTAAAAGCGCACGTGATTTTGAAACTAATTTGCATTTTGTGCATACATGAATAGCTTTGAGGCTCAGGATGACCTTCTCTCATGTATTAGCAGCAAGAAATACTCAGACAGGTTATATCGATTTAATAAAACATGCAAGGAAAAAAACAACACTTAGTAGAGACAGTTAAATATTTAGTTTACTAGTGAAAAAGCAGAAACTGAAAGGCAAATAAAGGTCTTTCTGATCTGAAGCACGTAGTCTGTCTGCTAGCACTGAAGTTGGCTAACTGGTTGCTTGATTTCGACACAAATCCATATCAAGTTATTTAATTTTATGAAATTTTCAGAAATTATAAAAGTAAAGGCATAGAGTCCATCATTGCATTAGCACAATACTAAGTAATCCGATTTTACACAATGAATGAAGCCTGTCTGACTCGCTCCTGCTGGCTAGCATACAACATGGAGGACATTTCTAGAAGAAACATGGAAGGGCGCGTGCAAAAAGAAAAAACAGTAAAATACTACATACCCGCTCCACGAATTCCTTCTCAGCGTCACTCATTGTTGTTTAGTATGTATTGCGCTGCAATGGTAACGCTGTGAGAGAAAGCACAGATAGTGAAACACAAACAGAACGCCCAGACGCACAACCAGATCGACCGTCTGGTAATGAACGCCTTCCTCGGGCGTGTCGTAGAGGCTTTAGAAACCAGCGTTTCCACTCCCACTCGCGCGGCCAAGAAACGGCCGCAAGAGGGCGTCGGAAATACTACACACAGGTAAAAGCTTCTCAAAGCATACATCTGTAATAAACATGTGTTTTACACAAACAGACTTTTATTCAATTCATTTTACATAGAGCAGAGGTTAAAAAAAATCCCCAGAACAAATCCGATCCGACTGTCAACGGCTCTGCTGGCATCCAATGCGGAGTGGCTGTTCTTCATAAGAAAGACTCTTTACTACTCAGTAAGTAAGCAAGGAGCTGATTGGCCGAAATATAATAGAGGATATCTGTGCAAGACATCGATTGGACGGCACTGATAGTAATTTTTCCCGCGTTCAGTACACTAGAAAATATATGAATGGAAAACTGCTGCATGGCAGTGAGTTGAATTGTATTTCCCGCGGTTTTCTTCACTTGACTTTGTTTGAGCAGAGGTATACTCAAATACTTATTTAATTGCTACACTTACAAATAACCATTCTGCTGCCTTAGTGTTTGTTTTGTTTTATACGCAACAGTAAACTTGCACATGTCATTTTTTTTACTCGACTCCTATTTTAGAAAAAAAGCAGTGGTGAAACCAAACAGATGTGGATATTACTAATAAAAACAAAAAGCGTATCTTTTTGTTATTATTATTCTACATAACCAAATTCACACACACGTATTCTTAGTGTTTTTCTATAAATTATTTTTTTATTAAATTACATTAAAGTGGAAAATAATTGTAGAATATTCCACGTTGCTACATTTGGCGAGTAGAAAAGCCCATGTGCATTTGTATATTGATAATATAAATAATGCCGTGAGAATAAGAATAGGCTATTGCATGATGATTTTTTTAAATTTAGCCACTTTTTAGACTCTAAAGTAGCTGCTAAATGTCATTTAACTAGAACAAAAGTCATACCACAGAGTTTCAAGTAGATGGCTAAGACACAAAATTGCATTTTTGTGTAATTCATTTTAATGAGCGACAGGAGTAGTTTCTGCCATCTCCTTAACATCATGAACTTCTAAAGAGTGTCGTTTTATAATATCCAATAACACAACAAACAAATAAGCACATGTAGAGTGTGATCTTCACTAAAAATGCATCACTGTGTGTGTATTAGCACAAGATAATTATTTTCCTTTGAGCCTTTGTTCCCAAGACTGGATGAATATGTGGCCTGCATTTCTTGACAAACTCAAAAGCTTAATAAACATACTAAAATTAAAAAAATTAAAAATGTTTAATTTAATCAGTAGTGACTTATATAGCAGTAATACGCACCCCCATTTATAATTATGAGAGAGAAGTGTTGTGAAACATTGTTTTACAACACAATCAAGTTTAAAATAAGTTATAGTTATAATATAAAAAGAAAATAGTCAGTGTATTATTGAAATCCTCATAGTCATTTTATATTATTATTTATATATTATAAATATTGTTTTAATTGTTTATATATTTATTGCATATGCTTGAACACTTCAATTTAAAGGGCTTCTAATAAAAATCATTATCTTCAGAAATCAGAAATATCTCATTATCTATCTAAATCATTAGCTTTCAGACAGTACAGTACAGTTAAAATACAGTGTCTTTGCTGGCTGATAAACAATTTTTCCAGTCATCCATAAATTGTTAACCGTCTTCATGTGCAGAGTAATAATGCATAACCACAGGACATAATGACATTTGAATCAACAAAGCATACTGATAATCTGTGTGCAACAAAAGTGCAGGTTTAAGTCTTCTGAAGTGCATGATTTGACATGTGTTAGGAACATCTCGTTGTGATTGTCTATGTGCTGTTATCGTTCAGGAGGTCAGTGGACTGTTTTGAATGCTAGTGGTGAGATTCATCCTTCAGCTGGTTTCAAGGTATGTCATTAAGTGCATGTGTTAAAGTGTCATCATGTGATAAATTGATTTAAGTTTGGGATTACATTTTCATTGAAGAACATCTGATTTAGGGGTTTATTTGTGTTCATGCTTTGAGTTGCTGTTTCGGTCAGCTAGTCTCCCAGCAGATACAGTCCATATGTCCAGTGCCGCTAGATGGTCCTTAATTTAAGGACTTTAGAAAGAGCAGCTCTGGCACTGGAGTAGATGAGGTAGGAGCCATCGGTTGTGTTAAAATATTCCCAATCTCTGCAGCCATTGGTGCTCAGTCTGTGCACCGGGATAAACCCCTCATAACCCTGCCACCTGCAAAACACCCATTTACAACGTTATTAAAACATTTGGCAAGAATGCATTGCATTGTCAGATCATCAGGTTACTCCTCAAGTTACAGTGTCATTTCAACACTACTAGCAGCATCATACAGAACTGCAATCAGGTGTGGGACTGTCTGTGTTTAGGAAGCCTGTTTTCAAAGAAACCTTTGCCAGTACATCTTTTGCCATGCCTGACAGAGAGATGACATAAGAGGTTATTTTGACCATACATTTTGAATAAAGCTATAGGACAAATTGAACTCTTTTAGAATTACATTGTTAAATATAGAATACTTGAATGTCTTTGAAGAAACATCTATATTACCCTTGGTAGTGTTGTAATGGAGCAGTATCGTATAGACCCCCAGTTGAAAACCCCCAGTTGTGTTACATGGATGAATGAAAGGGAAAATGACATGAAGCTGAGAAATAATGACAGAATTTTCATATTTGGATCATTATTATTAAGAAAAGATTTGGAGGAACAGATGCATCGAGAATCGTTTTATAGTCTAATCGTTACCCTCTGGATCGTAATCGAATCGTGAGGCAAGTGAAGATTCACACATCTTCTGTGATTGGTCAAAACATCCCACGCGTGCATTTTGGTATCATAGAAAAAAAAAACATATCTTTTTTCTATAGATTGTTGTATGCTGTATTTGGTGATATTTCCAGAGATTTTAAGGTATGGACGCTAGATGATTTTGTTTTGGAACCTTCAGAAAACTAGATTTTTCTCAAAATGGACTTTTGCTGACTCTATCGACTTCAGAACCAAAACTCAGCAAATACTGTACTTCACACACAGACATGAGAAATACTGTATATCTATAGAAAACTATTCCATTGATTTGAAATGTGTGCAAAACACAACATTTCGGTACTATTATAGTTTTTGTTAATATTTCATTTTGATATTTCTTATTTTTTTGCCTACATTTCGGTTTAAATAATTCAAGTTTTGATAATTTTGCTGTTTAATATGTGTATTTTGTTGTATTTGTATATTGTATTTTTATTATTTTATTAGGTATATTTTATTTAATTAGTATTTATTTTAGTCAAGTTAAACTAAACAAAAATGAGAATGAGTAAATAAGTTTAAGTTTTTTAATATTCTATTTCAGTTAACGTTTATTTTATTCCAAGTAGCCTAATACAATTTTTTTTATGCTTTTAGTTGACTACAATAACCCTGGTGCAATATGAGAGCCGTACCTGTATATAACACTATTAAGAGAGTATGAGTTTCCATCATAGGAGTTGGCAACCACCAGGAACTTGTCATCTCCCACAGTAAAATACTCCCAGTCCAAAGCACTAAAAGACCCAGACAACAAAGTGTTCCTTACATAAAAATATGAAAGTTGAAAAGTAAAGGCTTTTTCTAATGAAGACCAGTTCACAATTCACCTGTTCGTTTCAATCTCCTGAAACTTGATGAAGGTCTGAGATGTCATGCTGAGCTCATAGATGGTGGAGTTGATAGAGTACAGAATCTTGCCCTCCTCCGTGAGCATCTGGCTGTTCGCCACAGCCAGGAAGACCCTGTTTTCAATCTGGAACATCTCCCAGTCTATCGCCCCAAAGGTCTAAAGGTTTTTTGTTTTTTTTGAAAGACATTAATACTTTTATTCAGACAGGGTACATTAAACTGATTAAAAGTGACTGTAAAGACATTTATAATGTAAAGTATACTGCATGTTTGATCAAAAATGGTGCGCATAACAGACTGTCTTAAAAACACAAAAAACCCCAAACTGGTGAACTGTAGTTGATTTGCAGATCAGAGAACAAGGGATGTGTATGTGCCCTTGGTGCTTCCATTGTGATGATGATCATGGTGAGAGAATATAAAATAACATAATTTCACTCACTGTAATAGACTGATAAGGCTGAAACATCCCTCCCAGCCAGATATAGATGGTAGAATCAATGACTGTAGATCTTCCATTGAAAGTGTTAGCGACTGCAAGGAAGTAATATGGGCCGATGGTGAAAAACTCCCAATCATAAGCACCAGTGGTCGGGATTGTCTGATTGACCTCAAAAAACTGAGCAACTGGGTTCCACTTGTAGATTACACTGTCAATATTATGGTTTCTCCCCCCTGTGGACAAAAAAATAACATATATGAAACCTTGAAACAGTTCTTCAGCCAAATTTTAACACAGAAATCTGCATGGGTTAACATGGCTCGGTTTGGATGGGTTCCAGCAGATGCAGGTGTATTAGATGGGGCATGTATGATTATGAAGTGCTATGAAAGGTGTCTTTTATGCCTGTGTTTCCGCTTTGATCAATGCCAGAGGCACACATAAGAACTTCACATGAACGGATGAGCACAGTGTGCTCTCATAAGCGAATAGACATCAAGAGCAGAATCAAAGTGAACCACATAAACAAGGAGACCTTTTAGCCTTAAAAAGATTTTCTTGATGGTCTTTTTGTTCAGACTGTGTGCCTCAAAGACCATTGATTTGTATGAGATTTGTATGGAATTCAAGTTTAATCGTTTTTTAGAAATCATACAAATGAACTTCCTCCTGTTATTGTTCAGCAGATAAAACCTGTTGAGTTATACCATTTAAAATGACAACAACGGCACATGAGATGACAGACATCCAATGAGCTGTTCTGATAAAGATTACCTTGCCTATGATTGGCCACGGCGAGGAAAGTTTCGTCTTGAATGCTGAAAGCCTCCCAGTCACGAGCGCTGTGTGTGATCAGAGTCTGATAGTGAATAAATTTCAGCTTCCTTGAGCTCCATTTATATATCACAGACTGCTCCTGGTTCCCTGCATCCTTACTTCTGCAGTTAGCAACAACCAGGAACTTCTGTTACAGGAAAATAATTGTAAGAAATCATGTCAGCAGCTTCACTAAATTAAAGGGTACTGTGATGAAAAACAGAATATATTGTAATGAGTTTTGCACTTCATAATTTTAGGTGTTTTCTGCATCTTCAGAGGCTTTTAATTATCCCAGACGGATTTCAAAGCTGTGCTGATGGAAATATTTTAATGAATTGACTAGCTCTGAACTTCAGTTTAATGGTGCATTGATTTATCTTTTAATAACTGGTCACTGATGCAATTACAAAGGCTTCACCCCTCTATTTCACTTTAAATTGAACATGAATCATCATTTTATCTTAGATTTCCAAGAAGAAAAACATATGTATAATTGCACTGCAGGTATTAACAGAGGCTTTCCAACTCTTGACTGTAATTATGCAGTAAGTTACGGTGAAGGGAAGCAGGAGGTGTCTGCAGTAAATTTTGGATACAGCATCAGACAAAATTAATTTCTGTTATTATGCACATGTGATTTACAACATTAAAACTTGAGAGTCAGGTTTCCACCCCCTCTCCCACTGGAAAACCACATCAAAAACAACTCCAATGTGTAAAGAACAGCTGGGGACGAGCAAACAGACGTTCTGTACTCCGCACCATCTTGTGATAGTGGCCCATCAGCTGTTCTGCTTGGCAGCTCCATCAATATCACAGGTTTCTGGTCCTCAAATTTGATTTGATTAGCAGTGTTCCAAGAGTGCTGATATATCAGTCCAACAGCACTCACTAAGAGTTTTTACCATTTGTACCATTCCGCTTGTCTATGTTTGTTTCAGATATACTGTTAGTCTTTGTATTAGTGGTGTGGATTCTTTACACAGATATGCCAGTAGGTGATGAAAAATGGCAAAAAGTCTTTATGTCATTTAGCAAATTGCTTCGTTCAAGCAAACTGATTAATTCTGGAACAAAACAAGCGATTGGCTTTATGGGCAAGTCACTGAATCATTCACCCAACCAACTTCTACTAAGATGTAACTTCGTTTGAATCTATTTTGTTGTCAGAGCAAAAATAGACAAATTAACCAACAATACGCTTACTAAAATGTAAGTTACTCAGTATTGGCTATTCGTTTACTGTATAAAAGCAATATCACATTCTGTTGGTAGTCCACACTCACCTTTTTGCCCACTGTGAAGTATTGCCATGCTTGTGCATCGTAGGTGCTGATGTTTTGATATCGTTCAAACCTCCCATCTGTCCATTTGTAAATTCCTGAACCGAGGTTGGAATCACGGTTGGCGGTTGCCATGAAAAGTCCTACGGAAGGGATGTGGAAAACCTCAATGTCAAATGTCTCAGAGTTGGTAAATAAATCCTGGTGATCCTCCACGTAGTCCAGCTTCTCTTTCACTGCAGAGATGCAATGTGATAGTTAGATACCATATCAGTGTACTCATACAAACTGCAGTTGCAAATTACTGTTACCAAATTACCTTGCAGCATAGTGAGCCATACAATACCATCACAGAGAAACAGTCCTCTCTTCAGTGTGTTAAACCACAGGTGTCCCTCCTCTGAGTGTCCACAGGGAGGACTCACACCCGCAGTCACCCGAACCTCTGCCTCTGTGTAAAATTAAAAGAGATGTTCAGTTTTAGAAATCATGTCATCAGTACTGATGAACAGTATATTAACAGCTTCCATAGATGAATGGTAGAATGCATAATTTCATTATTTAGTGCAGTTTAATGTAGTTTTTAGAAGAACAATCCTTTCAGTTCTAACAGTATAGAGTGTCATTCTTGTTTTGCAAACAGATTTTACAGAAGTAAACACTGTGTAATGCTACCTGTTGTGTTTGTCAGGTCATTGTTTTATGAATGAAAAAGTGTGTGTGTTGGGTGACAAGCTTTTTATGGAAAAATGAATTGATATGAGACATGTATGAAGTTTTTTGGTAGGTGAGATCTGTGTGAAGAGTTTAAAAAAATTACTTAAGTATTGAGAAATGTGTTCAAGCGATTGTAGAAATAGTAAGTCCCACATAAAACTGTAAGTAAAGGTATTTGAAAATATCAAACAAATCTGCAATGATACCTTACCTAGATAGATATTGCATATTGCAGCCTCAATCTGCCTACATTATAAAAGGGGGAATAAATCAAACATGGCCTCTCTCTGCCCTGTGTCATGTCTCTCAACAGGTCCACAGTATAAAGCATAGCAGCGAGCCCTGCACAACTACACCCTGCTTTCAAACACCAGCACTTCTTCTGAGCCACAGAGACACTCAAAGCACAAGGCTGTCAGTCAATGTCAGCAGATCAGTAACAGACCTGTGAGATAGGGTTACTCACATCCCCATACAATCACAGACCTGTGTTTACAGCTAAAACACACAGCATTCCTATAGGACAGACTCCTGCAGACTAAAATATATCCTTAGTGGGCATTACCTACACAGAAACCAATCTATAACACCTGCACCTTTTGAAGATTAGCTTACATTTAGATTATTACAGAAAATGTGGTGTCAAGGTGATAGTGTGTCTCTTCTTTCTACATACTCCAAATATGTGCCAGCGGAGTATATACCTTTAGTGATTTGTATGCATATTGACATGTAGGCTATGATTCTAGTGTTGATGGTTTAGTAGTCTCACCATAAGGGTCGAGGGGAAGGTCAGTGGATGATGGTTTGATTGGCAGGTGTAAGAGGGCCGGGGGAACTGAGAGAGCGGACAGCTGGGGCTCAGATGAGGGACAAATTTGTGAGGTAGCATCTGAACCAGGTAATAAAACTAGCTGCCGCATTAGACCCTGCAGAAAACAGTGGAATAAACTGATACATTTAGATTCCAAGTACATTGTAAATCTTAATATAATGATAAAAGCCTTGAAATGAGATTTGTACAGAAAATAGGCCATTCCATCTTCTTCTGCTAGCGATGAAGAATGTGGAACCAGTTGTATCAAGATCATCGGGGAAAGATCTTTCAAACACTCTGTTTGAGACAAAACAGAACATTTTATAAGTTTATACTACAAAATGATATAGTTCAATACATAAACATAAAAAATTATCGGCCATTTTAGATCATATATCATTTAGATTAAACAACCTGACATCTACAGTATTCCCAAAGAGAGTTTCTTACAGCTCTAGAGGTGTGCCACAGTCCACAGTGAGAATTGTGTAGCATCCTGTCACTGCCAAGACCACAGTGTGCCAGCGGTTATCATCCAGCCCTACTGCCTTAAAAGTGATGCGTTTCCTGCTACCGTGACCCTTCTGCAAGAAGTGGAACTTGTTTTGGGACAGACGCAGGCCGAGGAGCGGCTCATCTGAATCTCCCTCCAACAGTGTGAAGATGTATTCATTCTTCTGCACATCAAAGAGTGAAGACTGATCACTATCGCTGTTCAGATATCTAAAGCATATTCTGAGGGAAAGGCTTCGGAAGATTCTTTGATGTTTTCAAACTAAACCTCAACAATATCTTTATCTTTTTTTTTGTTCTCACCTCAGGAGCCATTTGTGGGATTTTCAGTGTGACAACGATGGAGAACTCAGCGGGAAAGAAGTTACAATTAATAAAGAGCTGAGATGCAGGGAAGCTGAACAGCTGTGGAGATCCAGAAAACTGAAATCCACGAGCACCTCTGGACTGGACCATACGTATCCCATCCCGAGCCCTGCCGGACACAGGAAGCACCCGGGACAGGAGGTCCAGTGGTAACAGATCTGTAAAAGAAACTCACATTAAATTATCATACATTTTTTTATACTGTTTGCTTTATGGGATTATGTACATTCAGCAGCAATAAAATACCAATTTATTAAATAAATAGACATAAAATATTGATTTAAGCTGAAATGACTGCATTATGTGAGAAGAAAGAGACTGTAGAGTAATAATATATATAATAATACACATTATAAATGCTTTTCTTTTGAAATTTCTATTCATCAAAGAATCCTAACAAAAATGTAGCATGATTTCCACAGAAATATTAAGTAACAGGGCATCTCAAAAATTTAGAATGTCGTTGGGAAAAAGTTCATTTATTCAGGAAATCACTCAAATTGTGAACTGTGATTAAATAAATTCAATGCACACAGACTGGAAGTAGTTAAGTCTTTGGTTCTTTTAATTGTGATGTTTTGGCTCACATTTAACAAAAACCCACCAATTCACTATCTCAACAAATTAGAAAACTTCACAAGACCAATAAAAAACATTTTAGTGAATTGTTGGCCTTCTGGAAAGTATGTTAATTTACTGTACATGTACTCAATACTTGGTAGGGGCTCCTTTTGCTTTAATTACTGCCTCAATTCGGCGTGGCATGGAGGTGATCAGTGTGTGGCACTGCTGAGGTGGTATGGAAGCCCAGGTTTCTTTGACAGTGGCCTTCAGCTCATCTGCAATTTTTGGTCTCGTTTCTCATTTTCCTCTTGACAATACCCCATAGATAATCTATGGTGAATCAGGTCTGGTGAGTTTGCTGGCCAACACCAAGCACACCAACACCATGGTCATTTAACCAAATTCTGGTGCTTTTGGCAGTGTGGGCAGGTGCCAAATCCTGCTGGAAAATGAAATCAGCATCTTCAAAAAGCTGGTCAGCAGAAGGAAGCATGAAGTGCTCATAAAATTTCTTGGTAAAGGGGTGCATTGACGTTGGTTTTCAAAAAACACAATGGACCAACGATGACATTGCACCCCAAATCATCACAGACGTGGGAAACTTAACACTAGACTTCAAGCAACTTGGGCTATGAGCTTCTCCACCCTTCCTCCAAAATCTAGGACCCTGGTTTCCAAATGAAATACAAAACTTAATCTCATCTAAAAAAAAGAGGACTTTGGACCACTGGGCAAAAAGTCCAGTTCTTCTTCTCCTTAGCCCAGGTAAGATGCCTCTGACGTTGTCTGTGGTTCAGGAGTGGCTTAACAAGAGGAATACGACAACTGTAGCCAAATTCCTTGACACGTCTGTGTGGTGGCTCTTGATGCCTTGACCCCAGCCTCAGTCCATTCCTTTTGAAATTCACTCAAATTCTTGAATCGATTTTGCTGACCACATCCTTTAAGGTTGCGGTTCTCTCGGTTGGTTGTGCTTTTTTTTTCTTCCACACTTTTTCCTTCCACTGAAATTTCTGTTAACATGCTTGGATACAGCTTTCTGTGAACAGCCAGCTTCTTTGGCAAGGAATGTTTGTGGCTTACCCTCCTTGTAAACGGTGTCAATGATTGTCTTCTGGACAACTGTCAGATCAGCAGTCTTCCCCATGATTGTGTAGCCTAGTGAACCAAACTGAGAGACCATTTTGAAGGCTCAGGAAACCTTTGCAGGTGTTTTGAGTTGATTAGCTGATTGGCATGTCACCATATTCAAATTTGTTGAGATAGTGAATTGGTGGGTTTTTGTTAAATGTGAGCCCAAACCATCACAATTAAAAGAACCAAAGACAAAAACTACTTCAGTCTGTGTGCATAGAATTAATTTAATACACGAGTTTCACAATTTGAGTTGAATTACTGAAATAAATTAACTTTTCCACGACATTCTACTTTATTGAGATGCACCTATATATATAATCTTTGACGGAGGTAAAGGTCTGCTGAACAATTTGGTTTAAAATTGGTTAACGTTCTTGGTCAACTCAGCTTTGCATCACAGGAAATAAAACAACATTTTAAAAAAGTATTCAAATTAGTACTATATTATTATGAATACTATAGTAATATAAAATATATTTTTAATTTGATTCATATTTCACCGTATCACGGTTTTATGTATAATAACATAAATGTGGACTTGGTGAAAATAAGAGACTTCTTTCAAAAATATAAAAAAATACCAACCCCAACTTTTGAACTAGTGAACAGTTGAATTTATTTACAAGATTCTACAAAATCATTTAAGCCATATAAATGAAAGATTCAAATGGCATGTGCTCTTGTTTTGTTTTGATTCACTTCAGTAAATCAAAGAGGGAAATGGTTAGAGTGAAGAACACTTTATGGATCATATTTCAAGACAGCAAAGCAAAAGGCACATTTTGGAAAGCAAACGGTCCTTTTCAAACTATCTCACATTTACATATACAGCTCAGTGTTTTCAGTGTGCTGGTACAGAATACACTTCAGATGCAATGGGTCTGTATGCTGTTTAAAACAACTTGAGCTACGATATGACTCTTATACTGTAATTCGTCTTGGTAGAATATTAATTTCAGCAATATTCGCTAAATTAAATTCAGCAATATGCTCAGCTTGAAGAAATTTTTGAATAAACAGCAACATTTTAGCAGCATAAGCTGTTCAGCATGTTTGATTACTAACAAACTCAGCAAAGCCTGTGTGAAAAGCTTTGCCAATTTTTTTTTCTTTAGATTATTTTGTGCAGATAATGTTACCATAACAGTTTTTGCTGATCTTGTTAATAGATCTGCATCTACTTGTTAGTAGATTTAGTGTGCCTTGAGGGAATACTAAATCTATTCCTGTTACATTATAAGCCCCTTTATGATTTTAAATGTTGTGATGAGATGACAAATGAGAGAGGAAGAAAAGACATACACTTCTGGTTTGATGTTTTATCACAGCTTTTCGGATTCTCTCCAATATAATATAAATAAAACGTATCAGGTGTTCAGGCCATTTTGTGTTTGCTCTGTCCTGGGACCATATCATGTTTTCAAAGAGTTTATTTAAATAAAAGCAATGATACTATGATGAATGGTATTAAAATGTCCTATTTTCACACAGTGTCACTAACAAGTGAAGTTTGCTGAAGACATTTCCCCAGCTAACAGGGAATGTTCTCATAACTTTGGTTAACGTTCTTGCAAGTTTCTCTCAAAGTTATGAACCAACATACTTCCAGTTAGATTAATAGAACATTCGTTCAGAGCAATCTGGTCTTTAATAATGTTCTCAAAACACTATTTATTTATTTATTGTCGACGGATCGCTTTTCTGAAACCTTTTAGTTGAACATTCATCTATAACATTTTTTTAAACGTAAGAACTTGTTTCAGAATGTTCAGAGAAGTAGCATTTCCATTATGTTTGAAAAATTATAAAATGAAATGTTTCCTTAACATTGATGCATAAACAAGAAAAAACCCCGTTTTTTGAATCATTTAAAAAACTTTTTGACATTAAGATAAATGTTCAGAAATACCGTTTTCATAGCTTAATGGGAATGCAAGCAAAACATTCTTAGAACATATATTTGTTAGCTGGGTTAGTCAAGCAACAGTTGCTACAAACAGTGAACAGACACAGTTTACATCGTTTAGAAATGGCACCTAATTGTCATTCTACGGTGCATGACGTGTTTCAAATGAATCACCAGAGTGTTTTACATCAGCACTCACCAACCACACCTAATCTGTGTCTTCTTTTACACCTACATCCCACTGGCAACCAAGATATCAGGGGCTTATACGCTCAGTAAATTACCAAAAAAAAAAAAAAAACAGAATTCGACCGTGAGTAACATGACAAAACGGATGGAAATTTGTGTGAGCAGTTTTCTTTTTTTTTTTTCCCCCATGACATCTTGCTTGTTTCCGCAAAATGCCTTTTACTGAACGTAAAGTTCAATCCAATGGCAATTCAGTAGAAAATCTGCAATAATTACAAAGAATGACTCAAATAGTGTCTTTAACAACAGGGATAAGTTGTGACTGAGACTAGACTTCTTCCAAAATGCAAAGCAAATGTAATAAAGAGGTCATTTTAAAATGTAAAAAAAAAAAAAACTGATGATCATGGAATATTAAAATGCTTCTAAATGTTTGTTTATAGTTCAACATGTTAAATCAGCAAGTAGGTCTGACCTGTGCAAGGTCTCCATGGTCCAGACTGGCAGGTGACGATCCAGGAGAGGAGCACACAGACCAGCAGCAGCAGCTCCGACATCAGGGTCTCCACTCTCTCAGCTCCATTCACACACAGCCAGACTGAAACAAACCAATTCTCAAAGCCCAGAGACCATCCTTACATCCACAAGCCTCACAGAGTTCAAAACACAACAAATCACTGTGAGGATGAGAAGATATCCAGGGAACAGCTGAGGTGTCACTCCTAATTAAACTGACATCTTATTCACTCCTGAAGATGCTGCTGTCCTTTTTTATTTCAATAAGCATTACAGTTAGTATATGATCAAACAATGTAGAATACAATGCCAATGCATTTCGCATTATCCAAATCCAAACTTTGTGAAGAACTTCCTCCTTGAACAGTGTCCGGCTGAGGTCTCTCTGCTTTGCTGTACATGTCAGTGTGCTATGAAGGGGAGTGTAAACTTCACCTGTGAGTTATGAGCAGGGAGAGGCGTTTTCCCCCGCAGACATTTAAATGAGAATAAGTCAGCTGTAGAAAGGAGGGGTCGACGTTAAAGATAGGCAAAGGTGGGGCGAGTGAAAAACACACAGGGGAGAGAGAAAGAGGCTTTTTCCAGCTCTTATCTCATGTCTTAAGGTGTCGTGAGGAATTCCCCAGAGTTGTACATGAGTGTGTGTCAGGTTGCTCTTGTTCTAAACTGCATTGCTCTTTTCGATCGGTGTGATGAGCACTATACCCCGAGGACCCCTTGTCAAGGAAATCTCCTTTCAGTCAATCGTTTCCTCACCTGCATCTCAACCCATCAACCCATGTCTTCAACAACACCCCAATGTGGCTGGCTGGAGGGGAAACAAGCGCTGGATAAACAAATGTTTACAAGGAAACACTGTAGTGTTAACACTTTTCTAATCTGATAAACACATGTTGCACAATACTAATTTCCAGTCCTTGGATATGATTGGCCGATTAGTGGTCCAAAATGCTGATATACAGTCCAATATACAGCACTGGGACTTCAATGTTTGTATCACTCTAGACCACAGTACAGTATGTGAATGAAAGTGGAGATGTGTAATTTTGCCTGAAGCAATATTTTGAAAGTCACAAACTAACAACTATATACTATACTACAACTGTACATTTACAATTGTTTTTACAGCATTTGTCAATTTAATGTTAATATATGTACATATACATCTATTAAACACACATACACACACACACACACACACCATATATATATACTGTATATATACATATATATATGACAGGACCAGACAGTAGATAGTGTGACTTTTGTACTGTTCAATACTGTTACACATATGTCATCTGTGGCAAGCCTGCATTTAACAATTGTAAAAATAGATAGATTAATATTAAAAATTGTATATATTTGTTAAATCCATTTTTTTTAAAATATAATCATCAGCTGAGAATCACGTCTTCATTAAGTCTTAGAATTTAATAATGTTCACTGTGCATTTTAAGGATTCAAGCTTTCAATTTATTCATACATAATTCAGATGTTGTTTCATAACTTAACATTACAATTACCTGACAGTGATGTAATCATGTACAGTAGCTGCTAGCAACAGCAAGCATCTGTGATTCACGTGTCTGTTTATCCACCAAGAGATAAAATAGATATGCATTTAAACTGAGCAAAAAATAATAAAAGGCCCGCAATATGTAAGATTTTTTTAGTAAAATATCCAAAAACCACTAGAACAGTGCTATATTTTTTGCTAACTTGTGTACTTACATTATCCCAAATATTTCAAAGAATGTTTAAATCCAGAGAAAAAAAAATTTAACTAGTGACACGGACCGTGTCCATAGTTTCATTGTGTCGCCTGCCAATGACGTCATAAACCCTCGATTTCCGGTTTTGTTTTGTAGAAAATATGGAAACACCAAAGAAGCTTTAATATGTTAAGCGTTTTATTAGACAGGTGACGACCTCACAGAGTAGCATTATAACAGAACATTCAAACGTATCTAGTATGATAAAACAGAGCTGCTTTTTCCCCACATACGCACGACTGGAAGGATCGGAAGCGGTCGACTGTGGCATAATAAAAGATCCGCTGCTTTACGAGCCATGTGTCACGGTCGTTCAGCGGCCTCGTTTCGCTTCGAAGGCTTTCAGCATCACCCTGCTTCATTCTACTACGTTAATAAATCATTCGCTCATCCATGAACATGATTTCTGCCCGAGTCCCAACGGATTGCATCGGCTGTGGGGATGAAGACCACAACTCCCATGATTCCACACTCAGTCATGGTGTCATCAAACTACGCCTTTGTCTCTTTGTTTGTTTGACTAATGTGCCCTCTAGTGACAAAGATAAACATCATGTGCCCTTAAATTGTGATAAAACACTTAAAAACAGTAAAAAATCCAAAATTTCTGAAGAACTAAATTAATTAAACTAGTCCCAACTTTCGAAATTAAAGGATAGTCAACCCGAAATAAAAAGTTGCTCAAACCTGTATGACTTTCTGTCTTCTGTTGAGCACAAAAGTTTTGGTAACCAAAGAGTTAACTTATATAGTATGGAAAAAATACTATGAGGTCAATGGGGACCAGCAACAGTTTGGTTACAAGCATTCTTCAAAATATTTCTTCTTTTGGTTTAGTCTGAAAATCAAGTGTATCCCTCGGTGGGGACCACACTCTTCCTTTTCAAATATGTTTATATATTTTGTCTAAAATGTCCTTCCTCAAAGCCGCTCAGGCTTATCTGAAAATTTGTCATGGATTCTGAAGGTGTGAAAAAGACATTGATTACTCTAAAAGGAAACAAGAGAAAAGTCTGGTTGGAACAACAAAAAATGACAAAGATACAAAAAAAATGACCTTACAGTAAAACTAATGCTAGATATTGCACACACGGTCAAACAGTCATGCATTTTGTTGTGTTAGCGATTGAGTTGATAGACAATGTTTAAAGGAGAATAAAACAGAAAGCACAACACAAGGGGAAATTATCTTTCATGGTCGACATTTATCTGTTCTCTGTGTTGATGCTGGCTGCAAAACTTCACAGCGATGCCAAGGATAATTTGTGTGTAATACAGCATAATGGATACAACTCTGCCGTGTAAACATACGTCAAATAGTGTCACAGTGATAACAAAGTCACAGCAGTTAAACCCTAAATAATTCCTGACAGGAAACTAAAAACTTACGAGATTATATCAAAAGCAGCAGTAGTGAAGCTCATTTATTCTTTTCTATGGAAGTAGCAGATCTTACATTTCTGTTTTTGTTTCATTATCAGTGTGAGGAAGAATCCTGGCATATTTGGGCAGGTGAATAACTAATCAGTGCATGTGAGAAATGACAGGTACTGTTTGCATGTGAACATCTTCTGCCCTCTGGAGCGGAACACCCTACAACTGTGACATCCACAATCTAAAAATTAACATCACTGTGTTCTTATTTTACAGGTTGGACATGACATGACATGAAATAAAATAAAATAAAATATCAAGCTGCCTGAAAAAATAAAAAATTCCAACCAAACTACAAGAATACCCCTCACAAGTTCTCCATCATTTTCTTTACATAGCGACAAAAACTATTAAAAGCAAACAGTGCATTTATCATTCAGCCCGAGGGCTGTGTGAGGTCAGCTGGCTGTGATATTTCACTCTAATACATTGTAAAGGGGCAGCTAATAGTTGGGCGGCTACATTGAGACTCGCAGTAAGCCTGTAATCAGGAAGGGAAGCAGCCCCAGTCATTACTGAGGGACAGGCTCCCTCATAGCTCTCTGCCTCAACCAGTACATCTCACCTACTGATTAACCCTCCAACTGACCACCTGACCTCAGAAAACACGCCTACCTGTAGCTGAGCCTGACCCCATGACTGCATGATGATGTCATACTCTTATAAGGTAGGTACATAATATGAAACACAGCGGATCTAAAGACATCAGAGAAACATTCACATTCCATTTATATTGACATGCATGATTGTCTTTCTTTGAAGTCAGTGAGAGAGAGATTTTGTGCATGGCATTATTCAATTTATTATTTAATTTAACACACAGGATGTTAGACTTTACAAAAGTTTGGACACTACTAGTATAACTTTTTTTTTCTTTTTCAAAGACTAAAATAACATGTTTTGGCACAAGTTGTGTCCTGTGTCTATCACATGTATTCCCATGTAGTATCCAGTGTACAGATGGAGGGGAAATGTATCAGATATGCAACATCTCTGTCCGTGGCTTCATTGTGTGATCGGTTCTTTTGTATTCTGAGCTTAAAGTGTCATCTGATCCAAAGAGTCACAAACAATCAAAAACTATCAGCAGCACTATGGCCCAGAGCATAAGAGAGATAAAGTTGGGTAACTAAGAATCACTCTTTAAAAAGTTTCAAATGGGGTTTTACAGAACCTTTATGAGTTCCACAAAGAATGTCTCCAGTTCTTTTGTAAACCTTCTATATACTGGTGCTTTAAACAACCAAGAAACTAATACACTGACCTGAAGAACCTATTCAACTCAGTTTAAAAATAAGAGCAGGCCTCGCCATTTTACCTTGAATGTGCAAGGCTTTCGGTGTTCCAGTTTTGCAACTGTGCAAAAACATTATGTTATGCTGCTTGATGTTGCAAAAACTGGTTATTTGTTGGTAATCATAAACACACTGGTTTGTAGAGCAAATTGTACAGTGCAGCTTAAAGGGCAATTTACTCAGGTCATTCTGTGTCAGATCAACCAAATTTCAAAAACTTCCCAAGCTAAAATTTTGTTAATATTTTTTTCTGAAGAAAGCCAAACATTAAGTGTAATGAAAGCCAAAATATTAAAAGTCGTGGAAGAATATTTACTGAGTAATACACTATTTTATCTAACTTGAAGTTTGATTTCCAAAGTTTGCATGCCTGTAACTTCAGAAGTATTAAAGCTATCTTGATATCCTTTCAAATTTGGTTCTTAAGAAAAGTTTCTTTTGTAATCTTCATTTTTAAGGCCCAATATGGTTCAGTTCCAGAGATATGGGGATCTCAATGTGGCTCCATGAGTAAATTGTTAAATTGTACACATTTAGAATGGTCAGTTCATCCAACATTTTGTGCTTTCCGTTCCTTCATTTACATAATTCGTCACATTTTTTTTAGCCAAGGACCTCTGGTTGAGTTGACATGGAATGGAAATTCAAGAATCACATACAGTTTTTAAAGGAAGATGTACAACATTGGTTCTCATGTGTCTTTTAACCAAACTCAACATGACGATTTTGAATATTCACAAGTGTGAATGAGATCTGAGAGCTACAGGGTAAAATAGGATTTTAATTTTTGGGTGAACTATATCATTATGATTTTTTACACAATTAGGACTGAACAATGACAGAGTAACTTAAAGAGATCCACTATAACGGTGGCCATGATTGCCTGAATGAAATATCAACTCAAAAAGCTGATGTCCTGTACACTCTAAAAAATGCTGGTTAAATATAACCCAGCGCTGTGTTAAAAAGAGACAAACCCAGCTATTGGGTTGTTTTAACCCAGCACAGTGAGAGTATAGGATGCTGTGAGAAGAGTACATTAGCACGTACTTGCGAGGTGTACTTACTTAGGGTGAACATACGTGCCATTTTCCCAGGACTCGCGTCCTGGCCAGGATTTCTATATTAAAATATCTAGGTTTTGTCTTTGTTTACTTGTGCAGACCGATCGGTGTATGACATAAAAATACCATACAGACGGTTCCTTATGCTTTCAAAATGCTCTCGATGTATTTTGATGTTATACACCGATCGGTCTGCACACGCAAACAAAGCCAAAACCTAGATATTTTAGGCAATATAGAAATCCTGGCCAGGACGCGTCCTGGGAAAATGGCACGTATGGTCCCCCTCACTTACTGCACACAAGTCAAAGATCAAAAGCATTCATGTACTCATAGCATGGACTGCAACTATGCCATAGATGCTATCTGCTGCCCAGTGCCCAGCCTGCCAGCCTGCCTGATTAGAGGCTGAGACAAATACTGATAACCATCTGATAACTCCCAGTCTCTGGGTCTCACACAGGAAACACTTTATCAGGCTCAATGTTTCCCTACCTGGCTCTTCACTCAGGGCCCCTCGGTGCATGGTGGGCAGCCAAAGAGTTACAGTAGCAATAACCAACGGCGCTCTGTAATGCTCTACAAAGGTGTGTTTTTGGGCAGAATATGGGGCAGGGGGTGTGGGGAGAAAATGACGGGCTGATTATGTGAGCCGCTGAATCACTGGGATGCAAGAATGTGTGTGACAATGGAAGTGCCTGTGGCAGTGCAAATTCTGACAGGATGCAGAATTATGTGGTGGGGGACACAGAAGAGGTGATTTGTCCGAGCGGGCAAGGTGAATCATTTTTGCGAATCGAACGAACCGACTCACTAGAATGAACAGGATTTTCCAACGGTACAGTACTATGAAAATAGCTGAACTACCGTCACGCTACGGAAAATGTAGTTAAGCTAGTAGTGGTATGGTAACTTTTAGTTACATTTGAGTTACTCAATGCAAATTGCTTACCTTGTTTTAAAATCGGTCACTTAAGAGGTGATTCGTTCATTTCGAAGAGTGGTTGTTGCTGCACAAACTTGACATCGTTCTACAATAGCGGCCAAATCTCGTGACAGCAGCGCGTCCACGGGATTCTGCGTCTTGATAAATATATACATTATTTTAAAAATATATATAATATGAGTACCTTGTAATTTGGTTACAAGAGGAAAAAAGAAAACTCCTAATGTGAGGCCAGTGAAAACAGAATATTTAAAATACCATTCCAAAGTTTAAGTTTCTTTTAAAGAAATCAATAGTTTTTTCTTCTTCAGCAAGGATACATTAAATTGACAAAAAAAAAATATTTCAAATAAATGCTGTTCTTTGAACTTTCTATCCATCAGTGATTCCTGGAAAAAGTATGAGGTTTCGACAAAAATAAAAAGCACCCGGTTTCACAATTTCTATAAGGAAAAATGGTTATTAGTTTATGTCGTATAAATAATGTATTTATAATTAAAATGATTTTTGAAGGATCTTGTGTCCATAAGAGACTACTTTTATAAATATTAAAAATACAAACTTTTGAACATTAATGTAATGGCATAAAAAATATAAAGTTGCATAATATTATAATAAATATTATTTTATGGTATTGTTATGCGATTTACTTAAACAGCTCAAAACATTGTACACAACTGTCATAATTGTACTGCAATTCATTATATGTTTCTTTAATCAAAGATCTCAGTGAATCTTTTACTGACTGCACTTTTAAATCATTAAATCATATAAAAATAAATGTGAATAAAAATGGCTTAATGTTTATTCTGTTACAAGAAATTCCCACTGAAGCATTTCTTTGGATCAGTAATTGTCTCCCCATTTTTACCAGAAAATGTATTAAAACAAGCATTCAAAACAGACAGTTTAAATTCAATAAAAATGCTATTCAAGTTAGTTTCAGTCTCACACAAAACGCCGCCACCCACATGCACTGCTGTTTTTCACTCTTGTCTTAAATGGCTTGCTGAATGCATGACACAATAGCTGAAATAAGGTCAACATGTTTATGTCTGCGTCCAGGCTGATGGCTGTCTAGCTGACACGTGACAGACATCAGAGCGGTGGGAGCCTTTAATCAGACCAGCGAACCGCTCATCAGCTCACACAGAACAGCATTCCCCATGAGATCAGACCATGAGCTTACTCTCCAATTTACCGCAGTAGCACCAGAGACTCTGGTGTCAAACCTTTCAGAGACCGAAACACACACACACACACGAACAGGGACAGCCCTGTAATCATATCCATCTAATGAGTCAATCATGTGTAAATAGTGAAAAGTATAAGCAATGCACTTGGACTTTCGAGTGTGAATCCAGTGCAATAATTCTGTTTACGCTATAACTGATGTTTGCACAAGACCAGCATGTATCATTAAAGTTTTAATCTTTATAAGTGTAACAAACACCTGCACATATCAAATAACACCATTATTCAGATGAAGGGATAAAGAATGTCATGGCATTTTCCAACACGCTCTCCAGCCCTTTAATGTGAGTCAGTATCCTATTAGGCCTTGATGTGGGCTGTAAGAGGTTTGCAGTCCTTCACCTGCTGCTATTGAAGACAACTTTTATCTAACGCAGTTCATCACATGGCCTTTGTCAGAAGCCTGCAAACTGCACGAAAACTGAAAGACCACAGAGCTAGGATGGAGAATATGTGAATAGATTTCAACTGTGATTTCAAATCTAAGGAAATAGAGACAATAGCGACTGACATTGTGACGTTTAAGGTGCAAAAATGTATCGGTGCAAAGATAGAAAAATTGCTGCGACTTAATCATTGGTTCACTCTCAAAAATAAAGGTTGTTAATTGGCATCTGTGGTCCCATGAAGAACCTTTAACATCCATAGAACCTGCAGGTTCTTTATAGTGGAAGGCGTTTCTTCAGATTATCAAATTGCTCTTCACACCAAGAAAAAAAAAATCTTTTAAGAACTGTTCATGGGAAGGTTCTTCGGGGAACCGGAAATGGTTCTTATGTCATCACTGTGAAAACCACCTTTTGGAACCTTTGCTTTTAAAAGTGTTGTAATGCAAAATGAATACACAGAGGTTCCAAAAGGGGGTTTTCACAGTGATGCCATAGAAGAACCATTTCTGGTCCCCCGAAAGAACCTTCCAATGAACAGTTCTTAAAAGAACCATTTTTATAGTAAGAGCATTTTATAATAATTTTTACAGAACCTTTTGTGCAACAAAAAGATTTGATGGATGTACATTGATTTTCATGGACCCATCAATGCCCAAAAAGAATTTTTATTTTTAAGAATGTAGGCTATGAAGGGACAAATATGACTCCAGCCAGCTAAAAATTCAAAACAAATAGTAAAACCAGGGGGATTTCACTATCAGTTTGCTAAAAGAGAGAGACTTTCTGTTCTTTCTTTTATCCAAAATAGAGTCATTTTATCCATCACCATTAGCATTAGCCGTCATGTTGCAGATCAAGTGGGATTGAGAAACAATCACATAGGCAAAATATGTCAACATGGGATTGTGGAAAGACAATGAAGTTGAACATTTTTGTGCAGGGAGTATTACCAGAAATCTTTGCTTTACAATGTTTATGAAATCTCTCAAATGAAAGAGATGCATGTTTCCAAGCCACGACATTCCCACTGAATCTTTGGGATGGTAAACATCCCTTTGTACCCTCATTGACTCTCCACGTGTACGGGCAGGTCAGGAGGTAATTCATCCACCTTTAGAGGGGATTACTGAGTGCTTCAAGTTAAACGCTTGATAAACACACTTCTCTGCTGCTCCTCTCTGATCTCTCTGTTGCAAAATGTGTCACAGTGTACAAGGGAGGTATTTTCCAGCATACTGTGAACTCACTCATTAGCACAGTGGGACTTCTCTGCTTGGATCTCTGTGCAGACCGAATGTAAACACATTGATACCAACAATCAAAGCTTTGATATTAAAGTGCCATCCAAGAACACGAGTGCAAATTGAAATGTAAATACTGCTTTTTTTAGTTATAAAAACAGGCTATGCAAATCTGCTATTCTGTTTTTCACAAAGCGTGCTGACGCAAATAATCCCTCCCATATTATTTCCTTAATGTTATCAATTTCCATTTTTTCACAGTCAGGTATCAATGCTTAAACAAATCCATATCTGATATATGAAATGTAAACCCTTATTACCCTGAGGCATGAAAATGACAATCTGTGACTCAACCGATATACTTCTATCACACTTGTTTTATAATGATTATGGGGCAGACTTAAAAAAATAAAGATGTCTTTCATTAGATTTATCTATTCTGTGCTATGTCAAAAATTGTCATCACAGTAAAATCGCTATCAACTTTTCAATGCAGTTTCTCAGAGCAGTTTTCTCAAGCATGAACCAACATTAGACAGACGTAAATAGACAACTAAAGTGCTAAAAACGGTTTTAATGTGTTATGGTGGTTAAGAATTTTTTAAAAATCAAACCAAATACACTAGCCATGCAATTTTTACAGTGTAGTAAGACGACACTATAGTCGTGTGTATAGTAGAAGTTATTTTTATTCTCTATAAATGTCGGCCGTGAATTTAGCTCAAACAGTATCTTACATGTTTAACTTATTTTCTTTGCATTGCAACACTGGGGATGCCTAAACAAAACAAGACATTATCTGCTGGATTCATTGAGTGATGTAAGAAAATAGTTTAATTTCATCCCATACTTACTAACTTGTATATTAAGAGATATATATAAATAAACAATTCTACATATAGCAATATATCAGTGTGCTTAATTCATTCAAACAATAGAGACTCAGATCAATACTGATCCATTAAATGCAGCACCAACAATTTTAGGATTATTTACAGTTGAAAATATTCTATAACTGCATGGAATCTCTTGGAAAGAAAAAAAAAAACACCGTAAACACAGTTACTCCATCTAGTGGCAACCCATTTCAATCTTTAACTGACCTTTATACAGCCTACAGAACCAGACAAATACAAATCAGTATTAAACTATATTTATTATATACAGTAGTAAATGGCCAACACAGGATCTTCTGCTCTCCCAAACACTCCTGCCATTCCCATTACAACACTCACACATGTTGATTTGGCAGGAGTTCAATGTGGATTTGCAGTTACACCAGGAGTGTTTAATACTCTTGATATGCCAGAAAGGCTAAATGAGAGTGACGTTACAATAATCACATTTGTAGAAAGGGCAAACTATGAGATGATAAAATCAAAGTGAACACTTAATTTGTATCTCATGAAATTCATACTTAAGCAAACAGCAAACTTTTAAAGACATATGCATCAAAGCTTTTAAAATTAAAAATGGCTAACTGTATTCAACAAACAATCTAGCTTTATCAAACCTTGAGGTGTCAGAAAAATACAATGCTGCAATGTCAACATTTGAAACGGTTCATAAAAAGGGAGTCTTGAAGTTTCGTTTACTGCCATTAAAGAAAATCTGAGACCATACTAAAAAACCACAAACATCCTTTTCCTCCTTGTATATAAAAATAAATGGGGGAGGTACAAACATACATAATACAACAGGCATACAATAAACTCCAAAGGGGGGAGGGGGGGTGTCAACATTACTAACTGTCATTTCCAGTTTAGTTCAGGGAGAACATTGCAAAAATGGAAATGAGGTCTTTGGATGATTAAAAATGGAACCAAAAATAAAATAATTAAACAGATTAGATTTCCAAAACCTTTTCAATTTCAGCCCTGAACTGCAGCGGAAGTGAAGATGAGCACAAATAAACCAGCTTCATTCACATGTGCTTCATATTTAGCAGGCTCCTCCCGTCTGCTGCTGGAATACGTCGATAGTGTCTTCATCTTCCATTTCCAGCTGAAAATTCACACGAAAAAATTAATTGAGAAACTTTTTCCATCTGAGGTCTTAAAACAATTTGAATGTGCCAAGATCCAGGTTTGCAAATACACTAAGATAAATGCAATTTCCTTGAATTTGTTCCTATGGATAGCTTAATTTTTTTGACAGAGACTGCATCATTAAAGAGATCTGGAGCTGATTAAATATTAGAGCCTGACCGATATGGGTTTTTTGGGGGCTGATGCCAATACTGGGGAGTAAAAAAAGATATCGATATATCGGCCGATATTCTTTGTGTAGGCTATATTGTAGTACAGTATAGTCAAAAGTTTGGACACACTTCCCATTCGTGTCCAAACTTTTGACTGGTACTGTATTCAATATACAGTATAGGTACCTCTGATCCACCGCAAGGTCCAACTGTCCTGAGCACGTTCACAATATCTGGAACGTGTACATGCTCTGGCATAGTAGACGCATGAGCGGAAGCGATCTGTCGCATATATACACGTCACTCATTGGATGTTGTGAATGCGCTCAGGACAGTTGGACACTGCGGTGGATCAGAGGTAAAAAATTATATAAATACCGTTCAGTTTCTTGCACGGACCGATCGGTTCGTGTCTTAAGACCTCAATGTATCAACACGAGCCACAGGATTTAATTTGGTTTTGTCTGCGGGGTTTTTTTTTTTTTTTTTTACTCAAAGCCGTGGAGCCCATTGACTGCCATTATAAGACTGACAGACTGCAACGGTTTGTTAAAAATCTTCATTTGTGTTCTACTGAAGAAACAAAGTCACCTACATCTTGAATGCCCTGGGGGTAAGCAGATAAACATCAAATTTTCATTTTTGGGTGAACTATCCCTTTAACACTTCCATAAGGAGCTGCTCACATCTGTACCAAATTCAAAAATAAGAGTACAAACCTGTGCAGGTGTGTCTGACTCATTGATTGGCTGACCATCAAACCTGAACCTAATTTGCCTTATAGATAAACCCTAAAAAAAATTTAAAAATTCAAGTTAGATCTGCATATGAATGTAACATCAAATGTACAATGCTTCATGATGTGTGCAGATCTCAGGATCACAGGAGCTCAAGCGGCAGTCTCACCTGTCTTTCGCAGTAGGCCTTCATCAGTTTGCTGAGGGGGGTATGCCTCTTAATTTTAAACTGGACCACAGATCCATCCTGACCGGCCACTTTCAAGTTGATGTGGTCATTTTCTGTCTTCACGCCCTCCTGAAATGAAACATGCAGAGCGTGTTAAATAAAGACGAATCATGAACCAGCACGGTGTTGTTTTAATCACACTGAAGGGTCTACACACATCAGATCGTTGATTTGAGCTAAAGCCACATTGCGCTTCACATGCAGTCCCTGTATTCACAACAGAAGATATTATGATACTGTTTTAAGCGACTAACGACGCGCTAAACAACCAGACTTGAGTCTATACCATCAGCATCTATTAAAACACTGCTTGGAAAAAAAGGGCTGCGACGCTTTCGGTGCAACTGCGTTTGGCGCAAAGTTCAAGCAACTATCCGCCATGAAAGAAAGCCAATCCGAGTAGCTCGTTGATGCTGAAACGAAGCGAAATACTGCCGGTTCATTTTTAACGACAAGAGATGTTATAATTCTCCATGTAGTTGGACGGATGGCTGAGTTTCATGACCATATGCGGAAAATGCGCAAAATCTTGGTTGAAAACCTCTTTGTTTCCCCACATATCAAGTGCAGGACCCAGACATCTAAATTCATGCATTATAATCACATTAAAATACACCTCTCCGTGCTGCTGGAGCTCAGAACACAGAGACATGCATGTACCTTTGGCTTCTCTTCCGACATTTTAGTAGAAATGCAGGATTCTCCCGGTAATGTGGATGTGACGCTAACACAAGTGCGCTGCTGCCCGCTTCTGTTCTCCCCGCGCTCTGCAAGGACGCGCTAACCGGATTCCCTCATTTGATTGGCCCGGGTAAAACCACGTGATTTCCAGCAGGGCGCCGTAGCCCGAAAACGCGCAAAATCAACTCGCCCATTTTATTGGACAGTATAGCACCACGTGACCAATCCTCATGTGCTGAGGCTCTTTAACTACAAATTACTTTCAGTTATGAACATAATTTCAACATGATAATGTGTATTACTTTTGCTTAATGAAAATATTACATTACTTCTTTGGGGTCTCGTGTATAAAAATCAAAACATGATTAAACATGACATATTTCAAATGTAACTACATATAAAATAACTATATAAAAATATAAAATTACATATTAAATAAACTTACATCACCCCTAAAAAAAAAAAAACATGAAAAAATTGTACAGTTGATGTTTAGTGTGTCACAAAATTACTAGCAATACAACCAATACGATTTAGGTCAAAAGTTTTACATTTATATCATATAGGGGAGAACCGGGGCGAAAGTAACGCGGGACGAAAGTAACAAAGCGATTTTCTCAGAGACCTGATTACATTTTTATTCCAAGCTATGACAGCACGTTCAGCACGCAACCATTGACGGAGCTGCCAAATATCACGTGATTCCGTCATCATTTTCCCGCGGTTAGGTCCGGAAAGCAGTTTTCAAGTACGGTAAGTAAATTACTGAAGCTGTACTTTTTTTCTAATTACAAGTTGTGTTTCTCGTTTCATGTGTCACAGTAATGATCAATCTACATGTTATTTAGTGCTGTAACACATCCTAAAGTTTGCCTCGTCAGAGTTTTTCAGTAAAAAAGTAAATCGGGTTTAAATGTCAGGAGTTCCTTTCGGGACGGAAGTAACACTTGTTACTTTTGTCCCGCTGCTAATGTGGTGACTTTCTGGGTGTTGCAGCATTTATTAAAACATGTTTATGTCATATTATACCAACAGAATATGCCAAGAGTTAGGGTCAGAAAGACAGACAGGGGTCTGATTCAGCCAGATATTTATGAGAGGGCGTTTCTGGACATATCTGTCAGGAACATCAGTCTCAGGGCAGCTGCTAAGTCGCATGGCATATGTCATGTCACTTTGCTCAGATACTGCAGGAGGAGGGCAGAGACCTGTAGGGAGAAGACTAGACCACCAGGGTACAGATCACATTCTAAAGTCTTCTCTGTGGACCAAGAAAGGAAACTGCAGGCTTATATTAAGAGGGCAGCTGATATTTATTTTGGCCCGTCTCCTAAGGAGGTCAGTGTAGTACAGCAAAAACACTCAACATGCAGCTCACTCGCACTGCTCTTACTAAAACACTTTTAAATGCTTATCAAAATGTGAGATTTGTGTATTCTTTAAATATATTTTTCATTTTTATCTTAATTTTATTTTTATTGACATTTTTGTCCTATCTTTCTAAATTATGTTTCATTTTACACTGTATCTGAAGCTGCTGCAACATATAAAAATCCCCAGTGCAGGATCAGTAAAGTCTTATTTTATCTCAATCATGTCATAAACAATCTCCATCTAACCTTTTTTTTTTTTTTTAGTTGCGCAAATTTGCATACGAATTGGCCAGCATATATGGCTGCAAATATTCAGAAGGATGGGATGCCACCAAGAAGGCGGGAAAGGACTGGCTCACCTCCTTCCTTGAACGCAACAATACATTGTCTATTCGCTGACCTCAAGCCACCAGCATGTCCCGTTCCACCAGCTTCAATAAAACAAATGTGACTGCTTTTTATAACAACCTGCAGACAGTTCTTGCCCGCTACCTTTTTGAAGCAAAGGACATTTGGAACGTGGATGAAACAGGTAAATTTTACAATTCATTAAAACTAAAAAGCTAGAGTGATTCAGTAGTTTAAAATACATGAGACAAATTCATTGCTATGTAAAATTTAATAACATATATAAACTATAGACCTTAATATACATACATACTGTAGCCTATACAGATAAATATATACAGATTATAAAACTATGAGGTGAATATGTAATTATATAAAAACACTACACACACACCTAGCTAAAATAAATACATATACAAATAAATAAATTAATTCATTAATTAATAAATACAGATATAGAGATAATAAAACAATAATTAAAATAAATATGTAACTATATACAAACACTAACTATACACACACACATCTAGGTATAAACACCTACAAATGTTCATGAAAGCTTATCAAAGTTTATAATACATTTTCAGGTACCACGACAGTCCAAGTGCCAGATAAAATAATCGCCACCAAGGGGAAGCGCCAGGTCGGTGCAGTGACCTCTGGGGAGAGGGGGACATTGGTCACCACTGCCCTTGCAGTAAATGCACAAGGCAATTGCATTCCCCCGTACTTCATCTTTCCCAGGAAGAAGTTCCAGGACCACTTTGTGAGAAATGGTCCCATTGGCTCTCATGGTTCTGCAAATAGCTCAGGCTGGATGCAGGATACAGACTTTCTGGCCTTTCTCCAGCACTTTGCCAGACACACCCGTGTGACCCTGGAGTCGAAGGTGCTTCTCCTCCTCGACAATCATTGGTCACACCTTTCTGTGGCAGCAATTGACTTTTGTCGGTCAAACGGCATAGTCCTTCTATCGTTCCCACCCCACTGCTCACATCGTCTCCAGCCACTTGACAGGAGTGTCTTTGGTCCACTGAAGTGATATATAAACACGGCAGCAGATCACTGGATGAGAACACACCCTGGAAAATCTTTGACCATCTATGAAGTTCCAAGCCTAGTGGCCACAGCTCTGCCACGAGCAGCGACACCCAGAAACATAACGTCTGGCTTTGTGTGCACTGGCATCTGCCCCTTTAACCCAAATATTTTTGAGGAGCAAGACTTTTCACCTGCCTATGTCACCAACCGCCCTTTTCCCTCACTGGTACCATGTGGTCCCACACCACATTCCAACAAACACCCACTTAGCCAGAGCCTGTTTGAGGGAGGGCTGCTGCCAGAGTATCCTGGTGGTTCAACCAGGGACGCCTGTTTAGAGTCTGCCATCCCTGACCACCCAGCTGTCTGTTCAGGCAAGATAAAATAAGATAGAACTTGGTTAAGCCCGAAGGATTTTAATAAAATAATAACTAAAATAGAATTGTGCACGATATTGATATTATTGTTTGTCTGCTGATTAAGCTGTCCCACCTGAAGAAGGGGGAAGATGTCTGCTTGATGTCCCAGGGGGGGGCGACAGGTACACTACTCTAGGCCTGAGTTCCAGGACTTCTGTCCAGGCATTCATTCCAGAAGCTGTACGTCCCTTTCCTAAGGCTGGTCCAAGAAAGGACACAAAACGAAGAGGCAAAAGGAGGTGAGTGGCATTTGGTTTTTGCTTTGTCCCGAGTAATTTCTTAATACATGCTGCTACCATGTGGACAGAGGATGAGCAATAATTGGCTGTAAATTTATACAAATGTTGACAACAATTTTTCTCACTTTGAATGCTGCAGGTCAACGGCGATCCTCACGGACTCTCCGGTGAGGGCAGCTCTGGAGGAGGAGCAAAAGAAGAGAATCCAGAAGAAGCCGTCCGCTCCAAAGGAAAGGATCCTCACTATCAAAAACACTGCACCCACAGCTTCCCAGAACAAGGATGAGGAATGTCTTGTGTGTGGGGAAACATTCAACTCATCCTTGCCTGGGGAAGTGTGGGTGCAGTGTCTCTTTTGCCAGCTCTGGTCACATGAGGCATGCACTGAGGGTGCAGAACATTATATCTGTCACAACTGTGACAATGAGTAGGCAAATGCCTTTTGTTATGTTCGTGTTTGTTTGTACTGTTTATCTGTTAATGCCTGTTAACATTAGTCAGGTCTCCATCCAAATGAACCTCTTTTTGCCACCTGACTCTTCCTGCTCATATAGTATTATTTCAAACTTTTCCACTGTCTTCTGAGAATATGCCATGGTTTCTCAAAGCCTCTGTCTAACATTTGTTTCTGCAGCCACTGATACATGACGTTTCTTGGCTGTTTTTGTTTGTTTCTTGGATTATATACTTTCATACTGTTGAAAAAATGTTTTATAAAATGAATTGACATTGCCAATAAACAATCTAAACAATTCAAGTTTATGTCTGGTTACTTTTGATTAAATTAAAATTTTAAATGAAAATGTAATTTAATAATTTTTTGCAAAGATAAAGGACAAAATATGTTTGCAGTTACATATTATCAAGGCCATAGTCAGGTATATTTAATAAAAAAATAAGAGTAACACAAAAAAATCTAGCTTGTATTGTTGTTACTTTTGACCCACCTGTGTGTTACTTTCGTCCCAACAGACGGGGTCAAAAGTAACAATGTACAACTTATGTTCAAAGTGAAATTATACTGAATTCGTTTTACATTTGTACAAAATACCACCTGGTATTGATAGACCACACTTGTGAGTTATTGACCACAGCAAAAATATATCTCCGTCTAAAACATTATCTTTTAAAATTTAGTTTTTCTAAAAAGTGGTACCTTCGCCCCTGCTCTCCCCTACAGTAAACAAATGTACAGTATTCACTTTTATTGTTCTCCTTCTCACAGTTTATTTGACTTTTGTAAATTGCACTGACAAATAAACCTCTTTTAATAAGCTAGTAATCAAAACACTGAAAAATGCGGCACACAGGCAAACTATATTGAATATTGTATGCCAACAAACTAGCAAAGGCAGAGACAAATCAATTTCACTTTAGAACGCATATGAAATGTGTAGGAGATAAATCTATAAAGCACACTGGATTATAGCACGTGGTGTATTTTATGAAAGACAAGTCCTAGTTTAATCAGAGTGCACGACTAAAATCTGCTGAGGCTAAATAAAAAATGAATTTCATGTACAGCCAACCAATCAACAGGCAAAGTCCAAGGCAGACTCAATCATCAACATGTCTTGCTTAATTTGTTTGACGCTTATTTGGATTTGCAAATGCCATTAATGTACTATACTTACAAGGCTTCATAACTACAACATCTAAATTGCAGTTTGCTGGAAGATTAACTGAAAATCCAAGTGTGAATGAATTAAATTTCAAGCCAAAGGCAACAATGTATGTCCGTGCGATCAGCTGGTAACTGGTATATTTAGGATCTTTCTAACTCAAAGAAAAATGGAGTGGTGGATATGCAGGGAAATATGTTCTTTTTTACGACAGGTGCGAGGTAAAAGAAAAGACAACAGTGGTGCATCATCAGAAGTTTCTTAGCTATTCTCAAATCTGGAGTACGGGTTATCCTTTTTCAAACCTAAAACAGAGGGAGCACAGATAAAACTCTGAAACACAGTGTAACTACAGTGAACTAAAAAAGATACTATTTATTTTATATCATTTATGATGAAAGAAGTCTTACCGTATTTCGTTCTCATTTCTTCATGCCTCTGCCTCATCTCTGCTTTCCTGCAATCAAATAAAGAACTTTTTTTTCTTACTGAGCACTATTTCATCAAGACAAGACTCACTGGTCTCCACAATTCTTAAAATAATCAAACGTATGAAATCAATTTTCTCAAAACAAACCGTACCTCTCCTCTTGGCTGAACTTTCTCAGGTGAGCTCGTCTCTCCATTCGCTCATCACTCCTTTTAGACCTTTCGAATTTTCAGGGGAAATTAAATGTAATCATTTCTTATGTGTTCCAATGTTATAGTGATTTGTTATTAACAATTACTAGCAGTAAATCTCTCTCTCTCTCTCTCTCTCGCTCTCTCTCTCTATATAGAATATTATATAATATATAATTGCATTGATAAGAATACATTATCAAGATAAATATGAACAAATTATTGGCTGATTGTAATATTACAAACTTTAATTACACATGCTGGTTTTCATCTTACCCAATGTTTTCACATTTACAGCAGCAGAAGCAGCAGACAAATATGGCGATGATGATCACCCCCGCGATCACAGAGATGGTAATGATGAGAGTCTGGAAATTCACTGCGATTCAAACAACACAGAACAGAGGTGATCATTCCTGTACAATATTCGCAGCTTGTTCTCGGACACAGGCAATAAATGTAGAAGGCTGAACTGGCCTTGACACATTTTACAAGAGTATAAATGTTATAAAGTGAAAATCAAGAATGTCATTAAGTTAAAGCTACCATAAACTATGCACTATGAATGTGAGAGTCTTACTCCAGCACACTCCCCATCGTGCTTCTGAGAGCGGACACACACTGTGAGAGGGTAGAATGCTCTTCACTGGATAGTCGATGCATTTCTGGCTTGAGATGCACCACAAACACTGAAATAGAGATAAATAACACAAACACATATTAGACACATTTTTAGAACACATTTTATAATGTTTCACTAATTACAGCTGTCTGTATAACAAGCACAGGGTTTAGAAGTCTGATGACCACAACTGAATAACACATTATATCTTACCGAAACGATCTTCAGACATGCTTCACAAGTTGTGTTGGATTGTAACGTGCAGTCTGTGAACAGGGGCAAGTCTGACATCAGTGACAACCTATTTGAACCTTTTCTCTGTTAGACACTTCAAAGATTTTAAGACAAGTACATTTCTAAAATTGATTTTAATATTTGAATTCTGACCCATATATTCTCAGAAATCGGCATGGATGAACATAAATCATATTTTCGTATAGCAGTTATATTAAATATTATCCCTGACCTCTTAAAAGTCTTCTACTGAACACAATATTCATTTGTTGTCTAGCCTATCATGTGATTTAAACAAAAGTCTCTCTGCCTAAAGAAGGAAAACTCTTTTAATAGTACATTCAAATGAGCAAATAAAATGCCATGGTTTATTAAAAGCAACAACATTTTGAAACACAACTGTAGTCATATTTTAAAAGAAATGTCAAAAAGTAAAACAGTGCTCGTGGTCCAGTGTTCAAGCGATTTGCTTTACTTACCGAGTCATATGATCACAGCTAAGTCACTTCCAAGTATCGTCGTTCAACAGTTATGCTTATACATGACTTCTTATAAAGACATTACGATTTCTAAGAAATCAGACGATATGCTGGACGATTAATTCAGTAAATGTCTGCTGGCCAGACAAACTGCAAAAACATTGGCTGCGTTTCAAAACCTTGCGAGCTGCCTACACAGACAGCATTTGAGCATCATGAGCGACTTCTGAATCTGAACCGATTGTGCGAAATGCGACCCAAGAAGTAACTTAAGAGTTCGACAAGTAAAGCCTAAGCCATTGTTTTACCATATATATATATATACGGTTAAAACTCTTGTAAACACACAGTATGGCTGAAACTTACTCGTTGCTGGACTTGTCGTCTCACCAAAAACTATTACAAAACTGAAGGCAAAGAAAACAAAAGACAGTAAAAAAAGGCCGAGTTTGGATCATGATGGCAAACGCAGCGGGTCAGTGTTGATTTCAGGCCTGGCTGCTCATGTGTTTGCTGGAAGGACTGAACGACGACTTTTTCAAGAACCTCCCAGTTTCGAGTTAGAAATAGTGGTTTATGGTTAAGCAGGATTTAAAGCGCTGATTTAGTTGTTGTTTTTCTGACGAGCAATAATGTGGATTTATTCAAAGTAAATAACAGGCCCCATTCAAATAAAACATGAGTTTGGAATACACCTGAACCGATCTGTAAACTTTTTTTAAATGGCTAAATTTTGTAAAACAAATATTTGTAATCTTTTAGGCTCAGTGCAATAACATGTTCTGCCTCTGAAATGACTTATTTTTTTAAATATCAAGAAGCTTTCTATTTTTTATGCATTGATATTTTTATTTTTTTGCTGTAATTCATTCAGCTAAAAAGTATGTTGTGTGTAGGAGAGAGCATACAGGAAAGGCGGGGGGTTATATTTGAGTAAAACATATGACTTCAGAATGTACTGCCCACATGCAGTGCTGTTGCTCATTAAGCACACTATAAAACAAATCTTTGACTGAACCTGTGCAGTTATCATATTTGAAGGGAAGACACTTTGTGGACACATGAACTCTTTAGGACCCTGAGTCCATCTCTAACACCCTGATATGATGCATGCTGATAATGGACCACCATACCTTCATAGGGAAACTAAAATCCACAGCAATGCACCTTTTTGTTCATCTCTATATTATATATTCCATCTTTATATATTTTGTAACAAAGTTGAACAAAAACAAAATCAAACAGTTAATCTCCAAAAATATTCATATTACAAGGGAACTTAGATCAAATAAATGAATGCAAGTTGTAATTTATTATTTTATATCATATGCATATGATATGGAAATGGAATTTTATATGGAAAAGCGAAGCACAAAGGAAAATATAAGTTAATTTGATAGCACTTAAATAATCCACACCAATCTGGAATTTATATAATTTATTAAGCATTTTGTAAATCCAGTTACAAAAAAAAAAAAAAGGTTGATTTTCATCCTCTACACAAACTGGAATATTTTGACGCTAAACTAAAGATGATGACACGCACATTGGCAGTGAACTGACCAGCAGCTCACCAGATTTATTAATGGAGCAATAACAGAACTTTGAATGAGGTTGTGGTACCACATAAATGTGACATCCTCCATTTATATTATCACTGTGTTACATCACTGATGTAGGGAGTCTGTACACGACATGCCATCAACTCAACATCACCATCCATACAATGACACGAACACTGAATAAATACCCAGCCCACCCATAATTATTCACTCTCTTTTTAGGCACACAAAGTCATCCTTCAGTTACAAGTATGCAGGCTTCCTTAAAAAACATTCTTAAGAAAAAAAGACAAGCATATTCCAAACATCTGTCTCAAAAAAGGTTTGACCTATAAACTGAAATGCATCAATTTATCTGGAAAGAAAGTATTTACAACTGACCTACTGTTTGAAATAGCAGAGTCATAGCTTTTCTGCAAATATCAGTACAGCGGTATTCCACCAGTTTCCAGTCAGATCACGTTGCTATAACAAGTGCAACACTGCACTGAAATGTTGAGATATTGCTTATGTCTTTAAACTGTACCTGAGCTTAACCCAGAAGAGGGCGTTCACACGACACATTTTTCCCATTGTTTTTCTGTGTAAATGTGCTAAATGGACATGTTTGACTGCTGTGTTTGTCCTGTGTCTTTTGTGGCGTCTTGCACAACACTGCATTCTAAAATAAAAAAAAACATGTCTAGTTTTTTAAAATTAATTAATTATTTCAAACACAAAAACTTGTTCTGTGAATGGCCCCTAAGGACCAAATACTTCCATCTGTTTTGTTTACTTGGAAATGCAGCACAGTGGAATCCAAAAATGCAAGACACGGGGTCTAGAGACATGTTTTTTAAAAAACTTTTAACTCGAGTGCCACATTTTTAGGACGCTGTGTCATGTACGAGACAAAAGACACGGCACGTCTAACGTATGTTTACATATACATAGAAATACATCAATGGAAAAGCAGTGCAGTGGACTGCAAAAACGCGCTCTGTGTGAATAGCCCCTCATGCACAATACATGAGAGAATGCATGGATGAAAATGGCAAGACAGGCAGAAAAACTTTTCCTCATTCTCTGAACCTAAGGAACAGTAACAGATAAACAGTAACACAGGAAGCCATCTAAATGGCACTAATCTGCACAGACCAGCCCTTGTGCGGAGTAAGGCAAATTGATAAGTTTTAACATGGCTGTTGAGGCCTTCGATGTGTGCAATCACCTCAGGCTATTAGTCTTTGAAAGCTCTCAACAAAACATTGTTTTGTGTGTAACATTTAAGACCGTGTTTTGATCTTTTCACTTCACGGAGTGTTCGAAACTGAAATTGGCCAAAATCAGAAAAGCAGAAAAGAGCATGTTGAAGCATTCAGGACTTTGAGGTATTGGCGATGAACATTTGCTGGTCGACTAGCATTGCATCACGTACTAACCAGGAACGAGTGATGATTGACAGGACAGTCTGTTAGTAGCCCTGCCCACAGTGGAATCTCATTGGTCCAAAATTCTACTTCACATAACTGAATATTAAACTTCAATCATGATACGTTGTCAGAGTATCATTGTCTACACACATGCAGATTTTCTTATCACTGGTTCCTGTATCATCATCTTATATTCATCAATCCACATCCCTGTGGAGTTCATTTTTCCAGCAGTGCGAAGGAAGTCTCCCTCGTCTTGACTGTGATTGGTCAGCACTCATCACCTGATCCAGTTGCTCCCAAAGCTGGCCACTGATCTGACACTGCATCGTTTCTTAACTATCATGTTGATGTAGGCTTTCATTATCTTGGTGATCTCTCCAACCTGAAACAAGCCACAGTTTATTCACAGAGAACAAAACTGAAGACAACAAACCAAGAAACACTTCTATTCAATTACATATTGATTAGGGGATAATTCACAACAAAAATGGAAAATTCTGTCATCATTTACTCAACCTCATGTCGTTCCAAAACGTATTCTCGAAAAACAAAACTTTGAAGCTTCAAAAATGTGATGTAATTCTTATGAATGAAGGGTTCAACTCAAGTACAAACATACAGCACATTAAACGTGGTAAACGGTGTGATACAAGAGAACAAACCATATTGGTTCTTGTGGAAGCTCAAACATGACATGTGAGAACAAACCTCATTGTAGTATGCTTGAGTTTCCGTTTACCATATTTAATGTGCTCTATGTATATGCGTTGATCAAAGTTTCTATGTGAATAAAGGCCTAAATTAAATCTCATTTTTAAGCAATCATGTCTCTTCAGAAGACTTGGATTAAACTGCTTGCTTCATCCTGATTATGTTTTCAATGTCTTTATGAACTCTTTGAAATGTCAAAGTTTTGGTGCATGAGCTTTCAATGGAGGGACAGAAATGTCTTAATTTCTTTTGAAGATTAACCAAAGTCTTATGGGTTTGGAACAACATCAGGGTGAGTAAATGATGACAGAATATTCATTTTTGGGTGAACAATCTGTTTAAAATGACATTTGATTACCTGAGGTGTCTCAAAGAACATGTCCCTCCCATCCACGGTGATCTTGTATGTGCTGGCGTGAGGAGCTCCAAAGAAGACAATGTGTTCATAGGGGAAAGTCTCCAGAGGTTTGGCCTCTCCTCGCTTATACACAGACACGTTCTCGGCACTCACGCTCAGCCAGAGATCATGAGGGAAACCACCTTCTTTACACTGCACGCAGAATCACAAGAAGTGTCAGATTAGCCAATTGAAAAAGTATCCAGATACTATCCTGGATTCAAAATGGATGTTAATGTAAATGTCAAGTGTAAAGCGGGGTCACAGAGACTTGACCATTTTTGACCATTTCAATTAATGTAATCATCTTACATCCTCATGTTTCATCCACGGTTCTTACCTCCACATCAAACAGCGTTGATCCATACCCAGGCCACTCTTTAATGATGTTCATGTATTTGAGCATGGCTTGGTGCTGATCCAGTCCATGCAGCCGATTCCATTTTTCCATAATGTTGGCCCTGGTGGCTGAAGTCTCTTCCTTGATCCACATTTCCATCATTTGTTCCTCCTGCATGCTGCGCTGCTTCTTCATGGTGCCTGTCTTCAGCCCCCGCCTCAGTGTGCCGTCCAGGAAGCTCGTTCTCCTCCTTTCCAGGGTTTGTCCTGATCCGGCTGCTCCTCCTACTTTGGTGAACTGAAGTATGCGGCTGCGCAAACGGCCGGTGGGGTAGACGCTGTCCAAGCTCCAGTTCACCCGAGACACATCCCCATACAGGTACTGCAGACGCAAAGCAGCCAGGTGCTGGAGGGTGTCCTCATGGGCAGGAAAGTGACCGCTTATTAAACATTCATGAGCCTGGAGAGATGAATAAGATAGAGACTCACATCTGACTTCTTCTGAAGTCTGAAAATGATAGTTTTTTGTGTTTTTCATGCTCGCATAGGCACATTTTTGAAAAGAGAACAAAGCTACATAGTCTAAAATCAAAAATAATGGTGCAGTAAATTAAACAGAACTTAATTACAGGGGTTACGGTTTAGCTAGTCATCACTGTTAGCTAGTTAGCATTGTTGCTGATAGATGCTGTATCCACACAATTCAAGTATCTTTCTCCAATGATGACCACTCAGAATCTGATTTTTGATCATGAAAAACACTACGGGTAGTGATTTGAACAGAATAAAGGCAAGAATTGAAAATATAAATTCTAAATTTATAAAAATATAAATTCACTTCTTCAGCAACTTGCCAATGGACAGAGAACCTCAATTTCTGTTCCAGGGAACAGCTCTTTTATCCTAAGACGTGACTGATATCAGAAAATATCACCAAATGCAAAATATTCCAAATTGAAACAAAGCTGAAATAAAATAAAAAGATTATAATATGAGTCTTATAAACTGTAAAAATGAGAAATGCTGTCTTGGAAACTAACTGAAATAAGTAAGTTTAAAGGTGGGGTAAGCGATTTTTCAAAAACGCTTTAGAAAACTGATTCGGGCCGACTAGCAAAACAAACTTGTATCCAATCAGCAGTAAGGGGCGTGTCTACTCATGATGTGGAGGAGAGAGCTTTCAGTGCACAGGACGGACATTAGCGAGCCGAACGACAGAAAGATAGAGATGGCAGATAAAAAACATAAGAGGAAAACATCTGCGGAACAAAAAAAGCTTAAGGCAAGAAGTAGGACCCGTGTAAATATCGGATCAGCTTTCCAGTGCTGGAGAGAAACTCAAGGAGCGGAAGGCCTGCGATCGGACGCCGAGGTTGCTTTGTTTCTTCTCGATAGGTGAGTAACACCGAGTCTGCGCCGCAACAGCTAAAGTCTGTCTAGTACACTGGACACGACAAAGCGACCGTTGAAAATCATTTCAAATTTGTGTCAATACGTCATGATTAGAACGCAGCAGCAGTTTTCTGTCGGGGATTTGTCGTGTCGTGCCGTGCCGCATCCAGTGTAGACCATAGATATGTATATACGTATATCTATAGTGTAGACAGCATCACTGATTATAATGAGTTCCATAGTATTTTGTTGTGCCGTGCCACTCGTGTCCAGTGTAGACACAGTGTAAAATTGGTTTTGCTTTGTTTCACAGAACTAATCGTTGCCTGGGTTGCGTACGTATGTGTGGGGCGGAGCTATCAAAATAGGGGCGAGACCCTTTTGGGGTAGGGGCGAGTTTGTTTTGGTGATTTCAAATGTCAACATTGGCTACCAGAAATCGCTTACCCCACCTTTAAGTTGCTAAAATAGTTTCTCCAGGTATTACACACCTCGATTAATTTGAACAGAATTAGAGGCAAGAAATGAAACTATAAATTACTGACCTGCTCAAACATGAAGACAAACTCCACTCCTTCCTTGGGCATGCTCTCCACATCCAAGAAACAATACAGTTTGAAGTATAGCTTCCATGGGCCATCTTCCTCCACTTCACTTCCTGCCAGCCTGAGAAACAAGCACCACAGCAAACAATAATTTTTTTGTTTTTTCAGTGTTTTTAGAGGCTTTGGAGATTCTATTAGAGCATTACTGCTTTAATAACCAAGTGACGATGACACATGCATTTGGCAGCGTTTTGTAAGAACAGAGTTTATTTTCTGAGAGTGAATAGGTGCAGCTTTGTGGCCTAATTTTACCTCTCGAACTTGGCCAGCACATCGGCCACAATCACCCTGCTCTCAACGGCCCGGTCGATCAAGTTGCTATGCTCAAACAAAGCAAACATGTTCCTGCTGTCCTCCATAGCCAAGCCTCGGATCAGTTTCTCTACCACCTACACATGGAAAAGAAACAAAACACTTCTCCATCAGCGTATTACACCACGGATTCCTGATTAAGAGGAAAATTATCTATATCTAGGCATCTGCAGTTTTCTGTTCTCTGTAAGGCACAGGTAGACTTTCATGTCCCCTATTGGCCAGAGCCAAAATCTTTATTTGTTATATCATTGTTTGTTTTATAACGGCATGAAAAAGGATAATTTTTATTATTACACCTTATGGGTACAAGAGTGCAATTCTGAATAATCTAATTTCTGCTAATTCCCTTTAAACACTGGGTTCTTGTGCTATTATGTTTTTATGATATAGTTGCAGTACAGAGTCTGTCAGCATCCCTCACCTCTCCTGCAGTAGTGTGAGAGTTGATTGAAATCTTGCAGGAGCCTCCACCATGGCAGTAAACAGTGGTCGTCATCTCCCGTCTGTGCAAAAGGGCGATGATCTCCTCTTGCGAAGGCACAAACTCCCGCACTTTTGTCTTTTTCAGTGACTCGCCAATGAACACAGCGAACATCTCTATTTCTGTTCCAGGGAACAGCTCCTTTATCCTAAAAAGTCATTGATATCAGAAAATATTAATGGCACCAAATGCAAAATATTCTGTGCTCAGAATCAGTGTTGATATTGTTAACTAAATATAAAACTAATAAAGAAAATAAAGTAATTGAAATAAAGCTGAGATAAAATATAAATATTAAACTTCAAATTTTTACAAATAATTAATCTGTCAAAATAAGACCACCCAACACAAAGCCAGGATGGGCTATGTCATTGTTACACTTTTCAATGGATGCAGTGAATTTGATTATTTTGGCTGATGTACAAGGGCTTGGGCCAGGATGTTTTTCTAAACATTTCCTCTATTTTATTCTCAAAGTGCACCACAGTCCTTCATATTTATGTTATAAACCACTACATTTTATGAAAAAAAAGAAAAAAGTCTATGAAAATGTATGATTTAACAGTGTGAAAGTAGATGTCATATTCAAGGAGTAGCTACAACACCTTTTCAGGTGGAATCGGAGGTATCTGAGGATGCCGCGGCTGGGCAGGAAGGTGCAGCTCATGCAGGTGAGCAGATGCCAGTGTGCGTGGTTGGCAGGGCTGTTGGGTTGAGGCACATGATTGGTTTGTTTGATCAGCTGACAATAGACTTCATCTCTGAGCGGCCGCAGATCTTGACATGTCTGTAAAATGCCTTGAATGATGGGCATTGGGTCTGGCACAGCTTCCATCTCCTGTAATGAGTTAAAGATCTTGACTGCCTCATCTTGCAGGCTAGTGTAGCCTTTCTCTTTTTGCACTGCAAGAAGTAGGACAGGAAAAGGAGACAGATGGAGAAAAGGACACAGACACAACAGATTAAATCCATCATCCTTCCAATCCAAATCCAGAGTTCAAATGATAAAACTGCATAACTGAGCAAATAAATCATCAGTGTACAATTCAACAATTGGGCCAAAATATATGAACAGCAGAGCATGCTTTGGCTCGAATAATAAAGGAGTGTCCAGAGTTAAATAAACATTAAGCTTTATTAACAGCATAAGTGGTCTGCTGTCACTTAGCACAGACAATTTTTTGTTATTGATTTTGTAAAAGGGTAGTTGACATGAAATGCAATTAGAAATTTTTCTAAATTCTTGGATATGACCTCCAATTAATTGAGTTTTGAGTATGGAATATGTGCACTTTTATTTAACAAATATAAAAATCAATAAAAATTATTTTATTATTTGTAATTTTAATATTTAAAAATTAACAGGTCATGCTATAGGACTATTATTTGTATGTATTATTTGTATGTATACACATATATATATATATACAGTGGGGGAAGAGAAAAAAATAAGTATTTAGTCAGCCACCAATTGTGTAAGTTCTCCCACTTAAAAAGATGAGATAGTCCTGTAATTTTCATCATAGGTATAACCTCAACTATGAGAGACAAAATGAAAAAAAAAAAAAATCCAGAAAATCAAATTTTAGGATTTTTAAAGAATTAATTGGTAAAAAAACTCGGTAAAATAAGTATTTGGTCACCAACAAACAAGCAAAATTTCTGGCTCTCACAGACCTGTAACAAACTTATTTAAGAGGCTCCTCTGTCCTCCACCCGTTACATGTATTAATGGCATCTGTTTGAACTTGTTATCAGTATAAAAGAAACCTGTCCACAACCTCAAACAGTCACAATCCAAACTCCACCATGGCCAAGACCAAAAAGCTGTCAAAGAACACCAGAAACAAAACTGTAGACCTGCACCAGACTGGGAAGACTGAATCTGCAACAGGTAAGCAGCTTGGTGTGAAGAAATAAACTGTGGGAGCAATTATTAGAAAATAAAAGACATACAAGACCACTGATAATCTAACTCGATCTGGGGCTCCACGCAAGATCTCACACCGTGGGGTCAAAATGATCACAAGAACTGTGAGCAAAAAAACTCACAAGAAACCACACGGGGGGACCTAGTGAATGACCTGCAGAGAGCTGGGACCAAAGTAACAAAGGCTACCATCAGTAACACACTGCGCCGCCAGGGACTCAAATCCTGCAGTGCCAGATGTGTCCCCCTGCTTAAGCCAGTACATGTCCAGCCCCGTCTGAAGTTTGCTAGAGAGCATTAGGATGATCCAGAAGAGGAGTGGGAGAATGTCATATGGTCAGATGAAACCAATATATAACTTTTTGGTAAAAACTCAACTTGAGGAGAAAGAATGCTGAGTTGCATCCAAAGAACACCATAACTACTGTGAAGCATGGGGGTGGAAACATCATGCTTGGGGCTGTTTTTCTGCAAAGGGACCAGACGACTGATCCGTGTAAACGAAAGAAGGAATGGGGCCATGTATCGTGAGATTTTGAGTGAAAACCTCCTTCCATCGGCAAGGGCATTGAAGATGAAACGTTGGCTGGGTCTTTCAGCATGACAATGATCCTAAACACACCGCCCGGGCAATGAAGGAGGGGCTTCGTAAGAAGCATTTCAAGGCCCTGGAGTGGCCTAGCCAGTCTCCAGATCGCAACCCCATAGAAAATCTTTGGAGGGAGTGAAAATCCGTGTTGCCCAGCGACAGACCCAAAACAATACTGCTCTAGAGGAGATCTGCATGGAGGAATGGGCCAAAATACCAGCAACAGTGTGTGAAAACCTTGTGAAGACTTACAGAAAACGTTTGACCTCTGTCATTGCCAACAAAGGGTATATAACAAAGTATTGAGATGAAATTTTGTAATTGACCAAATACTTATTTTCCACCATAATTTGCAAATAAAATCCTACAATCCTACAATGTGATTTTCTGGATATTTCTTCTCATTTTGTCTCTCATAGTCGAGGTATACCTATGATGAAAATTACAACCCTCTCTCATCTTTTTAAGTGGGAGAACATGCACAATTGGTGGCTGACTAAATACTTTTTTGCCCCACGGTATATATTATGTGTGTGTGCGTACCCTGGATCACAAAACCAGTTATAAGGGTCAATTTTTTTAAATTGAGATTTGTACATCATCTGAACGCTGAATAAATACGCTTTCCATTGATGATGTTTGTTAGGATAGGAAAATATTTGGATACAACTATTTGAAAATCTGGAATATGAGGGTGCAAAAAAATCTAAATATTGAGAAAATCGCATTTTAAATTTGTCCAAATGAAGTTCATATTCATTAGAATATGATAGAAATGCATATTACTAATCAAAAAATTTATTTTGATATATTTACAGTAGGAAATTAAAAAAATATATCTTCATGGAACATGATCTTTACATAATATCATAATGATTTTTGGCATAAAGAAAAATCGATAATCTTGACCCAAACAGTGTATTTTTGGCTATTGCTACAAACATACCAGCGACTTAAGACTGGTTTTGTGGTCCAGGGTCACATATAATTTTCAATATATTTCAAATAACAACGCACATTTGCGATTGAATCCATGCCACAACCTTGTATTTAAACCCGAACATGTTATAAAAATAAGAATGAATGAATGATATTTTGTCTACAGTATTATTTATATACTGTTATAGTTTTTATTTATATTGTGAATTAGCTTTTATTTTTACATGTTCAGTTTTCATTTGAATTTTAGTTACGTTTAAGTAATTTTATTATCTGCTTTCATTATTTTACTAGCTTTTTTATATTTCTATATTGCTTTAATTTAGTTTTAGTTTTTAATCTAATATTTTTATTGTATTTTAATTTAGGTTTATTTAAATTACCAAAAGTCACATATTACAATTATGCATTTGGAAGACACTTTTATCCAAAGTGACTTTGGATACTTTTGTATTCAAAGTAAACATTTTGTCAGTTCATTCTCTGGGCCTTGGCTTTGCTACCACCATGCTCAACTGTTTAATCTACAGGAATGTAGCTCAAACAGTAACAGTTTTAACAATAACAGAACTGATTGTCTACAACCCAGGACATTTAATAAATAAAGACAGTCTCATTTCCCTGAAAACACAGGAATAGATCAAGATTAGTGTAAAGGAGAGACTCACAGCTGGCATTGACCTCTCCGTACGGCAGAGGCAGCAGGGGCGAGTGCAGTGGGTGCTGTGTGTATCTCAGGATGGGGTTCCTCCAGTACATCTGCTCCACAGCCTCCACATTAAGACTGCTCTCCTGCACAACCATGAAAAGAACGATGGCATTTGTTTTTTTTTATATTCATTTAACATAGTGTACATCCACAGATCGCTGGAGGTGGAAACACAGCACACAAAGGGTTTGCTGTTTTTACCCTGCTTGATTAACTAGGTCAAAAGTGCTCAATTAATTCAAGTTTCAGAGCATAAATGATCAACTCAACATAATTAACCACCTCAGCTCTACTAGCTCAACAGGTGGCCCTAAACTAGCTAGTAGTCCAGCTAACCAGATGACATGTAAAACTAGTTATCAGAATCTGGTTTTATCTGGATTTTCTTGCAAGATAAAGGTGCACTCAATGCTTTTCCCCACTCATTAAATTATGGGTTTACCACTTGTTTTGAAAAATTGGTTTACATTCATATAACTAAATAAAGTCATTTTTATTTTAACCATGTTGAGATCACATGACCAGTTTAATACTACTGACTTCATACAGATCCAGCGGTGACTGTATGTTTTTGCTCAGGATATACATTAATCATGGCGAATAGCATAGGCTACTGTTACAATGGCACCGGTAACTGAAAATGTCTTTTAGGCTTCACCGCCACTATATGTCATTATGGCGTCCAGCAGAACACAAACCGACATGACTGAGCGCTAGGGATGTAACGATTCACTCAACTCAGGATTCAATTCGATTCACGATTTTGATTTCACAATTTAAAAATTTATTTTTTTTACAAAATGAGATTTAAGACAAATTATAAATTAAATGTGTCCTTTTATTATTGCTTGGACAAAATGCTGCACATTTCTTTGTGAAATTGAAATATAACACTATAATAATAATAATATACTAATATAGCACTTGCATATTATTGCTCTTTTGTTGGTTTTGATTGCTTCTATTGTAAGTCGCTTTGGATAAAAGTGTCTGCTAAATTACAAAATTTTAATATAATTTAAATGTAAATAACAAAACTAAATTGAAATTTTAAAACAAGCCCCAAATCAAATAAATAAGTAACACAAATAAAATAAATCTCTTCATATAAACAAAATAAGGCTTTGTCTGTGCTCTTTCCTTTTAAAATGAGAGGCAACCACTGCATTTTAATCTTGATCCAAACAAAGATGCTGCATACATGCAACATGAGCAGTTTTTAATCTAAACTAGATGGTATAGTTTCGAAATTTGAAGCAAAAACAGAACGGTTTGACTTCATGGGGGGGGGGGGTAATTTTTTTGAAACCTAATCAAAAAACATCTGCATGAAACCGAAACAGCAGAGCTGAATGAGACGCAGATTCACTCTCTGCAAGCAGGCGGCGCTTAAAGCATTTCCTGGTTTCCGCTGTAAACAAAGCAGCGCTGCACTTATGAACTTTAATACGCATTATACAGAGGCAAGATGAAAAGAAAAAATACCATCTAAACTTTTCTAAAGACAGTAAGTTCCCCTCAGACATGCATTCATATAAACTCCTACCCCTAAATGAATCGTGATTTGTTTAGCATCTCAACCGATTTGAATCGTCACATATTTGAATTGATTTTCAACCGGCTCATGGTTAATCGTTACATCCCTACTGAGTGAATCTTTACGATTCAAATTGACTCAAATCTATTGCATAGATGTAGAACAGAAGCACACAGAAACAATCAAACAAATACAGAAATGAGAAAAAAATAGGAGAAAACAGTGAACAGCACACAGAGCACTCATCCGTGTACCTCACTTAACACTACAGTTTTTGACCCTGAGGGACTGTCGGGGTTCGAGAGGTATCGGCTTCCACAACTGAAACATGATTGTTAATCAGATGAAAAACCTTATTCCACATGGAATCATGAATTCAATTCGATATTTTAGGGTAAATGTACCTTGATATCTCGGATGAGTTGCTGGGTAGGCGTTTCTATGGGAACCTTGTTGTCAATGGCCACCTGAATGGCTGAAGCCCATCTCATGGCTTCGTTCAGTAGTTTGGTGTAGAGACGGTAAGAATGCTTCCTCCCATGGACTATTATGTTCCAGTAACCTGTGGTGAACGGAGGTATTGGAAACGGTGCAAAGAACATTTGAAGAAATCTCTCTAGATCTCATTTTCACACTTAACAATGTGTTCTGCATAAAAATGTGTGAACTCACCTGTCTCCTTGTAAACTTTCTCATCAGGCTGAACAACCGAGCAAAGGCTGTTGAGCACCAGTGTTCCCAGTTTAGAGGCGCTGCGCTCTGATGATTTATAATAATCCAGTGAGTTATTGGTCAGAACAAACCAGCGTTTCTTGAGCTTGAGAGATGTGCTCTTCCCACTGGACTTCATCTCTTTATGCAGCCAACCTGATAAAAACATTGAAAGAGGAAAAAAATTATGAGTATGAGATGACTTTGCCCGTGTGTATTTTAGTGACCATAAAATTAAAAGAATGAAGATTTAAATAATAGTTATAGATTAGTTAATCACTTAAAAAAGGGTTGCTAACAGGCTTGACATTAATATTATTAGGTATTTTAATAATATAACAACTAAAATCTACAGATCTCTACAGACACAATGCAATTTAAACATGCATATTTGCTAATATACCAAAGAGGCACAGCAAAAGTTGGCATCAGTGATTCATTGATTAAAGAATGTTTTTACACAAATGTACAGTACAATAAAACATTTGGGGTTGGTACGATTTTTGTTTTTGAAAGCTGCATTTATTTGACCAAAAATACAGTAAAAACAGTAATATTGTGAAATATTTTTACAATTTATAATAACTGTGATGGCAAATTAGAATTTTCAGCAGTCATTACTCCACATTCCTTTTTGTTTAGAAATCTTTCATAAAACGTTAAAAAGAACAGCATTTATTTGCAATAGAAATCTTTTGTAACGTTTTTTAAAATCAGGGTTTCTGCAGACTTGAACAAGTTAAATTTAAGACTTTTTAAGACCTTTTTAATACCACCTTATATGAAATTTAAGACCTAAACCTGTAATGGAAATACACATTTTATTACATACATATATGTAATATTTAATGTGTATAAATTAAAAAGAAAACAAAATATCAATGCTGTAATAAATGATATTTATTACTACGATATACAGTGAACGTTTCATATCAGCAGACAATATTCCATACAAAATATCCCTGCAAAATAACTGCAGCACTGAGATTTTTGGTGGAGTATAAACTATTTTTTCTGAAGCAATATTTTCATCAGTGTTCTATCAGCTTTTACATACTTAAATCTGCATATTTACCTTTACAAAGGCCTATTTTTAACCTTTTTAGATGTATGCATCATCTTACCTGTCAAATTATTACAATTTATCAATAAATTCAATATACACTATAGGGCTGCTACCAGTCAGATTAAATCATTTACACTGCAAATAAAAATAATTACAACTGCAATAAATTTTATGAGATTAATGTTTTAAATGCATTTTTGAGTATACAAATAAGAAATGTTGAGGAGGAAAATGCATACTTTTCAACAAACTCCTCAACTGAACTACCTGTAAGTGACGGTAAGTCACTTAATGAGTGAGTCATTGAGTCATTCATTCAATTATTGAGTGTGTTATTGTGCTGATATCTTAAGGACTGTCATGGACAGCGGACTCCTACATTTTTGGATATTCTTCATATTCTGTGTGGTGGTCAGATAAGTTAAAATAGATTTTTACCTTTTATGGGCATTTTACCTTTATAAAGCCATTTTTCTATAAGTGTGCATTATCTTTTGAGTCAAATTCTTACATTTAATCAGTCAATTAAAATAAAAGACATTTGGGCTGTTACCAAGCAAATGAAATCAGTATCAACAAAATTCATCTTTGCAATCCAGACATAAGCAGCATCTGAAGTGGCATTTAGATGTGTTTACACTGTTTAATGCAGGACATGAATGCATTTAACTTGCAGTTACAAATGCATGAATAATGTTTTGATATATTAAACATTGAATACTGATATTTGAAATCGTTTAAAAATGAAAAGATACTTTAAATGTGAAATTAAAACCGCCAGTAGGTGGCAGCAAGTCACTGTTAATAAGTGAGTCATTGCGACTGAACCGAATCATTTAAACGGTTGATTCATTCAGGAACAAAACACCGTCATGTTGCTCAGAGACGCACAACAGCGCTGTGGGTTTGTTTGGAATTATTTTTGTTGGCGAAATAGTGCAAAAACAGGCAATATGGTTTCTAAAACGTAAGTCTCTTGATATTAATTTATTGTTTATTGAACTGTTGTAAAAAGCAATTTCACATTTGTATATGGTAATTTTTGGAATAAAAAATGCACTCTTCCGTGTGAACTTGAGTATACATATACACATTTTCTGCCCCCATGTCTTTAATTTGTGATCATTCTGAATGTATTTAAATAGACTGAATCATGCAGTGATCAGGCAGAGCGCACTAGACTTCACGTAATGCCTGCACTCTGTAGGTGTTTTGAATGTTTGTTTGTTTTTTTGCGTCGTGAGAATATTGAGTAAAATAGCTCACTTGTCATGGTGTTATTTAACTATATCCTGTTATGAATAAACTAAACATTTTGAATTTTTACCTCAGTGTGTTTCTTCTGCGTTTATGTGTGCTGTCACGCTCATTTGTTCTGAAGTCTCGAGACAAACAGAGTGAGCCTCAGCGCGAGCTCGTGTTCTGTATTCTGCTAACTTACTGTGATTCTCTCTGATGAAGCAGTAACTTACCGCAGGGAAGAAAAAAATCTTCGGTCTGTCCAATGATTGTAAAGTCATTAGGTCCGTCAGACTGAAGATATTTTAGCAGTAATGAGACCAAAAATATTTAAGACCCATCGAATCCGAATTTAAGACTTTTTAAGGCCTTATATTAGGAAAACGTTATTTAAGACTTTTTAAGGACCCGTGGACACCCTGACATCTTTCCTGTCACCTTTGATCAATTTAATGCATCCTTGCTGAGTAAAAAAATATTTCTTTTAAAAAACCGCAGTGGTGTATGAAGGACACAAATGGCACCCATTTTTATACAATGATTCGTTATGACCTCAGTGATGTTGCAAGTGCAGTGCTGGTAAATCTCTGTATCCTGTACAGACCGGTCTGACTCACCTCTCACTATGAACTCCTGGCCGTCTATTCTTGAGTCTCCTTTAGGCTTCTGCAGAAGGCCGATCCAGTGGTGCATTTCCTCTGGCGTGTCAGTGTTGCAATGAATCACACGATTAGCAGTGATTATAACGAATGAGTTTGGCCTGAGGAAAATAAATCTTATGAGTACAGCACTGTACGACCATTATAATCATGAATACTTAAAAAAAAAATTATACATTAAATTTCAAATGAATAAATTAAACGCATACAATGTTATAATGTTAAGCTCAACACTCATGATATCATACATTACCTGTCCGGACTGTCAGAGGCACATACAGAGTCGATAAGCCCAACATCCAGTGTTCCCTGAGGATGAAACATCATGTAAAAATCAAATGTACATGTCACTTTTACAACACTTAAAGGTGTTGAAAGTGATTTCAGATGTTTGCTAACTTGTGCAAGAGTTGAACACTCACGACTGCGTTCTTGGGGTTGGCCTGTTCATGCTGCATCTGCAGAAGCTGTTCTGGAGTGGCACTGTGGACGTGGCTCAGCACATTGAACCAGCCACTGCAACACAAGCATGACAGGTATTAGTCAATATGACATGAGTTGCGTTATATTACAACACTAGGGGGCACAACAGATGAATATGAAATTTACACACAATGAATAAACTCTATTGATCAGGCACATTGGAATAAAATAAATACACATTTTAACTGTACCTAGCATCCTCAGGAGATTCTGCATAGATCTGGTAAGTCCTGTCCTCGGTCACAATATTCAGTGCATTCTCCTTCTCATGGTTGTCTAAAATCTCCCTATGGGAAACACCATAGATCATTAAAACTTAGAAATGCAACAGTAAGAATGGGAACCGCTCCAACTGGACTCCATCAATTGGTGTTTTGCTTGTAAACATGAGGCAGACAGCCAGTTGCAGCAGCAGCTATGTATTGTCATTTACAGTGAAACCAACATCTGGGCACTGAGTTCTTACTTGGTAGCTCGAATGTCAATGGTTCCCTTCAGTTTCTCCTCACTGTCGTTCTCAAAATACATGAGTTTAGAGTCTCGAAGGACGAACCAGCGCATCTTCCAGTTTCTGCGGGACAGAGTGGACATTCCTCCACCTTTCTTGTACAGCCAGCCTGACTTGAGAGAATCCTGCTTTGCCCTGAACCACATGAAAGTCTCGTCTTTCAAAACACACCAGCGCCTGCGCCACGGGATCATCAGCCCACCTTAAAGAAGAAAGATAAGACACGGTGCAATGAAATATTAATCTTTTACCTCATTCTATCCATTGATATGTTCAGTTTGAGCAATATCATCTAGCGATATAGGAATAAACTAAACAATAAGGAAGTAAATGGTAGGAAACACTCACTTTTCATATACAGGTAGCTGTGGAAATAAGGAGGTCCACTTCCGTTTAGCAAATGCACTCTACCATTGGACACCTCCTCGTCTGTATCCACATATCCATCATTCTCATCATTGCTGTCAATGAACTGTGGGGAGAAAAGGAGTGTGAATGTCAATAAAAGGCTTTTGAATGTACTATACTACTGTTCGTTCACTGTTTGTAGTTCTTTAAAGAAATTAATACTTTTATTCAGCAAGGATTAATTAAATTGATAAAAAGTGCAGTAAAGACTTCGACATTGGTACAAAATATTTCTGTCAAATAAATGCTGTTCTTTTCAACTTTCTATTCATCAAAGAATCCTAAACAATTTCCACAAAAATATTAAGCAGCACAAATGTTTTTAACGTTGATAATGTTAAAAACAATTAAGCTACTTCATATTTTTGTGGAAAGCATGTTTAAGCAGCAAATCAGCATATTAGAATGATTTCTGAAGGATCATGTGACACTGAAGACTGGAGTTATGATGCTGAAAATTCAGCTGCGCATCACAGGAAAAAATTACATTTTAATTATACTAAAACCGAAAACTATTACTATTTTAAATAGTAATAATATTTCCCAATATTACTGTTAGCACTGTATATTTGCTCAAATAAATGCAGCCTTGGTGAGCATAAGAGACTTCTTTTAAAACATTTTAAAAGTCTTACTGACCCCAAACGTTTGAATGCCAGTGTATGTTTTTACTAAAACAGCTCTTCTTTACACTGTAACCATACACTCTGGAGCATTTTGTGTTTGCTGCGGTAGGACATCTGCATTTCACGGTCTAATCCTACTAGTTAATCCAAACAAAAAGAGCATGACATCAGTAAATGTCCTCCCATTGTTAACTGTCATGTCAAGTTTCACATTACACCTAAACATAACCCGAATCAGGTCTCTTGAGTTCAAATATTCTCCAAGAGTCAACAATCAAGCTGTTGCAGGATTGTGTTTGGAGCAGGTGTGACAAGCATTGGCTAATCGCTGCACAGTCTGGGAATACCCCGAGGGACAAAGACTCAATATACGTATATCAAATCATATTCACCTGATCCCCCCTCATGCTGCTTTAGCAAATAAAACATGAGTAGCTACAAGAAATCCAAAGCAATAAAGCATTTGAAGGTGCATTCATTACGGTACTATGCCAAGTTTAAAGGTCTTGAAAGAATTAGGACAAAGTGCTGAGTGTTTTTGTTTTGCTTCAGGCAATACCGGATCTCACTATCCTGACACTGAACTGTATAAATGTGATGAAATGCATATTCCTTTCATGCCAAATGCCTTATGAGGCGTTCACACTTTGCAGTGACAAAGCAGCTGGAAGTCACTCATTTTAAATGAAAGGCGATATGAGTGAAAGTGACCGTTGGAGATGCCACAAAGATTAGCAGACCTCAACTTTATGCAAATCCTTAGTGACTACTAATGGACGTACAGACAGTGAAACTCCCATGATCTACCAGCTGATACAGCAATTGTGTAGAAACACTACAAGCAACAACGGACAGGTTTGTAGGTCAACTAGTTACCCATATTTGTTAAGATCAATATTTTTGAGCAGCAGTCCCTTTGAGGGACACTGAGATGAACATGCTGAGATGTTGTCTTTAAAATCTGCTGCTACGGTAATCCAAGAAGTGGCAGGGCGCGCAAAATCACTAGCCCGACATCCTGGGGCTATTGTGCTTTCCAGTCGGGCTACCAAATGCATCACCACCCTATCATAAATACAGGGTTCCCGCGAGTCCTTACAAAGTCTTCAGTTTAGTTGTACCAAACTTAAGGCCATTAACGTCTTAAATACCTTAAATAGTATAAGAAAAGTCTTTATTATAATTTCAAGAGGTCTTAAATTTAAGGAGGGAAAGACAAGAATTGCTATACGGATTAATATGGCGACTGAACTTCAAAAGGCTGATTTCATTGAATAGGCCTAAATATTATAGGCTGTCTTCAGAAAAGTTTTGATGGCATTTTCATTACATTTTTCCTGTAACGCCTGATAAAGTAGCATTTATGAGCGCAGCGCTACTTTGTGTACCGCCGTAACCAAAATCTTAAGAGTGCCTGCCTGAAGGGCTACCAGGCATTTTGACATTTTGAGAGCCCTGAGTGGGATTGCAACAAAGTGGAAAACTCAAAATCAAATTTCAAGACAATTTCTTGACCAACTGTGAGCAATGATTCAGTGCTAAAAGTAAAAAAGCAATGATTCAAATGCTAAAAGTAAAAAAGCTAAAGTAAAAGACTGTTACCTTGACATATATGGTAAAAAACATAAATGGTTTAGCATTATACATTATATGTAATTTTACTGCATTTTTTCCCAAATAAAATGTATAAATACCATATAATTTATTATGAGAAACCGTAAAAGGACATGCCCAGAAGTCCCTGAGTGACCTCACATATGATTATATTTTATATAATTAATTATTTTAGTATCATGTGTTACCCTGATGGTGTTTTGTGTGTGTGTGTTTTGTCTATTGCATATAAAATATACAATTCCATCTCATGCCATCACATTTCTGGCAATCAAGGCTGCCATTTTTTTTTACCATAAATACAGCCATTTTTTTTTACAGTGTAGGTTTCCATTTTATGGATTAAAAAAATTAGATGGGATGGGAAAAATACGTTTCAATGCTTTTGCTCACAAACCTTTGCATTCTCTTGCAAAACTATTGCATTCACCTGAAACTTCGCATTCGTTCACAAAAGCACTTTAAATATAGTTCTGAAATATACTTATATATAGTGAAATATAGTCGCTCTCAGTGTGAATGCACTGTCAAAGTGTGAAAATAGTGAACTCACTGAGTCAGAACTTCCTCTAAAGGAGTCTGTGCTGTTGTAGGTACAGGAAGATCTATGTAGCACTTCCTCATCAGTGAGGTGTCCGTCATTAGTACTTCCTGCATCCCCACAACTCCCCAGCGCCTCCTCAAACTCCTCTTGGTCATAGTCCGACTCTGTGTCAGGCAGAATACTGAAGCTGGTTTCCTCCACTGGCAGTACAATCTCTGTTATCGTCTTCCTAGCGTTTTTATACACCACTCCATAATCTCCTATGGTTGATGGCAGTGAAGGCGGAGGAGGGGGTGGAGCTATATTTGGAGGGGGGGGAATGTCTGAAAGTCTGTTTTGTTTGATGGAGGAATTGGATTTTGGCCTCTCCATCCGTGCAGGTGAGGACGTGGCCACCAGACCTTCAGCAAAGGCGAGCGGTGGAGGCGGAAGACTGGAGAGAATCTCTTTGTCCATGGACACGGCAGCTGGGAGAGGAAAGTCGTGGAGTGGGATACACTCGTCGTCCGCGTGGAAGCCTTCATCCACCTCCTCCTCGGCCAGAGGTGCGGTCGTTTCTGACGGGTCATGAAGGTTCTCCTCGCTGGAGAGCGACTGCTCCAATCCTCCAAAGTCCAGCATCTCCAGGAACTCAGTAGCCACACGTGAAGCCTCTTTCTCCAGGCGGTAGATCTCGGCGTCCCTCTTCTGCCGTACTTCGTCTCTGGAGCTACCGTTCAGCAAGGACACCCCTTCGTCTCTCTGTCTCTGCAGCCGTTCAATCTCTCGCTCCAGCCGCAGGATCTCCTCCATCTGACGACTCTCCTCTTCAGACGAGTACTGGCACAGGCTGTGGGACACGTCCTTCTGGAATAAAGGGGAGCGATAGTGAGGATGCACATCAATAATACACAGTTCATTATGTCAATTCAGAATTTTTAACATTCCAATCAAAAAGCACAATGCTTTAACATGCACTATGGATATTCCATGGTATTCTCTTTGGTTTTAGCATGTAAACATCGTGGTACATGCCTTGGTACCTCATTCAGGTTATATCGATCAATTTGTTAATAAGAGTGTCATTATAAACCTATGAAGAATATTGAATAGTAAAGAATTAAAATTTGAACAAAGAATATCTAGCTATTCAGTCCATTAAGAAACATTCAACAAATAAGGTTAGATTAAAATGGGAGAAAGAATCCGGTCTAAGCATCTCAGGGGAAGACTGAAATGTTCTGAATATCTGTTCTGTACAGGCTACTTCTACCAGCTCGGGTATGTGGAGAGAATTCTGCTGGCGAAATATTATTAGATACTTTGCAACCTCCAAGTTAAAATCTATTCAGATTGGCGAGAATGGAAGTGGTCTGTGTTGGAGGAAATGTGGGGAACATTTGGAAGATCATTTTCATGTATTCTGGAGCTGCCCAGCCATTCAGTCATATTGGCAGGAGGTAATACAAGTAATACATATAATTTTAGGTGAGGGAATTGATTGTTCTTTTTCTACAATTTATCTGGGCAATTTAGCAGCTTATTTGAAGAAGAAAGATAAATAACTTTTAAAGATATTATTAGCAGCCAGTAAGAAAGCTGTAACAAGAAAGTGGCTACAATTAGAACCTCCAACAAAGACTGAATGGCTGGACATTGTGAACAGTGTCCAAAACATGGGGAGGATGACGTTCGCATTAAACTTAAGGATGGATAAATACTTACAGTATTGGGAAAAATGGATTGTGTTTATGATTCTTTGACATGGCTATTGTCTGCTGTATCATCTGAGAAATACTTCCATCAATATGTTTATGTAAGAATGTATAGGTGACCAAATGACTGTTCTGCTGTTTAGATGTGATTGTATGTTGTTGTTGTTTTTTCTAAAAGATTAAAAAAAAAAAAGTTACCAAAAAAAAAAAAAAAAAAAAACTCTTATGAAAGGCTTAATTTAAGGAAGTATATTAATTAGAAATGGATAAAGTTATGTTATCATAGACAGATATAATATCAAATTACATTGAAAAAATGAATAAATGTAAAAGTAACTAAAAGATTACCGTTGGGGGAGTTGCACCACAGGACATGTACAACCTGAAACTAACCCTCACCATATCCTGAAAAGGACTATTATCAAAATTCTGAGGGCTTACTGACACCGATGTCTATATGATATCAAATATCTTTTTGTTTCTCTGATGTGTAATTTTTCCACACCATATATAGTTATTAATAATATACTGTCATAATAGAATATAATATAATAATTGGTTTTAATAATATAAATATTCAGTGAAGCAGTTTTTCTAAACTACTTTTACAAACTCATTAGGCTTTTCAAGAGGCTTTATAGCCCATATAGCTCAGTACCATGGCATTACGATTGTACTTACCAATGCACTATGACTATTATACTATGACCTTTTGTAAGTGAAGACAGAAATTAGGACAATACAAGAGATATATCATTTCCAGATTTAAAATCTCTCAGGAATATAAAATCAAATGTCCAATAGAAATAATACCTTGTGGTTGTGATGATTTTTCTCCACTAGACTCCTAATATGAGGCAAAACAGGAAGGAATCCTTTTAGACAGGGATTAAGCACAGTCCAGCAGCCAACACAGATTTTGGATGACCTAAATTAAAACTCAAACATTTGCCCGGATTGTGTTTTACCTGCTGTGCCCTGCCTCTCTATCCTCCAGTATCTGTTTGTTCTTCAGCTCTTCCTGCCTCCTGTTTGACTCTTCCTCTTCCTGCTGTATCCGTAAAGCCTTCTCTTCCTCTTCTTTCCTTCTCCGTTCCTCTTCTAGAAGCCTCTGTCTCTCCTCCTCTTCCCTCTTTCTTTCTTCCTCTTGTCTTAGTCTCTCTTCTTCAAGCCTCCTCAGCTCCTCTTGTCGTCTCCTCTCTTTTTCCACTCTTCTGATTCTCTCCTCCTCTTCTCTACTCCGTTTTTCCTCCAAGAGCTGCCGGTAGAGTTGTCGAGCGATCTGTCCGCGGATGTGTTTCTGGAGGACCACGGCAGCAGAGCGGAAACGCAGGAAAGCTTGTCTCCAGAAGTGAGCGCGGTAGTTCTTTTGGATAGTGATGGTGCTGATCCGGACTTTTTTATAGTTTTTTCTGAGAGGGAGAGTTACAACATTAGAGAGTGAGCCCTTGAGGCTTTTCAATAATGATTCTTTGACAGGGATATTACAGTAATTGTGAGTATATTACAGCAATTACTCAATAAACAACTCTGTCATTAACACACCAGTAGCTCATTTAAAAAGCAATCAGTGTGACAAATATGAAATAGGGTCAATAATATAAAATACTCTGGCTAGTTGGTGTCTGTGATAATAAAAGTCATTTGATCTGAGTGAGCAGCTGTGCCACAGTTCTCATACATTTATACCAGGCCACTTAAATTTCACATCTGACCTGTAATGCTCGACAGAAAGAGTCTATATGTATGGGAATTTGTGGATGCTGACCTTTATACAAAATGAAGGTAAAACAGACACTTCATCAACCCCATAAATAACATCAGGACTGAGGTGCAAATGAATACTAAACAGCCAGGAACCAACATAGTGTCTCAGCAGACCCTTCACACAAAACAGATATTTTGACGTTTGTCGTTTTTGATTTACAGTGGTATCAAAGCAACCTGCTGAAAACATCATAAACTGGTTTGCTGGTCTTATCTAGTTTAAGCTGGTCTCCAAGCCTTTCCCAGATGATCTTTAGTTGGTCAGCCAGATGTTCTCACAGCCTGATTAGTAGACAAAAGTAAAAAAACAAAACAGCAAAACTAAAACTAAACCAGCACAGTTTAAGCAATTTTCTTCTAGCAGTGTAGTTAGTTTTAAAAAACTTCTGAAACTCAAAGTTACATGTAAACCAACATAAAACCCCTGATTATGCCAAGATCCCTCAAAACTGGCAAAAAAATCCCTGATTTATAAAAAAAAACATCATGTAAATTAATTCAGCTTGTGCATGTAGTGCAAAATATTCAGTATTTGCAGTGAAAAGACTCTTTATGACTTTTCATTGTGTATCCCTCATTTGTTTCCCTGCACTTTCATAATGAATCTAATCCACTTTGCATTGCTCTCAATTCACTGCTTCACGCAGCCCTGGTAAATCATTCTGTGATGCAAACTTCCATCTCATTCACATGCTCGATTAAGGCAATCCATCCACTCAACTCAATAAAAAGCAACTAAAGTCACAACGACAGTCTTTGGTAACTCACCCAACCCAATTCAACAGAGGGTGTTTACACACAAACACACACAAATCTGCACTAACCTTGCCACATAACTTAGTATGTGGGCCCGGATCACCATACCAGCCGCTGTGCGCACCTCCTCTCTTTGCTTCTCCAGCCTCTGCTCCAAAGCTTCTTTCAGGAACACCTGCAAGGCACCAAAGAAGAAAGACAAGGAGAGAGAGGGAAGAGGGTAGGTTTAGGTAAACTGATGGGTAACTCTCTCCAGGTGGTGAGAAGAGCACGACTCCAGTGTTCTCAGCAGGCTACAGGCTACAGGGAGCTGAGCTGTGGAGCTCTGCCATTGTGCTGAAACCACAGCGCTCTGATTTCCTGTTACTGCTGCTGCTCGGGCTATTCCAGACAGACTGACGTGCATGGATAGAGAGAGAGGAGATAGGAGAGAGAGAGAGAGAGAGAGAGAGAGAGAGAGAGAGAGAGAGAGAGCGAGAGAGGATAAGAAGAGAGAGAGAGAGGAGGAGGGAGAAAGAGTGGCTCTTGGCCAAAGAGCAGGCCACACCCTCACTCTCTTTCTGTCTCAGAGACAGGAGACATGAAGGCTTAACCCTTTACTCACTGACGCTGACTCATTGAAAAGAAACCTCAAACTTAAATATAAAATAACATTTATACTAAACAGCACTGGACATGTAAAGCAGTAGTTTGAGTAGTTTGACACTAGTTACAAGTTTTACACATATTAATGTAAATCTAAATTTTAAAACCATATATACCACACCAAATAATATTCTGTCATCATTTACTCACCCTAATGTTGTTCTAAACCTGTTTGAGTTTCTTTCTTCTGCTAAACACAACATATGATTTTGATTTACACAAAGAATGTGGGTAACCAAACACTTGACGGAAGCCATTGACTTGGAAGTCATTCCATGGAAGTCAATATCTACTGTGATCTGTTTTACCCTCATTTCTCAAAATATCTTCTTTTGTGCTCAACAGAAGAAGAAACTCAAAGAGATTTGGAAGAGCATGAGGGTGAGTAAATGATGACAGAATTTAAATTTTTTGGGTGAACTATCCCTTTAAGGAATAACCTGTCTTTTACTACAATGGTGTCATTCACATGTGATAAAGACTGTACTCAACATTGTTTTAATTTTGCATTGTGCAGTCCACCGCTCTCAATGTATTTTGCTATGTTGAAATAACAGAACTTCAGAACTTCTCAACTAGTGTGGTCTTCAAGTGGAGAGGTTTTTCATATGGTTAGCTAGTAAAGAAGACTGGTGGGAACACCAGGAGAGCAGCATTCAATATAAATTGTGTACTATAATGTACATTCTGTACAGTCTGTATGTGGTGGCATTACCAGAATCAGGTCCTTTCAATTAATATCAACCCATACACATAGCATCATGTCTGGCCTCCCACAGATCTTGTTGTGAGATTTCCTGGAACCGACGACCCAGATGTTCCTGTAATCAACGTCGCACAGCTGCAGACACACACAGAGGAGGAAGTTTCCTCATCCACATCCTTCCCCCATCCCACGCAAAAAACCCTGAGCCCCGATCTAGGGATCACACTTCCTCAACACACAATCAGCATGGATATAATTACACACAGGTTGTGTTGTTTCGAGCACGGTACCCAATCCCGACACCGTTCTCGATCTGACAGCAAAAAAAAAAAACCGCCCCCCGGCCCAAAAAAAAAACCCCTCCCCCAGGGAAAAGACCCCCCCCCCCCCCCAAACCCCCGAAAAAGAAACCCCGCCCCCCTCCTCTCACCTCCACCTCAAATCTGACACTCAAAAAAACACCACGAATAAAAGCCAGCACCACCACTCATTCTCTATGGATCGCAATCACGCACTCCTGAATGAAATCATAAAAGAAAACAGTCCTTGAGGCATGATAACAACCATAGCGGATCCCTGAACACATACAGCAATGATGGACACAGTCATAGGTCACTGTCTGGAGCTTTGACTCGCAAACTAGATTCCACCAAGACTTGCTGGAATACATTAAACTGTTTTACACAAGAGACTGTATTTATACAGAAACATGAAATGCATGTGTGGAACATATGTGTAAACACTGATCAAACAACCTCCATACAGCACTGCCTGATGTCTGCTGCTAATTACACTTCATTTGGCCCTACAATGACACTGGTCCAGAATCCTGACTCTGACTGTGGTTTTTCTGTAGATTTCTAACTGAAAAAGACAAAAAGGACACAACCACCCATTCCCAACAGAACACAAGTTGGATCTTCAATATGGTTGTTTTATTTAAATACAAGTGCCAGATTTTTTATGTGTCTACCAATGTTGGCCCATGCTGGTTTAAGCTGGTCTGGTGCAAGTCTTACTGGTGAACCAGCATAGCCAAGCTTTTCCTCAACAAAACTGATGATGATATTTTGAAGAATGCTGGTAACCAAACAGTTAAAGAGGTCATATGATCCGATTTAAATTTTTCCTTTCTCTTTGGAGTGTTACAAGCTCTTGGTGCATAAAGAAGATATGTAAAGTTAGAAAGACTAAAGTCTCAAATCCAAAGAGATATTCTTTATAAAAGTTAAGAGTCAACCACGCCTACCTAAAACACCTCGTTTCTCACAGATGGGAAAAAATGGTTAAAAAAAAAAAAAAAAAAGAAAAATAAAAAGAAACATCTATGTCACGATGTGGGAAGATTTGCATAACACCGCCCAAATGTTTACGCAAAGAAAGAAGGCGTCTGATTGATCTCACTGTATTATTTTGTTACCGGTGGTGTGTTTTTCGTTGTTAAAGTGAAACTACTTTGTTTGGCCTTTTAAAAGAGGATGATATCCGCTTCGTCATGCCTGGAGTTGATCTGTGCTGGTCGCTGAGGAAATACATCAACTTCGCGCTGTGGATCGCCGGATCGGCTTTCACGGAGTCCAGCCCGGGGTCGTCACATGAGGTTGCCGCAATCCCCCCCCAAAAAACTCAAGCCGCCCTCTTTTGGAATGGACACGACTAGATCAGTGGTTAAGTTGTATTTACAAACTGTTCCAGAACAGTTCCACCCAAATTTCAGATGTGTGCAGCACATTTTATGGAGGACTGTTTCCTGATCCTGGTAGAGTTGACTCAAACAATGCCGGCTGTTCTGACTCACAGACTGTAAGTACATTTTCATATTTAAAAAATTGATCACTGACGATTCAAACGTGAGTTTTAAGCAGTGTAGAGTAGCGCTTGTTGTTGTCATTTCTCTGATCACAAATGCAGACTTGGTTTTATGTTTACGCGGCGCGGCGTGATGCAACGCGTAAAAAGTAGTATAAGTCATTATAATCCATAATTATGTCCCCACTGGATGCAACAAATGCCTCGTTTATAATGGGTTTTATTGGTTTTGTCTGGTCGTGCCGGGAGACAGCATCACAGTATGGTAAGGGGCGTAACATTTCCGTCACACGCTTGAGGTATTCGGCCAATCACAACTCACTGGATAGCTGGCCAATCAGAGCACACCTCGCTTTTCAGACCGATGAGCTTTGTAAAAATCGATGTGGAAGTATGTGGGAACATATAGTGTTTTTTTAACCTTAAACCGCATAAACACATTTCATTACACCAAATAAACAAAATAATGTTCTTTTTAGCAACATCATATGACCCCTTTAACAGTAGCCATTGACTTTTTATTATAAAGTACATATCAGCTTAGATAGCAGGGCCTTTGAATGTCTTGGACAAAGGGGGCCTTGGAGTCCAAAAAGTTGAGAAGCATTGCTATACATGTTCCGTTCTTATTGCAAACAATTAATTGGCACACATTATTCCTAAAAGGGACTGTTTGCTTCCATAAACTTTATTCAAAATGTAATAACTCGCCAATAGATCTTTTGGCAAACTCCCATAGATTAGGCTATATTTTGTAAATATTTACTTTTCAACATCAAGTTAATACAAACCAGGTTATGACCTAAATTTTTTCCCTAAGTGAGTGTCTTGTTTCTATTAAAGCAAAATAAGTCAGGAATGGTAATTCAAGTTGTCATTAAACTAGGTAAGATATCCTGTGTGGACACCAAAAACACAGCATGCAAAACACAACACATGCTGGGAGCCAATTACCCTGGTCTTTTCAGAAAGGGATAAACATAATCAACTGGTAACTGTGGGGACCTGATGCACGCAATGTTTTAGTGAAGGACTATGTTGGGTGAAATGTCATACACATGCATTTTGGGATAAGATCTGTGCATGGTCCATTAGTCCAGCTTCTGTCACGAGGACACCAGCTTTCTTTCTTTTTCACCACCATTAGTGCAAAAGGCTATTTAACAAGTATGATCGTGGAGCCTGGTAGAGCAGTGAAAGCAGTAGAATAGAGTAGCTGACCTTAAGTGCATTGGAGCTCTGACGTGCTGAGAACAAATTGGAGCTGTCCAGCCCTGACCCCACCACTCAGAACAATGAGGCTATTTTACAGCTAAACAATTTGTAAAGCATGACTCTATTCAGCAGGGAGCGAGACTGCGTGTCCAGTGAGTGTATCTGAATTCATTTGTTCAGTGTCTTTATACATATGTGTGTGTGGGAGACAGAAAGCAACATTCTAGGAAAAGAAGAAATATCGCATGACATTCAATCGTCTATTGAGGCCATGATGAATTCAGATGTATTGTGCATTTCATGGCACATACAATATGAAATTGTTTTTAAAGGCATAACTATTTCTATGATATTTAAAATATATGGTACATTTGTTTTAGCAGCACCAGAAGATGCATGACTATTAAATATAATCAATTACAATTACACTACTATATATGTTTGCCATATCATTGAACTTTCTAATGCTCACCAAAGCCGCATTTATTTGACTAAAAATACAGTAAAAACAGTTTTGTTGAATATTACATTGAATATATTTTAAAATGTAATTTATTCCTGTGATGCAGTCTTCAGTGTCACATGATTCTTCAGAAATCATTCTAACATGCTATTTTTAAGTTTCTAAAAAGATTGGGGACAACAGACGGGGAAAAAATTTGTTAAGATTTTTATTTTTTTTTTTTTGTGATTTTTTTTCTGCTCAGAAACTTTCTTCTTGGGGGTATCTATTTTTTGTGGAAATGGGTTTTTTTTCTTTGATGAATAGAAAGTTCACAAGAATAGCTTTTGTTTGAAATTGAAATAATAAATGTCATAACCGTTACTTTTGACCAATTTTACAAATTCACGGTGTCCTTGCTGAATAAAACTTTTAATTTCTTAAAAAAATAAAAAAAATAAATTATTTACTATTTATCCACGTCCTGGCGACCGTGTCTGGGTTTATTTTGCTATAATGATCCTTACGTAGTACAGGATAACTGTGTACTGAAGTCATCTAATTGTTTGGTTTGAATTGGCTTTCCTTCATAATGACCCACTCGGCATCTCATGACCAAAAGAAGCACTGACAGGTCATCACTGTTTCCATCTCAAGTTATTTGATTTATGAGATAATTTCTCTGCTCCAAATAAAATCAAACCTAAACACAAGTAATCACAGCAACACCACATTAAGGCACCATCAAGCTAACAATGCGACCCCTGATAAAGCGATACCCAAACTAGCTCTCAGGAAAGCCAGAATCCACAAGACCCCAAAGGAAATAACAAAGAGCACGCTGGATTCAATTAATTTAAAGAAAAGTGGTCTGAATCAAAGGACACAAGAATGCCTTTTATTTACAGTGCCTTCCTGTTCCTCAGAAACCTCAGAGCTCCACTTATTGTAAAAACAGCTCGACTGAACTGCCGTGCTTAATGTGTGGTAGAGACTGACCAAGGAGAGTGAATAATTGACTGATTACAAGATAAGAATGAATAGACACTGTTGAACAGAGAACAGAAAGTATTATTTTCAGACCTGCTGTGCTCCTGTTGCCAAACGCCCTTAAAGTTCTGCGCTCTTGTTGCAAGCCGGCTAGTTCGGGATGAGTCATTTCAGTAAAGTGAGGGACCGCAAAAATCCTTACCAAGATGTGCAGAGGGGTTTTTTGAAGGGGGTGAGAGCAGAGGAAGAGGAAAGAATGTAGAGAGGAGAGACAGAAAAAACACCACAAGACTGAAAACATCCCCCATTAAAGTCCAAAAGTGTTGCAAAACATTACCGTGAAAATGGTACCATGAGGGCTGGGCGATATGGCCAAAAAAATTATCACGATAATTATCATGATAATTTTTTCATATCAGTCGATATCGATAATTATCACGATGAATGTCAAATCTTTATTCCTTTCAAGTTTAAAGCCAGATTTTTGCTCCAAAGAGAAAGTTGTAGAAACCAGACCATTAATTTTCCTTAACAAAATAAATATCTTAATAGAAAAAATTATTTCTTAGTTCTGCGTGTTCTAGTGAGTGATATTGTTTCAAATCAAGAAACAAGTCTGTGTTACCTGATAATATTAATTACATTTTAATTAAAAAATTTTTTGTCTCTTAGAAATACACATTTGATAGTAGCTTGAGTTAGGATGCAGGATCATTTTTGTTCATGTATCCAAATCGTACATCGAAAAATTGTAGGCAACCTCAGTTTTATAGGTTAAATTTATTCTGACAAGTTTTTATTTATTTATTTATTTATTACATTAAGCATTGGTCTCCAATAGTAGCATACATTTAAATCATGATAAACACAGTTAAAACCACACATATAGCACCTCAATACCATGGTAAAAATTTAACTATATGGTTTTTAGGTAGCCTATTTGTATGAAAAAACATTCAGTATAAATGCACACATGCTATATCTTAATCACAAATACATATTACAATTATATACCATTATTCTTTTAATAAAATTCACTGTGAATATCCCAAATTTCTGCCACAATACCACGGTGCAGTTAGTGCTACTACAGTAAATCCATGGTAAATTATGGCGATTTGTAGATTTAAAGTCTCTGACTGTCTCGTTGCACACAATGTTTCTCCTGTTTGGCTTTAAACTAGTTTAAATCACAGAGTCATTTGTGTTCATCGCTGAATTCAAACGCTTATGGAGATATGTTGCTTGAGTTCGCAATAAATAGGGTTACACAGGACCCGATTCACAAATAAATGCCAGGCAAATTTGTGGTTGTGACATAAATATATATTCGTGAATATGTTTTTTATTTGCAAATCTCATTTTATTTATTTGTGGATCATAATCTATTTATTTGGAATTAAGCCACAATTCTATCTCATAATCACTTCACACTGGATCTCACAGCACTGTTTAGTGCTCGCATGTCTGAGTAAACACATCTGCTCTAGTGAGCTAGCGCCGCGCGGCAGTTTGAACTTTGATACGAGCAGATAAACGTCCGAGTGGTGCGCTTCAAATGAGTCGCGCTGTTTAGTTCAGCTTTTGGCGCATAAACATTATATCGAAAATTTATCGCGTTAATTATCGTTATCGAATTATCGCCCAGCCCTAGGTACCATACATCTTTTATCACTTCCTTGATGCTAATATCGAGGTATCATCTGTGTGTTTACTACATGAATTCCCTCAGAGTACCATAGTGGCAAGAATAAGTTTGTGAACCCTTTGAAAATATCTGGATTTCTGAATTAATTACACATTAAATGTGTTCTGTTCTTCAGCTAAACAGTTTTATTCTTTATGAAGTTTATTGAGGACACTGAGCCATCATTCACAGGGCAGTGTGGAAAACATAAATTAACAACTAATAGGAGTCAATTAAGGAAAATAAATTGGAAGTATGGGTCGCACAGGTGCCCTGCTCTTAAAATAAAGGCATACAAAGCCTGGTTGCTGACAAATATATTATTCTCAAGAATAACTGGTTTGTGTGAACCATACCTCAGTCCCAAAAGCTTTCACAGGACTTTATCAGTGCATTGCAGATATGCACAAAGCTGGAAAAAGCTACAAAAACATTGCTAAAGACTTGGATGTTCATCAATCCATGGTGAGATTTTACAAATGTAGAACATTCAGGACTGTTGCTACTCTATCCAGGGCTGGGTTGTCTATAACTGTGACTTTAATTAAAATCAGATAACATATTACGAGTAAGCAATGCAGAAATCTGGATATTTTCAAAGGGTTCGCAAACTGTAAATGCCATGATAATTGAACACAGCCAGTCTGTATCTTTTTTCCCTTCTTTTTTGCATTTCATATTTAAATTCAAATGACTCTTTGAACACTGTAAAGTATGAATGTCAGGGACACACCCACAGACTACATAAAGGTCAAGTAGTTCAATCTGAGAGAAAAAGAGCACTTGTATGAAGTATCTGCACTCTTGCACTGAGGCCTAGCACAGATTATTTATACTGGAACGTTAAACTGTGTGTGAACGTGTTGGTCATGCAACCGCACCTTAGTCTTTCCCAGCTGCCACTCTTTCTTTGTGACGTCATACTTCGTAAGCAGATCTGCACATTTCTTCCTCTCGTCTGCCGTGTGGTTTTTGTCCCGCAGGATCATTGTGTATCTGCACAGGAAGTGGGCACAGCTTGAACACATACACACGTTCCACCTCACTCATTTTACTGTAAGAGAACAATGTACTGATAGAATCGGAAAAACTTCCCTGGCATTGTTCATTATGATTTCAAGGACATTAACTTTATATTACCTTTCCAAAAACTGTCAGGAATTGACTGTGTGCATCTGGAACAGATTTTGTGCTTCAAACTGTATTTTGATGGACTGTCAGTGGTTTTGTGATGGTTTCTTTGCTATGTATCTCACCTGCTGAGGAAGTCTTGGAAGGTTCTCCGTACAGAAAAGCCTGCTCTACGGATCTTCACTGTCTCTAGCATTCCAGAGTAACGCAGTTGATTTAGAACCACATCTGCATCAAATTTATTTGCATTCTGGAAGAAGATAGAAGGAGATGTCCATCAGCATTGATATCAACTGGCTATGCCCAATATTACTTGAAATTAAATGGATCAATACTCAATATTTAACAGTTGTCCTATTAGACTAACACAAGTTAACATGAAATAGTGTTCATAATAACATATTTGATTTCCCTAATCTGATGCAAGTTTTTCTTAGTTTATTGGTCTTTCCTCATTAGCAATTTTTTAATGATGATGATGATGAAGAAAATTGCATACAGTTACCCATATTGTCAGTCACTATTGTATAGTAGTGTCTCAATAGCATTATTAAATAATAAAAAGGATAAACAATAGAAAAACAAGAAAAAAGAAAATAAAAAAATTTGCCAACAAAAAATGCCAACATTTGGGTGTGATACTTAAACTTAAAATACGTTCTCTGAATATAAATCTTAATAACGTATCTTAATTTAGTCAAATAGATGTTTCTTGACAGCTTGATTATTAAAAAAAAGGCAAAAGTACTGAAATAAAATACTGAAGAAAATTATTTTTGCAGTGCATGACAAAGGAGGGGGGGTCTGAAAAATAAGAGGGCTTGGTGATGTTAGCTGGAAAAAGTTTTTTCGCAGATGTTGATGAAAGATTATAAAGACAAACATTTTATCTTTGGAATAACATACACCAGATGAATAATTTTCAGTGAGACCAGGAATTTTATAGAACCTATTTTGGTTTCATTCTGACATTAACCATAACCTACAGTGAGATATCATAGCTCTTGTTTTGATCTGTCACATAAAGAACAAAAGATGTCTGTGGGAAGAAAAAGGGGTCAAACACCAACGCCAGCAATGGGAGCTTTCAACTGGGAGTGATTATGTCTATTGTGCGAGGTGTTGCGTCATGTTTAGTGGCTGGATCTGTAGCTGGATCAGTAACATCAGTGCCTGGTGTTCAGCTGCTCCCACACTGTCCTGTCTCATCAGGCCGTTTGATTGTTATATTAAGGAGCGGGACTCCTGGACACCTGGTGTGTCTTAACAGCATGTTCCACTATTGCCTTTTGCCATGTCCTTCATTTCAATCAGCACAATCTGAACTGAAATAGTCATGTCAGGCTAATGTGACAAGAGTCTGAGGTATATTTCTGGTCTCCCAGTAATTTGGGCAGTAAACCTGGGTCAGACATGAAGTACGCAGTATCACAATTGTCTTTAGGAGCCCGGAGTGAGGTGAGATGTTAAGTGGCATAAATGATAGAAGAAAAGGTGTGGAATGTCAGAGGGAGCCAGGCAGAGCGCCAGACGAGGCCACGGCCGTGATTCCCCTCCCTGAGGACAGTTATCACAATACAACAACCCCATCAGAAGCACCAACCTGATCCTCTGCCCACTGAAATGAGAGTCCTCTATAAATCAATGCAATCATAATAATTCCAGTAATACGGGAGCTCAAATGAGCGCTATTACAGCTCAATTGTATCATATAATGAAGGGTAGAGGCTCTGTGTGATTTTCTGGCTGTTATCTCTACATTCCTCTGCGGCAGGTCAGGAGTGTGATACTCCTCTCAGTGCCGCTGAAGCGGACAGCCGTAACCTTTGACCCCAGCACAGGCGGGTTTGGGCTGCAGGAATGTGCTGGCAGTGGGAATGGGCTGCTCCAATCTGAGCAGATCAGCACAAAGAGACTCTATGGACAGAGTGCAGAACACGACAGGCTGCTGGCTGTACAGCTTCTCACAATGTGATGACGCCAGATTGTCCTGGCCACTGCACTGCTAATAATGATTTCCTAATCAGTCTTTTTTGACATTTTCCAGCAGAAAAAATAATTAAACATGGTAAATAATTTTTTTTTATTATTAATCCATTATTTCTTGTTTGTCTTATCTTACCATTTTTATCCATCATTTAGATATTTAATGCACAGTTTAAGTAGTTTTAGTATTTTTCTTTTTTTTGCAGGGTGGAAGTTTAAATAATGGAATACTTCACTTAAAAATCTAAATTCCCATTTATTCACCCTCATACCATTCTAAAGCCATTAGGATTTTTTCATTTAACAAAAAAGGAGAAATGGCAAATTATGCAAATTTGGTTCAAGGTGTTATTTTCCATTCAATGAAAGCATATAGTAACCAGAGAAAGCTCTCGAATCTCATTTGCATTTCTGCAAATTCAAATTTGGTGCATCAATATTTAGTTACGAGACAAGCAAGGACCTTAATGTTATTGACCTCAAACATTGCGGAACACATCTTGATGTGCCGGGTTTTGACTATGCACATGCTTGAATATGATTCTGGAGCTACAGGGGAAGGGTTAGAAGTTATTGGTGAATTAATAAAATTTGCGTCTGTTCCACCAACAAAGCTACTGTAAAGGTGCAGTCACTATTGGTCTATTGTCAATAGAGTAGCGATGTATAAAACATAGCTCATATCAAAGTCACCTTCAAGCGAAGCAGCTTTCTGTTGGTCAGTGCAGCAAATTCACATGGCCAACATTAACATGAGCAAAACGTGTGTGGGGAACATTTTCACCCTTATATGAAACTCCCGATCAATTCCTACTGAAATCACTAGATTTCCCCTGCAAAATTCTGCAGAGCAATGGTAAATGTGACTGTGAATCAGAAGAATTTAAAAATTTGGTTTGCATTAACTGCATGGACTATTTTCATCTTAATAATACATTTGTTTATTATGAACAAGCTGCTTTTAACTTCACTTGTGGATTATTGTGATGTTTTTATCAGCTGTTTGGACGCTCATTCTGACGGCACCCATTCACTGCAAAGGATCCATTGATGAGCAAGTGATGTAATGATACATTTCTCCAGATCTGTTCCGATGGAGAAACAAACTCACATAAATCTTAGATGGCCTGAGGGTGAGTGAGTAAATGTTCAGCAAATTTTTATCTTGGGGTGAACTATTCCTTTAAGTTGCTCTTTGATTATTGTATTATATGGAAAAGAACAGCATGAACATTCATTCAAAATTTCTTCTTTCGTGTTTGTCAGAAGAAAGAAAGTGAAATATTTATGAAATGACCTGAGGGTGAATAAACAATGATGGGCTTTCATTCTGGGGTGAACTACTCATCTGAAAATGACATCTGACAGTTTTTTTTTTTAGAAAATTGATTTTATTGTCTGTTTGACTCAATAAGGAAAGTAAATATGGTTTGAGTGTGATATAGACAGTACAAAGTGTCAATCCTACCTTCTCCATGTTAGGTTTGATGCAGCGCACAAAGAAAGGGTTGGAGGCACTTAAAGTGGCCATCAGTGCATGAAGAGAGTCCTGAAACACACAGTCACAATAACACTAAATTACACCCTTGCACAGGAAAGTAACAGCACCAAAACTGCCGTTCAGCAACCACAGTTGCTATTTGCTTGTCCGTCCCACATCTCCTGTTGAGGAGGGCAGTGACAGGGCTAGTATTTACCCAGTAACACCAAGGACCCTTCAACCTGGCACTCTGTCCCACAGTCTTAGACTGAGAGGCTCCAGGCCGGCTTTAATGACAGGGGAACAGGGGAACATGCACGGACCCTGTCAAACCCTTGTGCCCGGTTTGTGGGTAATCCCCTGGCTTTGAGAGCCACAGTACAAGGGCAGCTGCCAAATCCCCTGCACGGCAGTTATGACATGTAAAGCCCCGTAACCCTGCAAACGGGCAGATATACAGGGACACAGACAAAAGGACTAAACACACACACGCAAGGTACACATACAGTCACACAAGTGCAGAAAAATAAATGAAAATTTCTGCTAGGTTTTCACTCATATCCTGGAATGTCCACCCAAAATATTAAGCCCACACATGAGAACAGAACACCCATACAGTATATTATCTCTGTTTCAAAACTCTGTTGAAAAAAACAGCATATGCTGGTTAGGTATGTTTTGAAGCACGGCAGCTAGTTTGAGCTGGTTTAAGCTGGTCCTTAGTTGGTCCTGAGCTGGTTTAAGTTGGTCCTGAGCTGGTTATGAGCTGGTTTAAACTGGTGCTGGTCCTAAGCAACTAGCTCTTCAGCATTAGCCCTCAGGACCCGACCATGGTTTTAAACAAGCTACGACTGCTAGGTCCCAACACCAATACATCCAGACAATAGCATATGCTCGTGTGTTCTCTCCAACGCCAGAACGCACATCTATCCATTAAGTGCGCGAGTGACCGTTAATGCGCCCATGCATAGTACTATTCAGTGACAATTTGTACTGATTTTGAGTATTTTACATAGGCTGCATTTCCTCGTTTCAAACAAAAAGGACTTCACACACGTGTGACTTAACTGATTTCAATAGAGTGCAACAGTGGCCGACCACTTTTTTAGCAGCCTTGGTTCCGGATTTTTCTTTTCTTTTTTTTGGTCTGTCTTTTAAGGGTTAACAGTCAGGGTAATTTAGACTGCTGCACTCTATAGAGTTTGATGATCTAATGGCTCAATACTCTTGTCCTGATTCTTTCAAAATATAGTTTCACATAGTTGTATAAAAACATCAGATGGTGCATTCAGATCATTGACTCTGTGTCTTACCCTGAACTGAGAGCTGACGGTGGGTTTGCGGCGGGCAGTGCCCATCTTCAGAGTCTCATCTCCATTCCTGCTACCAACACGCTCAAACAGGTCATAGATGAAGTCAAGCCTGAGAGACACATAATATAGAGACAATATCACTCACAAACATCATTCATATCAGCAGAAATGTAGATCAGCAACAACTGCTTCAAAGTAGCTTGATGTTTAAGTTCAAATTTAGATGAACATACATAGGAAATTGTATATCTTAGGCCCAGCAAGTTTTTTTGAACAGCTTTTTGCCTTTATTACATGATTTTAAATGGTCCTTCAGTATGTCAAATTCATTTCAAAAGTATATATATTCCAAGTAGTCTCTTCAAGAGCAGGTCATATGGGTTTTCAAAAAATATATTTTTTGCAGTTTGTAACGTAGCTATCCTTCAATGTAAACAGTCTGCAACGTTGTTAATCAATAAAGTGCATGATAAATAAATTGTCTCTCAAAAGAAAGAGTCGACTCTGAACCGCCTGAACGAGTCGTCATATTTTCGAATCTTCTGCCTGTTACCGGTATACGTCACAAGGTAACACATTTGTATAATCCCTGCCTGCCCGCAAAATATGAAGACTCTGACCTGCCCACAAACACTTCCGCTAGTTAGTGTGTTTACATCATTTCGAGAAGACGCTGTGTTTTTCAGCCTCACCAGCATACTAACACAGGGGCCCACACTGGCACCAAATACGTAAATAATATAATAATAATGAATCCAATTAAAAACACTGCGAATATCACGTAAAGTACACATGCAAATTTTAAGCTACCCACTGAGAAACGTCCTGATCAAGTCTTGCTTGCGATGGAGTTACCGGTTGAGCATCGGTATCATCCTCGGACTCTGGTGAATTGATAACCGGTAATACTCAGATGCCATTTTTGTAACCTTATAGCATCTTTGTTAGAGTGACCAGATTTCTCATGGTTCAATACGCGACGGGGGGAAGGGGGGTGATATATGACCACGATATGAGAAATTTTATTTCATGATATCTAAATGATATATGTATACACCCACACACATCACATGTACATAATTATTTATTACATAAATATAAAGAAGCAAAATACAAACCATAAGACAAATACAATAGATACAAGTTAAATATTAAATTAGCTCATTTTCTAATACAGTAGGTTTAACATGTAGGCTATACATTTATTTAACGTCTTTTGTTGTTTGATTAACATTAATGAGACAGACAGCTATTTAATTAGGCTGCTGTCCCTTTAAGACTGAATGAATGTAATATACTGATACATATATCCGGTTTTCACCCACCTGTTTACGTTCACTTAAGCCATAACCGACTGTATTTAAGTGAGATACTCCACATGATGGAGATTGTGACAGATGTGTGTGTATTTAACAATAAAGGCCCAAGGAGAACTGATCGCAGAACTGGGATCGCACGGGCGCGCGGCCGAGTGACCGCTTCTGTGTGTCATTCAGCGTGATTCCTATCTATCCCAGCTTCACTTACTGCAATCGATAACAAATTGTGATTGGATGGTAATTTTGTCCCACGACAAGCTTAGTTACCTTTGATTAGGCTGTTCTCACGTGACAGAACACTTCTACTACTTGCTCTGATCACCCAGTCGTAAAGAAATTTGGAAATACGGGACAAAACATGATTTTTTCAAAATAAGTCCGGACACTAAAATAGAGCTGAAATACGAGACTGTCTCAGGAAAAATGGGACGTCTGGTCACCCTATCTTTGTTTACAAGTAACCCTCCGGAGCAAAAACTCAATTATGGTAATGGTCGTTTCGTTTCTGACACGCATTGTATACGGAAAGACCAATCACAACAGACTTGGCCAGCTGACCAATCAGAGAAGAGTAGGCTTATAGAAGGGAGGGGTTTACAGTTCTTAAGCTCAGAACTGCTTAAAACTAATCGTTTCGAAATCATTGAAAAAATGATTCTAATATTAAATGTATATTCTGAGAAACTTACAATGTTTTCTGACCTTAGATGCATTTAAACCTGTTGTAGGGGACTCCAACACACTATTAGGACACTTTAAAATACCATATGACCTCCTCTTTATTTAAAATGAACTCATAAAAGCTTCATTAATGAATAATTTTAGACGTAGTACTGTACAGTATCACAAGATATGCCAAAATCCCAGAAATATTTCTTGTCAACTGTCCTTATATATAGTTTTTGTAGTATGAGAAGTATCATTTACAGTACATACATCACTGATCTCATGACAAGCTAAGAAACACTTAGGATCATAGGATCCACAGCGTTGCTTAGAATCGCAGAAATGAAGTGAATGATTTGTTACCTGCTGTCATTCAGCATGTTGAGAATATCATCTCTGAATGTGTCTCTGTTCTTCTCTAGAATGCCACGCACATCATACAATACCTGACACACACACAAAGATAAACATTGTTATAAAACACATGCACAGTGACTTAAAAATAACGCAGAATTTATTCATTTACTTCTTTACATGCATTTATTTTATGGATGGAAAATATTGTTTTAATTACATACTTTTTTTCATATAACCTACTTCATGTGTCTGTCCTAACATTTCTCACTGAACTGAACTGAATTGTGCATGTGAAGAAGACACACGGTCTCTGTTCTTGTGTTTTACTTTCTAGCCTATTAATGAGAGACCGAATAGAGAGGTTGATCGAGCTGTCGCAGTTTAAAGTCACCTGTTGAGTATTACTCCGTCATGACCTCCGTGGCGACAGATTCCTCCACTAATCTTAACACCATGAAATAAACTCCTGAGCTGTAAAGTATGCAGCATCCATAACACATGCTGGGGGTATTTATAACACCATCTCAATAATTACAAGCTCTCGTTTAAACAGAGAATTCATCTAAAGCTTATAGTCCGATCTTTCATTTGTGTTGGCCTAGAGAGCAGATGCTAAAGATATTCTCCTTCTAAAAGCATTTGAAAGACTGTATTGATACTGCGGGAACCATGAATCATGTCAGACATTTTGCACACAAGACTGTGGTGAAGGTATCTGGTTATAATTAGTCATTGTCCAGTAAAAATATATAAAAATCCTTAAAAGACAAGATATTTACTTGTGAAGCCAAACTTCACAAGATGTAAGTCTTAATACCCTGTTCAATTATAGATGTTTTTACTGGAAAACAAGACTAAAGTACTGATTAAAATAACTTTTTTGGAGCAGAGAAAGTAAAGAGTGAAATCCAAGTAGAAGTGTAAATAAAAACTGTCAGGAAAAGAGAAACTGCAGCTAGAGAAGGAGCTGGACAGCATGCCAAATGCTTCTCATGGGAGAGCATGTTAGACGTGTGGTTTCCAGCACATTAAACTGTGCAGGCTTCGTGTGGTGCCCATGGTGAAAGGGCAAACCAGCTATTCACGTTCCTTCTCTCTCTCTGTGCTTTTTTCAGCACACTGCTCTGACTGCTTTCTCTCACTTTCCTGAAAAGACTAATTCCTCTCTTAAAGCCTGAAACTGATACTGAAAGTGACGAGAGAAGGAGAAGACTGGGGAAGTCCAGTGTCCACTTTCTCCTGGTAATCACACCTGTGCAATAATGAAAGACAGGGATATCGACCAATATTTGAGATTATAGGTATCAACAGAAATGGTCATTCCACCTGCTGTTGCTTCCGAAATGTACTAACAACCTTGTCAATTAATAAAGCACATTTTATGTTTTAAATTATACAACAGTTAGAGTACTTGATGTATTAGCATTACATGAGGCCTTGTAACAACAGCAATCTTGCTCCTATGACATTAATTAAATATTTTCACAATCAGTAAATATTGCACAAAATTAGTGTTCATTTATATTCAGCAATTTTGTGTATTTTGTATTAATAAATTATATTATACTTATATCAGCCATTCATTCACTGCAATGTTACTGTAGAACACAGAATGGTGTCACACTTCCACATGTGTATGCATGTGTGTGTGTGTACATGTTTTTCTATACTGCTGGGGACTTAAACCTGAATACATACTCATGGGGACTTGTGTCACCGTAGGGACCTCAATTGAGGTCCCCATGTGTACAAAAGCTTATAAATCATACAAAATAAGTTTTTTTGAGATTGTAAAAATGCACAAAGTTTAGAAAATACAGTTTGTACAGTATAAAAACCATTACGCCTATGGGGAGTCCCCACAAGGATATTGAACCAGACTGTGTGTGTTTGGAGTCTGCCATCTCTGATGTCAATTAAATGCATTTTAACTGTACTAAATTTTGGCAGACCTTATAAATTCTTTCCAACCTCACAAATAATGCACCACAAAACCAATACTGTAAAACATATTCTCTACATACCTGGCGAGACACACTATAAATTCTAGGCTGTATTTTAAAAAAAGTGTTTGTTTCTCTAATACAGGCAATTGTTGACAGTGTGGTTATCGTTTACTAATAGTAAAACTATTAAAAATTTCTTATGAAATAAAATTAAATATAAATAGTAACCTACAAAAATTTAAATAGAAAAAATATATAAAAGCTTTAATGGAAATTAGAAATGTTGGCTTGGTAACAAACTAAATTTAGCTGAAGTAATAAAATTAAACTTCACTAACTTACTAAAATTAAAACTGAAATACAAATAAGCTAAATTGAATATTTAGAAAAAAATTACAATCACACAGAATTGCTAAAACAAAATATAAATTCAAAACAGTAATAAATATTAAAATAGAATATAAATAATACTGAAATAACACTGCTTGTTGATGTAATTACCTCTCCAGCATAATGTTTAATACCAAACTGGTGATCTGCCACTCTTGGTTTCACATAGTAAGGGTTTGTCTGCCGAGACAGAAACACATAACACATTATTTTATATTGATTATATTTTGCAGTGAGCACACACAGAGGTACTTCAGTCGAGGCAGACTGTATGTGGGTTCTCCGAGGACACACTCATTGTTCCTGCAGCCTGAGTAAAGCCTGCTCACGTTACCGTATTGTGAATGTGCGTGTGAGAGGCTGTGGGGGTGTGACTGGGTGTTGCCTATTGGCTCAGCGCTGGTCTTTATCAGCGAGTTTAAAGATTAACTCTCTGTGATCTGAAATGAGATGGGGGGAAGAAAACGTGTACTGTATGTCTGAGTGTTTTGAAAAGGAGGACTTACAGCATGCCGGCTATGGAGTTTCTCCAGCAGGGTGTAGTCCGTGCCTTTAGGGAATCTGCTCTCCTCATTGATAAGAGCCAACATGCCCAGTTTCTGAGGAAAGAGCACACTGATCTAAGCACAGGCTCTCTCTGGCTCTCCACATTAACCACAGGGGTCTAGTTTGTAATCGATCAGAGATGTTCATTATAATTGCTTTAACAGTGGGCAGTTATTCATTACTAGTGTCAATACTTTCTTTCAAATTACACAGATATTTACTTGTAATGTTATGTAGCCATTTGTGCAAAAAAATCTCCAAAGGTTCACATCAAGTTGTTTTTCTCAGTGACACCTCAGATGCATTTTTTTAATCATATTTCCCTTTTTAGCCACTTGATATGGATGCCCTGTTAGCATATTAAGCACCCATACATCTTTTCAATTTCAGCTGGAACATGCAATTCTTACTGCAACATAATATGCAATAATTTGCAATCTCAATTTTGCATTCAGCAGATGTTTCTACACTTTTTTTTTGTACATGCAAATTCACTTTTTTAGGATGTATAGTGGATGCTTGTACAATTATAATGTGAAACTTTCCAGACCTCTTAGAGATTTACACTACAGTTCAAAGGTTTGTGTCAGTAAGATTTTTATTTTTATTTTTTGAAAGAAGTCTCTTATGCTAACCAAGGCTGCATTACTTTGAGCAAAAAGACAGTACAAAACAGTGACAAATTATTAACATTTAAAAGAACTGTTCATATTTTAATGTATTTTAAAATGTAATTTCATTCTGTAATGGAAAATCTGAATTTTCAGCATCATTACTCCAGTCTTCAGTGTCACATGGTCTTTCAGAAATCATTCTAATATGCTGATTTCATACTGACTTCAAAATTTTGAACTGTAGTGTATGTGCATTAATACAGTCAGTAAATATAAAAAAATAAAAGTAGTAAGTAGTGTAAACGATGCAGAGGGCAGGATATGATGCAGAGAAGAGACAGCAGCATCACCTGCATGAGCATCACGGTTAAATTAGACATGGACCCCTATTTGTTTACAGTTTTTAAGACCAACTAAGTCTGCAAATCTCTCTGGAAATCCAATGACTACTGGAGATGATAGTTTGAAATTATGAAATTTCTCACGTGCTATCAACGTTGGAATGGTTTCTAATGAGCACTGTGTGGTCACAGTGAGAGCTGATTAAAGGTCAAAGGTTAAAAGGACACCTTTTCGATCAGATCCAAACACTCTGCGTTGTCCATCCAGTCGATGGCTTCCCAGTGTATCCCCTCCCTGTGTGGAGACACAAGAGAACCTCTTGAGCAACATCACAACACTACAAGTACACAAAGGTGGTATTATCCTCAGGGTTCATGTGATGAAATGAGCTGTGACCGGGCTCTGCTGACCCCCCTCAGCCATCACATTTCAACAAGAACACAACTGTGTGGGAAAGAGGAGACCCATTCACACATCTGGCAGAGTGCCTCCATAGCCACTACAGCAAGAACAGGCCGAGAAACCCCTGCCTTTACTTCATCTGCTATCTCTCCATCACTCTGCCCTAAAAGAGATTGCAGGACCGTCCATGTCCTGTACATCATGATGATCACGTACACGTTGCAACTCCACCCTTCTATGCTATTTCACCCTGTTGTGACCTGAGCTCTCTGTGACACCTGATAGTGTGAAGCTATGTGTCTACAGACCATTACCGTACACTCTGGGTTTCATGCAAAGATTACATGTCCTGATGATGTTGTAACTGTGAGGATGTAATGTACGCAGAGATGCACACACACACACAAATGCTCAAATGTGCTGCAGGTGTGCAGTCCAGTTGTATACACTTATTCTTAATTACTGTTTGTCAGGAAAAGACCTCAGTACTCAAGGTGTGTTGTTATTAGCTACAGTATAACTAGCTATAATGTTAACTACGGATATATTGATCAGAAAGATTCACTAATATTTATAAAAGCTTAAAACACATTATGAGCAAGTATGTGACAGAAACTTTCCTAGCTCCGCAAGTTTGTGTGTTTGTGTTATAAAAATGTCTGAACAGCATTAGCGTAAACATTAGCATAAAGTTATCTCTTCTACAGTTGGCTTTCTTGCTATAACATGGCATTAGCATAAAATGTCATATTCTGCAGTCACTTCGGGTGAACTACTGTCATGGTAGAGCAACAGTATGAAATAGCCAAGTTAATATTTTGATAGCTAGCTTAATAATATCACATTTAGTTTAAGTACACAGACATTTGATATCCGCACGCTAATATTCAGTTAACTAGGAATAAGCATGTTTGTTCTTTAAGATTCCCAAGGCCTGAAATATACTTTGAAATGTGTCAGAACACAATTCATAACACAAATCTTGCCATTCCATTCTTAGAGTGGCCACAAGGGGCGCACAAAGCGCTGTCGTTTTCCACAGTCATATTTCTCTTTCAAGTCACTAAGCAAACGGTATAAAGACAATCTTGTTGATCATGTTAGTTTGATTTTAAAGTAATTGAAATATTGCTCCCCTCGAGTACAAAAGTCTGTTATGGACACAGTAGCACAGGTACACACAAAGAGCAGGCAAAAAGTATTCTAATGACTTACTACAACCACCAAGATTCTGAAGTGGGCATCTGATGGACACTTTACTTTCCCATGAGTCCAGTCTACTGTTGTACATATGGATTTGGTCTTATGATCATGCATAAACCTAATTTAATCTAGCAATATGGAGTATGGAAGACAGTGTTGGACTATCTAAGCTGGTTTCTGATGCAAAATTAGGTCAAAATCTGATAACTGAAGCACTTTTTGCTGAGAGATCTCTTCCAGGGATAGGGTTTCAGTGCTAACCAGGGTCACTGACAGGACTCACCTGTTATATTCAAGCTGCTCCAGGGAGAAGATGTGCTTGTTGAAGTACTCCTGGAGCTTCTCGTTGGCATAGTTAATGTTGAACTGTTCGAAACGGTTCACCTGGAGGGGGAAAAAGTCATAAAAACATGACAACATGCCATTGACAGAACATTTCACCTCTCTGTACTCAACAAACTCTTTTACCTCAAAGTTCTCAAAGCCAAATATATCCAAAATGCCAATGGACTTGAAGTTGTCCTTTCCTTTGATTTTCTGGTTAATTCTGGTGATGATCCAAGAAAAACACTGGGAATACAATGCCATGGCCACAGAGTCCCGGGAATCAATTGCCTTTGGAAAGCAGGGCAGAGACAAATATGAATCTAGAGACATTTTCCTTTAGTTAGCCTCCAACAGTGCAATTTAAAACCACAGTGTCAACAAGCAATGTCTCAAGAGATTATTACAAAACACTAATATATCTGAATTTCAAAATTCACAAAGTTCACTTTATCGGCCGAATCTGCAGGGTTGTTACTCTCTGTAATTGTGCATCTTTAAACATGTGAAGTTTGAAAACAATGGATGTCTTTCCTGATTTATTGCCGAGATTGAAAACAATACAGTGGCCCCAATAAGTATTTGGACACTTAAGCCATATTTAAACCACCCAATCCCAACAAAGAAGTCTGTTTTTTTAATTATGCTCTGTTTTTAATTATGCTCAAAAATTAAGGGCAAAAAGTGGTGCATGTGGAACATGTTCATGTTAAATGTGATAAACTACACTGGAGCAAGACCACAGATACAGACTATGAGAACTGACTTTACGCAGTACGACCACTAAAATTGGCCTTCCAATTAATTTAGTAAAAGTGATGAAAAGTGTGGAAGCTCGTGAGAAATATCTGCTTCTGGAGTTTCAGTTCAACTCATAAACCCAGCAATAACCCTGGGCTGCTATTACTGGAATACAGAAGGAGAGAAAGGTAATACCCACAAATTAGCCTCTGCTATTCCTAAGAACGCCAAACTCCCGTCTATTGTTTCAGCAACACTATAATTCATCAGTCAGAGACACTTCTGCCTGATTCTGAACAGTGTGCTGGCTCCATCAGAAAGACCTGAAAGAATGGCTGATTGTGCATGATACGGCGAATGGCAGCTGTTGAGGTCCTGACCACTGTGTTAATGCATTAAGAGGAAAGGAGGAGGAGGAATAAGGGCCTCCATTAAGACGTGGCACTGCTTTATGACCACTGACACAGGCTGGAGTTAGTGGCCATTGTCTTGGTTCATAAAAAGATTGATTGTGTTTCTACCGAGTTGGTCACAAAGGCCAGGGCCTGTTCTATATGCTAGATGCGATTTATGGGTTAATGTAGGTTGGGGTCTCTTTATTCTTGGCATGCACATCAGTCTTTCTCTTTTTCATAAACCAGTTTCAAATTACAAAAATCAGGCCTTTGATTTTTGTTCACTTGAACTTTCATTGCGGGAAAGAGGAATTCTTAAGAGTACATTTTGAAAGCATTGCACTAGTGCTGAACTGACTGTTTCTTGTGTTTACTGTGCATATTTGTGTGATAGACTGCCCCCATTAGGCAGCTGCTAACCACCGTCTCCACACTCGGCCTCCATTGTGTTGCTTCTCATGAGATCTTTATCACTGAGTTATTATAGCAGGAATCCGAGGGGACAAAAAACAGGAAATGGTACCAAGTCACGCAAAGACGCTTTCTACACAGGCGTATGGGTGTGAGCATGTTTTTTTAATGACAGTCTGTCAGTAAATCTGGGGTGAGTCTGGGGATGCAGGGAAAAAGGAACATGTCTCTGGACACACTGAGGGCACAGCACAGACATGCCACTACATGATACAACATGACGGCTAAAGCAAACCAACCAACCAACAAACCAAAAAAAAAAAAAAAGTGGTTTTTGAAACCACTGCCTAAAACATATGCCAAAACTGTAAATAAGCCAGATTTAAATAGACAAACACATAAATATATCTTATTTCTAGACATGCCGGTGCACTATACAACATCATAAAGAAGGATGGATGTCCTGGTTCCTTACCTGTTCCACAGTGAGGGGTGAGCAGATCTCTTCTCCTCTCAGGATCATGGACCGCTGAGTCAGAACCTCAGACAGCTGAAAGGAGTCGAGTCCCAGCAGATCACTGACGACACTGACCACTGTCATTCAGATAAACACACTGCATAAGCCTTCACAACTGTGAAAAGTGTGTATGCACAGACACAGCAGTTAATGATTCTCTTCAGAGGCCATCATTACAATATATGTATATATGTGAGTGTGTGTGTGTATGCATGTATAGACACACATAAAACCTCCATGATATAAGTCTATGTAAATACGTTACATGTGTTCAACAGTTTACAGTTTGAGTTTGCTGATATGATATTATCCATTATTTTTGTATTGGATGAGAAATAAATGTACATTAATTGCTTATCCAAATTTCAAATATTGACTTTCAAATTGAATTTATGTCTCCAGCATATTTTTGGAAATAACTGGACCCAATTTCACATTTCAGGATGCATCGAAATCATAAGGTAATCAAATCATTGTAATCAACCCTACTACAATTCAGTAGTTTGGGTTTTCTTTTTTCTTTGTAGTTGCATTGAAATAAGCAACCAGTAAAGCTGGTTGAAAAAAAAAAGCTGGTTGAAAAAAAAACCCAGATTTTCTTTTTCCTTCTTTCTTTTTTTTCTAATCAGCAGACTTCTGGAACTGCTCCAGCATTAAGGCGAGTTAGTGAGTTATCACCCATCTGAAGTGCAGTTATCAGAGTGAATACTGACATGTTGTAGCATGCCTCTACACACTCTACTCAGTGAAAGCCTGTCAGATAAAATATAGGCTGATATTGTGTGCCAGGGCTACAGGTGGTATTTAATAGGTCCTTCCACTAAGATAACTAATAAAAAAAGCATGTATAGCATGCTAGGTATGCTTCTGAGAAATGCTGATCTGCCTCGAACCTCCTTTAGTGGTGATCTGAGCACCCCCTGCAGTCATGAACTCAATGTTGCCGATCTGTAAGACCCCAGAGAGCAGCTTGAAGACATCACGGATCTCTTCCTCAGTGAATTCCATCACCTTCAATGCTTCCTACAGCCATTAAACAGAATAAAAATATCAGCATGCTTTATTTGACAGCTGATATTGAATTATTAAGGGAAAGAGAGGAGGAAATTGGATCCTGGATACATTATGCTTACACATGCTGACTATGATCAGAGAGATCATTCTTACTTAACCAATAAATATGTATGGGGGGGATCAGAATAACTCGAGTTTAATTAGTTCTACCTAATTCCTTCTTAAAGAGTACGGAAAAGAGATGATGTGGTGCCCTCTAGTGGACACTTTATTAATGCCCAGTTGCATGGCATTAAAGAGATAGCTCACCCAAATGTGAAATTTCTGTCATTTACTCACTTTCATGATGTTCCAAACCCATAAGAGCTTGGTTAATCTTTGAAACACAAAATAAGATCATTTTAATGATGGTAATTAAACTTATGAGGTTTATGTTCTTCCACTGAAAGTCTAGGTAGTCAAAACAATTTTAAAAAGGTTATAAAGTTGCTGTAAAATGAACCTACAGTATATAATTCAAACTGAAAGTCTTGTGAAGAGTTGCAATTGCTTTAATCATTAACAGATTTAATTCAGTCTTCTTTTCACATATAAACGCACACGTAGCAAACAGAGTAACACTGACTTGGATTAAACTGCTCTATTCATGTGGATTCATTTTAAAACCTGGTTTTTATTATATAGTTTTAATTACCTGGTCAAACTCTCAGATTTCACTAAAAATATCTTAATTTGTGTTTCAAAGATTAACCAAAATTTGGAAAAGGCTTGGAATGCAATGAAGGTGAGTAACGTTTAATTTTTGGGTGAAACGTTCCTTTAAACTCTGTGTGCTCATGAGAAAAGTAACTGTCTTAGAGTCAAGAAAGCTGTCAAACATACAGTATTGACTCACCATCACACTATCATAGAGGTGTTTGTCATCCAGGCTTCTGTCTTTCACACAGCCGGACTGGTTGAGGTAATGATAAGCCTCAGGAGAATCAGCCAGCATGTACATTTCTGATGAGAACACAGGGTTAATCCATACCGCAATACAATGGCCAAAGAGAAAAACAAAGATTCGGCTTGTGTAAAGGTGAAGTGTGTAACTCCTGTACCACCAAAACAAAAAATTGAAATAATGCTAAAATCTCACCTCTGTGCTCATACTTAGCACCTGACAACAATGCATAGAAAATATGGTAGTTCCTCTCTCCCGGATTCTGCCGCACAACTCGATTCTGAAATGTAATGACATTTATAAAGCACAAAGCATTTAGTATAACTGCTTAAATGCATGGCTATAAACAATTCTAATTTTAAAAAATACATAGAAGATACCTTTTCAAGTAAATAATCAATAATACAGCCGCCCTGGATATTTCCACTCTGAGAGAAGTGAAGCTGAATGAACTTGCCAAAGCGACTGGAGTTGTTGTTGTAAACAGTTTTTGCATTTCCAAAAGCCTCCATTATTGGACTGGAGTGGAAGAGAAAGACCAGGTGTTAAGATGGACAGAAATACAACAAAATCTGTAAGAACAGAGTATGTGTGATAGAGCATATATGACCTGCTCTGTACGATGGCCTGCTCTACTCTGGTGGTCCTCTCTGACAGCGGAGAGCCTGTGGAGTTCTGACTCTTGACGGACAGGAACTTCAGCAGCAGTTTGGTGCTTTCTGTTTTCCCAGCACCACTCTCTCCACTGAAAATTAATACACACAAAGCATACATAAAACACATTTTGTCTGTGTTTTTTTGTTTGTTTTTGAAAGAAGTCAATTATGCTACTTTTATTTGATCAAAAATACAGTAAAAACAGTAATTAAAATAATTACAGCTGTTGTATTTGAATTTATTTCTGTGATGGTAACGCAGAATTTTCAACAGTCATTACTTCAGTCTTCAGTGTCACATGATCCTTCTGAAATCATCCTAATATGCTGATTTGCTGCTCAAGAAACATTTCGTATTATCAATGTTGAAAACAGTTGTGCTGCTTAATATTTTTGTGCAAACTGTGATTGTTTTTGTCAGGATACTTTGATAAATAGAAAGTTCAAAAGTATTTATTTGTAATATGAATCTTTTGTAACAATAAATGTCTTAACTGTCATTTTGAATAAATTAACACACACACAACACACAACACACATATAATACAGTATCTCACAGAAGTGATTACACCCCTCACATTTTTGTAAATATTTTATTATATCTTTTCATGTGACAGCACTGAAGAAATGACACTTTGCTACAATGTAAAGTAGTGGGTGTACAGCTTGTATAACAGCGTAAATTTGCTGTCACCTCAAAATAACTCAACACAAAGCCATTAATGTCTAAACCACTGGCCACAAAAGTGAGTACACCCTAAGTGAAAATGTCCAAATTGGGCCCAATTAGCCATTTTCTCTCCCCGGTGTCATGTGACTCATTAGTTTTACCAGGTCTCAGGTGTGAATGGGGAGCAGGTGTTTTAAATTTGGTGTTATCGCTCTCACTTTCTCATACTGGTCACTGGAAGTTCAACGTGGCACCTCATGGCAAAGAACTATCTGAGGATTTGAAAAAAAGAATTGTTGCTCTACATAAAGATGGCATAGGCTATAAGAAGATTGCCAAGACCCTGAAACTGAGCTGCAGCATGGTGGCCAAGACCATACAGCGGTTTAACAGGACAGGTTCCACTCAGAACAGGCCTCGCCATGGTCGACCAAAGAAGTTGAGTGCACGTGCTCAGCGTCATATCCAGAGGCTGCGTTTAGGAAATAGATGTATGAGTGCTGCCAGCATTGCTGCAGCGGTTGAAGGGGTTGGGGGTCAGCCTGTCAGTGCTCAGACATACGCCGCACACTGCATCAAATTGGTCTGCATAGCTGTCGTCCCAGAAGCATGTCCTGTGGTCTGATGAGACCAAGATAAACTTATTTGGTTCAGATGGTGTCAAGCGTGTGTGGCGGCAACCAGGTGAGGAGTACAAAGACAAGTGTGTCTTGCCTAAAGTCAAGCATGGTGGTGGGAGTGTCATGGTCTGAGGCTGCATAAGTACTGCCGGCACTGGGGAGCTACAGTTCATTGAGGGAACCATGAATGCAACATGTACTGTGACATACTGAAGCAGAGAATGATCCCCTCCCTTCGGAGACTGGGTTGCAGGGCAGTATTCCAACATGATGACGAACACAGCCTTGCTAAAGAAGCTGAGGGTAAAGGTGATGGATTGGGCAAGCATGGGGCATCCCTCACAGGGGAAGGTGTAGGAGCGCAAGGTCTCCTTGATGTCGTCATGGAGGAGTTGAAGAGGACTCCAGTGGCAACCTGTGAAGCTCTGGTGAACTCCATGCCCAAGAGGGTTAAGGCAGTGCTTGAAAATAATGGTGGGCGCACAAAATATTGACACTTTGGGCCCAATTTGGACATTTTCACTTAGGGGTGTACTCACTTTTGTGGCCAGCGGTTTAGACATTAATGGCTATGTGTTGAGTTATTTTGAGGGGACAGCCAAATTTACACTGTTATACAAGCTGTACACTCACTACTTTACATTGTAGCAAAGTGTCATTTCTTCAGTGTTGTCACATGAAAATAAAATATTTACAAAAATGTGAGGGGTGTACTCACTTCTGTGAGATACTGTATATATATATACATAAAAAAAATTTTTAAGATGTTTTTGCCATTTTTTCTGCCTTTATTTTGATAGGACAGTATTGTGACAGGAAGTGAAGTGGGAAGGGGGGATTGGGAAAGGTTTGCAAGCCGGGACTCAAACTTGGGATGCCCGAAGCGCAATGGCGCTACATGTCAGCGTGTTGCCCACGATGTTATCAGCGCCTACTTTTAAATGGCATATTGAAATTAATACAAATCGCATCACTCATCACAGCCAAAACCCCTAAATTTAGTAATATCTGCTCCTGAATGGTGAATGACGGTGAATTCCCTCCATTTATTTTCACCACTTTTATTTTAGCCAAACTTTGTGAATTACTGAAGAAGTACATAGTGGCTGGTGGGTCAAATTTCCTCTCCACTGTTTTATATGCGGTTCGCTTAGGGCTGTGAAATCTCTCACAATACTTTTCATTTTCTACAATTTGAAATTTCCATTTAATATGACCAAATACAATGTGTTTCACACAGTACTACTGGGCAACTGGAACAAACCCATCATTACAAGTGCTCACTTTAGAGGTCTTCTGATTCCAAGCTGCCACTATAAGCAAATAAAACGGACCTCTGACCTCCATGCCAAGATGAGTTATGCAATAAACCTTGCAGTATATATCAAACATAAACCATTTTTACATTCAGTAGTCACACTCTGATTGTATTACAGTCCTATGGAACAGCAGATGTCCAAAACACCCATGTGCATCAGTCATCTTGTGTACATTTGAAAGGCACAATTCACCAGCAGCAGTCTGGTGAGCTTCAAATGAAGAGGATCTGATTAATCGTCCATTAAAATTATAATTCAACTCCATACAAATCAGATAATTCTCAATGTGATGTGATGCCTTTAAAGGAAGCAAACTAGCAGGACGTTACCTGATGAGCACACACTGACTGCCGTGTCTCTTCCACAGACAGCGGTAACACTCATTGGCCACGGCAAAGATGTGTGGAGGTAGTTCACCCAGGTGATGTCTACTGTACACATCCACTGCCTCGACGGTATACAGACCTGGTATCTGCTTATAAGGGTTCACGGCTGCCAGGATGGAGCCAATGTTAGTCTGTAAGGTAGAATGTATGATAATGAGAACATACAAGTTTGATCTTACACTTTTTTTTACATTTGATGTTAAACACAGTAAAAACATTGAATGCTCAGCCTTGGAAAAAATAATCCATGAAAGTATTTTGTATTGTATCAATATAATGGTTCAAAAGTTTCCAAGTGTTGATGAATGTAGTTATTTCTATGAAACATGGTAATAGCATGCTTTGTCATAGATGCATGGATTCTACACACTACATATTTCTGCAGAATTCAAATGCCTGTCATTCCCAAAGTTCTACAAATCCACTGACAACTGCATGTTCATTTTTGTCTAATCTAATAATGCTTTTAGCTACCAATATGCATGTTTAACATGCTAATTCCAGTATATGTTAAAATTCATTTAGACAATTCAGGAAATAGTAAAGCAAAATGATAATAAAAACTATCAATACATATGAATAAAAAAAAAATCTAACTTATTTCCATAAAGCATGAATGCTATTTAGTTACAGACAGATACAATTATCATAAGATGACATGTATTACAAAACCATGTAACCACCATGTAATTTTATTTTTTCTAAAAATTTGGTAAAAATTAATTCTATAAAAAAAATACCATCAGAAATGTATTGGGAAGAAAAAAAACAAAATAGATATCCATCAATATTGTTGCGAATCATCATCAGAGTCGGGATCCATTTGCAGTGTTTTTATTGCGTAAACAGACAAGACAGGGTCAATCACCAGTAGATACAATAGCGAAGGCTAGGCTGAAACAGAACGTGGGACGGGCAGGAGGTCGAGGAAGGCGGCAGACAGACACAGATGAAGAACAATCCAAGTCGGGGCAGGCAGAGACAGATCAGAATACCATAAAAAGTCCAAGGTCAAACAAACAGGCAAGATACAGGGTAAACGCTCAGAAGTGACAGCCAGGGCAAATCAAGACTTCGCCGTGAGTAGCTGTGAGGTTGGCTTCTTGTGTGTGTGCGTGATTCAATGGGTGTGTGCGTGCAATCAGTCCCGGTATGAGGCATGATGGAACTGGAGTCCGAAGGGATGAAGCAATATTCAGGAGAGAGTTCCCTATGGTGGTGAGGAGGAGGCGTCCGGAAGCCTCATCTGTAACAAATATGTGGCTCCCTTTATGATTGGTGTCATGTACATGGGAAGTTCTGCCACAGCTTAAGCTCAGAGTAAACACAGTACGCTTCATAATAATATAGTTCTTGTTGGGCACAAGACTCTCAAAGCCACAGATTGTGCATTGTTACACAAAAACAACTGCAAATTCCAAATCCATTTGAATGTAATGAGAGAACAGTGTGTGTTGGTCTGTGGACGTTGAACCGATGTTGGGAACATTGGTAACAGAAGTGAACTAAATCTGATAAACCCTTCCTTGGGGGCAAGTACTATTTTGTAAAAAAAAATAAAATTAATAATAAAGGTTTTTTTTTTTTGTAAAAATGCAGAACTTTTTCTGTAGGGTTAGGGTGTGGATTAGGTTACAGTGTTTATAACCAGCTGTACATAAAAACAAAATAAGTCTATGTAGGTCTATTTTCAAATATGAAACTTACATAAATGAGGTCCTTCTGGTATCGCAGGGAGAGGTTGTGCATGATGGCGGCCTCGTGTAACTCGGCCAGAGTGGACATGTCTTCCACTCCACTGATGCTGGTGGGATGCATGGGGAAAACCTTGAGCCTGTTCACCTCACCCTGATCCAGAGTTATCACCTTCAATACACAAAATCATGCATCCAATGTGATTATGAACACACACTCTACAGGGCTGTCATAAGAGGAGCAACTGGGAACATTACTGCTTTCAGATTAACCAGAAAGTATACAGGTCAATGAACACATACTTGACATAAATAAATATACATTCCCAAACGGCACATCAGGAATCTGAAGTGTGAAGAAATTAGCTGTAATTTATGTAATAGGAATCAACACCCCCCCCCCCCCCCCCCCCCCCCCCCCCCCCCCCCCCCCCCCCCCCCCCCCCCCCCCCCCCCCCCCCCCCCCCCCCCCCCCCCCCCCCCCCACCCCCCCCCCCCCCCCCCCCCCCCCCCCCCCCCCCCCACCCCCCCCCCCCGGGCGCGCAGGAAGGGCTCATTTACAGTAGTGTATGTGTGGGCCTGTTGCTTGATTTACTAATGTGTCCGGACCTGCTCCATCTTTCTGCCAAGTTGTTTCACATTCCTGAAACCATACCCCCATGACATCCTCAGAGCACTCCTTTCACTTTCCCTGTCCTGAGCACTTCTTTCACGATCTGTCCTCAGAAATCCTTGGACACACTTTTTTGGTGAGAAATCTATTTCATGGGTGAAGTTACTGTATTCTGCCCCCCAAGCTTCTGTCAGGACCAACAGCACTCGTTCAGGATACTTTTCACTTTTCATTCAGGTCCACTCACCAGGAATGCCCCCCTGAGTCCAGTTCTCTTTGCCATTGCTATTGAGTCCCTCTCTAATGCACTGTCTGACTCCTCTATATTGGGCATAAAAGAATGGATACAGAACAAAAGGTGCCATTGTATGCAGATGATCTTCTCCTCTACATTTCAGATTTGGGCAGGTCAATACCTGTAGCTCTGAACATTTTTAAATAATTTGGGCTGATTTCTTGTTATAAGTTAAATATAAGCAAGAGCAAGATTTTTCCTCTAAACTCTGCAGCTAGGAACTACCTGTTACATAACTTTCCATTTAGGATTGCACAGCATAGATTTACGTATCTTGGAGTTTCCATCATGGATAAATTTAAAAAGTTCTTTAAATTTAACTTTGCTCATTTGCTACTCCAAATGTTGTTGTTGTTTTTTTCTTTTTGGTTAAGAGTTGCTGTTTATTTATGTAGAATGTAGGCACTTCTATTTTACTTTCTCCTACCCTTTTATTTCATGTAGAATGCTGCTTATGCATAATTTGCATCATATGATAGATCCTGTATTGTATAACTATAAATGTTACTAAAATAAATGTGTAATATAATAAGAGAACAGAAACGCTAAATAGAAATATTTACAACAAATAAAAGTAAAAAAAGAAACATAAAAATAACAAAAAACAAAAAAATGTAAATTAAAACTGGAACTCTAAAAATAAAGGTAATTCAAAAAATATATATCTATATATAAAAAAATCTTAATTCCTTAAATGTGTGTGTTGAATGTGTTTGGATGTGTCTTTTGATGGATGTAGTTCACAGTTTTTCTTGTAACTGAGATGGATGATAAATCCATTAGCAAAAAGTGCCACTAAAATTGAATGATGTCATACAATAACAATCTTATCATTGTGGCTCGTCATGCCTGTCTCCAGATAGATGAGCTTAATTGATCAGACATGACAGGAAGGAAACAGCCCTTTGACAGAATACCCGCCCCCATCTGTATGGAGATTCTAACACCTGAGGTTCTGTTCACCAAATAAATGCGGGTGTGAATCTAAGAACAAGTTTATCATTAGTTCATTCTAGAAAGCACTATTATAATGATTCATTCAAGTATAATGAAGTCATTGATGCAAAAGCAGAGCAGCTCATAGCTGTGTGAATGTGTCTCAAAGTTTACGTTATCGCTGTGTGATGCCTCGACCAGGAATCTGCTCTTTATGGGTAATTTCTCAACACAGCAGGCCGCCAGACACGGGTCAAAGTTCACCCACAAAATACATGAGTTCGAGCCATATGATCCACTCACAAACATCCAGCACAGAGGTTAAGGATGTTTAAGCAATAAAACATTCCTGCTGATCTAGAGACAAATTCCCCAAATTCCTGTTCATGAGATGCTCGCTCCCACCGCAAAGGCCAAACAAAAAGCTTGGAGGTTGGAACAAGACTCGGTACATACAAAAGGGGAGGTTAAAAAAACATGACAATAAATATGTCTCAATCAAACATTCACAGGAGGAGAGGCAGGACTGTCATTACGGGTGGGTGACCAGCAAATTGGGCCCTGTGGTTGACTTGAGTGTACGGGTGACGGCCTATCTATAAAAATTGTATCCCATATATCCCATGAATTCAATCAAGAGCCCTGATAATAGGGTCTCTTCAATGGTTAGTCCACTTTAATATGATTTTTTCACCACTTAGATAACTGCCACTATAACTAAATCTATAACAACCCTGTTTATAAATTGTATTGAAATGTTTTATTGTTTTATATATTCTAATATGTAAACCACTCATTCAAAAGTGTGCGGTCAGTAAAAAAAAATAAATAATAATAATTATATATACATATATATACAGGGCAATCTCAATAAATTAGAATGTCATGGATAAGTTCATTTATTTCAGTAATTCAACATAAATTGTGAAACTCGTGTATTAAATAAATTCAATTTACACAGACTGAAGTAGTTTAAGTCTTGGTTCTTTTAATTGTGATGAGTTTGGCTCAAATTTAACAAAACCCCACCAATTCACTAACTCAACAAATTAGAATACTTCATAAGACCAATAAAAAAACCTTTTTAGTGAATTGTTGGCCTTCTGGAAGTATGTTAATTTACTGTACATGTAATCAATACTTGGTAGGGGCTCCTTTTGAATGAATTACTGCATCAGTGCGGCGTGGCATGGAGGTGATCAGTTTGTGGCAATGCTGAGGTGGTATGGAAGCCCAAGTTCCTTTGACAGTGGCCTTCAGCTCATCTACACTTTTTGGTCTCTTGTTTCTCATTTTCCTCTTGACAATACCCCATAGATTCTCTATGGGGTTCAGGTCTGGTGAGTTTGCTGGCCAGTCAAGCAATTGGTTTCCAAATGAAATACAAAACTTGCTCTCATCTGAAAAGAGAACTTTGGACCACTGGGCAACAGTCCAGTTCTTCTTCTCCTTAGCCCAGGTAAGCCGCCTCTGACGTTGTCTGTGGTTCAGGAGTGGTATAACAAGAGGAATACGACAACTGTAGACAAATTCCTTGACAAGTCTGTGTGTGGTGGCTCTTGATGCCTTGCCCCAGCCTCAGTCCATTCCTTGTGAAGTTCACTCAAATTCTTGAAACGATTTTGCTTGACAATCCTCATAAGGCTGAGGTTCTCTCTGTTGGTTGTGCATCTTTTCGCACACTGTCCCTTCAACTCAACTTTCTGTTACATGCTTGGATACAGCACTCTGTGAACAGCCAGCCAACAGCCAGGCTTACCCTCCTTGTGAAGGGTGTCAATGGTTGTCTTCTGGACAACTGTCAGGTCAGCAGTCTTCCCCATGATTGTGTAGCCTAGTGAACCAAAATGAGGCCCATTTTGCAGGCTCAGGAAACCTTTGCAGGTGTTATGAGTTGATTAGCTGATTGGCATGTCACATATTCTAATTGTTGAGATAGTTAATTGGTGGGTTTTTGTTAAATGTGATTCAAAATCATCACAATTAAAAGAACAAAGACTTAAACTACTTCAGTCTGTGTGGAATTTATTTAATACACAAGTTTCACAAAATGAGTTGAATTACTGAAATAAATGAAATTTTCCATGACATTTAATTTATGAGATTGCACCTGTATCTCTATATATATATCATATAGATACTGGGTATATTAGTATATATATAATATATCATATATATATGATCAGGATATATATATCAACAAAGAGGCGTAAAACTATCAAAAGTTACAGAAAGGAAATTTATGAGTTACAGAGTCGTATATTTCAAAATATATGCTGTCCTGAAAAAAAGAATGGCAGTGTCCACAACATTATTAAGCCGCACATCTGTTTTCAAAACAAAAATCAGCATATTAAATCAGAATCAGAATCAGAATGAGTTTTTATTACCAGGTATGTTTACACATACGAGGAATTTGTTTTCATGACAGAAACTCCACAGTGTAACAGAATGACAGTGACAACAAAAAACACAGATAATAAAAATAGAAAAATAGAACAAGTAACTAAGGAATAAAAAATATACAAATCGACAATTGTATGTACGGGTATATAACAATAGACAGTTGTATGAACAGGTATATTATGTGCAAATTTGAGGAGTAGACTGAGTATGAGTGTTAGATAAATAAGTGTACGAGTGTATAAATAGTGTTGTGTGTTCCACAGTTATTGTCATGTGTTCATGAGATGGATTGCCTGAGGATAGAAACTGTTCCTGTGTCTGGTTGTTCTGGTGCTCGGAGCTCTGTAGCGTCGACCAGATGGCAAAAGTTCAAAGAGGGAGTGTGCTGGATGTGAGGGGTCAGAGTGATTCTGCCAGCCCTTTTGCACACTCTGGATAAGTACAGTTCTTGGAGAGAAGGGAGGGGTGTACCAATGATTCGCTCAGCAGTCCAGACTATCTGCTGTACTTTTCTGAGGTCAGTTTTGGTAGCTGAGCTGAACCCGACAGTTATAGATGTGCAGAGGACGGATTCAATGATGGCAGATTAGAACTGTTTCAGCAGCTCCTGTGACAAGTTGAACTTCCTCAGCTGGCGAAGGAAGTAACAACCTCTGCTGGGCCTTTTTCACAATGGAGTCATTGTGAGTGATCCCACTTCCGGTCCTGAGAGATTGTGGTGCCCAGGTACCTGAATGACTGAATGTCCATGATGGTGAGTGGGGGGAGTGCAGAGGGGTTTCTCCTGAAGTCCACGGTCATCTCCACAGTTTTTGGCGTGTTGAGCGCCAGGTTGTTGAGACTGCACCAGACAGCAGCTGCTCGACCTCCTGTCTGTAAGCAGAATCGTCACCGTCCTAAATGAGGCCGATGAGTGTGGTGTCGTCTGCAAACTTAAGGAGCTTGACAGAGGGGTCAGTAGAGGTGCAGTCGTTGGTGTACAGGGAGAAGCGCAGTGGAGAGAGAACACAACCCTGAGGAGCTCCAGTGCTGATCGGACGGGTGCTGGATGTGTATTTTCCCAACCTCACTAGCTGCTACCTGTCTGTCAGGAAGCTGCTGATCCACTGACAGACAGAGGTGGGCAAAGAGAGCTGGGTTCATTTGGACTGGAGGAGGTTTGGGATGATAGTGTTAAAAACCGAGCTGAAGTCCACAAACAGGATCATCACATAAGTCCCTGGTCTTTCTAGATGTTGCAGAACATAATGCAGACCCATGTTAACTGCATCGTCCACAGACCAGTTTGCTCTGTAGGCAAACTGAAGAGAATCCAGCAAGGGTCCAGTGATGTCCTTCAGGTGGGCCAGAACCAGTCTTTCAAAAGACTTCATGACCACATACGTTAGAGCCACAGGTCTGTAGTCATTAAGTCCAGAAAGTTTGGTTTTTGGGACGGGGATGATGGTGGAGCGTTTGAAGCATGAAGGGATTTTGCACAGCTCCAGTGATCTGTTGAAGGATCTGTGTGAAGATGGGGGCTATATGGTCAGCACAGGATTTCAGACAGACTGGTGTAACACAGTCTGGGCATGGTGCTTTTCTCCTTTTCTGCTTCCAGAAGACCTGGCACACCTCGTCTTCGCTGATCTGAATTGCAGGTGTGGGGGAGCGGGGGGGTTGTTGGAGGTGGGAATGACGTGTTCACGGAATGCCAGCAGGAAACAAGGTAAGTTCCATGTGCAGTTTATTGAAAATAATAACAGGACAAAACAGAACAAAACGTTGCAAAAGGTAATCCAAAACCTGACACCGACAACACCAACTAAGAAGACAATACAATCCAGACGCAAATGACAGACAGAGAAGGCATGATATATAAGCTGGGATAATGATGAACAGGTGTTACCGATCAGACCAGGATAGTGAGCAGGGGACTATGGGAAATGGAGTTTAACACAAACAACGAAAACAAAAGAGCGCCCTCAAGTGACCAGTCCAAGTCACCACAACAAACACTGTGACATTACCCCCCCACTACGGAGCGGATACCAGACGCTCCAACAGAAAACATAAAAGTTCAGGAGGGAAGCGGAATAGAGGCGGACCAGGGGGAGGGATGGCGGGCCAGGACCAGCCAACGGAAGAGGACCAGGGAACAGAGCTAGACCAAGGCATGAGCACAGAACCGGCAGGGTGAAAGGCCAAGGCGGGACCGGCAGGATGGACCAGCAAGACCCCAACCACGCAGGACTCCCAGCAGATGGCCAGGACGGAGCCGGAGGAATGAGCCAGTGAGGCTCCTGCCAAACCAGAACCCAGGCGGGCAACCAGAGCAGAGCCGGAATCCTGTCAGGCAACATTGGTGGGACAGAAATCCCTTTCAGCAACTCGGGAGTACCTGAAAACAAGAGCAGAGAGAGTTTAGTCTCAGCGGACTCTGCGGGCTCCCGGAACGGAGCGGGCTCTGGAGTGGGCTCTGCGAGCTCCCGGACTGGAGCGGGCTCTGGAGTGGGCTCTGCGAGCTCCCGGACTGGAGCGGGCTCTGGACTGGACTCTGCGGGCTCCGGGACTGGACTGGACTGGACTGTGTGAGCTCCGGGACCGGACTGGACTCTGCGAGCTCCGGGACTGGACGGGACTCTGCGAGCTCCGGGACTGGACCGGACTCCCCGAGCTCCGGGACTGGACCGGACTCCGCGAGCTCCGGGACTGGACTGGGCTCCGCGAGCTCCGGGACTGGACTGGGCTCCGCGAGCTCCGGGACTGGACTGGGCTCCGCGAGCTCCGGGACTGGACTGGACTCCGCGAGCTCCGGGACTGGACTGGACTCGGTGAGCTCCGGGACTGGACTGGGCTCGGTGAGCTCCGGGACTGGACTGGGCTCTGTGAGCTCCGGGACTGGACTGGGCTCTGTGAGATCCGGGACTGGACTGGACTCTGTGAAATCCGGGACTGGACTGGACTCCGCGAAATCCGGGACTGGACTGGACTCCGCGAGCTCCGGGACTGGACTGGGCTCCGCGAGCTCCGGGACTGGACTGGGCTCCGTGAAATCCGGGACTGGAGCGGGCTCCGTGAGATCCGGGACTGGAGCGGTCTCCGTGAGATCCGGGACTGGAGCGGTCTCCGTGAGATCCGGGACTGGAGCGGTCTCCGTGAGATCCGGGACTGGAGCGGTCTCCGTGAAATCCGGGACTGGAGCGGGCTCCGTGAAATCCGGGACTGGAGCGGGCTCCGTGAAACCCGGGACTGGAGCGGGCTCCGTGAAACCCGGAACTGGAGCGGGCTCCGTGAAACCCGGAACTGGAGCGGGCTCCGTGAAACCCGGAACTGGAGCGGGCTCCGTGAAACCCGGAACTGGAGCGGGCTCCGTGAAACCCGGAACTGGAGCGGGCTCCGTGAAACCCGGAACTGGAGCGGGCTGGGAGGTGCTGTTCCTGTCCCTTCTCACCCTCCCGCGTATGGGAGTTGAGGACAGAGGTGGAGCTCCGGGGCTGGAGCGGGCTATGGGACCGGGACTGGAGCGGGCTACGTGAGATCAGGGACGGGAGACGGGGCTAAGTGAGATCCGGGACTGGGAGCGGGATCCGTGAGATCCGGGACTGGGAGCCGGGCTCCGGGACGATCGGGGACTGGAGCGGGCCCGTGAGATCCGCGGACTGAGCGGGCTCCTGTGAACTCGGGACTGGAGCGGGCTGTGGAGGTTGTTCCTGTCCTCATCTCAACATCACCGCCGCGTAGTGGAGTCGGAAGGCCAGAGTGGTGGACTCCGGGACTGGAGCGGGCTCCGTGAAATCCTGGATTGGAACGGGCTCTGGAGTGGGCTCAGCGAGCTCCCCGACTGGAACGGGTTCCTGCATCTCCCGGGGAACTACAAGGGACTCAGACCAACATAAGATCACCAAGTTGCGGTAACCAAGATAATCAATGAGGCCCCAAAAGTCAAGCATCTTAAGCCCATCCATCTCCCGAGTAGGCAAGGGATTGTCTAAACCACAATTAAAGACTTTCTTCAAGTCTAAGTCATGAAGTCCCATCCCTACCGCAAGGTTCCAAAAAGACTGAGCAAAACCTCCAATCTCCATCCCCCGTTGGCGAAGATCCGCCAACATCCGGAGCCGAGCCCCGCGCTCCTTCGAAGGAGGAGGAACAATCCGACCGTCCATGATCCACAAAAGGAAACAAAACAAACTGCTGGAACTAGTAGTGACGTCTGGATTCTGTCACGGAATGCCAGCAGGAAACAAGGTAAGTTCCATGTGCAGTTTATTAAAAATAATAACAGGACAAAACAGAACAAAACGTTGCAAAAGGTAATCCAAAACCTGACACCGACAACACCAACTAAGAAGACAATACAATCCAGACGCAAATGACAGACAGAGAAGGCATGATATACAGTGGGGCAAAAAAGTATTTAGTCAGCCACCAATTGTGCAAGTTCTCCCACTAAAAAATGAGAGAGGCCTGTATTTTCATCATAGGTATACCTCAACTTTGAGAGACAAAATGAGAAAAAAAATCAGAAAATCACATTGTAGGATTTTAAAGAATGTATTGGTAAGTTCCTCCCCCGGTAAATAAGATTTGGTCACTAAAACAAGCAAGAGTTCATGGTTCACAGACCGTAATTCTTCTTTAAGAGGCTCCTCTGTCCTCCACTGGTTACCTTTATTAATGGCATCTGTTTGAACTTGTTGTCAGTATAAAAGACACCTGTCCAAACCTCAAACAGTCACACTCCAAACTCAAGTTTGGCCAAGACCAAAGAGCTGTCAAAGGGTACCAGAAACAAAATTGTAGACCTGCAGTAGGCTGGGAAGACTGAATCTGTAATAGGTAAGCAGCTTGGTGTGAAGATTTCAACTGTGGGAGCAATTATTAGAAAAAGGAAGACATACAAGACCACTGATAATATCCCTCGATCTGGGGCTCCACGCAAGATCCACCCCGTGGGGTCAAAATGATCACAAGAACTGTGAGCAAAAATCCCAGAACTACACGGGGGGACCTAGTGAATGATCTGCAAAGAGCTGGGACCAAAGTAACAAAGGCTACCATCAGTAATACACTGCGCAGCCAGGGACTCAAATCCTGCAGTGCCAGACGTGTCCCCCTGCTTAAGACAGTACATGTCCAGGCCCATCTGAAGTTAGCTAGAGAGCATTTGGATGACCAGAAGAGGATTGGGAGAATGTCATAATATCAGATGAAACCAAAATAGAACTTTTAGGTAAAAACTCAACTTGTCGTGTTTGAAGGAGAAAGAATACTGAGTTGCATCCAAAGAACACCATAACTACTGAGAAGCATGGGGGTGGAAACATCATGCATTGGGACTGTTTTTCTGCAAAGGGACCAGAACAACTGATCCGTATAAACGAAAGAATGAATGGAGCCATGTACCGTGAGATTTTGAGTGAAAACCTCCTACCATCAGCAAGGGCATTGAAGATGAAAAGTGGCTGGGTCTTTCAGCATGACAATGATCCAAAACACACCGCCCGGGCAACGAAGGAGTGGCGTCGTAAGAAGCATTTCAAGGTCCTGGAGTGGCCTAGCCGGCCTCCAGATCTCAACCCCATAGAAAATATCTGGAGGGAGTTGAAAATCCGTGTTGCACAGCGACAACCCCAAAACATTACTGCTCTAGAGGAAATCTGCATGGAGGAATGGACCAAAATACCAGCAACAGTGTGTGAAAACCTGGTGAAGACTTACAGAAAACGTTTGACAACTGTCCTCTGTCATTGCCAACAAAGGGTATATAACAAAGTATTGAGATGAAATTGTTATTGACCAAATACTTATTTTCAACCATAATTTGCAATATAACTTCTTTAAAAATCCTACAATGTGATTTTCTGGATTTGTTCTTCTCATTTTGTCTCTCATAGTTGAGGTCTACCTATGATGAAAATTACAGGCCTCTCTCATCGTTTTAAGTGGGAGAACTTGCACAAATTGGTGGCTGACTAAATACTTTTTCCCCACTGTACTATGCTGGGTTAATGATGAACAGGTGTTACCGATAAAACCAGGATTAGTCAGCAGGGGACTATGGGAAATGGAGTTTAACACAAACAACGAAAACAAAAGAGCGCCCTCAAGTGACCAGTCCAGGTCACAACAACAAACACTGTGACAGAATGGTGGTGGGAGAGGGGTTCAGGGCGGGGTGTGGGGTGTCTTTTCAAACCCTGCAGTAGACACTCGTTCAGATCGTCGCCAGGTGTTGATTCTCACAGTGCTGGGGGATGGTTGTCTGGTAGGTGGTGATTTCTTTTAGCTTTTCCACATGATGCCGAGTCGCTGGAAGTGAAACGGAGTCCTATTTTTCCAGAATAACCTCTTTGCACTTGACTCCTTTTCCGTGTTTTTTTATGTATTTAGCCGTTATACAAGAATTCCCCCTCTGTGAGACATCTTGCGCGAGCTGGAGGAGTTGGCAGGGAAACCATGGCTTATCATTGTTGTATGTTAAATAAGTCATGGTAGGAATGCATATATCCTCACAGAAATTGATATATGAATTTACAGTCTCTGTGAGTTCGTCCAGATCGGTGGCAGCAGCTTCAGAGACGCTCCAATCAGTGAGGTCAAAAAAAGCTTGTAAATCCTGCTCTGCTTCAATAGTCCATATTTTTACTGTCCTTAATACAGGTTTAGATGATTTCAATTTCTGCCTGTAGGTCGGTATAAGATAAACAAAACAATGATCAGAGAGCCCCAAAGCTGCCCGTGGGACAGAGTGATATGCATTCTTATTGTGGTGTAACAGTGATCCAATATACTACTGTCTCTGGTGGGACATGTGATGAGCTGTCTGTATTTTGGCAGTTCACGGGAGAGATGGGCTTTATTAAAGTCCCCGAGAATGATTAAAACCGAGTCCGGGTGTTGTTGTTCTGTCGTTTTTTTCTTTTCCTTTTTTTTTTTCTGTGTCTGGATCAGATTCAGCGAGTTTCTGTAAAGCGGAGACTCATGTCGCTTGCGGAGGAATTACACATTCACGAGAATGAAAGAGGAAAACTCCCGCGGCGAGTAGAATGGCTTACAGTTGATGAAGAGTGCTTCTAGATCGGGACAGCACATCTTCTTTAACACTTTTACATCTGTACACCACCTCTCATTGATCTAAAAGCATGTCCCGCCACCGCGTGACTTTCCTGTTGATTCTGCGTCGCGATCCGCTCTAAACAACTGAAAACCCGGGAGACTCAACGCGCTGTCCAGAATGGCGTCTTTCAGCCAGGTTTCCGTGGAACACAGAGCAGCAGAGTATATTAGAATGATTATGAAGGATCATGTGACAGTGAAGATTGGAGAAACGTATTCTGAAAATTCAGCTTTGCCATTAAATTACATAAAAAAAACTATTGAAATAGAAAACAATTATTAATTAATTAAAAAACAATTAAAATTATCATCATTTTACAACATTACTGTGTTTACTGTATTTTTAATCAAATAAATGCCGCCTTGGTGAACATAAGAGACTTCTTTCAAAAACGTTCAAAAAATCTTACCAACCCCAAACATTTGAATTAATATATTTTATAACATGACCTTTATTCAAACAATGAGACTCATAAGTCTGATAATTTGGCTCTCAAAGCAGCATGTCATAATGCCTCATCTGGCTGTCCACTGCCTTTGTGTCGCTGTGATCTCACTGATGTCAGGCAATATATCTGATCGTGTAACTCAATTAGAGGGACGTGACAACTGACTGAGCAGCATGGCAGCTACAAAGTAAACAGTGAATAGGAAAAATGGCCTGCAGCGCAGGTGATCATTTAAAACATAATGCAAGCTATCATAAAAGAAAATACCAGTGCTGTCATTTGTTCTGAGCTTATTCTAAAGCAATGATAACAGACCATGCGTTACAAACTGCAACTAAATTGTCATTATATTTGTGAGAATATTTCAAGACAGTAGTAGAGTGTATTTAACATCTATGATCATCTATTCGCCCTAGGTTATAGTAGCCTGCTGTGCTCAGCAAATTGACACATGGCAAGGAGTCAGCTTTTTATAGTGCCATTAGCACATTACAGGCATTCAGACAGGACAATGGGTGACAGTGTTGACAGCGTGCCAAGCAACAGGAACATCACCTCTGGTTGCTAAGCAATGGACCATCCCTGGGAGTATTGGGAATCCTGATGATGTGGTCATCAATAAAACATGAAGAAAAAACAACCAGTGCAGTCAGTTTGAAAAATGATGCCCTGTGCTGGATAAATAAATGGAATTTCCTAGAGTTATTATTTGTGTTCCAGTATGCAATCACTGGTAAGACACTAAATTTCCAGTGGTTTAGCGGAACTGCTTTCATTGTCCATGCAGGTTTATCTCTCTTCCTCAGCAGCAATACTTCCTCAGTGATTATGCATCAGGAATTATTGTGAATCTTCATTTCATTTTGCATGACTTGCATGAGCAATGACATATTCCTTCCTGTAAGTATTGTACACTTCAGTAAATGCTTTCACAGTCTTCCAAAGTACACATCCAACATCAATGCACTCATATGAGCACCAACACACTCCCCTAAACGTGCATGTGCATGTGAAACCATCTGCTAAATCCATTGATCTAGAGTTATTAAGTACACAATCAATGTTTTCCTAATGTGACCTTTTCACCGAGGGCAGTGCTGCTGACTGATGCACCATTGTGACTAAAACACAGAGAGAGACTATTTCGACTATAGACTATTTTGGAAGGACTGTGTTCAAACTAAGCACAGATACTTTTATGATGTACAAATTAAGCAACTATATTTTGTAATGAGACATCACATCAAGGCACTTGTCTACACTCCATCTAATTAAAATATACCATTGTTGCCTTTATGTCTCAAGCAATAAATCTCTTGAATAAAAATGAATAAATTCTAATGCAACTCAGCCTTGTGTGCATATAATTAAAATTATTAGCTGTTAAGTGATTGAAGGTTTGTAATTAAAAGAGTAACTGGCATTTTTGTTTCTCTGTTCTTCTGTGCAAGTGTCCTGCATGAGGCTTTGTGTTTGAAAGACCACACCCTGCTGTATTATTGAGCATGGCCTATTTGAATATGCATGATGTGGGTGAGGTCTGGAGGACAGGGACGGCCCAGTAGTGAGCAGACACATGGAGGCCAGCTGAAATGGCTATACTCTTCACAGGAAGAAGTCTTCTCTCAACCCATCCGCTGTACCAGCGCTGAGTCACACCCTGCCCCTAGCAATCCCAGAAAAACACAGGGTTTGCTTTACAAAACACTAACTATAGACCCAGTGAAAGCCAATAGTCTATAAAATGCTGCTGATAACTGTTAAAAGCATTTGAAGTCTTGAGGCTTTATTGAAGCTTTAAGTAAAAACACAGTTAATTCTCTTTTTTACATCAAAGACCGTGACAGATGGATAGATTGATAGATCAGGAATGATAGAATGATAGACAGAACAATGGAATGAACAACAGAACAATCAAAAGAATAACAGAACAAACAACAGAACAACAGAATGAACGATACAACAATAGAATGATAGATAAAACGAATGACAGACAAAATGATAAAGCGATAGAATGATAGAACAATAGACGATAGATAGAATGATACAGAGAATGATGGAATGATATATTGACAAGATTCCTACGCAGTTTGGAAAAGCACGGAAAAGTATGGAATTTGATTTTAGTATTTTCAAAGTCTGGAAAAGTATGGAAAAAATAAAAAAATATATTTAAATTACCCCTTTTCTGTTTCTAAAACATAAAATTGAGAATTTCTAAAAATAAATGTATCATACAAGCAGAGTGTTTTTCATGAAAAAGTGTGAAAGCTATCAAACATATATAATACACACACATATATATATATATATATATGTGTGTGTGGTGTGTGTGTGTAATTAAAGATGCACATTTAAAAATTTTCACAAGTAATGTTTAAGGATACATGCTGTGTTAATGTATTATTTATTATTATTATTTGTATTAGCATTAATTATATATATAATTTTTTTTTCTTCCCCCAAATAGTTCAAATAGTTAAATAGCTCCAGTAGTTTTTGCTATGGTACAGAGAACCATGAGATTTTACTGGTATTGGTACGGACTACTGAAGTTTTGGTACTGTGACAACAATATCTGTGGTATTGTGAGTGTATCAGATTGTAAATTCAATATTGTGAATTTTAACTTTTAATAATTTCACACTAAATCATTTGTTTTTCACTATGAAATATTGTCTGAAAACTCTACAGAGAAGTCTGGAAAAATACGGAATTTTGAAATGGAAAATGTGTAGGAACATTGTACTAAACGATAGAAAAATAAAATGAACAAAAGAACAATAGATCAAATATAGAACGAATGACAGAATGATAATATGACAATGCCAATATATTAAATGACAGAACAATTGATAGACAGAACAAAAAAACGATAGATTGATAAACAACAGACAGATAGAATGATATAACGAATGATAGAACAATAGTTCGAATGACAGACATACAGACGGACGGAAGGACGGATGATAGATAGATAGATAGACAGACAGACAGACAGACAAACAGACAGACAGGTAGGCAGGCAGACAGGCAGACAAGATGTTAGAACAAAACATTTGTTCACGATAGAATGAACAAACAAATGACAGACAAAATAATAGAAAGAATGGAAGAATGAACGAATAATAGAACAAACAAACAAATGAACGAATGAAAGATATAACTATAGAATGAATGCTAGACAGGTTGGTAGATAGGACAATAGTTGGATAGACAGATAGTCTGCATGACCCTGTCGTTCTTCTGGAGGGGCCTGAGCTCGATCTTCACCCCAGACATGAGCAGTGTGTCAGTCTCTCCACGCCTCACTGAACTCTACTCACACACACCCTCCTGATCTCTGCTGACCCCTGCTTCACTATGGATGCCACAGTAAGCTTGTTAAATAAAACATGTGATGGGGTCCCATGCACTTACACTTTACTATGCAGTTTTATGAGCCAGGCAATGCACTGCATGCTGGGAGTCTCATAAGAGTCTAACTTGCGGTTTGGGGTGATAACACTTGGAAATGAGAGATTTCATTTTTCATGATCAACTGTAGATGGTATGGTCTCTGAATCCCTCTCTACGGTCACATAATGTATGCTTGGTTAAATTTTTGAGCTAAACAGACACAGAAATTGAATGTAGAAGAATTTCATAATGCGCATTAAATCCAGAATTTAAAAAACTGAAAGTTTAAACAATTATGTAAATACTCAGATACTCAACTATGCAAATGGCAATCAGTCTGAATTGATGTAAATGTGGAACCAGAATAGTAAGAAAGAAATCAATTTGCGCTGTAGCTGTATGTTCAGAATGACACACACAGATCACTAATATGCATGGAAACTCATGCAAGGCTTCCTGTAGCAAGATGGTCCATTTGTTCTGTCAAAATGTGCTGCATTAATTTGAGCAAAAATACAGTATAAAGAGTATATAAAGAGACAAATAGAGAGACAAACAGACATAGACAGATAGACGCAGACTGATTGAAAGAGATGAAGATTAAAAAACGTATCATATGAAGTCTGCAAGTGATATTTAAACATATGAGCTGAATGGTAGGCTATATCACATTCATACATTCTGAAGTACCAGGACAAAGCACACGCCACATGTTGACACATCTGATAAATATATTCTGACCTGCATTCTCATTGTGCAATGAGAACAGGATTTCCTCCAGACACAAAGCTTTAACAGAGGACCATACTGATTAAACACACTGGCTAAACTTGGCTCCCTTATGGACATTCCTGCTATTCATCTCAAAGGTCCTTCTGTAGAGCTGCAGATCAGTCAAACCATACTGTACCTGCACAACCTCACACAATTAAGACCTTTACGTTTATCTCTCTCAGACAGATGGGCAGTAAAAATTCATTAAGAATATAATGCCAAAAACAATGACACAAGCCTGTTTAGTCATAAATAAAGATGGAGTTAGGATGTTAAAGATATTAAAGAGGTAGTTCATCCAAAAATTAAGGTTTTGGGTGAACCATGTCTTTAAAATAGGCAAATTATGGCTTTAAATATGTTTCCTAAATGTGTTTTCAGCAGACGATCTTTCTTACCTCTCCATAGTCTGTGGTGAGGATGAGGGTCCGGTCATCACAGCAGCTGACGGTGGAGGGCAGGAGCTGCTCCTTAACCCGCACCCACACACGAGCTCCCTAAAAGACAGACAAACAGACCGTATGAGACACGAAATACTGCAAACCATTCAAGAACAGTCAGAGAAAGGCACACACATTAAAGATCTGGCTTAAGACAGACAGACATTTCCTTCCCATTGCGGCTGATACAGAAATTAAATATGTATGTATATGGAGCAGACAACATTTTGTGGTTCTAAAAAGAGCTGAGGACAGAACAAGTTGATACAGAGAGAATATATGTGAGCAATTTCAATTGATCCAATAGCAATCAACGATCTCAACCACAGCCCATCATGGTCTTTCCTTCATCATCATTAATGCACCACAGCCATTCCGTCTCGCTACGCTTTCATTTCATAGACATACAGTGGTGGATTTGACTAGGAAAAAGCTCCCTCCCAATGGGTTTAAATGCACATTGTGGGCACATGGGCAGCACAAAGCACTATTCATGCCAAGAGCACATGCTGCAAACCAAAGTAAAGTCCTTTGGCAGCACCAAACCCTGCACTTGTCTATGTGTAAGAAGTACAGTATGTGTAACATGGTTGTTTCCCATGTGAGTGTTATGAAGGGGCCTTTGCTTGTGCATTCGCCACCATAATAGGGTGTTTTGAGTGGATGCCAAGGCGTTGCTAAGTGGTTTCTAGACCCAGCGGTTTCAAGACCCAAGTCGGCTCACTCTGAAATGTAATAGCAACTATGCCTTTAAAGTTAGGCATGTGTTCAAAATCTCTGATGATGAAAACAGCTGCAATGAAAGGGTGGTCTAGCTATGCTTTTGTCTAATTGTGTGGCATCCTTTAAACAAAGCCGCCAACTTCCATGTTTTCAATCGGAAGGCCAAGAATGCAGAAAATGGATATGTAAAAACAGGAAGACACAAGTCCGGCTGCTAAGACCACTAGTCATTTCCTTTTGTTGTGAACCCTAACACTGTCTTAAGGGACGCCAAGGACGATAACGATAACGATAACAGTAACTATAACTGTAAAGTTTTAAAAAGTGTTTTAATTCTAGAGGCTAAACACTTTAACATCAACACCACAACTATAATAATAATAATAATGATGATGCAGAGGAGTGATGTTGCTGGAATCACTTTCAGAAAAAAATTTTGTCAGCTGATGATCAATAAAAACATTGACAGCAATCAGCATCCACCTGACTTTAAATAGCTCAAACTTTTAAAGTGGCAGATGACAGAACTGCCGTGCATGCTTATAATAAACAGAATAAACCAAATCTGGGTAGCGTTATCTTTATAGTTATCACTCTTGGTGTGAATGGGTTTTTAGTGTGTATGGTGTGCCAGGTTCTGATGGCCCTCACACTTACACTGACAGGCATAAATCTTCACAGTGCAGCCATTCAGACGGCCAATGGAGTGTTGAGAGAGTAGTTTGTCCAACAGCACATGAGAACCAAAGGATCAATGGTAGCGGCTTCCACCAGGAAACCCAAGCCCCAAGGTCAGAGCTCAGAGATATCAATCCTCATTAACTATTAATAATGACCTGACATGTGCAACACAACTGGGTTCCCGTAGGCAGCATGTGCAGGCAAACACACAATATACAGGTGCATCTCAATAAATTAGAATATCATGGAAAAGTTCATTTATTTCAGTAATTCAACTCAAATTGTGAAAACTCGTTAAATAAATAAAATTCAATGCACACAGACTGAAGTAGTTTAAGTACTTGGTTCTTTTAATTGTGATGATTTTGGCTCACATTTAACAAAAACCCACCAATTCACTATCTCAACAAATTAGAATGTGGTGACATGCCAATCAGCAAATCAGCTAATCAACTCAAAGTTTGGTTCACTAGGCTACACAATCATGGGGAAGACTGCTAATCTGACAGTTGTCCAGAAGACAATCATTGACACCCTTCACAAGGAGGGTAAGCCACAAACATTAATTGCCAAAGAAGCTGGCTGTTCACAGAGTGCTGTATCCAAGCATGTTAACAGAAAGTTGAGTGGAAGGAAAAAGTGTGGAAGAAAAAGATGCATAACCAACCGAGAGAACCGCAGCCTTAGGGGATGTCAAGGTTCAATTCACTAAAAATGTTTTTTTTTTTATTGGTCTTATGAAGTATTCTAATTTGTTGAATAGTGAATTGGTGGGTTTTTGTTAAATTAAAAGAACCAAAGACTTAAACTACATCAGTCTGTGTGCACTGAATTTATTTATACACGAGTTAACAAATTTGAGGTGAATTACTGAAAAAATGAACTTTTCCACGACATTCTAATTTATTGAGATGCACCTGTACATCCACTCTTTCCAAAGCACACTGTATGAAGATGATCATAGACACGTGATCCACTGGAAAGGAGACATGGATTATAATGAGGCCAAACACATTCAAGGTTTCAAGTGAAGGCATTCATTAAAGGGACAGTTCATCCATAAATGAAAATTCTGTAATTAATTACTCACCATCATGTCGTTCCGTATTCAAAAACCAATTTGACTTACTACTTACTACTTATACATTCTTATAAATTTCCCCTTTATAAGACGGGAAATTTATAAGAATGTTCATGTTGCTTCTTTCCAAATAGTGATCAAAGGCTGTCAAGCTCCAAAATAAGACAAAAGACACCATTGAAGTAACATAAAAGTGGTAAATGGTGGTTAGATTTCAGTTTGCTCATCACAAAGATATCACATGACATTGTACGACTTGGAATATAGTGTACAAATTGTATGCACTTCTCTGATCATTTTGAGGTGCGTTTTGTCATTTTTGGAGCTTGACAACACCAAGTCACCATTCGCTTCCGTGGACCCTTTTCACAGACTGTGGTGATGCATTTCCACAGTCCACAGTTATTTACTTAAAAAAAATCTATATTTATTCTAGTCTCCTGTTTACTACTATAGAATATTACCATTATGTCATATCTTTTCCATATGTGCCACAGAGCATCATGTCCTGTATCAACAGGATCTTTTTCAGATTTAAAAAAAAAAGTCTCAAAGCCTTGCTAAATGTAGCACTAATGCTCAGGGACTATGGGACTGAGTTAAAAGGGCTTGAAGAAAAGAAGAGGTGGAGAGGTTAAAACTGTATGCTAATGTGTTTCCCATTGTTTGATGAGCAGAGGAAGAAAGCTAACATTCAAATTCTCTGACATGTTTAATCATTACACATGCGTGAGACTAAATATGACTACCTCCATTAGTTAATGTGTGCCACAGGCGTTCACTGCCCAAACACAATCAGCTCCAGACAACAAAATACATTTAGTTACAGGAATACAATTAAAGCATCTAAAGGGAATCATTTTATTGAGCTGAAATCATGGATTAGATGAGAGATAAACCAGGTCTGTGACTGGCACGAGAGGAAAATTACTTAAGCAAAGGGCTCAGAAAAGCTGTTTCACGTGACATGACCAAACTGAATTACATCTGAAGCAGGGTCTACGGATTTAAGATCAGATGCCATTGCTACAAAATTCTCATTTACAGCATTCGCACTTAATGGCACATGGTGCCACTGAATTACTTGTGTTTAATCTCATAGATTAAAGGAACAGTTGATTGGCTACATTAAAAGTGGTGGGATTATTCACTCTTCTTTGTGATTAATTGATATAAATTGTTACATCCCATGTTACAATTATGATGTGTTTTGGGTACGGTGTTTGTTTTTTCCTCCCTTTTTTTCTCTTTGTTTTTACTTTCGTTTTCAGCAGGGAGACGCGGGTTCCTGAGTGGTCTAATTCTCTGTCAACCATCAAGATGCTTAGTGACGACAACGCACGGCTTCACCAATGAGGGCGCGCTATTTGATTATAAAGACTGCACCTGTGCGAGAAGCGAGAGGGCTCTTGCACGCTAGAGCACTCGTTTTGTTGTGATGGCACTTGCGTGCTTGTTTGTTTGTTTGTCCTGTACCATCTTGAGGTTTGAGTACTGTTCGTGGTAAAGTCTGTGTTCTTTGATAACTTGGTGAACAATGGCCCATTCGATCTTTCTTCTCTTTGAGGTTTTCACTGTTTCTGTTACATGGTGGTTGAACCAATGTTACTAAACGGGGAAAGAGAAAAAGAACAGGTAAGATATCACGTGATATACATGTGCCACACTGAGTTTTCAATTGTGTATAGAACACTAGGTTAGTGACACGTGCCACCTTATTGTATTTTATTGGTTGGTAGTAAGAGTAGTATATTTAGGGCGTCCTTGACGCTGAAGATTTTTCTTTCTATTTAGGGGTCTGTTTGTGAATATTGATGGTTGAGTTAGATTATAAGTTTTGTTTTGTTCTTAGTAAGATTTGTTATGTTTCGGCACGGTCTCGTTCTTCTCTCTTTTCCCCGTTCATTTTGTGAATCTTTTTGCTTGGTTACAAAGTGTATATAATTTGTAAATTATGTAAATAATATCCTGGGTTAACTTTTATTCCTGTTTTGTCACTGTAATAAACAGACACTTTTGCCGAAGTCAGAATGTGTCGCGTGCGTCCCGTGTTTTGATGTTGCACCCCTTATTTTCCCCTAGATTTAAAAGGGTTTGTAACATAAATAATAAATGATATGGGAGTGAATAAGACCATTAGTGCATGAAACCAACTCAAAAACATCCAAACAAAAATATGACAGTTCACAAAGATCACAAAATCTTCCATGATGGATAATAATTCAGCGGTATTTACCATAAATAAATGGGTATTGTGGTTTGGTCACTTTAATGATTACTACATATAAATAATAAAATACTGGTATGGGCAGGAGGACTAATGTCTTAACTTCTTCATGATGTAGATAACTGTGGTTCAGACTGCTGAAACCTTTCATTATGTGGTAGAAGAATAAGGATTAGCTTTCATGGAATATTCAAGGATAATTTTGATGTTTCCTTAAGGAACGCTCAAATAATTAATGTTAGGCATCATGAAAAAAAACTAACAAAAAAATTAAACATGACCAGGTAACTTGTCCATATAGTCAAAAATAATATCTCAAATCGGGTGGCTTGTTGAGAGGTATGCAACTATTTTTGGACTAGACTTACGATTTTGCCCAGTGGATGATAAAATCAGTAAAATTTTCACATATCCTCAGATGTATCTAAGGAGCTGATTATCATAGAAACTAACCAAACAACCACCCTAGCAGTTGATCTTTCATGTCTACAGAGAGAAATACAGCCAAATAACAGATGTTCTCTAATCAAGGACATACAAGGAGTACCAAAACATGTGACTTTTCCCCCATGACCCCATATAAAGGCAGAATGGACATATATAAATTATACTTATAGCATCTGGCCCAGTAAAGCCATTGTGCTCAACAAACATCTTTTCCCAAAACATTTTTTTACTGCATTACCATGTAATCTTATTTTAAATCATGCTGAAACAGCAACAATGGGTTCTTCCTTGAGGTCCTGTATTTCATATTTATTTTGAGAGATCTCAAAGGAGGAGATGAACAACTCTGAAAGTCTTATAATATCCCCACTATAATGACAATGTTTAAGACCAGACATGTTTCCACTGGCACAGGCCATATGATGTCATCGATTATGTGGTGAGGTTAACAGATTTTCCAGAAGCGAACTCCATGATGCGTGCCTCTGAAAGGACAGCAGTGTAAACCTGCTTTGTGCATGGGGCGTATTGTACAGGCAACAGATGGTCACAGAAACACAAGCCTCCACCTCCTTCCATTCTCTCCTCCACTTCCATCATTTCATCCCCTCCTTCCCCCACCTTTCCATCACATCAGCCGTCTCAAAGCAGAATGGTCATGCTCGCGTCCCAGAGGGCAGATGAGCAGAAATCCCTTAACAAAGGCCAGCTGGGCAACTCTGAAGCATGGTTTTGTCTGTCAAGCTGCAGCACACGTGCAAACAAAATAGCTCCTTCATATTATACTGTATAATATTATAGCCGGAGACATTAATCAGCTCCTTTCAGCTGGAACGCCAGTGGATCAATAGTAGACTCACATTCTGCTCTGCTGTACATACATATCTTTGATTTCATTATGACCAATTCATCCGTACATGGGTTTTTCATTTTTTTTTTTAAGTTTTGATCTCGTCATTTTTAATCAGAATGTCATAACTCATCTTCTATTGAAACGACAGACTACTCTCTGGATTCTCCAAACATTTAGTCTGCTTAAAGCCACCTTTTTCTTACAATCGACTGCAAGCTCACATTCAGATCTGCCTTTATCCAATCAACAACAAGCGGATAGAACCTTACACTTTTTTATGTTCCGATAATCTTTCAGAAGTACGTCACAATACGGAAGAAATAATCTGTCATGCTATCAAAAAAATGAACAAAATTCAAAAGCTCTTAATTCTTAACAGTAACTGTTCACTGTTAACCCAGATAGAAGAGTAAAATGGTCCCTTGGCCATTAATACAGAAAACACGGTTTAAAACGCTCCGTCACTCTGAACCCTCACAAAGGGCTACTATTACCTCTGTGTGTTTAACGGTGCCAAATTTGGAGGAGATTTGCTAATTAATGAGCCTGAAACATTAATGAGACTACACAGTGCAAGGTGGCGTGTCTCTTTCTCCTTGTGGCAGGAAGCCCAAGACCAAGAGTATCGAGTGATCCAATCAAGTCAACAAAAGAAAACGAATCAACGTCCACAAAATTAGATATTATTTGGCAATTAGTCCTAAGTCAATTAATTTTTTTCCGCTCAAACTATTACTTTGCCTGGGATGACCGATTATGCATGAGACATCAAAAACAGAGGGACAGGGAACTTACTAGACATTTTGTTTAAAGTTTTTTTCAATTACTAACATCCCTAAAAACAATTAGCAAAACATCCGTCTGTTGTAACCATACCATTAACTAGGGTTGGGTACCGAAACCCAGTGCACCTATGTAACCGGTATGTACTAGAACCGAATCAGAATGCAGATTTCGGTGCCACTTAAATGCTTGAGCGATCGATTGAAATATTTGTCCTGGTTCTCTGAAATGGACGTAAGACGCATGGGTGTCACTAGGCCATTTTTTGCGGGGCTATAGCGATTAGCTCCATAAACTGTACACAAATTCATGATCGCCTCAGAGTCTGTCCTCTTTAAATTTCATATGAAAACGGTGGCAGACTTTTCGTCTCCTCCCCGTCTTTCAGCGCGCTCTTGTCACAGTCTTCAGCCGGTGTGCCCAGGAGGGTCACCAGATGACTGTGTTCTGGGAGCACATGGCTTGTGTTGTGTTTGTCTGTTGCCATGTGCTCTCTCCTGTCTATTGTCTAGCCCCTCCCATCTTGTTACCTCGTTAATGTTTAAGTTGCTCCACCTGTGTCTCCCTCGTTAGCCTCCTAGTTTGGTTCCTATTTATTCTCCTTGTGTCTGTCATCCTGTGCTGATCCGTCATTTTTTATTGTGTGTGTTTTGTGTCTGCATGTGGTGCAGCTTTGAGCCTGCTTGTCTGTTTTTCCCCTTTGGGGTGGTTTGAGTTTGTTTTTGTTTAGTTTTTTACTAAAATAAAGTACCATTTCTCCAGCGATTGAGTCCTCGCTTCATCTCCCCGCACGCACCGTGACTGAACGGATCAGCCAACATGGGGACTCAGCGGAGAATGGGCTCACACAGCCTACCGGTCTCTACTCTCTCCAGCCCCCTCTAATAGCGCATGCTCCAGCTGGAGACCCTGAGCTACCTCCGTCAACGAGGGACCAAGCTGAGGGAGTTTGCCGTGGAGTTCAGGAATGCGGCAGAGGGGCTGGGCTATAATGACGCGGCGCTGAAGGACCTGCTGAATTATGCCCTGGATAAGCCCATTAGCCCCTGGAGCATGCTAGGCTGCAAGCATGCATCCTTCGAGAGGTTTGTGGAGTTCGTGGCACGTTCTTCAGCTAAGGGGGCTGCAGCACCTCCCGTGATGGCCGACAAGGCTGCAGCACCCCCCGAAGGTGGCCGACGAAGCTGCAGCACCCCCAGTGGTGGCCGAAGAGGTTGCAGCACCCCCAGAGGCGGCCGATGAAGCTGCAGCACCCCCAGTGGTGGCCGAAGAGGTTGCAGCACCCGGAGGGGAAGGCGGACGAGCATGCAGTGCCCACACTCTCGGAAAGGAGGAGGGGGAGACAGGAAGCAAATGGGGGGGGGGGCGTACGCCGCACCACCCTAGAGGTGGACTGAAGAGGCTGCAGCGCCCGGAAGGTGGTCTGACAAAGCGCAGCGACCCCAGAGGCGCTGAATGAAAGCTGTAGGCTGCATGGTGGTGGACAAGAGGTGCAGCGCCCACAGGGCGGCTGATGAAGATGCAGCGATTACCGGGGGTGGACGAAAGAGGTTGCAGTGCCCCCAGAAAGCCGGCACGATGAAGCTGCAGCACTCCCCGGTGGCTGCCGAAGAGGTTGCACGCCCCGGAGGAGGCAGACGAAGAAGCAGTGCCACAATCCGGATAACGGAGGAGGGGAGGAGGAAGATGGCTTCTTTCGTAATTCAAGGCCGGGAGCATCCTAGAGCTGGGCCTCTGCCCAAGAGCCTCGCCCTGCCGGCTCCGCCCATGCTCCTCGCCCTGCCGGCTCCGCCCATGCTCCTCGCCCTGCCGGCTCCGCCCATGCTCCTCGCCCTGCCGGCTCCGCCCATGCTCCTCGCCCTGCCGGCTCCGCCCAAGCTCGGGCTTCGCGCCCTGCCGGCTCCGCCCAAGCTCAAGATTCACGCCCTGTCGGCTCCGCCCAAAGCTCGGGATTAGCGCCCCTGCCGGCTGCTAAGACTCAAGATTCGCGCCACTGTCGGCTCCACTAAGTTCAGCTATCTGTGAAGCTGTACCCACGCTGATTGCCCTGCCAGCTCCAATTATTGAGAAGGCTCGCTCTGTGCCTGCCTGCCGGCACCACTGCACTCATACACTGCCGGCCAAGCCACGGCCCCCTGCCCTGCCGGCCCCACCGCCTGGCCTCCTGCCTGCGGCCCCCGCCGGCCTCCTGCCCTGCCGGCCGCAACTGGCATCATGACATGACGGACCGCCCTGGCACCTGGTTACCCTCTATCAACAGGGCCCTTCCACTACAGGGCCTGGCCCACATCCCTCCCTGATCCACCTACGTTCGCATACCTCGGTTGCCGTGAAGCGTCTGGAATCCGCCTCCTTAAGGGGGGGTTCTGCCAGTATTCAGCCGGGGCTGCCCAGGAGGGCAACCAGATGGAACTGGGTCTGGGAGCAATGGAGTGTTGTGTTTGTCTGTTGCATGTGCTCTCCTGCTTATTGTCCGGCCCATCCCATCTTTGTTACATCGTTATGGTTAGTGCCACCTGTGTCTCCCTAGTTAGACTCCTCGTTTGGTTCCTATTATTTCCTTGTGTATGACGTCTTGCTGATCCTCATTTCTACAGTGGGGTTTCGTGTCTGCCTGTGTGCAGCTTACTCTGCTTGTCTGTTTTCACCCTCGGGTGCTGTTGGAGTTTGTTTGTTTGAATTTTTACCCAAAAATTAAAGTAGATCATTTCTCCAGCGATTGAGTCCTTGCTTCATCTCCCCGCACGCACCGTGACAGCTCTTCAATCCGCAGACTGCGGCGGCACAGCGCGAGCGGACTCAAACATTGGACACAAGGTGTGTGTTTATCGATAGATTGTTATAATATCTGTATCTGTGCAGTTCTTTGTCATAAATACAGTTTACAAAAGGTCACGAGGGAGCAATCGGTTTCCCATCAACTGTAAAGTTTTCGCTCCGTTCACCCCTCATCACACCACAGCTGTTTCCTCCAGCGGAAATCTAGCCCTTAACACATATGAACGCATACTTTATAAAACGATCATATTGCTATTTTCATTTGAAAATGTAATATTTAATATAAAACATATTACAGTGAATGTGGCATACCATACAGTAATTCACAAAACTGATTAAAGACAGTGACAGACAGCACTCAGTGAATTCACTCATTCTAACTAAATATCAGAGTGATTGACATAGATACAGTAGAAACATTATGTGTGGTTTTGTATTAAATAATGACCCAGATCGTGAAATACATTTATTAGCCTTAGAGTAAGGGAAGCAGAACTCGGGAAATGAGAGCATCCAAGGAGCATGTGAATGCCATATTTATTTTTTATATTTTTAATGTTCTTTAATGTTATCCATCGTTTTTTATGTGGCTCTTTTTAAAAAAAGTATCGGTTCAGGCAACGGTACCGTTTTAAAAGTAAAAAACAATCGAAAAAAAAAACAATCGATACCCAACCCTACCGTTAACCAATTCATGTTGTTTTCACACAATATTCAGTCAATTAACATGTTTCTAAAATGCTTACATTTTCTTTTCACACAAGCTCATACCAACATCATGGATCTTTTTTTTTATCTTTTTACAAATGCTTAAACACAGCATGACAGAAATGAAGACCTAATGTTCCAAACTTTAAATATAGAGTAAAGCCTCTACTTCTGCAACAAAAGAGCTGATAAGAATTATTTTAATTACTGATAATTGAGAAATAGCTAATTCAAATCTTAATTAATAATTTCAAGTCTTACATGGTCATGCACAATAAAAAGGCACTCTCTGGATTGGTTTTGTTCAAAACAATACAGAACAACACAGAGAAGCAGAAAAAGAAAGAAAATGTCTGGACGAGGGAGAGGAGTAGTTGGACCAGGACTGTCTTGGTTTGGTTCAGCTACCAAATCAGACATAAGAGACTACAACAGACAGCCAAGACTGCTGAGACGAGTATTGGCCCAACCTCCAAGATCTGTACAACTCCAGAGTAAGGAAAAGTGCTAAGAAAATCACTTTGGACCCCACACACCCAGCCCACTCTCTCTTCATACTGATGCCTTCTGGTCTGCGCTACAGACCATCATTTTCTGTTTTTTCTTATATTACTGTTATAATTCCTGTGTATGTCAACACTGTCATGTATCTTTGCACTATGTCCATACTTTCTTCTGCACTGGAAGCTCCTGTCGTCAAGTCAAATTCATTGTGTGTGTAAACATACTTGGTAATAAAGCTCTTTCTGACAAAGGAGAAGGAGAGGTAGGGGGCAAAAGGCAAAGGGCTGTATGCTTTTTTTTTTCACACACAGAAATTTAATTTAGCCAATAAAGCCTTTACTGCAGCAATTCTGTCACTTTTCTTTTACATTCCATAAAGTACTGATGACTCCTTCACTATGTTGTACACATACGATCTAAAATGAATTCACACATTTACACACACAAAAAAAAAGTAGAGTTCAGCTGGCTGAATTATTATTATTATTTATTTTTTTAAACGGATCTCATATTATATTTTCTATACAGGTCGAACTGAGACATGACAAGTAATGCAGTTTTTGTAATGCCATCAACTGTTATTATTTTGACAGTCACTGTGCTATGAATGACTATGCTCCATATGGATTGAAAACCTGTGCCAAGGTTTTGACTGAATGACTCGATTTTGAATCGGGTTTGCTGTGTTTTGATAGAGTTAGTAAATGTAGAAAAAGGTAGTCAGCATTTTGAAACATAGAGTTTGTATTTATTTAACAAAATGTGGTTTTGGCCAGAAAATTTACTATTTGGCTAATTGTGTGATGTAGGTGTGTTGCTGTGTTAAGAGTTTAGAAAAAGTACTTTAAGTATTGGTAAACGCTTGTTAGCAATTGAAAAAAAACTGTAAGAGAACTTGTTTCAGAAGAACTCCTGTGGACTTCACAAATATCATTAAGACTCTTTTAGAAAGCAGCTGGTCACATTACATTTCAAAGAGATTTCTGCACACTGTTTAGATCTCAAACAGTGACACTTATTCAGATTATCATAACAATACTGACACCTCCGCTGACCTCTGGCTCTCCTTCAGTGCAGCTGTGCAGATGTGAAGATCTCTTTACATTACTGAGGGCCTCAGCTATACTGAAGAGTAAACTGTCTGATGAAACACAATACTGACTGACTTTAGACTGCACAGTAACAAACACACATACAATTGAACAAGTCTTGGTTTAATCGGTGAATTGCATAACACTATGCTATAGTTCTTGTAATTATCCTAAGACAGTAATAAAGCAAAAAACAACCATGCAAAACATTTATTTGAACTCATTCCAGCAAAACCTTTCTCCATCATTAGGACTTCTACTGGTCCAACTGCTCATTTACTGTGCAATATGACAGATGACAGTTCAAAGCTAACAGAAAACTGCACTTTCATATTTAAAATCAATCACAGGAAAGTTTTAAGTTAAGTTGCAGAAACATGTCCAGGATCAGGGATTTGATCTACAGAACAGGGAGTGACGGAAATGAAGAGAAATTGGCCAAGAAATTAGTGAGATTACGGGTTGGTATCTGATTAGATGGACTGAAATTACTGCTGACCTTACAGGCTCAAGTTAAAAGTTTTCCAGATCGACATGTTAAAACAGTGTTGATGTACCATGAAGGGTTGGTTTAGGACAGTCAACAACTGACTAGCCTGTTGTTGTTTTAGCTTTCGAATGGTAAGTGACTGAAATTGGGTGAATTTAGAGCTACAATTATTTCTGCAACAAATATACAAATATATATATATATATGTGTGTGTGTGTGTGTGTGTGTGTGTATACATAATGTCTCTACTGTCTTTACTGGCTTCCTAAGACTATGATTACTGATTATCCATTCAGTTAATGCAATATTCAAAAATACTTTTGCACATGTCTAAACACCTGCTCAATAGTCCAACTCTGGATTCCATTAAAATACATGACAAAAGCAAATTAACCACACAAAAGATTAACGCAAGCCCAATCTATTGCAAGAGGGGAAACTGTACCTTAGGATGCCTACTGTATGTCACATGCTACCATGGCTACCAAGTGAAAACAAGACAGCTCTCCCTAGTCCCTACCCCGTGTTAACCTCAACCTCCCCACACCTGCATGACATCATGCAAGCCAATGAGAGCTTTGCCTCACCTCAAATCAAGGTCCCAACCGAAATGATGTTTAGCATCCTGTGGAATAAAATTCCTAATGGTGAGCACAAACATTCTTAAACTCTGGGACATATTTCAGGAATGATTTGCAACAAGCGTCCTTACGTCATGCTCAAGCAATACTTTTACAACATTAAGAATTTAGAACATGTAAATTCACAGTTGAATTGACAGTGTAGAGAGAGTCAGAGAAGGAGAAGTGTTTTGTAAAGGATCAGATAAACAGCCTTGACGCACCGTCACCAGGCTGACAGCAGTATGAATAAATGATGTAAGGTGCAGCTGATCAGAAATTAGCTAATGGAGAGATCTTGGCCCCAGGGGAAGGACACTTCCCAGACTTCCCCCAGACTAGACAATAGACAGAAAGAGTGCTATTAGCATTGAGAGATGGTGACACTTAATGGTATTAACCTTACAACTGAGATGTTTGACTGATTTGCATAAAGCATAGCCTGGAGTGGTTAAGTGTCATGACAGGTTGTATTGTATTCTAAATAAAAAACAATTGAAAATGAAAAAAGGGAATATGTAACGTTTGGTGCTGCAGGTACCACAATTAAGCAAGTGATATGGACTTTTGAAAAGAGCGCTGACTGGTGGAAATGTGACATAACAATCCATCACCCAATGAATGATTAAAAAAACATTAAATTTGATTTCAAACCACCAACGGAAGTGGTTTAGACTGGGCCATTTCCGGGGTATTTCTTTCTGGTTAAAAGTACAAAAAACAAGTTCCGTTTTTATGTGTACGCTATAGGGAATGCATACATTCTGCAAGAGCATGAGTAGAAACACAATGAGGGCGTAAAGGCAAACTAATGAGTAGATGAGTTTACCTGATTGGCGTGATGATGTTTAAGGTCCCCAACAGCCCCAACAGCCTCTGCAGTCCAAATTTAGGCACTTAGCAACTGCCTTTTTCAAGACAAGTAAATGCTGGTTGGTTGTTTGCCATTTTTAAGCCATATCAGCTTTATTTTAATGGTGAGTAATATGTTGAATTTTAAAACCCTATACGGTTTTTAAAGTTTTCAAGACATGTAAAAGCTTTTTAAAAAATCACAAGGGGATATTAAGAGGGTATTACTATTTTGTTGCAGAATAAAACCTAAAAATATTTTGTATTAACCACAGACCTTATTTCAGACATTTAACCAAAATACCATTCAAAAAAACGAACTGACTTCAGGACGATGGAACTGGAAATGCTAAAAATGCTAACTCGTTTCTGGGTTTATGGCCTACAAAAAGACATTATCCCTGCAGAACGCTTTAGTGCAGACACTACACAAGGATGAATCTTCCAAGTGTGCAAGTGTTGAGCGCCCATGTTCGTTCATGCTATCAAATGGAGAAACTAAAGTACAATTTGGGCTTAAGTGGTGAAGACTGGATGCTGGAAGTTGGACAAATTATGTCCACACACATCCTTTACCACCTTAAGACAAGCCAAATACTATATTTAAGCAAAGTGTATTCAAATGAACAACAATCTCAAAATGAAGCATAGTATTTTGTAAACAGCTGTAGCTCTATGTACAGAACCGCACCACAAAAATGGAGCACATGCAATCGTATAAAGAAATGAGAGGGGAGGGATGAGTTCTTACTGATGTGGCAGATCTTCTCAGTTGTAACATTAAGACACAACAGCTGTTCAGATATAACTGGCTTTTTTAAGAGACCAGCCCTCAGCTGACAAAGCACATAAGAGAAGATTCTCCTGTACCAAAACATTTCCATGAGGAAATGATGGAGACATGCAGTTCTGTCCACAGTCATTAGCATCTCAAAAGCCTCTGATGGGCCTGATGCCACTATACTGCATCTACCTTCATCTCACGCACTGTACAACAGCTGTTGTTGAGGTTTCATCTAAGTCAGATTACTGCCATTTTGCACTGATTCCTTCTAATGTGGAGAGCATGAAAAACAAACAATAAATGTTGACTAAAGTACAAAGACTTCAATTCAGCATTAAACAGTCTCATAAGCTGCATGACAGTACAATTTATTTGTTCCACCTAGCTGGATCACTTAGCTACTGGTGTTCTGCTTAAAACAAAAAACTACAACTATTCCAACATCCCTTATACATCAGCAAATTTGAGCGATAGTGCCACACAGGTCGTGCTACCCACTGAGAACATAATGAGAAGTGCATTTCTCTGATGGAGGAGTTGGTTGGGGCTCCAAAGCCTCAAGCTAAATCTGCTTTGCCACATCCAGTATGCACTCAGCGAGCTTGTTGATCATCTAATGATGACTATAAGCAGTTTAAACACCATTTACAGACATATTTAAAGTCACATATAACTAAATTAATTACAGTTATTTCAACATGGTAGGTTTCACAACAATACAGAGGGACTCAATTAGGGTAATATTCTTAAATACAGTGGCAGTGTAATGGGATGGCAGGATGCTTGAACCCGTTTTTTTAACCTATGACTGTATTCCACAACATGTCACAGATGTCTCTCTGTGATGTCTTAATCACAGGGCAAAACTCGTGCTAAAATAAGAAACCTGCCATCTGGGCTGGATAAACAAATTCATGTTGAGTTTTTTTTTTTACTCTAGATACTCTTGGTCTCCAAGTAAATGAGGATTATGGATATTTCCTTCTATTAAATGGATATTCACCTAAAAACTAAAATGATGTTACCAATTACTTAAAGTCATAAGACGTTTGTTCATCTTAAGAACAAAATGGTACAGATTTCTTTCCTCAAAATCATTTACACTTCATTAAAACGTTCATAAAACATTGTGAAAATAATCCACATGAATTGAGTAATCCAAGTTTAACACAATCACTTTATATGACAAACATATTTATTTTAGGCTATATAATTTTCATATATAAACACTGATCAATGCACATACATAGAGCGCATCAAATATGGTCAACAGAAGCTCAAAAGTGCTTGCTTGATGCATGAGAACCAATGACGTTTGTTTTTACATAGCATGTATGCATTGTGTACACATTTCATTAACTGCAGAAAATACCACAGAAAATAGATAAGTCCTGTATATACCAGCAACATTAATTTTTCATAACCAGCTTAAACATATCAGCCATGGGCTGCAGAGTCCAGGTCAAGTCACAGGTGGTGTGCTAGCATTAACAGAGTAATATTCCAACTATTATGAAACAAATCATTGTCAGGTCATAGCAGGTTTGACATTAAACAAGCTTAAACTGAAGGATGATATTACATTTCAGCTGTGCAACTGCTTAATCTCCTTACAGACAAACCCCTGAAACATTTAGAAAACATTTATTTAAAAAATATATTAAAAAGAGATGAGTACAATTTCTAAGCAAACATTGTCAAATATTAGATCAAACATAAAAATACAAATGTAAAATAAATGTCCTGCACAATTAACCATACCCAGCAGCTCTTCTGTTTTTTTTTTTTGGAAACCTGTGTGTATAGACCTCAGTAAAAATTAGGCCTTCCATGGCCCCCTGTGAATCTCTCTGGGGTCTGGTCAGGGGACCGTCCTTGTGAACAGATTACAGCACAAGAACTGATTGTGTTAATCAGAGCTTTTAAAGCCTGTCTGCTACACCCGTCTGCTCTCAGTGCCCCGAGCTACAGCTGCTGACAGGGGCACATAAATAATGCTGCACCGTCACCAGAAGGACAGGAAGGATGGGATGGTACAGTTATTATGAAAAGGTGGGTCTACCTGGCCCCGAGTGGGTGATAATTGTACAGATGCTCTATTATGCCCAAACATTCAAACATTCATGAATCTTTCTCACTGGAAAACTGTTTTTAAAGTCACTGAGCTTCCTCTATAAGGGTTTTAGCAGATCATTTTTATTGAACTCTTGCAGGTCTAAAGCAGCAGAAAGTGATCTCATGCTGCAATAAAGGTGAAGAAAATCTGTTAAATGTAGCTCGCTACCAAAGATCCTGTTCTCTAGAAAAAAATAAAGCATGACTAGTTCAAAATGAGCATAGAAAACAAATGACAGTCTACAATCAGATGACTAAAATGAAATTAACCCTGTATGATCACATTTTGGAATTAGCATAATGACTACTTTCATATGAAGGTGAATGGAGAGGCCAAATCTGAAGCCCTCCTGCCTATGCAACACATATTTGTAGCGAATTTAGCTCACAACAGGAAATATGAATAATTAACCATAACTAGTTATAAATAACTATTCATATATTAGATCCACTGTAGATATTAGTGCCGACACAACCAGGGGTCCCCTGTATTTCACATTCATAAGAACGTTAATGTAACTGGTTAAGGGAAATTCACTTTCTTACCTGTACAATTTATAACGCTCTCTGTTACCCGTAATCGCATGCTATGGCTCGGTATGAGCAAACAATGCACCAGTTTCAGTGCTGAGAACACGTAAGGTTTTCCTAACTACATAAACACTTATTAATAGTCCTAACATACTACATAAAACACCATTACGCTGGTCTTTAAATACCCCACTACACACACACACACATACCAGTTGGTTTTTATAGGAAAAGGGGTTTAAGTTTAACTCGCATAGCAGAGGCCATAAAGATGAATTTTACGGAACAACGTTGCATTGTATAGGTCAACAGATCAACCAGCCCTTCAGGGAGTAAGTCGATTCTGGTTTCCCCCAAACACCTTGTGTGAAATAAGGTGTAAATGAACGTAATGTATCAATAATTAAGACTAAGTTTGATACTTGCCTGTCGCGGCGGTCTGAAAGAGATCATGATGCAAATCTTACAGTCCAAGATCTTGCGAAATTAGTGATTTGACAAAGGAACCCAGCTTTGAGTCAAAGACTCCTGGACACTTGATGAATGGAAAGGACTAGGGCGAAGAAAGGCCTGGCACAAATGCTTTTTGGTATCCTGAAGCGTTTTCTCACACTTTCTTAGCTTCTGACCGAACCACCGACTGGGCGGGTAACATGGAGTTGCCTTTTAAGCCTGCAGAGATTCACGCCTCTCAAGATGGGTTTGTCCAATGAGGAAGGCTGAAATCCCAAGCGGGAGGTTGGAAATAATGGGGAGTTTTATGACTCTTTGTGTGTAAGCATGGTATTTTGCATATGTAAATCGCTTGGGTGTGAATGCACAAATTAATAAAGATTCTTAGAACACTAATATGTTACATAGGTATCAACATATAATATACACGCTTGTTTTCGATCATAAGAAGGCAAATTCATAAATACTAAACATGGTAGGATTACATATAGGAATGAGGGGTTTATCGTAAGCATGAATAAAAATAGTCTATAATACAACCGATTAAATACAACACAGCAATAATATACACAATGGCTGAAGAATATGTGTGTTCATTCAAAAAAAAGGTTTTCCTATGAATTAATTAGAACACAGTCAATTTCTACGGTGCGTTTGTCCTGGGGACACAGAATGGGTTATCCTACTCACATTCCTGGGGAGGTCATCAAACCAGTGATATCATGATTAGTTGTCATGGAACCAGAGGCCTGTTTTGCCTTTCTGAGGTGTTAAGACGCATTTAGGGGGAAAGGTCCATAGACCCTCGTTAATGGCCATTTGGTTAAGTGAGGGGGAGTTAGATATTATTTGTTAAATATAACAAAAAGTTGTGTGTCTGATTGGTCCAAATGCTACATATTGTAACTACAGAAAAGATGAAAAATACAAACCAACCCAAACACAATCCACCAAAAAGTCTCTCAACCAGACAACCTTTAACAGTCCTCAAGCTGCCTGAATGGTATATTGGCACAAACTGGCAGCTCCTTCCACATAATTTGCCCCTTAGGCAAAACAAAAGCCTTTTCGACAAGCTCAATTTGGTGTTGATGGCGAGGATCCACAGCCACTGAACCTCAGCAGGGTGCAGGAGCGGCGGCAGATGGAGATACAACTGACTGCAGAGGTACAGTATTAAGAAATGAAGGGGGAAGGGGTGCAGTGCACACACGAGCCTCAAAGGAGATGACAGAGGAAGCGCTATTTGCACACACCGCACCCTTTAAAAGAAACTGCAAAGTGTAGCTAAAGAGAATCAGTCCCGCACATTGCCATTAATGCCTTTAATAGTGTAGCTAAAATAGCAAAGTCTGGGTCAAAAATGACTCCAAAATGTGTTCTTTGAAAAAAAAAATGCTATAGAAAATAGTGATTACAATGTACAAAACAATGAATTACCTCTCATTGCGTCTAAGAGTCTACTACCTGATCACAACAAAAGGAACAACACTTGCCATATTCAGTAGCTCAAAATGTATGTCTTAAACAAATAAACTCCATACAGCACACCAAATGGGATGTGTTCTTACTGAGTCATGCCTAAGACTTCTTGAGCCATGGACATTGTGGTTTCACTGTACAACGTTTGCAAAAGGGCTAAAAAAAAACACCATCCTGTGATGAGAACATCTGAGAGTCTTTGTCTACCTTTTTTTTTTTTTTTGGATAAAAAAAAAAAAGAATGGCATTTGCCAACTTAGGCAGTTAAGGTGATTAAACTCCATAATGAACAAAAAATGTATCAACAGATTGGCCACACAAGACCAATTAAGCCCACAAAGTGAACAAAGAGTTGGATTGGTTTGCATCCAGATGCACACAACAACCTAATAACCATGTAAAAAAAATCCAACAAAAACTGGTCACAAAGAATAAATCCTGTCAATATTCACACACAATAACTGTATATGACAGACAAGCTTTAATAAATAAGCCAGTCCTGAGAATAAGTGAGCCTTGCTAAAGTCCAGGCCACAGTGAAAGGGATTAACATGACCTTGTGGGATGGCTGCTGTACTTATGTAGCCCCACTCCTGTTCAAGACTGCAGGATCAACTAGCAATCCGGTTTGAACTGATATAACTCCTGCACGTGTGAGAGGACAATCCATAATTCTTCACACGACATGCAGCATGACAAAAGCACTTACTAAGCACCTACAGTCATTCCTGTGACTGATTAGTCATATCATAAGAGATTACAACAATGCAACTGGGTGCCTGGAACCTAGAACAGCTTTATTGAGAATAAACATGCAAACACCAAAAAAACATTCTCGATATATGGATTCTCCTTAAGATGATATGTACCCATGTAAGGTATGACAAACAAAATAGATGTGGCAGGAAACAGGAATACAAAAAAAATCTATTTTATTGTTTTGTTCTTCCTGTCTAGTACGCCCAACAGAGCAAAGAGGAAAAGCTAGGATTTCAGTTGCCATCAACATCTCAGCACCATTAGAGGTTGCCTGAGGAAGTCAAAGCCACACTGGGAAGAAAAGTGTGAAACCCAAACCAGAGGAACTTCAAATCTAAGAGCTAAGACCAAGAGGCATGGCTTGGAATCTCGGGTCAGGGTTAAGGAGACTGAGATCCTCAGGACAGGAATGTATCTGGAAAAGGAATCCGGTGTTGGATGTGAGACACTCTTTCGAGAGACACTTTAAAAGTAGGAATTCCTTTTTTAAAGCAGGTCAGCTGTTGTTCCAGGCGACATGATCACTACATCGATCCTTTTTTTAGGTTGCTCCTCTGAAGTGGACTTTGTGGGTATTTTTAACATAGCTGACACTGGACTGAGCCGGAAATGTATTTGTGGTTCTGTTAATGAATGGACGCATGTGCTGTTTGAGGAATGAACTGCATTCCTCAGGTCAGTATGTGAGCGAGAAACATAAACATCCCTGCATGCTGTGGATGGGCATGAGTGCCAGAGTAAATGATCATGTACAGTAATTGCGAGACTCAATTTCAAAACAATTTTATTTCTATATCCAGAAACATGTCAAAAAGGGGCCTCATTATTTATTTTGTGTTTAGTTACAGCATCATTTCCAGCTGCATCTTTGGGTCCAGTTTGTCCAGTTTCCGTCAATATTATCCAAATTATTTCACTCCAGTGCAGAGGGTGTTCATCCAGGAAGCTTCTTCCATTTAAAAAAAAGAAGTAGTCCTCTGCTTCGCTCGCAAACCATTCCACAACACTCCGCACTTATCGTTGTTTTCTTCTAGAGATGATTTACTTCACTTACTTAACAGCTTCCTTTCTGTATAATGCGTAGGAAAAAGTAGATTTTTAAGTGTCATCCATGCTGCATTGTAATAAACCTTACATGCATTGTACAATCCGTAGCAGACTACTTTTAACCACCAGTACCTTCCCCAACCTTAATAACATTGGACTGAACCTCGATCAATCTTACACCCCTTGTATCAATATGCATTGCACTAACTCCGGTCTTAATTATTCCTCTTTGAACACCAGCCTGAGATAATTCGGGCTATTACAAGGCACATTATGACTAACCCCTATTACCTTTGCATTACCCTTAATACCACTTTATAATGATTATACCAAAGGCTTTAAGTAAAGTGAAAAACTTGTGTAAGAAAGAACTTCCACACCAATACTCAACACACTGCATCTTATCTACACAATTGTATTAGCTATGTTTCGATCATTTTACGGTAAGCCTGTAGGAAGGTTGATTGTCCAGAATGTTGTTTCCAAAATTTTATAATGATGCAAGTTTGAGTAGTATGTGGAATTTATAATTTTTTTGAGTATACTTTATCGCACGCCCCAACCCTAGAATTCGGGTACAAGGCACTATATGTTCAACTTATATAAGAAATAATTTGAAATAGATACAATATATGCAAAACTTCCTCAAATATGCTGTAAAAAAAAAACACATAGCGGAATTCTAACTTACACAGAAAATATCTATTGAATATTCTATTGAAATAGTTTTCAAGGCTGAAATCATTGACTGAAACATCTCTTTTCCAGTTTTTCATGCATAACATGGATAAGCTACAACAGGTAAACATGTCAGTTCACTGCACTTCAGCATGACCAAAAACGATGCAAGAGTAGCAATATGTAAAATATGTTCAGCTGAAATATCCATATGCTGCTCATTATCGAAGAATGACTAGTTTTAGTTACTACAACTGCATTTATCAACTGTGAACACAACACTCTGAACATTATACCAAAAACGCAAATTTCATTTTAATACATTTTTAATGGCTTTCTAAATGTTTCTAATTTATGTTTCTAAAACACCCTATATGTACTGTTCTAGAGGAACACAGGGTTAACTCTCACTTTAAAGCCTTGATGAGACTATCACAGGTGGGAGAGCTGAACAAAACGAGAAGCCTATATGCTTCATAAATCTCTCCAGGGTGGATGAACCCACTAGTCTGTCTGGGAGCAACCAAACTTAGTCATAAGGATCAGCAGCCATGGACAGGTAAGCTCCAGCAGGATGATCTAAATGACACACTCTGAGTGTTCAATAGTTTAGTGACTCAGCAGCTGGCAGAGGAAGGATGAGGGCTTGTCTCAGGGAGAACACCGCCTGGGGGGGAAGCTTGGGATTTGGCAATATCATTACGCCTTGTCCCAAGTGTGGATTCAAATGGGAAAGAAGGCAATGCTTTGACATATCAGTGAAACATAACAGCGGGAATGTTAGTTTAACCCTGAATTATAAATCATACAAGCAAAGTGAATAATCTTAAGGTCACAGCTCAGAAAAATCCATCCTGATTATCAGACACATTGTTTTAATAATTCCTTCCAAACCATACTTTTAAATCATGCCTCAATAATTCTGCTTTAGATCTGAATTTAAATGCTTTCAATGTTTCAGATTAATTGAAGCCACACTGGTTAATGAATGTGGCCTTCCTCCTGACAGCGGCCCATGTCTATAAATAATCATGGAATGTTTGCGTTGCTAATTCTAAGCCTCATCATTATGGCTGGATCTTAGATGTGTCTCAGACCCTTTCTGTCCTCCATCCACCCCATACAGATGTTGAATTATTCTTCCCATTCAGGCCTGCTGTTGTCTTCCAATGCTCTGCGATGAAAGCCCGACTTTATATGTGGCTTCATATCTCACAATACAACATACAGAGTATTTGATTCTGTCTGATAAAGTAAAAGGGTTGTGTGGAAAATAGCTGCCTATTTAATGAGGTACAAATAACTATTCTTTAATTAGACTCTTCAAAACATAGACCACCAAAGTTTGGAGACAACAACACATGCAGTGCAAAAAGTAACTGGTTAAACCTGACACTCTATTGTGATTTTTGAGATTTTTAAAATGTATTTCTTTTGTCTACCACACTGACCTCAATATCTACTCTTTGGTGGTCTGAAATACTGGAAGGGGGTTTTTGAGGCTATCGAAATGCTATACAGTAGTATCTAGTTAATACTGCTGCAGTGGGTCAGTGCGTTGTGTGTCAGGTCAGAGCTTTCATTGCCAGGAGGTTTGTTCTCATGCTGACAGAAGAGCAAAGCAGACAGAGGGAGGCATGAAACACATCCTGGGGGTCCTCACTGGGGCATTTATGATCATTTTACTCTGGATCAAGATGGTATTTTGTTCACCACTTTTCTGCAAGCACTATTGATGTTCAAAGGCAGTGATCTGGTGTTAAATAACCTTTGAACTGGTAATGAATGTGAGAGGGACTCCCCATTTTTCCTCACCTGAAGTGACAGAAAATCCTAACAGATTTGCCACCTAATAATGAACCACAACAAATACTGTTTGCACTTTATAGACCATGTTTTTATAGTTCTATTTATAGAGGAATGTACAACAACAATTTATAAATTATTTCCCTTATATATATTTTACATTATATATATATATATATATTCATATATATAGATAATATAATTATTTAATTATGACATCCGTTTTACATATTATTCTGGTTAAAATATTTTGATTCAAGACAGTATAATATGGCAAAGTGATCAAAACTTGATGTAAGCTCAGCAACATCCTTTTAAAGGCAGCACCATCACAAAGGAGAAACAGGGAGAGATGGTTCCATTGAAGTGTTCAATTTTTCCACCTACCTCAACAAAGAAGGTATCCATCTGTATTAAGGTCCTGTCCGGTGTTTGGTGCTCTGGGTACCACTGACTCCGTACTCTGTATAGATGCTCTTCATTCACGCGTATGCTCTTCAACACCCAGCTGAAGTCCCCATCGCACCGTCCAGACAGTAATTCCTCTGAATAAGCTTAAAGTTTTGTTCAAACACTCTTGACAAACTGATCGGCAACCGCTTGAGGGGTGGAGTTATTCTGTGAATTTGAAGCTCGTGAGTATCCAGCGGGCGGTCCGGCTCGCCTCTCGCAGCGTGCGCTGGTGTATCTTTGTGTAGAGAAAGCACAGAGGCCACCGGCTCATTTGGGTATGACGGCTGGAGGCGGGGCTTGGCAACGACACTCCGCCCACTAGACACACCCGTGTGAGAGCGCTAGAGCCGCCTATAGGACAGCGTAATAGGACGTTTTTTACATATAAAATGAAGTGCTCTGGCCCCAAGCTATTATTCCCAAGCTAAATATAAAATCAAAAAAGTGATTAATATATGATATATATATCTCATCATATATTAATCACCTTTTGATTTTATATATATTATATAATTTTTTTATAGAAACGTGAGTTGTGCTTTTTCCACCTATTGTAGATATGAGCAAACTTTTCACTTTAGTTTTTTATTTGTATAATTTGAACGTTTCTCAGTAGGTTAAATTATTCATAAAAAAAGATACAGACAAAAAGATGAGTATTTAAGTTGCAAATTAATGCATGTGTATATGTGCTTGTGCTGTTAACAGTTGTGTGTGTGTGTGTGTGTGTGTGTTTTGTTGGTTTGCTCTTGCTGTCTTCTATATTCACTAATGTGAAGCCTGAATAAATATTACATTTGGTTTTAAATTTTAAGGCAAATAGAGATTTGCAAGTGTTCACTCCATGAAAATTTATTATAAATATATAAAAACTTTTTTTTTTTGAGCATTCCAATAGAGAGAGAAAAAACAGATATCCAGGAAATTCTATTTTGGGGGAAATCTGAAATGGCTTTGACCCACTTAGTGTCTGGAATTACCACTGTCCTCTTAGGAAAGTCACCCAAATTCAACCTAAGTTCTTACACATCGGTCATCACTGTAAAACATTTAAAGAAAATTAATAACATATGCTAATTAACAACTCTATCTATAAAATATTCATACAGGTATTTATGTGTAATAATAATATCAAATCAATATTTGGGAATGGTTGTGAATGATATGTTAGAATGAACACAATCAGGGTCCACACCCTGACATTCTGTTAGTATCAATAATGAGAGCCATTAAAGTCAGCTTGTTTGACCTTTACAATGGGGTTAATTATATTCAAGTGAGCTCCTATGAATCTCTATTAGGAGCTCCTCTCAAGTCACAGGCTGAGGGAGGTCTGTCTGTATGAATGTGTTGCAGCTGCTCTTGCTGGCACTGTGCTATGTGACCTCTCTCCTTTAAGTTAGCTTTCTATCAGCCAGGACTGCAAGGACAGAGAAAGGCCAGAGCAATATTAAACTAGGTTTAAACAATGATACACTGAACACATTGTGTATGCAAAATAATGTTGCATGTAAGCTGGGGGGTCATTTCAGATTTTGTGAGCCTCTTTAATACTAAGGGGTTTGGGACACAATGGACATTTCTGAATGTTTTTAAAATGACGTGGATCCCCTAGTTAGTATCATATCAATTGGTTGTTTTTGAATCAAAAGTACTTTGATAGGCCCAAATTTAAGTGCAACATTCCTTGAAAATGTATATCCTATAAATATTTTAAGATATAAAATTAGCTTGGTTTAGTAAGAATCAATGAAATGGAGGTCAGTAAGTCAAAGTCACTGTATTATATAGCGCTTTAACAATACAGATGTGTTGCAAAAAACAAGCAATTTTTTTTTTTTTTTTGGGTTTTTTTTTTTTTTTCCCATCTCCCCCCCCCCCTCCGAACAGCATTAATTCAGGCCAACCCAATGCACCTGTAGTGTCAATAATGCAAAATGACAATAGTAAGCACTAATTTTTCAGTTTAAGACAGTTCATCATTCAATTCAGTGATGTCAACATCCCACAGCCCAGTTTCAGTGTAAATACGCCTGATCTGCTGCATCATTTGCAATCAACGTCCACGATTTTATCGCTGGGAAAATGAAGTGTCACAAATAAGCAAGCCAAGGCAACAGCGGACAATGGAACCAAACACTCCATCGTGACAGAATGGAGGAGAAAAAACATTGGGAGAGAACCAAGCTCAGGAGGGGGGATCAGTTGCCTCTGACCAGACGAAACCGCAGTCAATTCCAGGCTGCAGCAATGGTCACCTGGTGCAGAGGACTCATCTGGTTCCTTTGGTCTTGTCCCGGTGGTCGTCTGAGAAAAGGTCTTTACAGGGGATCTGTATCTAGTTGTCCTGGTCTCCGCTGTCATTCATGGCTGTCGAGGTCCTCTCTAGGTCCTGATCCACCATATGGGCTGGATACGTACTGGATCCGGGTGACTGCAGTGACCATCTGATCTGGATACAGACTGGATCTGGTGGCTACGGTGACCTCGGAATAAGAGAGAAACAGACTAATATTAGCGTAGATGTCATTCTTCTAGTGATGTAGCAAGTACTTCGGGTGTTATGAGAAGTGTTCCCGGTCCCGGTTGTCCTTTTTAATGCAGCCTAAAAATCCTTTAACGGCTTTGAATATTAGAAGCGTATTAGTGTGTTAGGTGTAAACCAGGTTAAAGAGATGGGTATTTAATCTATATTTAAACTGACAGAGTATGTCTGCCTCCCGAACAATGTTAGGCAGGTTATTCCAAAGTTTGGGCGCTAAGAGTCAAGCGATTCTTCTGGGGATAAAATAATGTCCTCCCCCAAACTCCATTCTGTCTGATCCATAGCTTTATATTCAAAGTGCTCTGTCATAAAAGCACACCGTAGGACTGGGGAGGACATTAATCTCTGGTTGAGTGGACTGCGAAAGATGTAGAAGCGTAAAGGATGCAGTTCAAGTAGCATTGCTCAGATTCAATCGTGATTTTTAAAGTGAATACAATTTATATGGCAGGCTTAATAAGATTTCTTGTAAACAACTGTGACAACCGTCATCTTTATAAACTTAGCAAATGAAAGAGCGAAAATTGTAAGACATTTAACAAATGTTTCTTGTTCCAAAGATTGCCAGACAGGAAGTAGTTACTGCTTCTGATCAAAGTTAATAGAGAATATTCAGTGCCATCTGTGATGACAGACTTGCCTGCATAAGCAGTTACAGAGATGCTAACAATCATAAGAGCTGCATGCAGGAATTGACTCTGAAAATGGGTGCCTGTCTGGTAAATTTTCTATTTTTCAGTTATTAAAGGAATGGTTTGCCCAAAAGGAAAACTGGTTGAAAAGGTATTTTTTACAAACATGCAGCTTTTTACTTTACAAGATGTTAATTGATGGATTGGAGTCGTGTTGTGGATTATTGTAATGTTTTTATCCGCTGTTTGGACTCTGACGGCACCCATTCATTGCAAATGATCCATTGGTGAGTCAAATTTCTCCAAATCTGTTCTGATGAAGAAACAAACTCTCTTATATGTATTGATGCCCTGAGGGTGAGTTATTTTTGGGTGAATTACTCCTTTAAGAGGAGATCAGCCACTGTCATGTGTAAACTACAGAGAACATGTTCTGTTTCCAGTCCTGACCTGTTTTTCATTGCATTCTCTTGTATTTCTGAGCCTGGTTTAACCTAACAGGTTCTTATGATTTAATCCCACAGTAAACCGCCCAGTCAAACTGATTAATTGAGTAGGCAATGAAGCTCATTACCTAGATTTATATCTAGCTCTGTTCAGACAATCAGACTTTATTCTGTGCAGGTTTCAGATCCCTCTAACATCAATTCCAAACGCTGCTATAAACAGCCTTCGACTGTGTTTGCTTTAGACTGAGGCATGTGGCTGGAATGGCATCAGGTGCCGGTGACAGATCCCAGCAGAAGGAGATCTGTTACTGTAAATGACAAATTTCATGCTAAGTTGCTGATCAGTGCTATTCTGTTATATTGATTTGTGCTAATTTACCCAATAATTTATAACAAGTGCTGTTTCTTTATGTTGTAATTCAGATTACAAATGAAAAGAAAATCTGAATGATCAGTTTCAACTTAAGTGGGATTTCATGACATTATCAGTATTCAAGGATGATGTACATTGTATTTTTGGATGGGTGAGTGTTGTGTTAAAGTGGTGCACCAACCCCCATCTATTTCAGCAAACAAAAAAGAAAGTAGATTTGTAATTAGTCTCACACCATTTCATAATCTGACCTGGTTCAACTGTGTGGTGTACTTGCTGAGTTGCATTATAGAAATTTCAGGTCACCAAATAGATGAAGTCTGGTGCAATACCTGAGCTCAGACAAAGGCAGACAGTGGGGTGGCTGCCACTGGCTAATCAGAGCAGCCCATTAGGAAATGGGGGAGGAGAACAGACTGAGACAACCTGGCAGTGTTTCTGTAGCCCCCATAGCCCTCTGGAGAATATCTTCATTAAACAGCACCAACTCTATGTGATACATGCAGTAATTTTATCATTTCAGATTCAGCTTTCAGAAAAGCGTGTTTAAGAATACAATAAAAATGCTGGATGAAACAGTAATAATATCAAAAAATGTGTTAAAAATAGAATGATAAAACAAATGAGAAATGAGACTCAGTGTTTTATACAAACAACATTTTAATCAATATGCAATTATTTTAATTATATATGTATATATTTTATGTTGATTTGATAATGTAATTGCATATTGATATCTGTCACTCCAAACTCCTTAGATCCTGTCGAAGACAAATATAAAAAAAAATTAAAAAACAACCATTTTTAATACATATTTGATATTATTACTGTTTCACTCAGCATTATTATGGTTTTCATTTCAGATTCAGCTGATTTCAGAAATCACACAAAATCAGTTTTTAATAGGTTTATACATCTAACATTATTCTAATCATCTGTAACGTGTGCTGGCTGTATAATCAAGCGCACGATGAAGGAGTAACTTCAAAAGGGGTATTTAATAATAAATCCAGGAGAATATCCACAATTTCATCAACACACAGCAACGTACAAACAATAGCAGACAGGGAACAGAGGGAAAACTAAGGGCTTAAATACACAAACAGGGCAATTAAGGAGAAACAGAACAGGTGAGTATAGGACTAATTAACAAATCAGAAACCATAGAAACAAACAAGGGAACACAGGCAAACTGTAAAGCAGAGAAACCAAACCACAACAGAAACGTGGCGAACTGTAGAAAAATAAACACTTTTAATAAATATATTCAACAATTTATTTATTTATTTATTTTTAAATGTTGCCTTAATAATATCATGCTTTATATTTTTCTCACATGGTCGGTCAACTGGTTTTGACTCTTTATACATTAAAATATACATATTTTAGTAAGATCATCATTTTTGGGGGGTCTGGGCATTAAAACGTTTGAAAACCACTGGCCTGACACAAAGTAAGCAAGGACTGCAACTGAAATGCCCTCAAAAAAAAAAGAGAGAGAGAGAGAGAGAGAGTAGGTGCATGACACTCCTGATCTAGCATACCATCTCTGTGAGAAAAACAGAACAATCTACTACCAGTTGAGCTGTCAGAAGATCCACTACAGGGCCTGAATAGCCCCTCGGTGTGTCAGTAGACAGCAGTGTGTCTTCTCTCTCTCTCTCTGACACACACACACAAACACACATACAACATAATTAGTACAGAGTATACTTCAGACATTTAAAGATAAAAACTGCTTATAGTTCACAGCTCTCACGCTCATTCCCAGTTCTGTCTGAGAGCTTGTTTGGCACACAGTCTGTCTGTCTGAGAGATGGTTTCAGTCCCCTAACCCTGAGTCACTTTACTTGCTGCCAAAATTGTAGACACTGCTCTGTATTTTGACAGTGATTTCTTGTGGATTAATGGCAGTCTTTGTAACAGTCTGACCCTCGATCAGGCCTGAGGCAAGGTCAATTAACGCTTGGCTGAAAGCATCAGATCTCAGTTAAAGGGGTGAAAAGGGGGGAAATATGGAGAACATGTTAGATAAAGAGTCTTTCTAATGACTCTCAGTTGTAGTGCAACCACTGCATTATCACATGATCAGACTTGTGGTGATTATGTAAAAACAGAATGGCGCTAATGCCTTGATGCAGCAGCTGATGAACAGCACATGTACTGAGCTAATGTCTCAACCAACGAAACATCAGATATGCGCATACAGTCGCTTCAAACATAAAATCATATTAGAGAGGACACACAACCCCTCTCTCGATTAACAGCACTGTTGTGACTGACCGGTTTGTTTGTGGAACCATCATCCTGCAGTGCATGAGAAACATACAAAGGTGTGGAATGCAGAAGATCATGGGGGGCAACAGAGGGGGGGCTTTAAATGACCTCACAGTTAACTGTGCTGGACGATAAGCAGGAATCCTGCTGTGGACCAAGCAGTTTCAGAATATGCCTGAAAAGGTCAACATATTTTGAGTTCTGTTCATTTATGAATGTCAGGGAACTTGGGTTCAATAGTCTTGGGAGACCATCACTAATGTTTGTTGTAACATGATGCTCACTGCAGCCATCTCACATCAGCATACACTATAAAAAGAGATAGACCACACAAAGCACTTCAGTATTCCATAACTGTACATAGACACAAATCTCATTTATCTTCATTTTAAAGCCCATCATAACAGTATTACAAAGCAAGCTGATCTCCTACTTTCTATATTTTAAATCTAAAAGTTATCGACCTTTTGACAGTTTAGAAGAGTATACTGTTACTGTTCGCTCAAGATAGTGCCTAACAAATATATGTTCTAAGAATCCTTTGCTAATGTTCCCATTAAGTTATTAAAACATTATTTCTGGATGCTGGAATTTCTGGGAAAATTCCACTTTATGATTTTACAAACATTATGGGAACTTTACTTTTGAATGTTCTCTAAACATTCTGAAACAAGTAGTAACATTTAAAAAACACTGAATGAACATCCAACCAAAACATTTCAGAAAAAAACATTCAAAGATGTATTAACAACGTTTTTGTGCTAATGTTTTGAGAACATTATTAAAGACGAAGAATGTTTGTTCGTAATTTTGAGAGAGCCTTGCCAGATTTCGCTGTTAGCTGGGATAAAGCTTTGTTCAGCTATGTAATAGTCTATTTCTACAGAAACACAATGATTTAAAAAAAAAAAACTCTTCTCCGGAAGCCTCTGGAGGGACTCATTATGGAATATAGTAACATATCATTCCTCATTATTCATGGCCTGAGGAGGTTATGCACTTATTCCTTTCCACAAACTTCCTCCAGGTTGTTTTGTTAAACATGTTCATATCATCATTTTAAACCTACATAAAATTTGCTTCTTAATATGTCCTTTATTCATGGATATGAACAAACTGCCAAACAAGCAAACAGTTAGACACAAAAAGTTTCAGTGTGATGCAAAACTTATGACTCATCATGGGAATCTACTGAGAACCCAGATATCAGGGTTAAAAATGAATCCCTCTAAAGTTGTGTTTATGACTAGTCACAGGAAAGATGACCTTAAATAGTCTATGCAAGGAATTTAGAGACATTTATCAATGTGATAATGCAATGTAACATGATCCATGGCATATGCCGTGTGTAAAACTGATGACACATGGTGGAGATATATGTACTGTGATTCATCAGGTCCTGTTAACTTTGGTCGTTAAAATGGCAAAAATGTTACTGTTCGCTGTTGAGAAATCTGGAGGAGTTTGTTTGGTCAGGCGGTTGATGATTTTAGGATTCCCAAGACTGCTGGTGGTCACTGACATGATTCTCTCAGGGAGGCAGGATGGAAATAGTTGGTTTATGTTGTAAAGTCAGACCAGAATAATTGATCAGCGCTGACATTTCACAATTTGAAGTTTTAAAATGGCTTTTTTCCCCTTAAAAAGGAAAACATTATGTTAATTCGTAAACAACAATAAAACTGTAATTCATTATTACATTTAAAAAATGTTAAATAAGATGTATACCATCTACATTTTTAATGATCAGTTTATTACAAGCCAAATAAACTAGCCAGGAATATATATCTCTTCCAAAGAGTAAGATAAGCTATTGCATAAGATGAGTTTACTGTTTTCACAAACAGAACAGGTGGAGTCCCATTTGAAGCATATCACCGTAGATGGCCTGTCTGAACAATCAGAAGAGCTCTGACTCAAGCAAAGCCTCAAATAAAGAGAGGCCTTTTCCGGAAAAGCCCTGGAAATACAGCTGTGACACATTATAAACAGTGAGTAATTAAAGGAGTGCTTTGTGTGCATGTACGGACCCAAACTGAGCAAAAGAAAAAGGATTGACAAAGAAAGAACATGAATCAAAATTCTATGGCCCTTTAGTGATGTTTAAACAGCATGTTGATTTGTCTCAAAAATAGGCAAAAATGACTTTAATGACATCAATGTTCAAAGTGTTTTCAGAGCTTCATTGAAACATTTCCTGTAATCTTCAAGACAAATCTCTCTCAATATTTGGAAAACTGACCTCCCCTGTGAGTGAGGATTTTGGTTTATTCCTGAAGAATAAGTGGATTATCAGCTTCTGAAAATACTTTTTTTTCCCAGGATACAGTTACTGAGGCAGACGTTTCTATTGGTAGCAAAAGCATACATATTGACCCAGGTTTAAAAAATACAAAAGACCATAGTTCAGTTATTTAGGCCACAATAATAAAGTTATTAACCGGGCATTAATTGTATTAATCTATCCAAAGCCATCCTAATTACTGGGATTACCATGATATGTAATTCTGTATCCTGACAGAGAAAGGACCTGACTCACAGCCAAATCATCTCACAAGACCTCAGAGACTGACTCATTTATGCTCTACTCATTAACTAGCACTGCTTAGACAGTACAAACAGAGCCATAATGACACACAGACAATGTGATTTCAGTCTGTCCCAATCTGTTATTTGCACTAATAGTATTCATATGTTTATTCAGATGCAAGTGAGGGGAGGTGAGTGCTGGTTGGATTAATTAGTGCCTGAGGGATGTTTTTCCTATACAGAGAGCATAATAGTCCCCTGAAGATAGAACTGTCAAATCTGAGTATCACCTTACCAAACGAAACGCTACAAATGTGGCAGCCTTAACACCCAACAAAGTTAAGATATAGATTATTGATCATTTAGAAGATATACATGTATGTGATGAGTGTCACCATTATGCTGCAAATTCAATCACTGTTTGCTATTTGACATGACATTTAAAGTTAATATATTTAAACGCAACTTCCTCATTACAAATGTGTAATTAGGAAATATATTTAAATACATGACATATAAGTTTCAATAAAAATAACATTAAAGTATATTTTAGTTCACCATAAATGATTGTCAGTACTTTCTGCACTTTAACCATATTTTAAAGACAATAGAAGTAATTATAAAACTTGAGTGGGTCAAAACAGCACTCCAAACATCAGCTGATTGCATTTAATATACATTTAAACTACATGTTCATTTAACTACAATTAACATGCAAATAAGTGTCTGAAAATAATGCATTCAGTTCACACTTGAATAATGTTTTCTGTAAAAGTATGCTAAAGTATACTTCTTTTTCACAAGGCAGCATAATCCAAATAAACAAAGACATACCGATTATTTAATGTCACACAGAATTACCTTCATTTGCAGATATAAATGAATGATCTGTTAAAGTGGATATCTGAAATAAGGTCTTTACACAACCCCAAATTCTGATTAATACAGACATATGACAGCTGTCCTTTTCAGAGTTCTAGAAACTGGAACATTTGCTTAATCTGGTTAATGGCAGTCAGGTTAATGTATTTACATTTACATTTATGTAATTGGAACATGACTATATTCTGGTTAATACTGGAATATTTCTATGTATGTAGTGAGTATCATGCATGTACTCATAGTTTAGATTCTGTATAAATTCAATCAATTACTTATTAAACTAAGTGAAGAGCATCTTACATGAAAACAGTGTTCTCTGTTCAGACTATGTGTGTGTGTGTGTGTGTGTGTGCGTGCGTTAAGGTAACACAGGAGGTATGTGTGTTTGCTTACTCAGCTCAGCGTGATAATGACTGCATTACTGCCTGACAGCATTACGCTTGGTTTTCAAAAGAATGCCTTTAAAAGCCAAAAAGACTTGCTATTCTCACATATGGGGTCGTTTACCCTCCAGTACACACTTTATGGGAACGTGGGAGCAATCCGTAAAGCTATTTTAAATGACAGCATCTGCCTTCCTCTTCAAGTACAAACTCTATGCATTGTCTTTGAATTCTTCATTCTGTGCAGTGTATCTCTTTATGGTGTTCAGCAGATGGTGTCAAACAATGGCTGTGGTGTGGTGTATGTGTCAATGCCACTGGATCAGCCACTGTTTATTTGGGTGTCTGGATCTAGCAGTAAATATCCACAATCATGCAGCACAAGTGAAAATTGGTGACAAGTCACTTCACCGGCCCACCTGCTCCCATTAAAGTGGCAGAAGGAAATACACAGTCATCTGGTGCTGACAAATGTTGTTATAAATGATAAATGTATCTTTATATTGAACTGAGTAAACTTTATGCTGCATTTGTATGAATATAATCTATGTAAACTTTTTTCCATTCACTATAGAAGTCACTCTAGTGATAGTGATGATGTGCTAACACAACATATACAATATAACACAAATTAGCATTAGTATTGCATTTGAGATAGATTTCACAGAACATAAATGTGAGATTGCTGACTACTATACAAAGTTTAGACCTCACTTAGGCCTACAGCAGGCTCTCATTAGAGGGCTCCAAAGAGCATATGAATGAATGCAACAACAGTCTTCTATCCTGTAGCGCCTCTGAGTGTCTGAGGCCAACCGTTCAAGACATTTAACAATATACAATCAAAAGTGCACATCCAATGTAGCTTATAATCTATATAAGAAGGTCAGTCCTGAGTTGCCTTTATTGTCTGAAAATAATTTAAACACAACATAATGAACGGGACACATTAACGAAAACAGGGGTTATCAACCTTTTTGATTCGAAGGCCCTCTATTGTCCAACACAATTTTTAAAGCCTGTTTTTCTCCCTGCCGTTAATATGACAAATCTACTTGTTTTTATTAACAGAAATTGGCAGTGTTGATATATTTAAATAAGTAATAATTAAATAAAAATGATTAATAATTCATAGTAATTCATTTTGTGATTCCTTAAAATATCACTTTGCTAACGTCCAACTGTTTAACCGTATATTTTAATGTTTATTATTGTTATTATTATTATTCACTACTAGTGTAACATAAAAGTAAACAGTAAACCAAGTTAGTAATGATCTGGTTTATTATAGCTCATGGCCTTGCCCAAACTCGGGGTCTGGAGGCCGGTGTACCTGCAATAGGTTCAGCTCCAACTTGCCTTCAACACACCTTCCTTCAAGTTTCTATTATGCCTCGTAAGAGCTTGCTTACTGGTTCAAGGTGTGTTTTTATATTGGTGTTGGAGCTAAACTCTTCAGACACGTGGCCCTCCAGAACCCGAGTGGTCACCCCGTGCTCAGGGCTGTTTCTAGGCATAGGCAAGCTAGGTGGTCGCCTAGGGCGCCACCAGCTGAAGGGGCGCCAGTGAGCGCACGTACTGGCACTTTTAGCAGGGTTGTTATAAAGAGTGGCACGGTCACCCTGAATTATACCCCACTGGATCCCCCAACATTATTAGGCTAGAGTACTGTCAATCTGACAATGCATGTATGCCATTGAATCAGAGCGCTGTCAATTGCTGCCGGATTGTTGCATACTAAGTTTGCATTTGGAGCGCTCAACAACACAATTAGATCAGTGGGCTCTCTCAGTGCTTTGGCAAGGTAACACTTTTTTTTTGCCATGCAATAAAGCTAAGTTCAAAGGCCAATTTAAAATATTGGTACAGTAAATAAAGTGCACAAAATCAGTATTTTGTTTAGGCAGTATTTGTGGCACTTTTGTGGCACATTTGTCCAAAAGGTGTGCGTTTTTTGTCGCCAATGCCTTTGTGAGGATCAGCGTGTCATGTAATACTCCCATATAAACTTTAACATCCAATTAAAAAATATTTGTATAGTAAAAATTCCGCAACTTTTTCGTAATAGGTGATTTTTTTTCGGCCTAGGGGCGTCAATTGCTAGAAACGGCCCTGCCTGTGCTGATGAAAAAGGGGTCAATGAATGCTGAAATGACTTTTAGACCCGTCCAGGCGGACTTTAGGACCCAGATTATGGCTAAACTGAATACAATCACATGACCGTCATGTTCAAAGAGGAGAAACGCTGCAAATCTATTGAACAGTGAAAGTGGACCGCTTTATGCAAAATGACAGAACAGAAAAGTTTGAGCAGTTGTGATATTATTTCCTGACACGTTACGATCACGCGCTGCTGTCATAATGTAAAACGGAGGACTGTGACTGCGTCTTATCCGCTTGATTTAGAGATGAAGCCACTAATTACTTTCGTTTTGCCAAGTCTGTGCTTGTTGCCAATCATTTTTGTGTTGGTAAGTACCTGATTTAAAGTACACGATTTTCACCTCTGCTCATTGTGAGGAATTAGTTTTTACCTTCCTGACGTGTATTTATAGAAATAATAGCCAAATTCATGTGACAGCTTTTCCAATTGTCATAGAAACCTTGAAATGTCAGGGACATTTTAAAATGGTTATTTTAAGCCTGGTAAAGTAATGTATATAGTGAATTTGCATTTTTTTTAAATTATGCTCATTGTGAATGCAGTCTCTATAATATTAAGAATAGTTTTGTGGATTCTTATGCACCCACTACAACACCCTGCACATTTTTAACTACATGACTTTTCTGTTTTAAGGCAGATTCACGCTCATTTTCCATCGACTACAAGAACAACTGCTTCCGAAAGGATGGAAAACCATTTCAGTTCATCTCAGGAAGCATCCACTACTCCCGCATTCCTCGGGAATATTGGAAAGACAGGCTGCTCAAGATGTACATGACTGGACTCAATGCTATTCAGGTGTACGTCGAACAGAGCATCAGTGCAAACACTGTGTACACACTTAAGTTACACATCTTGCCAAAAATATTTTGATTGCTTTCATGCAGGTATGTGCCGTGGAACTTCCATGAGACCGTGCGGGGTGTGTTCAACTTTGCAGGAGACAGAGATCTTGAGTACTTCTTGAACCTGGCCAATCAGATAGGGCTGTTAGTCATCCTGCGACCAGGGCCGTACATCTGTGCAGAATGGGAAATGGTGACTGTTACATCCTCATGTTGCTAAATTTGAATGTTTTTGAAATGTGATGTTTCACAATAGGCCAATGGGTGTCATGTATCGCTGTATGTGATTATGAGAATATGACTCTTCAGGGAGTGTGTTTTTAAAGATATACTTCTTCCAAAATTATACTTTGTTATCTTGTGCTCACCCTTATGGTGTTCCAAACCTATATGACTTTCTTTCTTCCATAGATAGAACACAAAATAAGTTATTTAGTAGAATGTTCACGCTGTTCTTTTCCATACAATGAAAGTCAGTGGTGACCTGGCGCTGTAAAGCTCCAAAAATGACATAAAAGCATAGTTTATACAACTTGTCTCCTTAAGTCATACAATAGGTTTGACTTCAGGAAAAAGTGTGATTAGAAAATAACTTATTTAAATTTTGATGAAAAAATCTTGATCTGCCTTATTGCTTAAAGGCTGGAATACACTACACAGGTTTTAAAATTTGAACAGGTTACAAAACCGTAGACATATATATGTTGACTTGGAAAAACTGGGTATCTATACTAAATGACTGAGGATCACTCACTAGCAGACTTTCATGTCATTCTGAACTTATTTGACTATGCACAAACTGTTGCCTCATTGCTAGGAGATGCATGAAAAATGAAACCAATATGTGGCTCAAAATATCAATCGCGTTATGTCCTAGACGTGGGATGGTTCGTTAAACAAGGTCTGAATAGTCATGAACTCTTGAGTCTGTGCCCTTCATACACGACAAAATTTTCTGTGAAATATGTACCGCCTAGGTGCCAAAAATCTGCAGACTGTCCTCCAGACTGTAAATTGGGGCAAAGATCTGTGCAAAAGTCATGTAGTGTATTCCAGCCTTAAGAAAACTTTGTCAATAGTGCATAAATCATATGTTTTTGGTCATTTTTGGACCTTGACAGACCCTGGTCACCATTCACTTTTCATTATATGGAAAAGAGCAGCATGTACATTCTATTAAAAATCTCCTTTTGTATTCCTCAGAAGAAAGAAAATCATACTGGTTTTGAAAACCATATACATGAGTAAATAATTGTAATAACAGATTTTATTTGTATTTTGGGGGGGGGGGGGTGGTTCATTTTGAACGAGAATTTGATTCATGATGCTAGTAAGAATTAGTTCTTGTCACAACACAAAAGACAGCCTTGTGATACTTATTTTGTGAGTTGTAAATTGTGGGTTCTTATCTGTCCAATAGGGTGGTTTGCCTGCCTGGTTGCTTCAAAAGCCAAACATTATCCTTCGTTCAGCTGACACAGGTATATGTTACGTCTGTGTGAGACATGACTTCACATAGGCCAGATCTGTCTTTAATGGTAGTGTTTGTCTTTTTCAGAGTATTTGAAAGCGGCAAGTGACTGGTTTGGTGTGCTACTCCCTAAGATGAGACCGTGGCTTTATCAGAATGGAGGAAATATTATCAGTGTGCAGGTACAAAATAGGGCTAGCATTTAGTAAATAAGTATACAAACATTACCAGGCACATTTGTCCAATGCAGCGTCCTCAGATGAATGGGTCAGTCCCTCTGGATGAACCTGGTGTGATGTTCTCAAGGACACAATTTTGGCAGCTGGGTTAGAAATTACAATCGATTTGTTACCAGCTGAGACATTTAACCACTATGCTGCTCCACCCAGAGACAAATGTAAAATAATATTTTCTGACTATGCAATAATAACAAAGAACTTATTACAGTGACTGGCGCTTATGTTTTGTAGAGCCTGTACATAGTAATCATGAATGGTGTTGATATGTAAACAGTACATTATATAGACAAATATGGCTCTTCAGGTGTGAATATTTTGTGCGTGTTTTCTCTTATCAGGTGGAAAATGAATATGGCAGTTACTTTGCCTGTGATTACAACTACATGCGGCATCTTCACACTCTGTTCCGTTTGTTCCTGGGGGAGGACGTCATTCTCTTCACTACAGATGGGAACACGGATAAAGAGATGATCTGTGGCACACTTGAGGGCCTATACGCCACTATAGACTTCGGCACAGGTAAGGTCAAAATGAAATCAGTGGTGTCTAAATTGTACTGACCTGTGCAGTGTTTTTAAGATGTTTTAACTAGGTTTTTAGACCATGTATGCATATGCAAAAATACAACAATTTAATTATACATCGTTCAGTATTAGTATCAGATTTTTAAAAATATGGGTCGATCTCTACCTCTCTTTAAAAATTAGTAATTTGTAATTTGTAGCTTTAAAAAATATAGTAAATACTCAAACTTGCATCTGAAAAGTCACACAAAGTCCAAGTGACACTGCAACTTCTTTTCCCCTTCAGACACCAATATCACTGCAGCCTTCATCCGACAAAGAAGGTTTGAGCCTAAAGGCCCATTGGTAAGTAAGATGTTTGAGAGAGCATTCATGTATTGATTGTTTGTGTCTCTATTTCTCGAGCTGTAGAATTTGGCAGTAATTGATGTGTCATGATTTCAGGTGAATTCTGAGTTCTATACAGGCTGGTTGGATCACTGGGGTGACAAACATGCATCTGTGGACACTGTCAAAGTGAGCAAAATGCTTGGAGAGATGTTGTCCATGGGTGCCAGTGTGAACATGTAAGTAATGCTTTCTATAGGATAATGAGTATAAAGCCATTTGATTCATTAGATTATTTAAACTAAAAATACATAGTTAACATTAATACTTTGCTGCACTTCTGATGCAAAGGGCTTTCTTCAAATCACAGGTACATGTTTGAGGGAGGAACAAACTTTGGCTACTGGAATGGTAAATATGCTATCTCAGTATACCCGTTCCCATATCACTGACAATATCTGTTAATGCAGTCATCTTAATGTGTAAATGTAATGTTATCACTCATAGGAGCGGATCATGATACCAGGTTTCGGTCTGTGGTGACCAGTTATGATTACAATGCACCTTTATCAGAGGCAGGAGACCCCACTGACAAACTGCTTGCCATCAGAGATGTCATTAAGAATGTAAGAGCATACATACAGGAACTCTGAATGTACATGTATACATTTATGACAATATCCAGTTTACAGGGAAGTATTAGTTGGTAGGGCTGGAGGGTATGACTGTATATATTAACGTTCAGAAGTTTGGGGTCAATACATATTTTTTTTAATGTTTTTGAAAGACATCTTATTTGCTCACCAAGAATGCATTTATTTGATCAAAATTTCACTAAAAACAGTATTGTTGTGAAATATTATTTCCACTGATTTCCATTTTAATGTATTTTATGCAAAGCTGAATTTTCAGCATCATAACTCCAGTCTTCAGTGTCACATGATCCTTCAGAAATCATTCTGATATGCTGATTTGCTGTTCAAGAAACATTTCTTATTATTATCAATGTTGAAAACAGTGGTGCTGCTTAATATTGTTGTGAAAACTGTGATACATTTTTCAGGATTTTTTTGTTGTATAGAAAGTTCAAAGGAACAGCCTTTTTAGATATAAATATTTTGTAAGATTATAAATGTCTTCAATTTCACTTTTGATCAATTTAATGCATCCTTTCTGAATAGAAGTATTAATTTCTTCTAAAACAAATTTTATTGAAACTTTTGAATGGTAGTGTATTACTTTGCAACTATAGAAAGGATTCTTATATTGTTATTCAAATGTAGGAGTGAAGCAGCAAAAAATGATGAAGCAGCTAAAAATTTAAGACATTAATAAATAAAAGATAAAAACAGTTACTCTTTAGTTTGATAGTCCACTTTAGACACTCTACTCACTATAAGCAACTTTGCAACTACATGTCAACTAACTTTCATTCATTTGCATTTACAGTAATTGTCAATAAGGCTCACCCATACTAGCTAGTATCTGTAACCAGCACCTTTTGAATCACAAAACAGACGTCCATTCTATTGAAATAATAATAATATGTGTTTGTTTTCAGTTTCGTGATATTCCAGTTGGTCCCATGCCACCAGCCACCCCAAAGTTCGCTTATGGCTTTGTTACACTTCAGAAGGTATGGACGTTTCACATAGCAAAACCTTATTCATTTGCAAGATTTCTTGTCCATACAAACCATCTTACTCTGTTCCTATGTTCTTTCATAGGTTGGCAACATTAGCAGCTTGTTGGATACGCTGTCACCTCAAGGTCCAGTACAATCTCAATATCTTTTGACATTTGAGGAGATTAAACAGGTATGATATTTAAAAGAACTTAAAACAGTCCATGAACATTACATTCAGAATGTAATTATGATTAATAATGTTTTATGTTGTTGTGTTTAGCCAGCCAATAAAGGCCAATGTTTTATTTCCTCATAAATGGCTATAGATGTGGATATATGGTTTGGGCTTTGGAGGCTGGTCTTGGTTAAGTGTAAATGCAGGTCTGAGCTTGTGTTATGTCAACTGTGTGCAGTACTATGGCTTCATGCTTTACCGAACGACACTCCCACGGAATGTTCCCGAGCCGACCCCTCTCATCTCGCCCCTCAATGGCATCCATGATCGTGCATACGTCTCTGTGAATGGGGTGAGCAGACCACTTGTTTGGGTCATGCTAACACAATGTTTTGTTCTCACCATGGTTAGTCAGACACTATAACAGTGTGTATTACCACTGGTGTGTAAAACCACTGTTTGCAGCTTAAAGGTGCGCTCCGTTATTTTTGTCCTAGTGTAAACAATTTTACATATGAAGAAAGGAATAATCATTTTGAAAATATATGTTTAAAATGATGCACACTCACATGAAGACTTATCAGCTTTATTTCACATGAAGTGGGAACCATGTTGAAATCATATGACAAGCCCCCTTGGTGCAAAATACGTCCAACAGTTTTTGCACATCAGCAACCACATGCAAAACACTGGAACTGAATCCAAGCATGAGATGGAGAAAAAAAAGACTAATATCTTTAGTGTCGAGCAGCAGCAGTTAATAAACAAACTTAATGTATTCAGAATAGTAAGTGTCAGTATAAAGTCCATAAAGACCAATGTGATGAAGATGAGCCAATGAAACAAAACCAAAACAAAAAAAATACTATGTGCATTCCAGTTGACCATAAGTGCCCTGCAAAGTGGACGTCACACGTTTTTTTTTTATTTTGGTTTTTGGTCATTGTCATTTTTATTGTGTGTGTTTTTAACATGTAGTCTATATAGTTTTTAATTATTTGATTACGTCCAGTTAAACTAAATGAAATGAGAAATGCTGCCTCGGCAACTAGCTGAAATGTATTTTAATAATTTATTTTATTTCAATTAACGTTTATTTTAAGTAACGAAAATGTTTTTATGGGTTTAGTTTAGTTAACTATAATAATCCTGTGTTATACATAGGTCGTACAGTATATTAAATGAAAGTATGGTAATTTATATTCTATTTATTTACAAAGTATATCATGTCATCATACCTCAAACTCATCGTCATCAGTGCATTGTCATGTGCACTTCAACTGATATCCTGTGCTCAGTGAGCAGAGAGCAGTGAACACTGCATAGGGACCCTGTCAATCAGAACACAGATACTGAGTGCACCCTCAAGACCAAATTAAAATGATCTTCTGTTATTCACAAAACCCAAACTGCTGATCACTTCAGTTTACATGATCAAATGAAGAGATTATGTTTACTTGTTATATTCATGTTTAACGGTTTATTTAGGGCCTATATTTAACTCTCATATTAACTATGGTTTTGTTTGATGACAGATGTTTGCCAGAAAAGACTGTTTAGATTGAAACTTGTGTGTGAGCAGGTGTACCAGGGGCTTATGGAGAGGGACACTGCACTGGTGATGAACGTTACGGGACAACAAGGGGATCAGTTGGACATACTCGTGGAGAACATGGGAAGGGTTCATTTTGGAAGTTATATCAATGATAATAAGGCAAGTTACACTACATATGCCATTGTTAAAGATTTGCTAATATTCCTTAAACCATCTGAGAAAATTCCATTAATGAATAAAGAATTTAAAACCTATTTTCAGGGTCTCTTGGGTAACCTCATTTTGGGCAATGACGTGCTCACCGATTGGTCAATCTACCCACTGGACATTGACACCGCAGTAGCTAATGGCTGGCTGCAGGCGGCTCACTCAGGGTCAGGGATAGAAGCAGGAGATGGACCAATGATCTACTCAGGAACCTTGAAGCCTACAGGCCTCGCATGGGACACTTTTGTAAAACTCAATGGATGGACTAAGGTGAGGCGCATTTTTTTGTATCATGAAGAATATCTAGTATTTGTTATTGTTTGAGACTTGAGTAACTACATGCCAGTTTTGTGTAATTATGTTTTTCTCTTTTAGGGTCAGGTGTGGGTAAATGGGGTGAACCTGGGAAGGTATTGGCCCCAGAGGGGCCCACAACAGACGCTGTATGTCCCCAGACCTTTTCTTAGTGCCACTCAGCCAAACAACATCACAGTGCTAGAGCTGGAAAGAGCTCCATCGCACAGAAGAATCCTGTTTATGGACCGGCCTCAGCTGAACAGCACTGGACAGAAGACATGATCATATACTCTAACAGTGCCAGTGAAAGGACTCTCGCTGTTCTGCAAACAACCAGTATCTGCACAGCTCCATCATCTCTGCTCAAATCTTTGAAGTATTACAAAGAAATACACGAAAGTAGCCACCATAATGCATAATAATACACTCATTTTTGCCCGATTTGCCCAATTTACTGGTCAGTTTATTTCTTAAGAAATGGTAAAAATGCTAACATTTTTCCACACCAAGGCACTGAAGTTAATTTTAGTACTGACAAATCTAAGAAGTCAAGACCTTGATGCACATTAAAGTTTCTCTGATTCAAAAGAAGATCATTTAAATCTCATTTAAGTCTCATAATTATTCAATGTTTTTGTGGGGCAGGCATGATGTAAAATATTTGGAATAAAATAAAACCATTCAGTCCACTCAGAAATAAATGAATACTATATATATATATTATGCTATATATATATATATAATATATATATATATATATATATATATCCCCATGTATCCTTCACTAATTTAAGTGACTGTAGCATTCTGTGCTGTCAACCATATGCCTTTTGTTCTTTATCATTAATCATGCTAGTTTGGAAACAATAATACACCAAAAGAATCATATCAATTTGTACAACCTAAAACTGCTGCAGTGTGGAAGAATAAACTTTAACATCATTTTAACCAAACGTTTGCAAATTTCCCATAGTTTTACATTTTCAAACACAAAATGCACCATGGTTTTACTTTACAGTTCTGAATTAGCTATGATTTTTAATGATCTATTATATCATTTCAAGTATAGATGAAGATATAGAACATTTTTTGAATCATAGTGGTTGGTCTGTGTCCTGAGTTGGAAAGTAAAACAATATCAGAGTTAAACTGTTAAATTAGAGAAATTCAAGATTTCAGTAAATCATTCATGATTTATTAATCATTCGCTTCTCCTATTCTAGGTAATCTTTCATAGTCTTGTTATTTCCAAAGACAACTGTGAAATCCATGATATGTTTATTGTAAAATCCAGTCAACTCCCAGATCATGCGAGATGAAATATGTCCACAATATGGCAGTACACCCTCCCCTCCTCTAACACTGTGTGGCAGGATGCCAGAGGTCAGGGTCGGGCGGCAGCATTGGCTTTGCGGTGGGCTTGGACACAGCGAAGTGTACAGAAAGAGTAGTCCAAATATTCAAAAGGAATCTTTCCCAGTAATGACTCTCCACACTGAAAGCATCTCCTTTAAAAAGATTTTTATGGTAATGATTACAAAACTTATAACATGACTTGCATAAAAGGACAGATATTTCTCCATAGAGATATTATTACATAATAAAAGGTAATACCTAATGGTGGTGAGTGTTACTCCAGTTGTGGCCATATGTTCAGCCAATCTCCTCTCTGCAGCCAGAGCTCGCTGTGTGACATCAGAAATATGACATAATCAGCCAATCACAAGAGCTCTTCCACGTAAGAACTACAGTAAGAGGAAGAAATTACGTAGTCACCTTCTCTCTGTCACCAAGAGCTATGAACCTCCTCTTTTCCTCCTCTTCTTGCTGTTTCTTGAGTTTCTCTTCTTTTTGCGCTTTCTCTCTCTGTTTCCGTGCTGCTTTTTGGGCTTTTTTCTTCTCTGCCTTTTTGGACTCAATTTCTTCAGTCAGTGGTCCAGGCACCTTAAACACATTCAAGCAAAGAGAATACAGCTGTAAGCGACACATTTATTACTTTGGGTTGCAAAGACAAGGCAGCTGTACATACAAAGGGTTTTCAAAAAACAATTTGTTTAAACCTGAAAAAAGGTATTTTGAAATATAAAAAAAATTGTATGATATAAAATAGTAGCATGATTAAATTAATTTAAAAAAATTATTAAACCTTTGTATTTAATGTCGGTCTGAAACCACTAGTCAAAATAAATAATAATTAACAAAAATTATGCAATGACACATTAAAACATTTTATCTTCATCTCTTTTAGCAAATATATTTTACAAATGTTTTTAATGTGCATTAAAAAATAATTAGTTTTAAAGTGAAAAATAGAATCATTTTTATTTGTGGTCTCTGACTTTCACTGTTTTTGTTGTTGTTGTTGTTTTGCCATGCATATGAAGGTTTTGTTACTATTTGTTGTGTTGCTAGTCATCATAAGATAGATTTGTTTACCTGTGCTTCAGTGTAGTCATACTTCTGAGGGTGTTCGGCCATGTATTTTCTGAATGTGTTGCGGGTATCTTTTTCCGGAGCAACTCCATATGGAGTCTGTCCTTTCTTATCCCTGAAAAAGACATTGGCCACTATTTAGAACTGAACAATCCATCTGGCCACATGAAAGCTTATCCATGCAGTACATTTTTATTGCTGCTAATTGATTATTGCAATGATTCTGTATGTGCTCACTTGTTAGCTGGATCACTCCCTTCATCCATTAACAGTCTGATGACTGAACTCTGTCCAGCTGCTGATGCCACATGCAGTAAAGTAAAGCCTGATGAGTCTATGGGCTTGTTGAGAAGATATGAAACCCTTGAGATAGGATTCTCTTTGGCGTTTCTCTCTCCTTTGCCTTTTTCCTCTCCCTGGTCCTCTGGTAGTTGCAGGAGGGTGCGTAATGATTGGATGTCCCCCGTTTTACAGGCGGTGTAGAGAGCGTCCCTCAAACTATATTCCAAAGACTCATCCAATTCTTCTAAAAATATACAATTTTATAATAACTGTTTTCTATCTGAATATATTTTAAAATGTAACTTATTCCTGAAATGGTAAAGCTGAATTTTCAGCCACCATTTCTCCCGTCTTCAGTGTCACATAATACTTCATAATTAAATCTAATATGCTGATTTGCTGCTCAGAAACATTTTATTACCGGCGAACTGCGAGTTGACTGTTGGCTCCAATATCAGTGTTTTACCTTCTTCTAGCTGACATTTTTTGCCTTTGGGTTTCCTCCTGCTCTTTGACTTTCTCTGCATCTCTTTAGAGTCATCTTCTTCACATTCCAGTTCACCTTCTTCCAGTATTTCATAATTTGCTTCTTCCTTAGTTATTTCACGGTTGCTTGAGTCTGAAGACGCAAGAAAAAAACAGGACATATTTTACTAAACTTCTCCATCTTTACTAAAAGCATTTTCCTTTTGTTCAACAAAGGTCTTTACATTCTCTCTTCTCTTTCCTTTTCCTTCTTCTCTTCTTATTAAGCTGGACCTCATGTTCTCTGAGGTCCAGAGTTCCCAGTGTCACCTCCACCATCTCTAACGTTCCTGGGTCTTCCTCCCCTGAACTTTCTTCTTTAACCTCTTCTCCCTCTGCAGGCACTGACCACAAAACAGCCTTTAAATAAGTACATTTTCTGAAACACAGCATTTAAGACAGTCAGGGTTCAGACCACTGCTCTATGTAATGACTGGATTGCTCATTGTGTTCTAAACTGTCATTTGGCGGTGAAGCCACCGGAAGTGTTCGAGTCGTCATCTTACTATTCCCTACTGGCAGAGAGCATCATTGACTGACAGCTAAAACCACCTGATCTGAAGCCTATCAGTCACACATGATTGTTTTTAGGATATGTGTTTGTAAATTACTTGTTACTTCAGATGTTATCTGCAATGTTTATGGTCTTTTTGTGCAGGATAAGTGATGTATTGAAATAGTTTAGGTGGGTGTGTCAGCTGAACACTGCCGACACAGGTAACTGATCCAAGACTAAATATATTTCTTTATGTACATAATTATGCAGGAAATGTTAAAGGGGTCATATGATGCGATTTAAATTTTTCCTTTCTCTTTGGAGTGTTACAAGCTCTGTAAAGTTGCAAAGACTAAAGACTCAAATCCAAAGAGGTATTCTTTATAAAAGTTAAGAGTCAACCACGCCTACCTAAAATGGCTCATTCTAACACGCCCCAACATACATACGTCGCTCTGTGGGAAGATTTGCATAACGCCGCCCAACACTGTTCCCAAAGAAGAAGGCTGTACCTTTCTTATCTCCGCTGTACGTATTGTGTTCTGTTGCCCGCCAAAAAAAAAAAAAAAAAAAAAGCCCGCCATGTCGTGAAGGCGCGTGTGATTTCCGTCGTGACCCCGCGAAACTATTTTGTTTGGTCTTCCAAAAGAGGACGATCTCTGCTTCGTCATGCCTAGAGCTGATACGTGCTGGTCGATGAGGAAATACTACAACTTTGCACTATCGATCGCCGGATCGGCTTTCACCGTGAATGAACTGATCCATCCCGGGGTTCCACATGTGGTTGCGTGCAAGCCCCATCCCCCGAGGCCGTTCTTAAGGCCGCGCCGTGCGCAATGCCCCTCACGGTCTATTCTCCGTGTGTGACTCTGTGTGTTTTGTTGTGAAAGCTAAACTATTTTGTTTGGCCTTCCAAAAATGGACACGCCTAGAAATCAGTGGTTAAGTTTTATTAACAAAACACTGTTCCAGAACAGTGCAACCCAAATATTCAGATGTTTGCAGCACATTTTATGGAGGACCGTTTCCTGATCCTGGAAGAGTAGACAACAATGCCGGCAGTTCTGACTCACATACTGTAAGTACGTCTTTAATATTTAAAGAGCTTTTAGATCTATATATTTAAAAGCAAGTATCTTGGGCAGTGTAGAGTAGTGCTTGTTGTTTGTAATTTCTCAGATCACAAATGTCTGCCATGGTTTTATGTTTACGCGGCACGATGCAACGAGTAAAAAGACAGTATAAATCATTATAATCCATAATTATGTCCCCACTTGATGCAACGAATGCCTCGTTTATAATGGGTTTTCATGTTTTTGAATCATCGCTCTGGCCTGACAGGGCATCATCATCACAATATGGTAAGGGGCGTAACATTTCCGTCACACGCTTCAGGTATTCGGCCAATCACAACGCACTGGATAGCTGGCCAATCAGAGCACACCTCGATTTTTTAGGAACGATGAGCTTTGTAAAAATCGACGCGTTTCAGAAAGGCAGGGCATAGAGGAGAAACAATAAATGTACAGTATATGGAAAATGTGTTTTTTGAACCTTAAACCGCATAAACACATTTCATTATACCAAATACACAAAATAATGTTCTTTTTTAGCAGCATCATATGACCCCTTTAAACATGAACAGAGTTTCAGTATATCGTCCTGGGGCCACCCACCCCAGACGGAAGCAGAGATCCTAGCTTTATGATGACCTCCATTAGGCCATCATTGGCTACAGCTGTGGGTAGTTCCATGTCTGGAGGGTGAGCAGTTGGAAGTACTCATGATTGATGACTTTTCCTAGCCGGGGCCTGTTCCTTTGGTCCAGGGTTCCTCCTTCCAACATTGGCTTGCCACAATGCATGTTATGTTGTTAACAACATAATTATATAAACAGTGAACAACTGTACAATATAATGTATGGGAATATTAGGAAATATAAATATGGTGGCGCAGTGGCTTCACTTTTATGTCATCATGAGCAATCCAGTTTTCTATTATAGATCAGTGGTTCAGACGCACCATTGGTGTTTGGGACTGGATGACTAACAGGTTTAGGAGTTTTCTTCTTCCACACTCTTCTCGAAGGACTGAAAATACTGGAGATTTCAGTGTCCTTTTCTGGAATATATATAAGACATTCATATTAAAGGAAAGAAATTAAAATATTGTAAAAAATATATATTACATGGTAGCAAATCTCAACTTACGATAAACATGTACAGTTGAGAGAAGATCAAAGACTCTCTGTATTTCACTAAATGTTGCTCTACGTGTGGCGAAAGGAAGTACACGGACTCTCTGATCTTTGTTGTCCAGTGGTGCTCCGCGACCTCCAAAAAATATGGTCTTATTGTAACTTGGTGCTCGCAGGAAGATGGCACTTGCCTCCTTCAAATACTCAGCCCAGCTTTCTAGAAGATCGTGAATATCCTGGTTAAAAAAAGGACGTATACATCAAAAACAATTCCAGACTCGTGAATTTAGAAAGTCAGTGTTATTCAAGTTTTTATATATAACAAAGGGTTGAAATTCAGAATTGAGTTGGAGGAACGTACCTTGAGCAGCGCTGCCTCATTGTAACGTCTGAGGGCCGCCCCTGCTGATTTAGGTCTGTGGCTGTGGTTCTGAGAGTCCCTCAGTCCCTGTGCGGTCCCTCGCTTCGCTCTCACCGTGTACCGATGGAACGTCTTATGCTGCAGAATTTCTTTTCTATGTGTTAGACAAATCAATTAGGGAATAGCATTTAAATAACTATGGAATATTTGTGGTTATAGACAAACATCTGAACTTTTCACTGACCCCTTAATAACTGTTCCAGCAAAGTGCCCACCACCAGTCATCAGAATTACCCAAATAGTGTTATTTGATATTTTCAGTAAAGAGGAAACCAAGTCTTCCTCATTGTCCTGAGTATGACAACAGAATTAGATGAGACTGAAAGAATAGAGTGCTGCAGGAATGACTCCTAAAACTTGGAAATGAGTTAGCATTTCTGAACTTCTGGTTCTATTGTCCTAAAGTCAATGGGTCTTTTGATTGGGTTTTTGGTTAAATGGCTTAAATAAGGTCTGCGTGCTTAACACAAGCTCAAGATATTTTTACGTTTTAATCTACGACACACAATTGTGATTTTTGCGTGTCTTGAAAAAAGGTGGTTGCTAACAAGTGGCTAAATAGGATTAATGGGGCATTAAATGTCACCAAAACCACACCAAACAGGAAAACGAATCTACTAACTAGTCCGCTTTCACAGCCTTGTTTAACCTCACACTCTCTATTCTCACTCAAACTTGACTGAATGAGTTGTCAGAAGCTTAGTGATAGTGACGTTAAAGTGTCATGTGACATGGTGTAGTTGATTTATAGCCTAACTTACTGTATCATTTTAGCTTTTTACCTCTAGTGATTGTATTCAGGCTTCAAATTTTAAAAAGCTGTGATCATTAGTGAAGATTATCTTGATGAACAAAACGTATCATAAACCTCTGTTAGTCACAGAGCTTATTTTCTGCAATAATCCAAATGACAACAGGAAAATCCTATTGGGTTTTTGTCAAGGGTACCATGGTGATGCTAACCTCCGGGTTGGCCTACAAAAATATCATTCCCTGCAGCACTTTGTAGAAAATAAAATTCAGGTATTTCAAAACAACACAATTTGATCTTGAACTGCAGAGACACTCCAGTACATAATCTAGTATGAGAGATGTTACAACAAAATGCAATAGTTATTATTTTTTCATGTCTATTATTTAATGCTTCTGTGGAAAATAAACACTATTTTGACTAAACGGAAGTTAAACTGGTAATAAAGTGTTTGTCATAATGTGCAGTAGCTCCTATTATGATCCTGTTTTCGTCTATCCTATCACTTTCTGTTTCTACTCAACTGCTCTAATCAATAAATGCAAAAAAAATCTCAAAATATATAACCCCATCATTAAAAATCTCTCTGAGAATAATCTGTTAAGTGGAGATTCTTCTTGGCCAAAGATCTTTTTATTTAGGCACAGACTAACAAATCTGAGAAATGATGGATAGATTTACTCACTTTCTTGCTTTGCAGAACACAGTGATACAATGACAGGTACTGTCCCTGCATGTTTTGAAAGACTACTTTGGTAGAAAGTCGACGTGTGGACTGATCTGTGTCCAGAGCACTGTCTGTCTCTTCAGGGCCCACTTCATCTTCAAGATCCCCATCCTTACTGTCTGAACTGTCTGAGTCTGAACCCGAAATGCTTGAAATATCTCCTGTTAAAAGAAAGGCAGACAGGAAGATTATGCAAAAATTACACATTCAAACTGGGTGACATAAAACAGTTTCTCAGTGAGGTCACATGAGCATACATGACTCTACCTGTGCCAGTCTTCTTCTCAAACTCCTCCACTGTGACCACTGATCCTCCTTCCAGCCGTTGTCTCAGGTTGAAGCGGTGCCAGTCAAGTTTGTAGTGCTCCATCTGATAAAAGACTGGGGCTGCATTAACATACACATTAAATGTCTTTCTATCCCTCTATACAAAGCTATGACATGACTTCAGAAGACTAGCACAGTAGTAGTTTGGACTACTTTTATGGTATTTTATGTTGCTTTTGGTCACCCTGTAACATTGTTAATTGATGGTATATTATATTCTCCTGAGAACCAGAAAAAAACGTTTTGTGAGTTTTTTTTTTTTTATGTCATTACATTGGTTGGAGCATTTTTTTTTGAAAAAAGATATTTTATTCATATTTTATTTTATGTCCTTTGTAGAGGACGTTATAAAAAAATATAGACATGAAAAGGCATGTATAGGCAAAAACAATGTTTTATTTTTTCATTCGCCAATAATTTCTTAGGTTTCAGGCTATTTTTAGCCCAACTTTGAACAAAAAGATGATTCTCAACTATATTATGAAAGATAGAATGATTTGACATACTACTGTACTTTATGGAATACTTGCATGAAAATATCCATAAATTGGTTCCCCATTGGTGTTCTTGGGGCAAACCATAATGAAAATGAAGTGTAATAATAGGAATAATAACTTGGCAACATTTTCATAAGAATATCTCATATTTCATAGGAATATTGATCTATAATTTCTTTCCCTATTGACTTGTGTCTCCCCAAGATGCCTGATTAACATGCTGTTTGTCCTGGTGGTCCCTCGAAACAAAAGACATGTATGACAATTATGCCCTGTTTCATAACAAAAAGTCATATTCCTATAACTTTTATAAAATATATAACTTTTTTTTCTGAAATGTTTATTTATGAGAAACAATTTGAAAATCAGTCCGATTTAAATGATAATTACAAAATATTATTATATTTCCATTTAGGGTGTCGAATATTCGATCCTTTCTGTCCAATAATTAGTCTATTTAAAACACTCTATAAAATTGGCAACTGTGGCATGTATAGTCTCAGAGAAATTCACTAAAATACAATGTCCTCTACAGAGGGCAAAAGTCTATGCCTGTGTCCCAGGAGGATATCTTTTTGTTGAAGCTATCAGTGTGCATACCTTATTTTTATCTTATTTTCAAATACCTTCTTGCTTCAAATCAAAGTCTGTATAATGTGATTCACCTCATAGCTGGTTGGTTTGGTTCATGGCTTAGAACTCTTTAACAAACACTAAAAATGAATGGGGAAAAATGGACCACGGCTGCTGAAGAAGCTGTCAGGCATTATTCGTTTGTACAAGAAACTAAATGAATTGCAGACCTAGGATTAAAGGTTCTACTACAAACTCACACTTAAATTGATCGTATCAGCACTGTAATGAACGAATCATCAGGATTGACCCTACAGTACCTGCTCCTCTCGACTCTCAAAAGGACACTGACAGGCCGAGCAGAACATCCTATCCGACACCTCACCGGCGGACGCAGTCTTCCTTGAGCCAACATCTGTACGTGTAACGAAAAGTGTGGTATTAAGACCTGGTCAGCAGCCGTGTGTGATCTCATTAGAGCAGTCAGTCGGACTCTCTTACCCTCACCGGACGCAGTAGCAGAGGGCTGGGGAGGTTCGGGATGACCCAGCAGTCCAGACACCTCTCTCAGCCCAGCGGTCACCGTCTCATCCGCACACAGCGAGAACACACAGCGCTGCTCCGGTGAAGACATAATTCAGTCGACAATATAAACCACCGCTATCTCCTAAACTCATCATGGCGGCTAAATAGGGTGAGAGAGTTTTACACACGGAAGAACCAAAATGTGAGCTTTACTCATTACACTAAACATTCAGTATCGAGACTGGCGTTAAAACCAAAGCAATGTCCAAGTTAGTCTCAATCTGACAGCTGCTATCCTACTAGAGTCAAGCCTGATTCAGCACTTACACTGCAAAGATAAACATGCTGTGCTAATTCAGCTCACTTAACTATCAGTGAGCAATGTTAATGTATATATTTACCTTAATGGCAAAAGCATCGGTCCCTTACGGTTTGAATTTATATTTTCAGTCCGAGTAAGCTGAAGTTAATCATATTACATTAAACGCGTATTTGTGCTCTACGGTGGCCGACAAGTGTCAGAAAACGACAGCGCGATTTGATGCGAAGACTATTGGCGCCAAGGACGTCCAAATATGATGATATCCTTGTAATTGTATCCTTTTTACTTAAAATATAATAGTGAAAATATATTTTCACGTAAATAACTGAATGAGCATTAATTGGCTTTCAGGTCATTGTACAAAAGCCAAAAGAAACGATCATCTATTTTCAGTCAAATATTTATTTATATTAAACTGGCAGCATATCTTTTACTATCAATCAGTTAAGTTAGATGTATTCAGTTTTCAAATGTATTTGCATACGGCGCTTCAAGCACAAAAATACTGTCCCAAAGTTTTACAGAAGAAAAAGAAATTAATTCACACCAGTTTGGAAAAACATGAGCATGAGTAAATGATGTCAGAATTAGGCTATTTATTTTGAACATTTTAACATTAATAAAAAAAAATTACATTTTCTTTGAATTTCACCCTGGAGGAGTGTCTGCAGGTTAAGCACATCTGCTTGAATTTATCATTGCCAGAGGACAATCTTTTGAATCTTTACACTTTATTCAGTAGTGACTACCAATGAACCTCCAATGAATATTTCGATTGTTTTCATCAAATAATAAAAGACACAAAAATCACTATATTTTTCCATGTTTATTGCAGCTTGTACTAAATAAAAAATAAATAAAAGGTTCACCGTGTTCCTCTTTTTTCTCTGCTTTTTCTGTAGACTTACTCTGGTTGGATGAACAGAGTTTAACTAGATTTTCACCCTGCGAAACTGGAAATTGAGACCAGTTGAATATCAGCAGCATTATTTTTGCATGGCCTTTACAGATGGCAACACTCTGGCTAGAGGTTATGACTTGATGTACCTTCCTCTGTGTTTGCAGAAGCGTCTGCCAGTGCTTTCCTCCGCTGCTCACATTTGAGCTTCAGATTATGCTCCTGCTCCAGCAGGCTGCTTTCCTCCTCCCGCAGACTTCTCAGAAGAGCTCGCTCTTTATCTTTATCTAAATTCTTGGAAACAGAAGAAAATTCAATTTTCAGGTTATGGCAGGTTATGTTCTGGTTTAGAGATCTCAAACCGAAATTTGACCAATCAGCTTCAAGCAAAGTGACACATCTCTGATGCAATAAAGCCACTCCCCCAGTTTCTCTTACTCCAGATTAAAGGACGCTACATAGAAAAAATGTTTTAAAGATAAAACTGTCTGAATTTAGAGATGATTATTTTTTTATAATTATTTTATATGATTTGTATAATTATTATACCCTTAATCCATTTGTAGCGTCTGGACCACTCAAACACACAATATATATATTTTGTTTTTATATTTAACAAATACTCTGTAACACTCCAGGAATCTGAACAGGCCCCTGGTTCCATAGCAGTGCTGACACCCGATACATTTACGACCGCCTGGAATTTAGGTGAAGAAAATCGCTTCCATGCCCATAGGGAAAATCCACAAGGGAAGGACATTTCTTTGCTAATTAATTAATAGGAAGACCTTTCTTTGAATGAACACACATGACCCTTCAGGTCATTGGGTATATTATTGGCATCGTGTATTTTGTCTTTGAAATTGAATACTGTGATGCAGGTTTATAATCGAAAAACACTCCTGTCAGCTTACATATATACAAACCTACCATGTTTAGTATCTATGAATTAGTATTCAGATTATCTAATTGAGAGTGTATATTGTATGTTTACACCTACGCAACGTATTAGTGTTCTAAGAGTCTTTAGTAATTTTTATCCATGTTTCATATGCAAATTACCATGCTTTTAAACAAAGGGCCATAAAAACGCCCCATTATCTCAGAACTCCCACTTGAGATTCCCGGACTTCCTCATTGGACAAGCCCACTTGAGAGGCTTGAATCTTTGCAGGCTTTAAAGGCCGCACCTCATGTGACCCGCCCAGTCGGTGGTTCTGTTAAGTTTCGATAAGACGCTCCAACGCTCCAAAACATCCTAAGCTCGTGCCAGGCTTCGGCCTTGTCCTTTCCTTTTCAATCAATATTCTCTGACTCAAAACTGGTTATTTTCATTGACCCAAATTCAGCAAAGATCAACTGAAAACTTCAGATTACATCAAACCTCTCTTTCATACAGATGAGACATGCAAGTATCAAACATAGTCTTATTAATTGATACATTAAGTAACATTTGCACCTTTTTACAAAGGTATGTTTGAACTAAAATCTGAATTTTTCCCTCAGTGTAGATCTCCTGAATATGCATGGTCTATAACTCCATATTCTTATTTTCTCCATTCCTCTTACTGGCTTTAAGCTTGTAAACCCTTTCCTATACAAACTGTGGTGTGTGGTGGTGGTGTTGTGTTTGGTGTGTGTGTGTTGTTGTGTGTTGTGTGTGGTTGTGTGTTGTATGTTAGAACCAGTTTGTGTTTAGTGGATGTTAACCTTTTAATATGGGTTTAATGTAGCTTTAGATTAGTTTAAGTGTTTATGTAGTTAATAAAACCTACTTGTATCACACTTGACGTGTTCATGATTTGCTCATAACGGAGTCTCATAGCTTCGATTATGCTACAGCTTGTGTAGGATTGTACAGTAAGAAAGTTATTTCCTGTAACCAGGAAATTATTGTTCTTAGAATTGACAAGACATTTGACCCTGAGTGGTCAGCTAAATATCTACAGTGTATCTAAAATATTAATAATTAATCATATTTATTAGTTATGGTTAATTATTCATATTTCCCATGAGCTGATTCGTTACACATTACACAAGCTAGCTTAGTTTAATAGTAATTATTAAGCTTTTATTCTAAATTAATATAATCATATAGATAATATGCAATATAAATAAGTTTTAGAATCAATAGCTTTAAACATGACTACATACAGTATGAGCTTAGATTTTTAAGTGTTTTTATATCTATAAATATTATCAACTCTATAAACTAACTTTACAACTGTTACTTGCACTTATAAGGCAAGATGTTTTCTTTAAGTTTTCCTCTTTCATGGATAGATCGTTTCATCTTGTAAATGTGTTTAAATTCTTCATATTGTTCAATCTTTTAATCTTTGGTAGTGAATGGCACTGACTCTCAAGAAGTGAATCACAGTTTCAAGGCATGTGATTGGCTGTTCATTACTGATGTCACTCTTTCATGTGCACGTGCTCCTCCATTATCTCAGGATCAAGCCTGAATTGACAGAGAAAGTTGATGATCAGCTTCATACTACCAACAAAGCCGGATTGGACTGGTTTGGTTTTGTCAACTCAAAACTAATCCTGTAACCCCGAGTTTGTTCAGCCACCATCATGGTACAGGCCCCTGGTAGTTGATTGAGCAGTTTATCTGGATAGACTTACCTAGATAAAGCTAATTCTTCTAGCTGGTTGGCAAGGCTTTTCTTCTCCTGCATGAGAGTTTCTAGTTCAAGCAATGCATTCCACAAGCCTTCATCCATCTGGACCATCATCATCAACCTCCGGTCCGTCTCCTCTCTGCTACAATAATATTAACAGAGGCTGCTTCATGTCTGCAAAAGAAAGGCCACCTACAACCCCGATGCATTCAGCTAAATAATTACATAAGTTGTTTTGTACAGTAAACTGTGATTTTATTAGTTCCTGAGGTAAAATGATGCCATCCTATGATTTTCCCACTACGCTTACGTTATAAATAACTCATACATGGTGAAGCTTTATTTCAGACAGATAATAATGGTATAAGTATTAATTACCATTTGTTAACATCTTTGTTTACTTGCTCCACCTCGCCTTTAGTACGCTGTAGTTCAGTTTTTGGCATCCTTGAGTTGTTTTAACAAATCCTGACATTGAAAAAAAACAAAACCCAAACCCAAAACTCATGTGAAGCATACAGTGTTGCCAACTTAGCAATTTTGTTGCTAAATTTAGCAACTTTTCAGACTACCCTAGCAGCTTTTTCTTCCAAAAGCACCTAGAAACAAATGTAGCTATTTTAAAATTTTTTTTTTTTTTTATTTGGCAGCTTTTAGCAACTTTTGATAAGTGACTCAAACAATAAAAAGGCACACATTTTCCATCTAAATTTCACAAAAAGAGGAAACCAAAGATGCCTAGAAGTACATAGGCTACATCACATGAATTAAGGTATTGCTATTTGCAGTTGTTCAATTTGATAATAACAATAATAATTGTTTATTTATGATACACCTTGTTAGTAGCTTGTACATGTGATTGTTGATCAGTTAGTACACTGTAAGAAAAATATCTAGTAAAATGGCAAAGGTGCTAGTAATTTTCCAGGACATTATCCATTACCCAATATGTTACCCATTGTAACCCTGTAACCCGAAAACACAATGCGAAATTTAAAATGCAGGTAAAAACCGGTGATTTATTTTCTTAGAGTGTAGCATACTGACTATTAATACACTGCTTAAAACTATAATTGTTCAGAATGTGTAGTTTTACTAGTTTACTATCTAATAAAAAAACTTGTAATCGTTCGAAAATTAAATAGTTCAAAAGTGTTTAATGTTGTATATAAAAATAGTTATTTATATTTTAACATTATACGCCTGAACATTAGCGCGCAAGAGCCCGGACAGAAAGTTCCCATAATGTTTGTAAAATCATAATTGGGAAAATTTTCCCAAAATTCAGCCTCCAGACATAATTTTTTCATAACTTATGGAACATTAGCAAAGGATTTCTTAACATATATTTGGTAGCACTAGCTTGAGGAACATAACCGTATACTCTTCGCAGTACTTACTGAGGCCTAGTCAAGTTTGGCTTGTGTGGTGTGAGTCGTCCATTAATGTTGCTGTCTGCCCCTCGGTGTTGCAAACCAATGAATTGCAAACAAGTGGATGCAGATGAGCAACTGTTGTCCCGATTGAAGATTACACTTTAACTGGAAAGGCTACAGGTTAAGAGAAAAGAAGAATGAATTTAATACCTTAACTAACCACACCAACACTTCCATAATTTGAGAAAAGATTTTTGTCATACCGTTGTGTATGGAATCCAACTACATTGTCGGGTCCCTCAAACAAAGACGTTGTCCCCCTCACTGCCCTGGGCATTTTTCAATCTGATATAATTGTTTTGACCGTGCAATCATACGATGTTGACCCTTTGCAATATGACAAGCTTTATGTTTATGATTGTACACAAAAAAAAAAAATTCCACTTTATCTAAATTTAACCTTCTAAACAATTTCATGCCACTTTCCTCTGGCGGGTGCTGGCCTGTTTCCTGCCCTCAAAGGCCCGACCCCTACAGCAGCAAACTTTCGCAGGCGCAACATCCACTCCTCGTCGCCCATAGCCCTGTGCTTTTTGTGTTTGGATGCCATCTTCCATTACTAGAGTAAATATAATTGTAACTATTAAATTTACATTAGTAACTATCCAGTACATGGTATAACCATATACGTGGGTAGTTTTAACTCACTACTATAAAAATCCTGTATATAGATAGCATTTGTAAATCAGCAAATTCTATTACATTTCACCTCAGTGTATAATATATTAAAGCATAGTAGTATAGTAGTAGAATATATAGAAGTAATTTAGTACAAACATATTAAGTTTATTATCACACTGTAAAAAGTGATAAGTTGACTTAACTTAAAAAAATTGAGGAAACCCGCTGCCTTGAAATTTTTAAGTAAATAATAATAAAAAAAAATAAGTTAAGTGAATTGTCAAGTTCACAACGGGTTTCCTCAATTTTTTAGGTTAAGTCAACTTATCACTTTTTACAGTGCAGTTGGTAAACACAAAGTCTCCTGTTATAACAGGTGCAACACCTGAATACAACACAAAACTCATTCATTTTGGGTGTTAAAAGCGAACACAATATCAGGTATTGCTCCAACGGTATACCAACGTTATAGACTACTAATTATGACAATGTAAATCGTTTGTTTCTCTGTCGAAAATAAGTTTCAACTAGCTCCATTAATTAATTAATTAATTCATAGCTAGCTGGCGAACTAAATAAAACAATACCTTACCTAAAACAATGTAAAAGTTTATTTTAAAAAACTACGTTAACTCCTATAGGGGTTTTCTTAGTTTTAGCTAGCTAGTTAAATTGAGGAATCTTACCTGGGTGGATTAAATTAAATTAAGTTCAAAGACTGACTTCACGGCAGCTTTTTTTCCCAAAATAACTCACAAAAATATCTTTAAAATAACTCGCTGTGAGCGATGAGAGGCGGACTTAATGCGCATGCGCCTGCATCCCCGCTTCAGGATAGAAAAGGCCACAGTGATTGGCTGTCATAAAATGCATAAAATGGAAATGCAGAGACGTGATTTGCTGTCATAAAAATGCATACAATGGAAATGGCGAATCTGATTGGCATGTCCAAAAATGATAAATGGAAATGGCGCAAATCTGATTGGCTGTCATAAAATGCGTAAAATGGAAATGGCGAAATCTGATTGGCTGTCATAAAATGCATAAAATGGAAATGCAGAGACGTGATTCGTTGATATTAGACAGACGCTCGGTCCTCAGGCACCGCACAGCATCAGACTTTTAATCTGAGGGTCCAGGGTTCAAGTCCCTGTTCGGGCGGAAACCTTTTATGAACTAAATAAAAACACCGCTGTTATACAATGAAAATAGTGGTTAAGTATGTGTAAGTGCATGTGGCATTTAAAAACAGCATAAAAAAGAAAAACAAACATTTGGTTGGCCACTGAGAGTACACATTATGTAACAGGAAGCTGGTAAAAAAGCCCTTAAAAGGCAGGCACATGAACCTAGACAGCAAATCTCAGTGCACTCATGAAGTACACACTGCTTATCATACTGCTCTTCTTCTTAGCAGGACCATGTTTGTCTCTGCCTGGTCAGGTAACTGCATATCAGTCAGTCTATATTTTGTTTTTATGAATCAAAACCACATATTTTGGTCAATTTTTCTTGCAGATTTCCTCTCACGCAAATGTTGGAGCAAGAGCACAAAGGAGAAACTACTCTGGTAACGTGTGTTGTATTAATTGTCATTATTCATTGAGAATGAATGATATTTGAACAGTTTTATAACTTCCCCCAGATGATATTGAAGAAAACACTTCAATTGCAATGGACAGGATCATAGATGTAAATGACTTTCAAGGTAAAGCTTTTGCACAAGTCTGTAAAGATGCTAATGTTCTATAGCTTCTGTTTTATTGTACTATCCAAACGCTCTTATAAATAAAGGTTCCAAAAAGGAATTTTCCTTAGAAGAACTATTCTGGTTTGCCTAAAGAACCATTCAGTGAACAGCTCTTAAAAGGACCACTGTTTTCCTTAGTGCGAAGAACAATTTAATACTCGGAAGAACCTTTTTCCACTATAAAAAACATTTTGTGCAATGGAAAGTTTCCATGGATGTTGAAATGTTTTCATGGAACCACAGATGGCAGTTAAGAACCATTGTTCTCTTGCTGTAGGTGTCATTTCCGTGGATGGCACCAACCTCAGAGAAGGAGATATAGCCGTATCCGGTAGGAGTCAGAAGAACTGTTTCGCCAGGAGCTGCCTGTGGACCAAATCTGTGGATGGAAAAGTGTACATTGCATACTCACTCTCTCATGCATACAGTAAGCAGGAAAAGCAAACACGTTTATTTTCAGAAACAGTGCCACAGTAATCTGCAACTAAATCTTGCTTTTTGGTTTCAATTGTTCTTCTGCATAGGCGAGGAAGACATGAAGAACATTAAGAAAGGCATGAAGCTCATTGAAAAGGACACCTGTGTGCGCTTTGTGCCCAGAACTCACCAGAGGGACTACCTGGATATTCAGCCCAAAACTGGGTATTGACATGAGATTGATCTTCAATGGCTTAGTTACCTCAGCACTCTGAGTTTATCTCATCATTTTTTTGATGACTGATACTTTAGGTGCTGGTCATATCTGGGAGCACGTGGTGGTAGACAAAGCATTTCTCTCCAGACACCTGAGTGCACCGGGTCAGGGGTCACCATCCATGAGCTAATGCACGCCCTGGGCTTTGTTCATGAGCAATCCCGAGCTGACCGGGACAAGTATGTAACCATCATGTGGTCCAATATATGGAAAGGTAAAGTAACATTCTTATATTCCCATATTCTTATACTGTGAAGTCATTTTATCGTTCACTTATTCTTCTGTTCATTAAATTTAGACCGGCTGAGGAATTTTGAAAAGTTTACAACAAACAACCTGAACACCCCATATGACTACGGCTCTATCATGCACTTTGGAAAGTATGTCGACGCACATTTGAAATGATAACTCAGGCACATAATAAACTGCAGTTCTATAATTATATTCTTTGTAATTTCAGGTATGCCTTCTCTGAGGACGGAGAACCTACTATTGTACCAAAAAGGAACTGGAATGTAAAGTTTGGACAGAGATTTGGACCCAGCGACTTGGATATAATGAAGATTAATAGAATGTATAAATGTAATGCATAATAAAATATTTACAGTAACGAATGATCCATCACATGGCTAAAAGTCTGACATTATTAATGCATTAATGCTTTAACTTCTTTTAACATTTTAACATCGTATTTTGTTTAAAGGAAAATGGCTGATTGTGAAGACTGCTGATATAAAAATGGCTAATCAAATATAATCGATATTAAGAATATTCTTTATGTACTTTCTATATTCTTTCTTATTCTGATTTTGACATCTTGATGCCTAAACACATTACATCAATAAACCTTGTCCATAAATATATTTTTCTCTGAAATGTCATTTAAGCTTTCATTTCATTGCAAAAGAATTAGGTGAAAAAAATCTCCACATGAGTCAGCTGCAATCAAATCAGTCGAACTGTTGGTTAACAATCATATTAAGTAAATATTCAGAATCAGCTGATCTCAGAGCTAATGAATAAGTACTGAGGCGTCAACACTACGAATTACGCAAGCTGAATTTAAAACAACCTGTTATTTGTTGTAATGCAAAAATGATACGTTTAAGTAAGGGGCGAGGTGTTATTTATTTGCATCACGTGTTGCTACAGCATATTGAGAACACAGCACAAATGACTATTGAGATTTTGTTTACAGATTAAAATGAGTTTGAACACAACGTGCACGTTTTGCATGGTCAGGGTGAATAACACAAGAATCAGCAAGACTTCAAATTGCCATTATTGTGCAATTTCAGTCTTAAAATTGCTGAACTGTCTTTCCAATGAATGCTTTCCAAACCTTTCATTAGGGAAATACATGAATATCAAATAATGACATAGGACGTCATGCTAACCCTCCATTTGCAAACTGGAGTAAAGATGGGTGGTTCTCTGAGTATATATATTCTTGCTCCAAGGGCCCGAACTTTAGTTAACGTGCAATACCCGATTCCATCCAGAACACCAGGACGCACGAATAAGTGACCACCAAGATGCTCTGTGTGGGTATTTTTGTGGGATTGGTGTTAGAGTCCTGGTCTTTACCTGTGCAGGTAAGAGCGGCTGAATCCTACTGCAGTTATGATGATTCATATCCTATGCATACCCTATTAATGTATTTATTTTGCATTAGAACTCCTCATTGGTTCATCAGACAAGGCTGAGGTCAAAGAGAGACTATCCAGGTAAACTGGTATTTCATGGTGAGCAGTGTAGGTTGTTACAATGAATCGATGTAAATGTACCGTTCTTAATCTCTTCGGCAGAGAAATATGTGAAACCAGAGGACATGAATGCCATGGACAGGATCCTCAGAGTAAATCAACGTATGTGTGGTACAGATACAGACATATTTTTTTCAGGGAATTGCTCCTTGAGCATGAAACATGTGGTTATCTCCCTCCGCCAGTTTCCAGAGGTTTTCCTTTAAGAGAGGGTGACATCCTGAGTTCAGGATCCCGCGGTGCCATCGCATGTTTAGTAGATTCTTGCCGCTGGCCCAGATCTGTTGACGGTTTTGTGTATGTACCATACATCATCTCTCCAATATATGGTGAGTAAGGTCTCTGTATGAAACTGCATGACAGATAATGTAAGTGAAAGTTAAATCAAGGACTTTATTATTAAAAAACACATTTATATAATTTGTCTCAACAGATGATATGGACAGAATCACCATAGAAACAGGGATGTTGGACATTTCCTCTGCAACATGTGTGAAGTTTGTGCCTCGCACACATGAAGCAAACTTCCTTAATATCCAGTCTAGAACTGGGTGAGTCCTTTGCATTCATATACAGCCATATTCTATTAATGTTCTCTTTAAGATTTAATATTTTACAGGACAATATAAAAAGTTTGACCATGATTTAAAAAAAACATGTATGTTATTTTTCAATGGTTCATTTTTTTTTATGATGATTTTTTTTGTTTCCAAACTGTTCTATTTTTACGACAATATATATACACACAACAAAAGTTTGGGGTCAGTAAACCAAATCAGCATATTAGAATTATTTCTGAAGGATCCTGTGACACTGGAGACTGGAGTAATGACTGCTGAAAATTCAGCTTTACAATCACAGGAATAAATTACACTTTAAAATATATTAAAATAGAAAACAGCTATTTTAAATAATAATACACTCTAAAGAAAATGCTGGAACAAACCCAGCTATGGTTTTGGTTGTGACTGAAAACAACCCAATAGCTGGGTTTGTCCCTTTTTAACCCAGCGCTGGGTTATATTTAACCCAGCATTTTTTTAGAGTGTAATATTTGACAATATTACTGTTTTTTCTGTATTTTCTATCTAGTAAATGGAGCCTTGGTGAGCATTAGAACTTCAAAAAATACTGACCCTAAACTTTGAACAGTGTTCATATTTATTTATTTATTTACTTACTTACTATTATTATTGTTGTCCACTGTCGACCCCATAGCTGCTGGTCATATCTGGGAATGATAGGAGGCAGTCAGACCATGTCTTTGCAGTCTCCGGGCTGTATGTGGTCAGGAGTGGCAGCTCATGAGCTAATGCATGCTCTGGGATTTGTACACGAACAGTCTCGCTCTGATCGTGACCACCACGTCTCCATCCTGTGGGAAAACATCATTGAGGGTACAGTATGTTTATGAAACCAGCACTTATTTCGAGCCAATGCATTCTGTGTGACAGTAATGTACGGTTCTTTTCCTAGATCAAAGGCACAACTTTAAGAAGTATGAGACAAACAACCTCAACACTGCATATGACTATAGTTCTGTCATGCACTATGGGAGGTGAGTATTGGAAAGCTATTGTACAGTATGCATACTTCTGCTAAACTATTACAATCTAAAATGCTTTAAAAATGTAGTCTATACAATTAATTTGAAGTTAAATGAATACCGATGCACACACAGGTATACCTTCTCAGAGGATGGGAGACCCACCATCATTCCTAAACCAGACCCGTACATTTCCATTGGCCAGCGAGATGGACCGAGTCTTACAGATATTCACAAAATAAACATACTGTATAACTGTGGTAGGTATTAATTTCACTAAGGTTTACTAAACTATGCTTCTTGTCTGTTCATTTGAATTTGTCTTTCGTGTGTCCACTAGGTGGCCGTGTGTGAAACAGCAAACTTATGAAATGGACCCCACATAATTCACTGGACAACAGACTCCTGACATGTATTTACCTTTCCTTCTCATTTTATGATTCATTTGGCAGTGCCATGTATTTTGACACAATTTACATAACAGATCATGTTAAATACAGCAAATTATTTTACAGGACAATATCATATGCTTTTTGGGCAAATTAAATATAACAGAATCCAAAATAAAGCAAAGGTCAAATCTTTAAAAAAATCTAGACTAAAATATGCGTTTTGGAAATTCAGTCTTTGTATTCATGTTGTTTTCATATGAAATTGTTTTATCATTTTCAACAAAAATGTAAATGTAATGAACCTTAAATTAAAATGTTATATGCTGTTGTAACCATAAACTAAAAGAAATGCACAAGACATTTGTTTCTTACACCTTGAATACATATGTGTGTACACATTAATCATCATTATTCAAAAACTAAATGTTTTGAAGTATATTTTTATGGTAAAATTATTAGGGTTTTGGGGAGTCATTACAAATGACATTTTTAACCTGAACTAATATTTCCATATACTCTGAAAAAAAAAATTGGAGTAGGGTTTAATTTTTACTCATTAGTAAATTTTACAAATAATTACCAAGAAATGGCAAGTAACACACTGAACGGAATGTAAAATTTTCAAGTAGAAAGACTAAAATTGTATTTTCTTGTAAAATGTACTCCAATAATCTTTGTTTAATTTACAACTTCATTTTTTCAATTCAAAAATTACAAATATGTTCATCATGACAGAAGTGCAAGTATATTCAGGTCATTGTATGTATGAATTGCATTTTTAATGTATTTTTGAATACATTCATAGATCCATTCAAAATAAGAATCATGTTATTATTATTTTACTCATGTTGAACATGGTAACAATAAAACAGATTACAAACCAGTCGTGCTTTTGTCTCAAGTCATAGTTGTGTGTCATTATGTAAGATCAGAATACAGAATTCAAAGCACGTCATAAATGCAAACACATCTGTAAATACTTTGGGCTAGTGGTCAGATGAAATTCACGCAAGATCCATTGAGTCTCTCTCAGCTTCTAGTGTGCAGTCTTGCGTTGGAAACCCATCCGACTGGACAGCCTTGACCTTCCCCTCGCCGTCTCTTTCTGCGAATTCTTGCAGTCAACTTTTGCTTTTCACTGTCCAGGGTGAGTAAACTTCGCAGGAAGTTGAAGGAGAGGTAGAGAGACAGATATGTGAGGAAAAGATGACAAGACCAGAGAATCAACATGTCTTTGGAAAAAAAAGGAACCATTCAATCAGATGAACATAGCACAAGAAATATAATGTGGACAGAATATCACATTGACACAATTTTAAAATCTATTGTCTTCAGAAGGACAAAGCAGAGTCTCAAATTTCACTCAGTTCTGTTTTCAAACCCCTTAAGAAGAAAATTATTAATAAGAAGAAAATTGAAATGACAACTAGAAATGTGCTGCAACTCTGCATGTTATTTAATTCAAGTCCTGTCTCTGTGCTCAGGGGCGGATTAAGGTGGTCAAGGGCCCATAGGCTGCTCTTTGTGTGAGGCCCCCTTAATCATTATGCTTTACTGTATGGCATTTTATTTAGTGCCATACATTGTCCACAAGCAAATAGTAAGTTGAACTGGCATACACACACATACATTGAGACATCCTACAGTGTTTCCTCTACATTCCCAGTGTCCCCACAGGATTTTGAGAGACTGGAGGCGGGTGCACATTGGTTCCTCAAGGGGATTCTGGGGGTATACCCCCCTGTAAGAAATTTTCTGCAACGAATCCTCGTTTAATGTTTCTTATGGGACCAGAGGTCCTTTTTTTTTTTTTTTTTTTTTTTTTTCACCGCCGCTGAAGTAAATGAAATTAATTTAAAAATATAGTCTGGCCAATCCGAGGCCCACCCGCCCACTTGTGGCCCCTAGCTTGCAGTCCCCAGTGTTGTTGGGGCGTACTATTAATGTAACGGAATTATGTAATTTAATTACAAAATAAAAGTAATTGTAATCAGTTACAGTTACTGAGAAAAAACGTCTAATTAAATTAGTTACTTATGAAAATGTTAAGGATTACAAAGGTGGGTTCATCTTTTTTTCCACACACTCCCACCTAAAGATTTAATTGATTTTCTTTCATAAATTTGCAAGTGACTGCTCTAAAATATAAACACAATGTTTTCAGGAGTGTTTAGACAAGCTATTTCGCTACTCTTATTTCCCTATAGGTTTATGTAGATATGCTTCATTTTTTAAAGATTAACTGTTTTTTTCCAAAGCATTGTTAGATTCCAGTGTTTAATGTCATAGCTATGTAAAGATTTGATTCCAAAAACAGTATCATAGCTAATAAAATATTTATTGTTATGATTTTAAATATGTATTTAACCTCAGAATGATTTTAAAGTAAGTCAGATTTTTTGGTGGCTGTGCTTCAAAGGGGACATTGGTCTTCCACAATTTGGTATGATTCTTTAGGGCCTCCATGAGTGGCCTGCAACATACTTTGGTTAAAATTCCTCAGTGGTCGTTGCTTTTCAAGTACAATTTTTACCTTGCTCTGTTCACAGCGACTCATTTTGGGCATGTCCCTTTAAATGCTAATGAGCTCTGCTCACCCGCCCCTCTCTTCCGTGGAAGAGGAAAGGTGATTTGCAAATAATCATAAAAAATATAAAGTGTCAGACTTACTTCTTCTGGAGGTGCAGCTGGATCACGAACACTGGGTACTGATCTATCTATCCTTGAATTTTAACTTTTTACAAAACCTGCCTTGAATTGTCCCTCATCATAAAGCAGTCTGGAGTAAAATGATTTGCACAGACATAAACAAATTTAGGTGTATTCAGTGGCGCATTACCATTAAAAACAAAACTAATGCACTGCGTCCTCAGTGGCTCTGATGTCGGGAGAAAATTAAGATTCTTATGTTCTTCTACATCACAAAACTACAAACACCTGCATTGAAGACATTGTCGCTACAGCTGCTGGAGCGTGGAGAAAATGGTGTACTTCATACAACTGGCTGAGGGCGAAAATATACTAATATTGGACAGTACTTCAGCGGTTGTGGCATCATACTGCTCAGAAAATCAAAAAGGCTTGATTATTGAGACTGTTTAGGATTTTTGGTGATTATACAAAAGGAGTAAATGGATTTTTATCATTGTAGGGTGGTTGTGTCCCCATACTGCTAAGATACATTTATATGCAAACACCAAGTAAAAGTGAATTTTGCATCCAATGCCTACTGAAATTGAATTGAAATATAATCTTAATTCAAGTGATGAAGGATTTCAAAAGTGTGACAGTAATCAGTGTTGAGCCTGGTTTACATGTTTGAAAATGATAAACAGTTTAAAACATTAGAAATTTAGAAAAGTAATCAAAAAGTAATCAAATGTAATCAGTTACATTACTTTTATAAAGTGATTGAAAAGTGACACTACTTATTACATTTGAAGTAGGGTAACTTGTAATCTGTAACCTATTTCATTTCCAAAGTAACCTTCCCAACACTGGCTGCAGCCTAGACAAGCCTGTGTGTTAATCCGCGCCTGTCTGTGCTAATCAGTTTACACTAGATTAGATTGTTCTAACCAGTGTCATGACATGACACACCTATCTCACATCATGTACTCTACTATATAGTTCATCCAGTACACAAACAGAAATGATTTAGTAAAAAGAAAACAAATCCATTTCAATTCAATTCAATTGAATTAATTATATCTAAGATCAAAAACCAAGTCTGTTGCTGAATAGCAGATCTCATAGTTTATGTAATCTCTGCCTTCTCCCACTTTTGTGACATCATGTAAAAAAGAGGTTTTATGTTGCCACAGCAAAATCCATTTCTGGCATTATAAGTGTTGCCATAGAAGCAGATCATTTCTGTGTCTGAAGATGTAAATGCAGAAAAATCTCTGTGTTGTTACCTTGTAATTACAGTAATTCCAATGTGCATTTGTCGGTCCTGAAATTTGCAGTGTGTTCATGGCACATTTCAGGTTGCTTAGCAATGGCTCAGTTTTTCTGAGGATTTTATCAGTGCATTAGTGTGAACGTGCAGTAATATATTGTCACCAAGCAACTGCGCAGTGACACATAAAGTTGAGTGTGTGTCCTCCATAAGTGGATGAGAGCGAAAAGTCATTTTTCACATTACATGTTAGGGCACAAATGTTTTAAAATGTATTTTATTTGACTCACAATGCTGTTATGCAGTAATGATGGCATCGCTCAGTTGTCTGTGACCCCATTCAGCATCTTCTCACACCTCTGCAGCTGTAAACATTATCATCGGCACAATGATTTCTCTTGCTCAGACTGAATTTGCAAAGAAAGGCTCTGTAAATATAGCAGGGAGATGTTGCTGCACTTGTTCTTTTGTATTTTCTTGTATTTCCACTGGCAGACACAGATGGATGAGTGTTTGTGTGCACTGACTACTACCACACGTTTCTGACAAAACTGTACCCTTCAGGTAAGCCGCAATGCATAATGAGCATCTACTGGTTTCATTGATGCAATTTACTGTAAGCAATATTGTATTTATGAAACAAGTTATTTTTTGACATAATTTTTTATTAATTTCGTTGTACCATTATTTTGAATACAGGCTTTGACTGGCTACATAGGGAAGGAGCAGACCAGGTTGATGACTCTGTGGGGATTTATTTCTTTGATTGAAAAGCTGAATCTTCAGCATCATAACTCCAGTCTTCAGTGTCACATGATCCTTCAGAAATCATTCTAATTTGCTGATTTGCTGCTCAAGAAACATTTCTTATTATTTTCACAGCTGACAACTTAATATCTTTTTATATTTAATGCTTAATATTATTAATATTAACTGCTTAATGTTTTTGTTGAAACTGATAATTTTTTTCAGGATTCTTTGATGAATAGAAAGTTCAAAAGAACAGTGTTTGTCAAAAGAGATGTGTCCTTGTTGAATAAAAGTAGTATTTTTCTCTAAAAAACTCACCCAAAGCTTTAAATGGTAATGTATGCATTGCGTTCTCTATACCTTCCGTTAGGTGTGCATGTGTTGTGTTTTTGTGCCACAGAGACCTGTGGGAGCTGAGAGCAGAGTTCTCTCGTCTCTCCTCATCTCTCCTCTCTGTATGGGCTTCTCCTCGATCAGCTCTCACACTGCCCCATGACTCCTCTATAGGCCACTCCAGTGCAACCTCTCTCCTCCTCCCAGGGGCCTCTGTTTCTCGATGATCTGAATCATGAACAAAGGAGGAATTCGACTGAATTAAAAGCTGACCTTGAGTCAGAGACCCCGGAACTCAGGAACAGGTCATTACAATATAGCAATATATACAATATATTTGCAATGATTTTGCTGGTGATAAATTCTGATACATTGTTTAGTTTACACCATCATTAAAAAAATATTTAGATATTAAGTTACAAGTACAGGTATTAAAAGTTACGTATTAATTACAGTGTTTCAGTATATTGATGTTTTACTTTGCTTTACTTTTTTTCAGGATCACAGAGCTGAATATCACAATGCAAGCTCTTGAATCTGAACGGGAGAAGCAGGAGACAGAGATGGAGAGGAGACACAGGCAGGAGATGGAGAGAGAACGAGAACAAGAGTGGAAGTGGGACAGACAGATAGAAATGGAGAGAAACTTTGAGTCTGTCAGAAATGCTGTCACATCACTGGTGTGTCCGATTGACAACAGGAAATAAATTGTCCTTATTTTAGTGAAGCATGAATTAATTCATCCAGTGATCAATGATGTCCAGTCAAGGGTTCTCAGCTCTCAGCAGTCAAGCTCTCTGTCTTCAGATGATGTGTCCAGTGAAGGACTGTCCTCTGTCCTCACTATCATCGCTCAAGCTGAGACTGCTCTGCAACTGAGACAACAGGAAGTACAGGTTGGTCAATGTGAAATCAGAATTGACCCTGTTTAATAAATGTTTTTTGTCTTGTTGTGGACAATTAATCAGTGCATGTTTTACCAAATAAAACAATAGCTGTATTATCTTTTATCTAAATGAAATAACTTGTTCTTTAAAATTACTTTCCTTTTTGGCTGATATCAGCAAGCTCACCTAGTAAGACAAATCTTTTTGACAGGATGCTCAGATGAGCTTGCGTAGACTTGGAACAGAGAAAGAATCACTGGAGCAGCAAATCATGCAGTTGGAGAGTGAGAGAGTGGAGCTGCAGGAACAAACAAATCAGGGAGCACTGCAGATAAAACACACACAAGAACTACTGAACAGGTGAAAAATACTTCATTATCTGATTATACATATTCATACAAATACACTTTTATCTTAATGCGATTTAAATTTTTCCTTTCACTTTGGAGTGTTACAAGCTGTTCATGAATAGATAAGATCCCTAAAGTTGCAAAGATTAAAGTCTCAAACCCAAAGAGATATTCTTTATATAGTTAAGACTCGTCCACGCCCTCCTAAAACGCCTCATTTAAACACGCCCCCACATGTCTACATCACTGTGTGGGAAGAGTTGCATAATGCCGCCCAAATGTTCGCGCAAAGAAAAAAGGCATGACTATTGTTGCTGCCACCGCCGCCGCCATGTTGTGAAGACGCTGTGTGTTTCGTTGCGAAAGCGAAACTACTTTGTTTGGCCTTCCAAAAGAGGACACGACTAGAAAAAAAGTGGTTAAGCTGTATTTACAACACTATTCCAGAACAATTCAACCCAAATATTAATTTGTGTGCAACGCATTTTATGGAGGACAGTTTCCTGATCCTGGGAGAGTAGACTACAAGCCGGCTGTTCTGACTCAAAGACTTGTAAGTACGGTTTTCATATTTAAAGAATTTGCCACTGACGATTCAACCGCGCGTTTTGGGCAGTGTAGAGTAGCACTTGCTTGTCATTCCTCCGATCACAAATGCAGACATGGTTTTATGTTACGCGGCGCAATGCAACGCAACGCAACACGTAAAAAGACAGTATAAGTCATTATAATCCGTAATTATGTCCCCACTGGATGCAACAAATGCCTCGTTTATAATGGGTTTTAATGTTTTTGTCTCATTGCTCCTGGACACGGCATCACAGTATGGTAAGGAGCATAACATTCCACCTCACAAAACGCACTGGATAGATGGCCAATCACAGCACACTCGCTTGTCAGAACGATGAGCTTTGTAAAAATCAAAGCGTTTCAGAAAGGCAGGGCATAGAGGAGAAACATAATGTACATTATGTGGAAAATAATTTGTTTTTTGAACTTTAAACCGCATAAAAACATTTCATTAAACCAAATACACAAAACAATGTTCTTTTAGCAGCATCATATGACCCCTTTAATATTCCTGAAGGCTACCTGTAGGGGTTGATCTAAGTGATTAACTGTATTTTTAAAATTGTGTTATAGCATCTTTTTAGTTTATTTACAAAATATTTGAACCATATTGGTTATCAGCTATTTAGTGGTACTAATCCCTATTGGATATTTAATTGTTTAAGCTCATTCCTTATGTATACATTTAATTTCCCCCCCCCCCCCCACAGCGAACTCTCACTTTAACATAAACTTTAAAAACACCTATAATTAATAACGATGTGAATGTAAATTTTAAATTGTTAAATAAATACCTAAATTCACGTTTTAAAATTAAAATGAGTGAATGACGGGTTTATTTTTATTACTCTACTGTTTTAAAAGTTTCGGGTCAGTAAGGATATTTTTCGAAAGTTAGTACTAGTTTTATCAGCGAATCACCTTTAAATTGATCAAAAGTACCAGTAAAAGAAAAGAAAAAAAAAAAAGAAAAAAAAGTGACGGCGGACATGTGGCCAGTATGTGACCCATACTAGGAATTAGTGTTCTGCGTTTAACCCATCCTAAGTGCACACACATAGCAGTGAACACACACACACCGTGAAACACACACCCGGAGCAGTGGGCAGCCATTTATGCTGCGGCGCCCGGGGGCAGTTGGGGGTTCGGTGCCTTGCTCAAGGGCACCTCAGTCGTGGTACTGAAGATGGGAGAGAGCACTGAGAAGGTGGGGAGCCAGTAAAGGCATGTATAATATATGTTTATAAATAGACAAAAATTAATTTAAGTAATGCTTATTATTTGAATTATGTTCATCAACGAATCCTGCAAAAAAAATATCATTGTTCCCAAAAATATTGATAGTTTAAACATATGATGATCCTAATGAGAAATATTCTTGAGCAGTAAATCAGATATTAGAATGATTTCTGAAGGATCATGTGACATGAGACTGGAGTAATGATCTGAAATATCGTTTTTTTTATTTTTGAGAAAATATATAAATAAAACTATAAAATATCAATAAAATATATATAATAACAATATATAATAAAAATATTTGTATATTTTGATAAAATATAAATAAAACATTTAAAAATTATACTGACCCCATACTTTTGAACGCTAATGAATTTTTTTACAACTAATATGGAATTTTATTAGCGGCAATTACAAATAATTATTGGCTAATTGCTATTGGCCAATTGGTAAAACTGAAATTGGTGTAAACTGACATGGTTGAATATAGAAGAATAATCTATGGAAGTATTGTATGTGACAGTGAGAAGGAGATGATAACTTGTTTGCGCAGTCAGATAGAGGAGGCTGAAAGACTCGCAGAGGAGCTGAGACAAGAGAATGAACACTTGAAGACGACAGAGAGAGAAGGAGGAGGAGGAGAGAATTCAGCTGGAGAGAGAGAGGACGAAACGGTATGTTTTTTTTTTTTTTTTTTGTTTTTGTTTTTTTTTTTTTTTTTTTTTTTTTTTTTTTTCTTTTTTTTTATTTTTTATGCTTATCCATCGATCACCGCTTAACATTATGCAGAATTAATTTAGGATGTGTGTGTCATTAGAGCCCTGTTCAGTCATGCTCATCATGCTGAATTCTGATGATAAATAACTTGAAGTTTATTTGTTTATCAGCATGGAGGCAGAGATGCTAGAAACCGTTCAGCTGTGAGAGACTCGCACCCGTCTGGAGCTGCACAACAATGATTTTGAAAGTCTTAATCACCTGCAATTAATAGTGTGGACAATCTACTGAAAAGATCTGATTTGAGAAAAAAATCCAATTTGCCTGCAGTCTAAACATAGACTTAAATCACCTTTCTTCCCCATTCTGATGCTTTGTTTGGTCTTCAGCAGATTGTCTTGACCATGTCTACATGGCCAGTGAGTGTATATGCACATAAGCAAAACAGTTGTTTCACCCAAAACTCTCACACACTGGCCCTGGGACATCAGGCAGTTCTGCCTGTTTAGATGGATCCATGGAGTTTTGTCCGAGTTGTGTTGTTTCCCATCCTGTATTTTGTCACCCTTCCAAACCTCTCCATCATTCCTTTATGTCAGGGGTCTCCAAACTTGGTCCTGGAGGGCCGGTGTCCTGCAGAGTTTAGCTCCAACTTGCCTCAATACACCTGCCTGGAAATTTCAAGTATACCTAGTAAAACCTTGATTAGCTGTGTGTTTAATTAGGGTTAGAGTTAAACTATGCAGGACACTGGCCCTCCAGGACTGAATTTGGAGACCCCTGCTTTATGTTGTCCTCCATTTTCCCTCTCTCCTTCCTTCCAGGCACGGGAGTCATTACTGGCTCTGTCCTCCAGTCAAACCCAGCTCAAGAATGAGCTGGCAGAAGATCGAGATGCCCTGGAGAAAATGGCTACTTTAAATTAAGCTCTGGCCAAAGAGAGAGCTCGGTGTTCGTGCTCTGCAGGTTTGGCACGCAGGTTTAGCCCATCTTTAGCATAGATCACTTACACTGCCTAGGGACGTGACCAAATCCCTGCAAGCTGCCACAGGCCTCTTGCCTGTAATTACTTGATTCAGTGCCAGATTGCGTTGCTGGTAGGGCCAGGTTTGGGATGGAGGGATGAGAGGTGTGAGTTTTGTTTTCCTGACCCCTCATTTGGAGATGGAGGTGGCAGAAGTCCAGGCCCAGATCCAGGCATGTGGCACAGAGATGGCAGGTCTGCGCAGGGAAGTGAAGACCACGTCTCTAGAGTCCAACAAATTAAGGTGCGGCTTTGTGAAACAGAGGGACATATTTAAAAATTCATAACAGACAAGTCAGCTGATGAAAAGGCTATAGATGTGATGTAAATCAGAGTCTGCGGAGTATGTTAGCATGGAAGCATTTGCTTCATATTTATAATGGTGGAAATGCGAAATAAAAAAGAATGTATTTCATATATTATAACACTACTAAACTAAGAATATTTTTATATAAATATTGTTTATATTGCCTACCCCTTACCTTTACCTGCTTGTTATGCACAAGGCAGAGTAAGATATGTTTGTGAAATAGGCAGTTTAAAATCTGTAGATGAAGTGTGTCTGTGACTCTAAATGACAGCTAATCAGGTCCCTAATGAGCTTGTATGAGTTTGGTAGGAATACTAATGAATACATGGGGCTTTAGATAACACTATAAATGTCTGCGTTTATCTCAACAGCTGTTATATTTGGCTGTCGTATGTTGGCCCTGTGTTTTCTCAACCAGTGATTCTTTACTGCAATTGTATTCATGATCCCACTGTGTTCCAGGGAACAGAGAGAGACTGATCTGAAAACACGGCAGCAGCTCAGAGACCGAGAGGGAGAGCTGGAGACAGAGAGGGAGGAAGGTGACTGCTCTCACAGAAGAGAAGAAGAATAATGAACAAAGGATTGCAGAGGTGAGAAACTTGGACAATACTGACTGACTGCTTACACAAACTAGCTACTAACTACTTTTTTTCCTTAAAAAAAAGGAAGTAAACATTGTGTTCTAACTAGGTGCAAGGTGGCAAGTTTCCAATAAATTCTCTCTATACATGTAATTATATATTAATTAAATTATCAATTAAAAGAACAGATTTTACTTAGTGTTTACTAAAAATTCCCAAAACATTGTAAAACCAAAAAGTGACCCTGGCTTGGACCACAAAACCAGTCATAAGGATAAATTTATTAATTATCATTCTGAATAAATGAGCTTTCCATTGATATATGGTTTGTTACTATAGGACAATATTTTGCTGAGATACAACTATTTGAAAATCTGAAAAAAATCAAAATATTGAGAAAATCCCTTTAAAGTTGTCCAAATAAAGTTCTTAGCAAAGCATATTATTACTCAAAAATTAAGTTTTGATATATTTAAAGCTAGGAAAATTACAAAATATCTTCATGGAACATGATCTTACTTAATATCCTAATGATTTTTGCATAAAAGAAAAATCTATCATTTTGACCCATACCATGTATTTTTTTTTGCTATTGCTACAAATATACCACAGCGACTTAAGACTGGTTTTGTGGTCCAGGGTCACATATGTGCATTTAATAAAATTAGTAGTAAATATATAAAATCATTTTATTTTAATTACATAATAATACAAATAACAATAAGTTTCAGTTATTGTACTTGTACAATTAATATAAAATCAAAATAATTGTACAGTTATTTGTTTGTTGAGTAGCTGTGCAATATAAGGTGAGAGGTCATAAAAGACAAAATAAGACTATTGAGTCCTGATCACCCTAGGTTTTTGATAATGATGGGCTTTTGTGTATATTATTCTGTACACATATTCTCCTTTTTTGAATACTTCTTGTTTTTTGGGTCTACTCATGGACAGTGATGTGTTTCAGTTACCTCAGCAGTGCAGCACTGTGATGAAGGAGTTGCAGAGTTTCCAGGCAGAACTGCTCAAAGCAGCAGAGAAGAGCTGAACAAGAGAAAGACAACCTAATTAGAGAGAGACAGAGACTAGAGGACACAGTATGTTCACTGGAGAGAGAGAAGGAGGAACTCAAACAGGTCAAAGAGGAACTCATGTATAATGAAACTGAGTCTGTGTTTATTTGTTTAAAAAAAGACACTTTCTCATAAAACACCATACTAACAGCTCAGTATTTTTTATACTAGTCTTTTCAATCTTTATGAGGACATTTTTGTTAAACATATTTAAACTTACTTTTGTTAATAAAGTGTCATCCTTTTTGTCAGACAATTCGATATAACCAATTAAAACACATTCTTAATAGAAAAAAGTTGCTAGGTTGTTACCTTTAAAATCAACATCAACTGTTTTATGTTAAATCTGTATAACTAGATTAGAATCTAATCAAATTAAATAGATCAAACATATTAAATGGGTATTTCAAACAGATATTAGTATTGTAGGATATCAGACCGAATCAGACAATCTAAGATTTGGTCAAAACATGGTTGAGGCATGAGGAGTCCAAATTCCACAGAGGCCCAAGACAACAGGATGTCATAAATCAGACCCTAGCCAGTCTGAAGCAAGCCTAAACCACTCTGTCACAGAACAGCTTTTAACATTAACACAAAAGGAACACACTGATCATAACAACTCAGGAAGGAGATTGTCAATTTTAGGGCAAGTAATCAAGATTAAATGGTCAAAGAGATGACCGCATGACCATCACATGATAGTAACTGCAGTCACAAGCTCTTTGGAATTGACATCCCCCACCTCACGACAAAGAACAGACTTTCGGAGATTCCTTACAGACCTCTTAATCTCTGGTCTTCATACATTCACAGAATGGCATGGAAACTGCCTTTCCATGCACCTAAATGACACTTAAAGGACTCAAGCAACTAATCATTGCTATATATATTGTATAACTCCATATCATGTATGTAACCCACATGTGACTTATCAGGTCTTAATCATTTATTGTGAATGTATTTTTAATAACTATTGAATAGCTTAAAGGATCGCATTCATGTTTAGTATGTGTGAGTTTGAATCTTCTTGCTTGAAACGTTTCTTCCAATCAATTCTTTGTCAAATGTATCATATTCTTGTTATAGAAATCATGTCCAAAACTATACTGTGCAAAGAGCGGGAAAAACGCGGACCACGTTACTGATAAGAGAACATTTGATTTATGAATGAGGAGAAACATTGCAACACCCCGAGATACCAATGGTCGAGGCCCATTTGGGGGTGTTAAACAGCCGGTTTTTAAATCTCAGCACACCAGCAAAACTGTGCTTTGTGGGTCTAGCTTTTAGCCTTTTTGTCTCTCGCTCTCTTCCTTCTTGCCTTTTCGAGCCTTGTTGTTTTTCTTTTAAATCATGCTTCTTTAGTTTTTGAGCGTGCTCTGGCTTACACGCCATCTCCTCCAAAACCATGAGGAGAAACGCCACCTGGTCTCGTCAAACTTTACTTCTATTTCTATTTCTTTAGTTTGTTTTATTTTCCGTTGAGAGTTTCGTGTTTTGAGTTAAGTTTGCCTAACGCCGCATCTCCCAGAAGAGTGCTGTTTAAACTTCAACTGCAGACCACAGCTCCGCGTCGCCAGCAAACGCCCAACCACTGGCTTCCCAAGACTGAACCTCCAGCCAATCAGCAACCTCGGGAAACCCCTTTCGGCAACCAGACAAGGAAGGAAACCCCACACACAGGAAAACAAGTACCTCCAGATCCTAGCTGAACTGGTGCATTTAATATAAATGTTAACCTAATTGAGGGACTCAATGCAAGGGTTAATTAAGTGATTGATGGTTGTTCAGATCTATGCAATTGCACATATTGCTGTAAACTTGGGATTTCACATTTTCATTCTCTTAAACTAATTATTTCCTCACTTTCTCTCTTTCTGCAACTTGTGTGTGAATGTGTGTGTTAGATTAGTTTATATGTCTTAGATTTATCCAATAAAGCCTTATTTATATTGAAAAGAGAAGTATCTCGTGTTTTGTGCTCACAAGTTAATGTCTTAAACTGCCGACCTTGTTACTATGCTAATTAATAGTGTTTTCACTATATTTTGGATATAAATATCCATTGCAGAATTGATGTCATACGGCTCGTTCACTGAATCGCTGGCCGTCTCAGTGATCAGCCGTAAAACAGTGATTCTGTCCTAATTCCCTTACATATTAATGGTGGAGTTCCCTTCAAAATCTTAAATGATTCCCTTTGAGCTAAATTATTGACCTGTTTCCCTTACAGTATTGATATATATATATTAAAAGGGCATTGTTTGAACCATTTTTGTACCAATCCCCTATCAGTTTCTAACCTGCTGCTGTCTCTTTTCAGAGATGTGGTAGCATGCCTCCAGAAGCAGATTGCACAGGTTCAGGAACAGGCCTCAGGTTTGGAGGTGCAGTGCAGTCAGCTACAAACACAGGTGGAAACGCTCACACAGACCAAAGATGTCTTGCAAGGTCGGACTGTTTTATTATTAAAAAAAAAAACTTCTCATTGGCTGTTCACTTTATTGGTTTAATATGTTGGTGTATATTTGTGTGTAATTACAGTGTTACATTTTTCTCTATTAATTGTGTAAGAGAGATTCAGTGTCTACAGACAGACTTGGAGAGAGAGAGAAACAACACAAAGAGAACGGGAAAGAAAATAAGCAACAGAGGAAAGAAGGAAGAGTGAAAGAGAGAAAACTGGCAGTCGGAATGCAAGAGGATTCAGAGAGATGTTGAACAAGAATCACAGAAAAACAAAGTACAATCAGAAGAGAGCAAAACAGAGAGAGAACTATGTCAAAAAGAGAGAGAAGCTCTGAATACAGAACTCGGCCAGAAAGATGGAGAAGTGGAGATACTGAGGAACAAGATTGATGGTTTGTTAAAAGAAAAAGAAGAGCTTTCAGACATCTTAGATCAAAGAAACACAGAAATTGAGAAACTACAAACGAAATCAGCAGCAGAGCAGAAAACAACCGAACTAAGACTGAGAGAAGTGTGTGATGAGATTGAGTGATGGAAGGAGAGAGAAAATGAGGTTCAGAGAGAGAAAGAAGCGTTAAATCAGAAGTTTATAGAAAGTGTGGAAAGAGAAAGTCAGAACCTCAAGGTCACAGAGAGAGAGAAGGCAAAGATTTCTGATCTACTGAAAAAGGAGGATGAAATACGAAAGAGAGGAGACGATATCAAAGAGTTAAAATCGAGTCCAATCACACGAGAGAACAACTGAGAGTCTGGAAGTAGAGTTACAAGAGAAAGAGACCTTGGAGAGTAGATTAGAAGCCCTGGAGAAACACAACACTCAACTAAAAGAGAGGAAAATGGAGAAAATAAGAGAAAATTAAACCAAACAAAGAAAGGAGATGAGCAAGAGAGGGAGAAAGAAATGAGGTGGAGAAGGCAGTTAGAACAGAAAGACTTTTGACTTGATAGAGATCAAAAGCAGAATACTGATTAACTGATGAGAGATAAAGAACATATCTCATTACTTGTGGAAGAAAGAGATAAAGATGTGGAACAATTTCAAACTATGTTGTCTAAAGAAAAGAGAACTCTTGAACTGCGACTGAAAGAGGTGAAAGACAATGTGGAGTGGTGGAAGAGACGAGGTGACAACATAGAAAAAGTGAAGGAGAGTGTAAACTGGGTTGCTGAAAGAGAGAGGACAGAACTAAGAGAGCTTCTTAGAGAAAGAGAGGAAGAGGTACAAAAGAGAGGAGAGGACATTGGTGATCTCAAAGGTAGAATTCAATCATTAGAGGTCGTCATAGAGAAACTAGAGGCTGATGTTGAGCAGAAGGACGAGCAACTTAAACTTCTAAAGGAGCAATACTCAAAGATGAAAGAGAAGTAGATGGAGAAACAAAGAGAGGTGGACAGGAAGCAACTGGAACTTAAGGAACAGCAGAAACAACTGAAAAGAGAATTAGAAGATCTCATTACCAAAATGGAGGCAGTCATTCAAGAAAAAGAGGAGACACTAGAAAGGGTGGAAGAGAGAGATAGTGAGCTAAAAGAATTGCTCACACAAGAACAGAAGCTCAAAGCAGAGCACGAAGAGGTAAACAGGTGCAAAGCCAAGTTAGCCGAAATGGAACGTGACCGGATGAACTCAGAATAAGAGAGAAGGAAAAGACAGGAGATTGAGGAAAGAGATAGAGGGCAGATACTGAGAGGAGAACTCCTTCAGAAGGAGACAGAGCTGAGGCAGTTGAGACTGAAGATTGATTAACTGAACCAGGAGAATGAGGAAGGCAGGAAGATGAGAATGGAGCAACAAGAAGACCTTGAACGCCAAACTGGCCTCCTACGAGATGCTGAGGTGGAGGCACATGCACTGAAGAAGAGTTTACAACAAAAAGAAAAAGAGGGCTGAGAGAAAAGCTGCATGAAGCCATGCAGAGGAATCTTGAAGTTTCAAGCAGTCTACGAGAGTCTGAAATGGCACTGGAGAAGGAAAAACATCAACAGCGAGAGAAAGAGGAGACACTTATGGACTGTAATCAGGAGCTACTATTAGTCAGGCATGAGTGAGATCAAGAGAGGGAGACTGTTGAAAATCTAAAGAAACTTATAGGCGAACAGGGCAAAGAGGTGAAGTCGCTGAAAGAAAAACTGGATGAACGGTTAGGAGAGTGGGAATTTTGTCACAACTGCTGCAGAGAGCCGAGGGGAAGCACAAGTGCTTGAATCCAGGGCAGAGAACAGTGAAGAGGAGAAACAAAGATTGAAGAGGTCTTTAAGTCAGATTGAAGATGAGAGGAGGCGTCTGGAGACCCAACTGAGAGATGAAAAAACAGAAAGGGAAAGACTGAGAGCCAGGCTTGAAGATCTGCAAAAAGGTCAACATATCCTGATGGTGGAGAAGATGGAATGTGTGGAGAAGCTTGGGGCTTGTGTACGAGAGCTGGAGGAGGAGAGAGACCATCTCTCAGCAGAGCTTCGAAGGAAAGAGAGATTGAGGCTCTGAGAGATGAAACGCTTCGAGAGAGGCGAGAGAAGGACAGGATAAGCTCTTTGCTGAATGATGCAAAAGAACGTAAAGAAGCACTGGCTGCCCAGGTGGATACTTTACAAGAACAGGTGGTTAATCTTTCAAGAACCAAAGAACAAACCAGGTCAAAAATCCAGGAAAGAGAAGAGCAGAACCAGAAAATACGAAAAGTCCTGATTGCAGACCTTTAGGAGATGGCGACTCTGAAGGAACTGCTAGAAGAGAGTCATCGTGAGGGAGAGAGACTCCGGTCCATGATGCAGGAAAAGAAGGACAAGTTGGTCCGATGCAGAGTGGAAGGCTTTAGGTGGCACAGATCGAAACTCTTCTTCAAAGACTTCTACTCAAAGTCCAGATGCTAGAGAAGCAAAAACAGGAGCTTAAAGGAACACTCCACTATTTTTGAAAATAGGCTAATTTTCCAACTCCCCTAGAGTTAAACAGTTGAGTTTGACCGTTTTCGAATCCATTCAGCCAATCTCCGGGTCTGGCGGTAGCACATTTAGCTGTAAAAAGAAACTCTTTGGTCATTTTTGAGTGAGATGCTAACGGTCTAATCAGATTTAATGATTTTTGCTAAGCTACAGCTAAAAGTGCTACCGCCAGACACGGAGATCGGCTGAATGGATTCGAAAACGGTAAAACTCAACTGTTTAACTCTAGGGGAGTTGGAAAATGAGCCTATTTTCAAAAATAGTGGAGTGTTCCTTTAAGACCGCTCTGCAGCTACAAGAAGAACAACTTAGGAAGAAAAACGAGGAAGGTTTGCAAGGGAAGGAACAAATGCAGCAAAGACAGGAGAAGTTATTAGAAGAATTGGCGACCATGAAGAGCATAGCAGAGCAGAGAGAGGCTGAACTGACCAGAGTGAGGGCTAGAATGGACATCCTGGAAAATCAGAGGACTGAACTCAGCTCTTTAGTGGGAGAAAGGACCGGAGAATCAGAGGAACTGAGCAACAGATTCAGAGAGCTGAGACAGGAGGTGGACAGACTAAGAGAGGACAGAAGAAGAGAGAGTAAAGATTGGGAGGAACTCCAAAGAGAAAATATAGAGAAACAAGGTGCGTTAGAGGGATTGGAGCTCCTCAAAAAAAGACTGAGTGAAAAGGAAAGTGAGATAGAATTGATGAAAGAGAAATATGAAAATGAGACCAGAAAAAGTTAAATTTCAGCAAGCGGAGGAGCAAAACATAAGACAACTAGAATAATTGTCACAGAGACTGAAGGACAAAGAAACTGAGTTGGAGAGTATTCGAGAAATAGCATATAAAGAACAATCAGCAAAACTTAGATTGCAGGATCAATTTGAAGATGAGAAAAGAAATACCAAGGTATTGAGGGAAAAATGGAAACCTTAGAGAAAGAGAAACAAGAGATTGAGACCAAAATGGAAGAGGTTTTACTTAATCTTAGAGAATCTGAAAAGAAAAACAAAGAATAAAGATGGATAGTGGCCATGGTACTCTAGAGATAAATGCTGAATATCAGTCTCATGACAAATTGTTAGAGACAGACACTTACATAAAAAGAACAGGAAATAGAGAATTGGAGGACCAAGCCTCAGACCCTGCAGACTGAGATCGACAGACTGCACACCACAATAAGAAATGAGAACATAAAAACTGGACCCCCAGAGAATGAGGACTAAAGGCTAAGGCTAAAGGAACAAATTTCCTCTGTCCTTTTAGAAAAGGAGTAGAGAGACAGACTCCTCCAAGAGAAGGATGTGGAAGTATATGCTCTTAAAGAGCGAGTTGAGGAACGGAGTAAAGACAGGGGCTGTGTCAGGACAGCTCTGGAGAAAACTGAATCCATGCTGATTTACTATAAGAAGAGGCTGGAACAGCAGGAGCGAGTACTATTTAGCTGTTACTAAACATTACTGAGTGCACCTTTATATATGAATTAGTTTTTGATTATCTTGTATATAATTAAGACTAGTATCTGGAACTCCCAGTTGAGCAGGGACCGTTCAGAAGTATGGGTCAGTAAGTTTTTTTTAAAGAAATTAATTAACAAGGATGCAATAAATTTATCAAAAGGACAAAAAAAGACATTTATGTTACAAAACATTTCTAGTTCAAATGAGTGCTGCTCTTTTGAATTTTCTTTTCAACAAAAATCCTGAAAAAATGAGTTATGGTTTCCACAAAAATATTAAGCAGCACAGATGTTTTATAACATTGATAATAATAAGAGTATTTATTGAGCATTCTTTGAGTATTCTTTTAAAAATACATTTAACATTTTTTTACTGACCTCAAACTTTTGAACAATAGTGTACATTTTGTAGCTTCTTTTTTTCTCCCAAACTCCCACTTTGTTGTACCAAAAGCATTCATTTATTTATTTATTTTATTATTATTTTATTTTTGACCCTTTGTGTACTTAATACTAACTAAATGGGCTTTTGTTGCTGTTGTGTCTTTAAGACTTCTTTATGCACATGATTGGCTAAACTTTCTGAATATGAAGCAAGGAAAAATGCCCTTACCATGTCACTGAATATTGAATAAGCTGTTAATAAAATGTAAACATGGCCAGTCATGGCTGTGACATCAACAGCGTGACAGTTTCTAAATTAAAAATTTTTCGGCTTAGTTTCCTTAAATGGTGTGGGTGGACTGTGGAGGGAGCTTTGTTTTGAGCCATAGAATATTTATACATAGTACTCTTTTAATTCAAGTTTTTCATGAAATGTCCCATTTGAACACACTATTCAGTGAATGGGTAGTTTATGATGAATTGTTTTGGGCAATATTAATAGGATAAAGAGCTTGAACCAAAGGCCCAGTCCGTAAATGAAGTGGAGACAGACTCTGCTGTGCAGGGGCATCTGTCAGCGATGCAGTGGGCCGTGGCAAAACTGGAGGTGGAACAGAACCTTCTGCAGAAGAAAAACAATCATCTGGAGATGAAGATTGAGAGACTACGAACTGAGCGACAGCACCTGAGAGAGACGCTGACTCAGGTATGTGCACGGCTCACAAAGGGACCATATATTATGATGTCAGTATGATTCATATGCGTGATTACTGTATATATTTGGCCATCACCAGGTTGAGCTGGAGAGGGGGAAGATAAGGCATCAGCTGTCACAGACAGAAGCTGGAGTTCTGGTATGATGGAGAGAATACATTTGCAATACATTTGTTTTTTGTTCTGGTTTTCTTTCTGTGTGATGAATTGTCACAGTACCCAATATTTGGAATATATTATTATTATTATTACAATATAAATTTGTTAGCTTTAACAATCAGTGTTATTTTAGAATGTTTATTACTTTTATAGTATTTATAATATTGTGATTAACTTAGTTTTTATTATTTATATTTTCAGTTTCTTTTAAATTTAGTTTAAGTTTTACCCATGTTATTTTATTAGTGTTTTAATAGTTCTATGTAGCTTTAATTTACTTAATTTCTTAGAGTTGCCAGGGTATAATTTATAATATTATTAAATAGTTAACTAATACTTTCTTTATTTTATTTTAGCGTTATTTCATTTACCGAAAACAATTGAATAGTTTTAGGTAAAAATAACAACACTGTTAGTAACATGCTTATACCAAACTATTACAATCACTTGTGTTTTATGTGTCTTTTTGTGTTAATTGCTCATGAAAAAGCAAAAATAGTTAAATTGTGTGCTGTATAGGCCCTGTCAGATGGTACCGAAAAGGAAGAGCTTAAATGTCTCAGAGTCCGAGTCAATGAACTAAAGGAACAGGTTTGTCCTTAACACTTAGCACAACTGTTCATTTGTATTTTGCCATATAAAATAGCCTCAAAACTAAAACCCAATTTCTAGGTTCATCATCTTCGTCTCATGTTGGCCGTGGACCATCAGCAGAGGGCAGAGTTCATCGATCGCTCTCTGAAGAACAGCCAGAGTCTGATGTCTCTGAGGCAGGATCTAAACGAGTCTCTAGCTGCGGTGTCCCAGCGGCCCGTCCCCTCAGTGCTGGAGTCAGAGACACAGAGGCTGGACAGGAGCATCAGAGAGGAAGAGCTCTGAATGTCTCTCGGCCAAAGCTAAAGAAATAAAACACTCCTTTATATCTAATGACTATTATATAGTTCGTTTAACACCATATTATTGCACTTAACATAACACAAGTAATTCTGGCTGTGAGCCTAAGATTTATTTCACACTCAGGGTCTGAAATTGATTTACTTTTACTGTTACTTTACATATATTTATGTATTTTTTTTAAATCATTTTAATATGTTGTAAATCATTCTTAAAATGCTTATCAGCTACAAAATATCAGCTCAGGGCAACTACTTTAGATGGCAACGTTCAGGTTTACATCTGTCAGATAATTTTACAGCTGAAAGCTTTGCAGTCGTGTTTACAAAACTCTTCAAAGCTATCAGTGTTATGTGTGCAATATAAGCAATCGGTTTAATGAAATGTAATACTGTGGGTTATTTTTTTAATTAACTTTATTTTTTATTTTTTAAATAAACTTGATTTAGAATCACAGTGTCTCCACCTCTCTGATATAGGGAAAGCCCAGGGTATTGGGTTTGATTACTAGGGAATGCATGAACTAATAGTGTATACACCGAACGCAACCTAAGTTGCTTTGGGTAAAAGCAAAATGCATAAATATAAGTGCTTTTACAATAGTTGTTACAGCATGCATACCGTCAGATCTGCGTGGTATGTGTGATGGTGTCTCTCTTGAAAGTCAGAGTCTTAAAATTAATTACAGAGCACTTGAATTTAATGACAGGGTCATGTAATTTAAAGGCTCTCATGCTCCTGTTGCTTTACTTCATATGAACTCTTACAGACTGTAAGTCACCAGGGGGCGCTGTTTGTATGGAAACACTGTGTGGCCTCAATCACCCGCAAAGCCAAAGCTGCATTCTTGTCGTAGTCTAATCTTACTCAACTGACAGGACCAACCGTAATCAAAATACACGCAGCGCTCCCCACATCTTCAGAATACCAAATAAAGAAATGATAATTAACCTTTGCTTATAAAATGTACTGGCACGTCATCTGACTCTGGTGGCCAGTTTAATATAGTATCGTTGCATACGTGGGTGAAATTAATAAAAACATGACTATATTTAATTACAAAATAAATAAATATACAATGTTACATATTTTTTTCAAATTTGTAGTCAGATAAGCATTTATGTAAAAATATTGGGAAAGAAAAAGTAATTGAACTTCTGATACACACATGCATAATTCTCATTGCATAATAATTATTGCATTGTACTCATTCAGAACTCTTATAAAAATGTATATAGTTAATTACGGGTTACTACTGTAAAATAATCAGATAATTATGGGATTTCTTTCAAACAACAGCGGTTCTCAAGACACTCGGATCCATTTCCAACACAAATGCGATCCATATCGGCTCAGATATTTCCTCTGGTATGTCTACTGTAACTTTGACAACGTTGCTTGTTTGCAAGCTTTTTTGTTTACAGAAACTGGGAGTGTTGATATATTGAATGAATTATTAACCCCGATTCATTTTGTAATTCCTGAAGATCCAATATTCTCATTCTGTATGTTCATACCATTTCAGTTTACATCTTATTTTTAGTAAGTTAAAATAAATAGACTTTGATAGCACAATAATATATGCACACCATGGTATATATAAACATATTTTGCTTAGTTTACCAGGTGAACCATTTTTGTTAGTGTAAAACCAAACTACCTCAGTTGTAGTAATCATAAGTAGGCCTAAGTGTGGTGTTTTGGCGGAAACTATTGTAACCAAGGAAAATGTGTATAGGTGAGAGGGGAGAAAGAAAGCCAGACAACCAACTTATAAATTGTTTTGCTGGTGGGGGCGTTTGTTTTGCATGTTTATGTGGTTTATGAGGACACAAATTTGTATAATAACATGGGTATGACATAGGTATTACAACGAGAAGGTGATTTATGAGGACATTTTCAGTGTCCCCGTAATTCAAAAGGCTTATAAATAATTCAGAATGAGTTTTTTTGAAAATCTAAAAATGCAGAAAGTTTCCTGTAAGGGGTAGGTTTAGGGGTAGGGTTGGTGTAGGGCAATAGAAAATATGGTGTGTACAGTATAAAAACCATTACGCCTATGGAGAGTCCCCATAAACCATAAAAACAAACCTGTGTGTGTGTGTGTGTGAGAGGGGAGAGAGAGAGAGGAGAGAGAGAGAGATGGGGGTGGTGGAGGTGGACCGACTGCCCTTCATCTGTCTGGTCTAGGCGGAGCTGAAGTTACCAAGAGCGGCCGCGGGAGCTCGACGTGATCCGCGGGGCGATAATCATCCACACCGGGGGAAATGCGCTAATTTACCTGAGCAGACTCTGACCGGCGATCAGTTTACCGACCATCATCGACTGAGACTCACTGCGCTGTTCATTAAAGGCCTCTGTCGCTTTGGATCGGACTCAATGTTGCTCCTGTTCGGCCGCTTGAACCGACCGATGGGCTCGACGCCTTCTGTCGTAGATTTGCTTCAGTTCAGACACATTATTTTGGCATTAATGCAGGAATAAAATCAGATAACGCCAGGAAATGTCGGGCATGTCGTCAGCTCGTGAAACTAAACATCGACTGAAGCGGACTGACACGAAGAAACCTGACCCATATTAATAAGAAAGCCTACTCGAGCGTCTGGACCAGAACCTAATGCATCGAAACTAAATCTTGTTTATGAACACCGATAACAACCGAGACGCGATCACAGCAGGTTTTGAGACCTCTCTTAAAGGGCTGAAGACATGCGAGGAAGTGGATCACACACATTGCATTAAGTATAATCGCTCAAACTCCGAACCAGCATGGAGAAAATGCGTTTATAATCTATTTATCACAGCACACACAAACCCAAAGGCGTCTAAAACCATGCACTGCCTCCAAACTGTTCCCTCCGAGCACATGAGTTTGAACTTCGGTCGATAAAGAAGAAGGGGGAAAAAGAAAATCTGCTGGAACTTTTTTTTTTTTTGGAGCTGAAACCCATCGAGAAACACCAGGACCATCATCAGGATGAGAGTGCGGATCCTAAACCGACCATCAGTGCTGTCACTGGGGCTGTGCTCAATGCTTCTGCTCAGTGCTGTGGCTGGTAAATATGCTTCAGAGCTACATTTCAAATATTTACCTGTGATATGTACAGAGTCCATGTTACATTATTTGCAGATTTAAGCGCATGTTGTTCATCAGAGTCACGCGTTGTTGCATGGACGCTGTAATGTGAAGTGAACTGAATCGGTTCACTGTACAAATGTGAACTGCCAGAAGTGTGGTGCTTCATACTGCTTCGCTGGTTTATTATTACCAAGAGATGTGTTGTGTTGGATCTAGTTTCAATGTCAGTTTCATGGCTTGAAGGGGGTCTTCTGTGTGTTAGTCTAGTTTAGTTAAACCAAAGTGGATTTACTTTGAATTTGTCAGAAGTTATACAAACAGGTGCTTTTATTAGCCTATTGTAAAGAAACGTTAGAACTAAATCAGAGAATATCTCTGCATATATGCAGAACTTACTTGGTTATATATAGTATTACATGCACATATTTGTTTTAGAGCAGGTTTTGTGATGCAGTAATTAGTTTGTGTAGTCTTTACATTAGCACTGTGGTGAGCTGCATTTCCCCAAAACATTAATGTTTGGTGCAGCTGTGGTACCATAGCACAGTAATGGTGTCAAGTCCACATTTCTGAATTATTACCTTATTCGTGCATTAATGTATTTACACGCTACTATGCCATTGCACTATCCTGGCGCATGTCCTAAAAATCTCTTTTGCCATTCATTGACTTTATTTATTGTGCTTGTTTTGTCTGTATTTTGAATGTTTTTGTCTTTGTATGCAGCAAATGCATTGACAATGTCTCCTGGTATATTAATCTAGACTGGTAGTTTTCAGTCAAAGTGAAAATGACCTGTAGCCTGTGATGTTTTATGGTGAATCCTGCTTTCGGTAGTTTGATGGCAGTGTAATGACCTGAATGGTGTTTAAGACTATTAAACTGAAGTGGTTTGACTCTGCATTGGACAGTTACACAAGCAGGTGCTTTTGGGGATAACTAGAAAGAAATTTACATGCAAAGTTTCTTGATGGTTGGTTTCACAATCAGATGTATTTTTTTTCAGGCTGTTGGACATCTGGTTTATGAGGATTCAGAATACATAATTGCAAATATTGACTGGGCAGTTTTATTTGTGATAAATGCTGGCAGTAGTGTAGTGTAGGATCAAGTTGAAAGTAAGGCTGTGTGTACAGTATGTATATATCATCATTATCAGAGAGTGTGTTTTGTGTTCTTGTCTCTTGCATTCATACAGATCAGTTCGACCATGTTGTGTGTCGGCCATTAGAGCCTGTTTACCCAGTTGATATGGATATGCAGTTAGTCATCAGATCAGAGGCATGTGATATTGTACCATTGATTGTTTTGAGACCCTAGAAAAGTCCCTACAAATTGCAGGAATGTGATGGATGGATATATTTTCCCATGTTGTGTGCAATGATTCGTTCAAGCCTTTTCCCTAATCAAGCATCAATCACAAGACATACAGAGTTTTGTGGGTTAGTGTTTAATTCTAACGCTGTCTCCACAGGTACAAGAGATTAGGGAGAGGATGGGAGGAGAAGGATGAAAGTGTCAGTTGTGCTATCCCTTAAAGGTGCATCCAGTAATTTTCCTCAATTATAATGTTTTACTTGCATTAGAAAAAGACTCCAGTCATATGTAGCCTCGAAAAAGCTGTTTCATGGAGTGGGTTGCTCCCTCATGGAGGCTGCCATGTTGCGATCACATGAACAAATGTGTCATGCAATTTTAAAGAGTTCTGTGAACACTAATAATAACAATTTGTAAATATTTTGTTTCCTTTTTTTGTTTGAAATAAATTCTGTTATTTTGAATTTTCTATTTATCTAAGAGTCTTGGAAAAAAATGTATCACGGTTTCTTAAAAATTATTAAAATTAAACTTTTTCAACATTGATAGTAATAAGAAATGTTTCTTGAGCCCAAATAAGTTGTAATAATATTGTATAATATTACTGATTTTACTGCATTTTTAAAAATTAAATAAATGCAGCCTTGGTGAGCATAAGAGACAAATCAATAAAAAATCTCCCGAACCCAAACTTTTGAACAGTTAGATGAATGTAAAGGAATACAACAAAAGTCAACCAGGCAGCTCTGATGAGAAATGGAAAAGCATGTCAATGTTGATTTGTCAGTATAAAGTCCAAGACCACTGGGATGAGTAAGAGCCAGCAAAATATAACCCAAACATTACTGAGTGCATCTTTAAGTTGAATGAAGAGCAATATTCTGAGTTTGAGAATATTCCCTTTGGGAATATGCAGGATTTATATACAGCATGTGCTTTTCAAAACTCGGGATCTGTGATAGCACAAAGCACCACATGATTTATTCCAATGTGTCACTTTGACCTTAGAGTCCTGTAACCTTACTGAGGTACATTGATGTAACAGATGGTAATACCATGGTCCACATTACTGAATGTTTACCATATTCAAATACTATGGAATGTACAAGGTACTTCAAAAGACAATGGTCCTATAATGGAACATGTTAAAAATGTTAATATTGCCAATGTTGTTAGTGCTGTTTGTTTTGTCAGTATTTTGTCTTTAAATGCAGCAAGTGCATCCACAAAATATTTCCCTTTATATTAATACAGATAGTTTCCGTTCATGCAAATAACCCCAGTATTATTTTTTTGAGAAAATAAAAAGCTAAAAGCAAAATGTTGTTTTTACAGTTATTATGAGTCATAACTTCAGCTATGATTTTCAATTTATGGTCTAATAAACCCCCACCTTCATGTTTATTTCTTAGTTAAAGTAGCCTAATCGTACTGTGGTCACATATTCCACCATCATCTGTCCAGCCAACCAAAATGTCCTGTGAGGAATGCACTTTCAGCTTTGCGGTTTTGACTACAGAGGTAAGACCACACAATGAGGTTACAATGGAGACAGACACAGTAATTAAAATGTGGTCTTCTTGTCCAACCATGCTGGTAAACCGGTTCGAGGGCTCGTCACAAGCTAATTTTAAAGCCGTTAGGAGCTGCCACAGAGATTTAGATCTGAGTTAGACCCTGGACGGGTAGTTAGTTTCACTTGAGGGAGTTTAGCACTGTAATGCCACAGTTAGGCCTGGGCCCTGCAGAAACCAGTGAGAGGACGTTTTGTCGAGCATGGAAAAGATTAAGAAGAAGAGGAGGCTGTGCTGTGTGTGAGAGTCATTACCCCGTCTGTGACCGCTGTGAAAGCATGAAGCTATGGATCTTTTGCCACTCTGCTAAGCCCATCAGCACTCATTACTCGCACACACTCGCATATGTGTAACATGGCCATTAAGGCTCTGGTGATAGTTCATACGCAGTATTGGCACTTTTTAGAGACGACAGGCCATGGTATGAGATTCTAGCCGGGCCAAGAAGAGAGATATTGTGTTCTTGTTCAAGGACGTTCTGTGGAGCATCCAGTACTGTGCATCAATTACTGGATAATGGGCTGTGCACCATGTTAGAAACACGTCTTGACCTTAGTCTTAAGTCTTAACCTTGCTGCCAAACTAGCAGCTTATTTCATGTACAGTGGCAGAATTCCTTAGGCTTTGCCATGTTTATTTCTATACAAAATGTTTTGGTACCATTTACATTGCATTTTTACATGCTTTTATCCAATGTCACTTTGAACACAAGTTTATAATACAGGATTATAATATTAAGTGTCTAATAAAGTATCTAATACATTTATTAGCACTCGTGCATGTTTTTAACTTGGTACAATCTAACACTGCTTTTTTAAACGTATATCATGACAGTACCATGTATTCTGTACATGTACCATGAAAATACCATGGTTTTTAGTCAGGAAAATTAGTATGTCCTTTTATTCTTGAAAGTACCTAGGAAAAACCATGTAAATAGTGGTACAAGAATGACAATAATCATCATATCGTGGGTCTTCAACAGGGGGTCTGCAGTGGCTAATTAATGTTTGTTCTTAAACAAATTTTTGTAAAAAAAAAAATTGTTAAACAAAATATAATATTAAAGGGGTGGTTCACTGTTTTTTTTTCTAGGCTTGATTGTGTTTATGGGGTGCAGTCTAACATGTGTTAATGCTTCGTGTTTAAAAAAAACACATTATTTTTCACATAATTTACCTTTGTTCCACACCGCTCTGTCTCTTCTCCTAAAAACGCTCTGATGATTTCCTGATTTTATGAAGCCCCTCCCTCAGAATAGGCGATGGGCCTGATTGGTTAGCTAGCCAGTGTGTTGTGACTGTCTAACCGCCTCTAGTGCATGTCTATACGTCACGCCCCTGACCTTAGCGGCATGTGCTCCGGTTGTATTGTAAACAACAGCGTCGTTAATATCGCTTCTCTGTTTGAGCCCGATTGAGAAGAACCGCTGCTTTAGAACATAGATTTTGAAACTTGTGAATCCATATAATCGCTTAGAAAACAGATCGTGGATTCATATAGATTTTTACGTGCACCTCTAGTTGTCTCTTCCTCTTCTCTAAAGCAGCGCAGCAGGGCCTCGCCCCCTTTGCTGCCTTTTCACGAGGGCGGGGTTTATCTGGGTTTGTTACTTCACGAACCCGGGAAGTAACTTGTTGGAGTCCCTACCAGCCATTTTTGTAGGCATTAAACTGCCAGAATTTTAAAAGACGATATCTCCATTTGCATTGAACTTTCAGCTTCGTAACTTTGCAGATATTGTTTATGCTCAAACATCAACATTACACACTAACTAACGTTAAAAATTTGAAATCGCAATCAACCACCCCTTTACGTTAACCTTTAACTAACTACAATTTTAAAAGCATTAAAGTTTTAAATTAAGTTAGCTTTAAAAAAAGGCATAATTCACACAAAAATTTTAATTCTGTCCAAACCTGTATGAATTTCTTTCTTCTGAGAAATGCAAAAGAAAATATTTTGAAGAATGTTGATAATCAAACAGTTGATGGTCCTCATTGACTTCCATATTATAGACAAAAAACAGTGGAAGTCAATGAGGACCAGAAATTGTTTGGTTATCCACATTTTTCAAAATATCTTCTTTGTTCCTTGTTCCTCAGAAGAGTGAAGGTCCTACAGGTTTGGAACACCATGAGGGTGAATAAATGATAGCACAAATTTCAATTTTGGGTGAACTATCCCTTTAAGTATTAGTATTTGACTCCATACACATATCTTTACACATTATTATAGGCCAGGCTTAACGTGCAACAATTATTTTTATACAAAATATAACCGGAGTTCCTTGCTCCATCTCTGTCTAAAAAAAAAAGTTGAACCCCCCTCCCAGTATATGTCAGAAAACCTTAGCATTACCATCTGATACCATCACACTGTGCTTTTTTGTAAGGATGTGTTGCTACTTGAAGGTGTCTTTCTTTTAACATAAAATTACATGCGGGGAAGTGTGACGTTGGATGCCATTCTGTAATTACCCAAATATATGATTTCAAATGTCTGGTCTTAATAGAATTTCCTTTGAGGTTTTCTGTCACTCTAATTTGAGCGTTTGATCAGCAAAGATAATTATCTCTGCGGAGTAATAAAACGAGTGCAAATTAGCACAGATGTAACGCTCTTTGATATTTCCTGATATTTTCTTTGAAACACACTGTTTTCCAACCGCAGTGACGTGTTTGTTGCCCTGTGTCTTACGTGTTTCCCCCCCCTCCCCGTCTGCGTCTGCGAGCTCTGTCGGCCTTAAGGAATTTGCCCGTCTGTCGGGGAGGGCAGGAAGTAGGAGTTGGCTGTCTCACTCTGTCAAGCATTTCCACGTTTTTGATTTGTACTCTGATAGTGCTTCGGTATGGGCGTACTGTAGGCCTATGCATGTGTGCAGCACTGCTCAGCGTGGTATTGCATGTCATGTCAGTGCAGCATCTGTGTTTCATGCTGCAAGTATCACGTATATACAGCTGTTTGTAGCGTGACTTGAAAATAAAGCAGCAAACCTACAGATTTTCCATTCTTGAAGTTCGCGGTTGTTTTTCGAAATGCATATCCGCTTATTTGTGTGTTTTGCCATGTATGTGAAGGGGTCTGGAGTGTGTAGCCCTGTGCTGGCAGGATTTAGACTAAACAATGTGTCTCTCGTTGGCTCCAGGGCCAGGCGGCTGGGTAAGGGGAGGAAAAAGAGAGAGAGACATTCCCTTGCGGTGATGCCAAACCCCCCTCACACATTCATACAGTGTCCTCCGTCTGCAGCTGAACTGATTGAATCTGAGACCCCTCCTCTGATAGACTCCCCCTCTTCCAAACGCAGTTCACACACTAATTGAAAAATCATTTCACTTGAGGAATGTAATGTGGCCCCTTTGCTGTTCTCCACGTTGCTTCGGGGGGCAAAACACCCTATTCCGGCTCTCATTTCAATCTTGTTCTTTTTATGTGTCTCTAATCGCTCACGTCCCACCGGTTTCTAAGCGCCGCTTATTTCAGTGTTATTATTTTCCTTGCTTACTCCCGTCATAAAACTACAACTCTGGTTTATGGGTTCGTTGTGGTGCATTACAGTCCTTCAAAGTCGGATGGCGCACACTGTGGTGGAATAAACACACCAGAGCTTGATGTGAGCCAGTGCTCACCGGTACGTGGTTCTTGCAGTTCTGCACCATGCTTTTCACAGTAACTGTAATTGTTTTTCCTTCTATCCCTGCTTGACAAGATAGTCTTTGTGTAGTGAGAGCAATGGGGCAGACAGTTTACTCTTGCAAAGTGTTGACTGTTGTCAATAAATCTGGTACATGCTGTAGATTATTATGGACCTTAGTCAGGGTAGAAGTCATATATAGGATGCGAATGAATTAGCAGGGGTATCTCATTTGCAGGTAACCTCCTTAAAATTAGTTTCTAAAATGATTAAATTATTTGATTTGCAATGTAGTTGTAAATACAGTTGCCCATTAACTTCCATCCAACATTTCATGATGGTATTTGGCATATTAGAATGATTTCCGAAGGATCACTGAAGACTGGAGTAATGACTGCTGAAAATTCAGCTTTGCCATCACAGGAATAAATTACACTTTAAAATCTATTCAGATAGAAAATGGTTATTTTAAATTGTAATATCATTTCACAATAACACTGTTTTTACTATATATTTGCAGCCTTGGTGAGCGTAAGAGACTTCTTTCGAAAACTTTAAAAAATCTTACCGGCCCCAAACTTCTGAACGGTAGTGCATTCCTTTTTTTTATGCATTTAGCTTCTCTTGGGTAGCAAGAAGATCCCCAGTTCGAGTCCTGACTGTGTGGAGTTTCCTTGTTCTCCTTTTGTGTTGGAGTGGATGTCCTCTGTGTGCTGTTTTCCCCACAATCCGAAGACATGCATTGGACAAAATAAATTGCCTTAGGGTGTGTGTGTGTGTGTGTGTGTGTGAGGACTGGCCAGGGTGTCCAGGGTGTTCCCCGTCTGTGGCCCAAGAAGCTGGGATAGGCTTCAGCATTCCCACAACCCTACAGAGGATACGCGGTTCGGAGAAAGGATGGATGCAAAGATATTCATAACCAGTAACCAGTAACTTTTGTGCTACCAACAATGTTTCTCATGATATTTACTGAAATAATTACATTTCACCAGGCATGCAGTGCAAATGATTTTATTTTGATCTGAAAATGATTCTAAATAAAAAATAATGGGTTAAGCCCTCCCTAGCCGCCTTTCTCCAATATAAAGGTGTACATTAATCATCTAGTATTGTTTTTTTGAACACTGTGTGTGATGTTCACTGTGCTGCTGCTCTTATTCTAATCGAATTTAGAATTCACACAGGATAGAGTAAAACTATTTCAATTTAATTTAACACCAGTAAATATTTAGTTAATCTAATAAGCTAAATTTGGCAGCAATTAATATCAAAGCAAGTACCGGCACCTATTTTTTTCCCACTTTGAGCACCGAGATGCAAACACTCAACTCAAGCTAGCTCACATTAAAATGCATTGGCTTTCCTCTGGCTGTTTGCCACATTCAGTCCAGCGCTCTGTTCCTCTTTACCCCAGCTGTCTTTGAGCACCGTTGTGCCTGCTTTCAGAACCGCGCAGCAGTTTACTCTGTCGAGAAATAATAGTTGCAACTTTGATGAATTGATTGGTTACGTCAAAGAATGATATGTGACCTGCTCAAAATTGCATTAAAATAATGTGGGTTGTACAAAATGGCATAATATTTCTAAGTAACTGCTTTTATTATGTCAAGCTTCGCCGTTTGTTTTGCACAAATCAAGCAGGCACGAAATAAAATCTCCTTTGGACTTACATTTATTGCAATTCCTCTCCTTCACAGAGATACTGTGGTAAAGTTAATGTGTAAATACCTTTGAGTTGGACGAAGATGGGCATTAAGCAGACTTTACCCCACAAAGTTGAGCCACATTGCATTAGGAAAGCTTGGCGAGTGTCATAGTCACTCCAGCGGAGGGAGGGGGATCCATTCTCTTGCCAACAGCGCCTACATGTCTGGGTGGTGAGAGGCAAGTGCAAAACAGAGCTCTCTGGATGGGAGGTGATGGGAGGTATTTGTGGAGGGGTATTTCAAAACCCTGGCACGGCTCTCTCTGTGGTCAGAGGCTCAATTCCGTTGCTTTTCGAGCTGCTCTCCGCCACAGTCACACGGCAAACCTGACGAGCAAAGCCAGTGGAAAAAGTGAGGAGCAGACAAACCTGTCGGCCGTTAAACACCCCGATCTTGTTGGCGTGTAGTTGTCGGTGCATGAAAGGACTGTATTGAAAGGTGTGCTGCATGTTAATGTGGGTTCGTTTTGAGGTAAACATTGTATAACTTTTTTTAAAGAATGGAAATAATCCTGTCGTGTGAGTTTCTACTGAATTACAAACACTTAATGCAGTTCTCTCACATTCGCGTGAGGTTGGTGAGCAAACATGCTTCGTCCCAGTGGAAGATGACTGTTGACACATTCAACATCAACATTAGCTCCGTGTCAGTGGCTTGACCTCGAGCCAAAGCCATCAACGATTTATGAATTCCAGCAAGCCGGATTCAAGATAATTTGTATAGTATTTAAGTTTGAATGAGATGCAAGTTCAGCCCTCAGCTTCTGCCGGTGACAAAAATAGGTTGCCGCTGTCAGGCCCCTCGTGTGATTAATGCTGTCTGGACAGAGACGTGCAACTGCTTTAGAAACTAGGAGTTTGTAGACATGAGTAGTCCTGATGGTACGTGTCCTCTTTCCACATGCTATGTCTTCGTCTAGAACGATGGCCAAAAACAAGAGTGAAACTAAAATGACAGGCAGGTCAATGACTTATAAGTGTGTTTGTGATTTAAAAAAAAAAGGGACAAAACTTTTAAAAAATCTAGTTTAAACACATGCCAAGTTTTTAGAAATGTCCTTTTTGTATTCATGTTGGTTTCATATGGTTTTGAACAAGTATAATAGCATTTTCAACTAAAGTTTTCTTTTAATGACTCTAAAAATGTAAATTGGTGTAACCATCATGTAAAAAGTAGTAACATGTATTTTCCTTGTATTTAAGTGTACACATCTTATTCATTATTATGAAAACATTTTTAAACACATTTATTTTTGTAAATATAGTTTTTTTTAATAAACATCATGAATGACTAATTCACCACATGACATTGCACAACTTGAACTAACCTATCCTTGTCAAATTATCAGATATTTTAAGAAAATGATTGACCTTGACACATAGTCATGCTGGTTTGCAGGGGTACTTTCTATGATGTAATTTCCTTCTTTTTTTTTTCCTGCATGTTGGTCACAGTTTCCATTTGATGTGCAAATATTAATAAGCAGTGCAGCAGTTTTTATTTTTTTTTACTTCCGGAGAATTCAATTTCAAGCCATTTCAAACTCCCAAAATGAACTTCATTTTGGCCTGATTATGTTCTTAATAACGCCGTATCAGTTCGTTCTTCGATTTCGTTTTTAAAGTATATCTGGGCCTTAAATGTTCATCATTGAAGAGGTATATTCAAGTTGTTGTATGTATGAATTGTATTTTTAATTTTGAATGAAATAATAGAACTAAAATAATCATCACGTCGTTGACTTATGCAGCGTATAACTTGCAGCACAATTGTGGCCTCTTTTGTTGGCATTGTCTTGAAACAGTATTGTTTTACAGGGCCTTGCCTGCTTTGTCTTCGGTCAGGTCGTGTAGTCCTCTCCTCCTCGTATCTCCACAACCAGCCATGTGGCTAGTAAGGAATGTGGCGGCACTCATGTATCAAGGTCCTTCACCTTGATAATTAGCTTGAGGACGTGCAGGAGTGTCTTTAATTACTGTCTCTCTCTGTAATTGTCGAGGAAAGAGCCAGTCACTTAGTGTCAGTCATTGCGGTCGTCTCTGCAAGCTGTGGCTTTCTTTTTTATGAAGTAGGATCTTCTCGCAGCAGGTTCCCATAGTGACAGCGAAGGCCTGTGGTTACTGCACGTTCAGCGATTTTTAATTCCCCCTACCGCCTTCACAAACCTCCTGATCCTTTGCACAGATAATCTTGAACTTCCTCCTTACTGGTGATAGGTAAACAAGTCTGGAAATTGCTAATCTGGGCCCTGTAATGGGGCGTGATGGATGGAGACGGAGACAGAGACGCCATCTGGCCGAGCAGTGGTCTGATCTGCATGGTTTTTTCTGCTCTTAGTCATCTACTATTCAATCAGTAGGATTAGAAAGTGTGGAATCTCTGAGATTTTACATTACTGCACACAGCTGATCTGATATCTGTTCCAGCATTTCTCTCATGATAGTTGGTGAGATTTGGGTGACACTGGCAAAAAGCCACAAACTAGACGGGTTGAACTAGTGTCAGGGAGATTCAGTGGTCACAAGCTTTGCCTCTAAACCAGTTGTACAGGACAATGCAAGTGAAGCAGCTAGGGACGCAAGGACGAATCCATAAAATCAGTAAAGGTGGATGATGAAAATAATCAACAGTGAGTTTAATTATTGATTGGCTGAATATGTGTTGTCACACTGAGAAGCAATGCCACTTTGCTGTAGTGAAAAATGCATTTAAAAACTAATTACTTGTGCCTTACCAGCCATGAAAATGTATAGTTTGCATTTTAAAGGGGTCCTATTATGCTTTTTCACTTTTTTAATTTTAGTCAGTGTGTAGTGTTTATGTTTGGGCATAAAAAACATCTAGAAAGTTACAAATCTCAAAGTCCACTCCAAAGGGAGATAGTTCGTTTTTTAAAAATCCCTTTTCAAGAACTACATCGAACGGCTCGTTTGGACTACAGCGTTTGTTTTCCGGGCTTTATGATATCACAAAGCGGCTCATTAGAATTTCATTACAAAGAATTCCCGCCTACAGAAATTCGAATGGTTGGGGGGTGGGGAGGGGTGAGGTTGTGGTTAGAACGCTTGGTTGTGTGAGCGCATGAGACGAGACGACGACGAAGAAGAAGAGCTGCTGCAGAGTTAGTGCTTCAGAGAAAACCAAGAAGAAGAGCTGTTTTGCTGTAGCGTCAAATTTTTGGCATGTCTAGAACAGCGGTTCTCAATTCCAGTCTTCGCGTACCCCCGCTCTGCACATTTTGTATGTTTCTCTTATTGCTTCATACGTTTGTTATATTTGACTGTAAGTGCCCTGCGAAGTGGACATTACCGGATATTCCTCCATGATTCCAGTTTGAAGGGAGCGTATATGTTCCATACAAAGGGCATTTAAGTGTGCGAGACGTGAATTTAAATTGTATTTATTTACAGAGGTATATTATGTCCCACTTCACTCTTCTCTAGTAAGTTTCGTTTGTGTGGGAAGACGCTCAGGCCAGTGGCACATCTGTAATGATATTCCGAAGTGAATTAAACTCATGGATTTTTCCCCTGCTCCAGGGGTAGGGAGCAATGTCACACTGTTAGGGTCTGTCAATCGGAACACAGTTCAATGCACGGACTCACTTCTAACAAGATAATTACCGGCCAAAACATGCAGAGCGGGGGTACGCGAGGACTGGATTGAGAACTCTGGTCTAGAACATTCTACAAATATAAACACACATAGCTGGGCCGCCGCGGAACAGCGCTACGGCGCCGCCGGTGGTGCCTTACACTAGGCTGGAGGACAATAATTCATATCAATATGTATTCAGCGATATCATTTTTCATAACTTGATATGATTTTTAACAACATTTCCGATATTTATCGATATTCCCTTTTCCCATACATTGATTTATTTGTTGCGTTTGACTTCGTTGAATAAACATGAGCACTGCACGTTTCAAAATCATAACACGGCGTGGGTGTTTTATATGAATGTATCTCTGAAGGGAACCGACTCTCTTCAGAATAGTTTAGATGGCATTTTCATTTTAATCTGATAAAGTAGCGTTCATGAGCGGAGCTGCTTTGATTACAGCAGTTACTGGGGAAACTGCTAGTTTTATCTCTCTAAAAGTGCCTCCTGCTGGCAGAGAATCAGTTTTCATTTTAAATAAGCCCGTCTCCAGCAACATTTTTGTTGTTGTTCAATTTTTTTGTTTTCTGCAGCGACTCGGTGCACTTTTCATGCACTTTTTTCTGGCTGAAGCACATTTGTTTCAATCTATAAGAATAATCCACGATCAGCATTTATTTGAAATAAAAAGCTTTTGTAACATTACACTATTCCATTCAGAGTATAATTTTTATTCTTTTTTTGGGAAAGAAATTATAGAAATTATTACTTTTATTTAGCAAGGATGCTTAAAATTGATGATAAAGGCATTTATAAATGTTACAAAAGATTTCTATTTCAGATAAATAGTGTTCATATCGATATCGGAATTATATCGTATCGACCGAAATTAAGAAATATATCGTGATATCAATTTTGACCATATCGTCCAGCCCTAGCCTACACTCATACAAAATAATGTGTTCGAATTTTAAATACGTGGCGCAACGCTGCGCTTCTCGTCCGGTGCGCGACAGCCTGAAACGCTGTTTTTTTGTTTGGGCTTCCGAAAGCGGATGATTTCAGGAAACAGTGGTTGCAATTTACTTTTTAACTCTGTTATTGACTTATTACCCCAATTTGCTATTGTGTGCTGCAAAAAAAAAAAAACAAATTTTTACTGAGGACAGCTTCCACAACACGAGGGAGAAGTGCCGGATTCCCAAAAGCTTTTGTTGAAAGACAGAGCAAGGGGCGTGGCAGTACTGAAACACTGTCTAAGCTGTTCGCCAATCACAACGCACTGGGACAGCTAACCAATCACAACACATTTTGTTTTTCGGAAGGCGGACCTTCATCAAAGCCGGAACTAATCGAGCCGTTTGTGCCAGCCTGGTGAGAGAGGTATTGTAATATGTAGATTATGTGAAAATAATGAATTTTTCGAACCACCAAGCATGAGAGCATGTTCTAGTACACCCCCAAAAATAATTTTATTTACGAATTAAATATTTTTGTGCTGTATTTCTTTATATTTTGCGTATTTGTGACAAACAGCACATGCCATTGTGTCATGTACAGCATCATATGAGCTGGTTTCCATCTGTCTGTCAAGAAATATTGAGATTTGTTTTGGTGACTTAATGTGCGGTCACATTGTCCGATTTTCACAGACGAAATTTATTCATTTCAATAGGAATCCATACAATTGGAAAGATTTCGCAAGGGGTTTGTTGTGTTAACCACCGTGAAAGCTGCTTGGCTTAGAAATGACATTTGTGTGAACGGTGCTTCATCTTTCACTACACTATTGACAACAGACCTTTTTTTTTTATCCATAACATTTTGTCAAAATGTGCCTGCACCTTTAATGTGAGGAATACTCAGAGGCGGACAAAGTACTCAACTCCATTACTTGAGTGAAAGTACAGATACTGCTGGTCAAATATTACAAATATTAAAAGTACAGAAGTACTTGCTTTTAAAAGTACTTAAGTACCAAAAGTAAATTTCCTTTTTTATGTCAATGCACTGTTTTGTTGTTGTACGTAATACTTGCAATACCTTTGAAGCAACTTACAATACATTGCACCTGCTGAATACATTGACTAGCTTGTAGTATCTTTGGAGTAAAGATCTTTTAGAATGTTAAAAACCTATGGGTGAAAAAACAAAACACCCTATACCCCCCCCGACAAAAGAGTATGGTAGTGATCTCACACAGTTCTGACAGTGTGTGCACAGTGCACACATCTATGTGTAGCCATTCAATCACATTTGAACAGAGTGGACAGTGAAATCCTGTAAATACAGAGTGATAAGGAAAAAAAAAATCCAAACCCGCTTTAAAACCCAGCAACACAACTGTAGCTGTACAACTTTACAACAGCAGCACTGCTTTAACATAAAAGCAAAACATCAAGATTTATTTGACATCAAAACAAAATTTTTTTAGATGCTGTCTAATCGCTCTCGCAGTACCTTGATGTCACACACAGAACAGTCTGTGCAGTTCTGCTTCAAGTCAAACACTTTTTGTGTTTTATTAGGAGATGCACAACAGTTCTTCTGTGGCTTTATAGGTAATATTTTCACTTACACAATTTAGCAAAATCAGACAATATTGTGTCTAATATATTCCACAATATTAACTTATTGAATTGTTGTAAATACATGTTACATTTGCAACTAGTCAGTGTTCAAAAAATGCTGAGAAATCATTTCATGTAGCCCTACAAGAGTGATTACTGATAAACGGTCTTGAAAAAAAAGAAAGTCACATTTTAGAGAAGAAAAAAATCACCCACTGATTTTCAAAGCTGCTAACGACTTTCTACTTCGAGGACCTTGACAGAAATGTAGTGGAGTGAAAAGTACAATATTTCTCTTTCAAATGTAGTGAAGTTAAAGTCATAAGTTCCCAGAAAAAATAATACTCAAGTAAAGTACAGATACACAAAAAGTGTACTTAAGTACAATACTCAAGTAAATGTACTTAGTTACTGTCCGCCTCTGGGAATACTCTACAGAGGCGTGTGTCGATACCTGGAATTTTGGAGAAAAAAATAAAACCAAATCAATTGCTGGCATCACTGAGGGTCATTCCTGTTCCAACCATGTATCCAGTGTAACTAGTGAGGAACTCGCCATTTATTTGCCAAAGCCAATAGTGGTTGTGTGAACAGTCTCACTCTCATTTCTTAAATCCGTCTTAATTTTGACATAATGTTTGCTATTGTCCACAGAGAGCCGGTACAGACTCTTCCCTCATGTATGATCCACACAGGGAGGGATCCACTGCTGTTTTAGGTCATTGTAATGGTGGAGTGTGTTGAAGACTGCAGTAACCGTGAGGCTGCTGATGTGTCAGCGGTTCCTGCTGAGCCGACAGCTTCACTGCTCAAACACCTCATCCAGAACAGAGCGGCGTCTGAGGGGCTTAAAAGATTGTGCGTCTTACCCCTCCCCCTCTCCAGACCACCTTCCTCAGGCGCTGGCTCATTCCAGCATCGTACTTTCTGTATTCAAGAATCAGAAGCACGTTGTAGCTCTGTAACTCTTCCCTGAAGGGTTGGGAATTTCAGACATGGGAAGAGATTTAGTGATCAATGCATAGGATAAATATTGGTCAGAAAAGGTTGTTGTAGTCTGGTTAAAGTTCAGATGTTGATTTTGCTCTAATGTCATTGTTGTATTGCCCATTCCATTTTTAAAGGTGCATGCAGTTGTTTGACGCTACTTTGAAAATAAATGAATTGTGTTTTTGTGAAGAGTCAACTGAATTGGTGTCACTCACATGAGGGCTCATGACAGGCCACAAGACTGAACTCTTTATTATTTTTTTTATAAGTGTTTTAATCACGTATGGTGTGGCTCACCATCTCAATGTATTTCGCCATGTTGAAATGACGCAATGTTTCGATAAATGTCAGAGAGAATCCTCAGGCTCTTTGGCTGCCATTTCTGTGGAAACGCTAGTAGCATATTGTTGTTTGCTGATGTAAAGAGTGCAAATTAGACAATGAAACGCACTTATTAATATGCTTTACCAGCGGAAACAATGGGAGAATCAACACCTGCATAGCCGAAGAAGCAGAAAAGATGTGAAGAAAGCCAAAAATTGAGCGTAAACCTACGTATGGCACGCAAGGTGAGATGATTTGATTTTGGATAAAATCCTGAGTATCCTGATCAAGTTTGCTTCTTTTTGTTGGACAGATCAGGTTATGAATTATTGTAGATGCTGTCTAAAACTCACTAGTGTCAGTGTCATTTACATAAACTTCGAGACGATCATGCTGAACCACTTTGATGGGAGTGCAGTGTCTAACACCATTGTGGTATCATAGCTAAAATATGTGAAGAACAGCCACGCTAACGCTAGCCTAACAACTACCTAGATAGCACATGTACGTCTGCAAGATGTCTGTTAAAGATCACTTCATCTTGTACAGCATAGACGTCTCTAAGATGTCAGTTTTAAATTCTAAACCATAAACATCTTAAAGACATCTTCTAAATGTCTATTTTACATCTGATAGGAAACGTCCTATAGACGTATTGCAGATGAGCAAAGACTCTAAAAAATATGTCTTGCAGATGTCAAATAGATGTCTCTGTGATGATGGACATGTGCTATCAGGTTACTGAATGGCTTTTTAGGACATAATCTGGGGCCCGTTCTTCGTACGTCGCTAACTCAGTTAGCTGGATTTGATTGTTGACGATTTGGCTTGATCTTGGATTGTTTGGTTCTTCGAAGCTCATTCCGGAGTTGCTGTCATAGCAGCAGGTCCGTAAGCTTAAACCTGCTCGGGAGCATGCTTATTTCATGTAAACAGGATTAGATTGTATCGTTTAAAATGAAAGTGATACTTAAAGTCTGTCCCAGCCACTGTTACTTTGTTACAAGAGTATCCTACTGATCCAGGGACAATAATTAAAAAATAATAATCATTTAAAAATTAATTTAAAGATAATATAATAATGTTGTGTAGTCTTTAATACTATAGACACAGCCAGTTTTACTCACTGAAAGATTTATTCGTCATAAAATTATTACTTCATAATTGTATTCGAGTCTTACACATGCTATACAGATAATGTAGTCGTGCATTAATTTGAGTGGTGACCGCTATTATGGGAGTGGCTTGATGGAGCGCAGGAGATGCAGACAACATGATCTTGACCCTTAAGAAACTTTAATTAATGCTGTCACGTAACAAATCTGCTTCAAAGATAAAATTAAATTAATTGCTAATTGCTACATTGAAATCAAAATGTAAAGCCTGTACAAATAGAAATTGTGAATATAAATAATTGGGAATCATGTAAAAAAATAAAAAATAAAAACAGTGCACATTTCATTTATCTATTATAACATTTATGTAGTTTTGTTCGTTTCCTTATAAAGTCTAGAAATTTGTCAAGTCTTTCGTCAGGTGTCTTTTTTAATTATATGTCATTACTTTGCTGCCGCCAGCCAATCGCTGCATTGCTGATCGTGGTTTCGAGTATCGATACATAACCCCTTTTAACCAACCCATGAACGCACAGTTATCGCAGATAACCGAATTAAGAACCGAATTCTAGAACCAAATTGGCCAGATCCTGATTAGCGCAATGATATCATCTTGGATGTGTCATTTGATCTCGGATGTAATAAGCGACGTACGAAGAACGGGCCCCTTGTTTTACCCTCCTGTAAGCTAGTATAGTTGTTACTATAATCTAGTAGTTTTGTTTTTCCATTAGTTTTTTTTTACCTAATATACCGAAGATTTTGCTCATCAGAGAAATAAAACAAGCTATTTTTGAGAGCTGTATCTCCCCTGTTGAAAAAAACAGCATATATGCTGGTTAGGTATGTTTTGACGCTGGGATGCTGGTTTAAGCTGGTTCTTTGCTGGTTCCTTTGCTGGTTTGTGCTGGTCCTTTGCCAGCACATGACCAGCATAAACCAGCAAAAGGACCAGCATAAACCAGCAAAAAGGACCAGCAAAAGGACCAGCATAAACCAGCAAAGGACCAGCTAAAACCAGCAAAGGACCAGCTTAAACCAGCATCCCAGCGTCAAAACATACCTAACCAGCATATGCTGTTTTTTTCAACAGGGCTAGTGGTTAGCACGTGCACCCAAACACATCACCTTGTTCCTCTCGTGCAGATAACAGAAGTTTGAATTGGATGCGAGTCAAATTTCTGTCACTTCCTTTTGTAACAACTATCACTGTCCACGAAAGTCTCAAAAAATGTAGGAAGGCCAGGGTTGGTATGTGCTTTTGTGGCATTATGGCGCAACATAAACAGTTGAAAAAATGCTCAAAACTCCTTTTTCTGAAGCTGGAGGCAATAAAAGTTGGAGGAAAGAGAAAACTGGGCTTGAAATGAGACAAGGTGTTGAAGAGAAGAAGAAACCTAACTCATGACTCATGCGCCGTGTGATTCATTCTGTTTTCCTTCATTACTTGTTTATTCCCTGTGTTTTGATCCTCTTCTCCAGCTCTGTTGATAAGCTGAGCCCTCATTGCATTGGGCCGCTTCGCTGCTTTTGTGCTATTCAAGTGTGTTAATGAGGTTTTTGTTTATTTCTGGAGTGTGTCATGGTCTACGTACAGCGTCCCCGCTTGCGGTTTATGTTTGCTGCTCTTGCGGCGATCACCACGTCTTTGTTCTTTTGTGTGACGTGTGTTTGTTTTGTGTGTTTTTTTAGCAGTGGCATATGCCAAGCTGCTAATGTAGCGTCACAAACATTGAATGTACGTGTCTGTCAGTGTTGTAAATAAGCGTCCGTAGACTGCCTGACAGTAAGTCACTGTAGTTTCTGTCTGTCGGGCCAGCAGGCCAGCAAATGTTTTCTTCTCTCCCCATCTTCTTTTTGTCCTTTTTCATGTCCCAAATGGCGTCGGCAATGCTGAGGGGAGTCTCCAAATACTCATTAGTGCATTACTGAAGTCTGGAAGCCTGCCAGCCACTCAGACGCGAGTCCGTGCAGTATTCCTTGGGAACATGCAGGGAGGGAGGGAAAGAGGTGGGGAAATAGTGCAAGGAGGGCCGAGAGAAAAATAATGTTTTTTTCCTTGTTTTATTGTTAAGCTCTGTATATCTTGCCTCCAATCCTCTTCAGGATGAGGTTCTGTATGGTGCCGTTGTGCTTTAAAGGACACAGTTGAGCTTATTTTGGTTTCGACTTTTTCCCTCTGGCATTTTCTACGTCCTCATCTCATTGGTGCACGAAATATGAATCGGCAGGATTAAAGGTGCCGTAGGAGATCTTGGAAAATGCTAACTTTAGCCTGATAGCACTGAAAGCAAACGTCCCACCCTCCCTGAAATCGCCGTCCAAAGCCCCGCCCCCTGAACACATTTACGCTCACAGACCAGAATTCCAGAGACAACATTACTACAATAGGCTCCATCAGCGGTTCCCAATTCCAGCCCATCGGACAGAAAGTTTTGATTGGACGAACATTTCTTGATCCTACGCCTTCCACAGAATATATAAATGCAGACAAATACATTTAGACCACTTAACTTAATGATTGCTATCGGGATGTGATGAGACTTTCAACCAGCATAACAAAATATGTTTCTGAAGACAATCACCTATTGCACCTTTAAGCCTGCGTCTTGCCCATTGAAAGGCAGACAAACGGCAGGTGTCTGTCAGTGTGTTTATGTGGATGTTGAAAGTGGGCAGGGTGTAAAAAGGAGCCCGGTGTGTTTGTGGTTAAGGTACTGGCACCTAATCAGATTCAGCGTCGTCAATCAGTAGGAGGAGCAGCCGCTTACTGTGAGCTCACGTTTCACACTGCAAAAGCTGGGCTTGTGCTACTGGGCCTGATGCAGCTGCATAATTAAACCTGCTTCTCTGAAAACCTCTCTGACAAAAGTCTCGTCATTCTTGAGGCCTTTTTATTTTTTATGTTTTGGTGTACATTTTTGGCACAGGATGTATTTAAGCCATTATTTGTTTACTTGTGAATCAATAGATTAATACTTAGTTGGTAGGAAATTGTGTGTGTGACCTGCAGACTATCAAAACTGGGACAGTGTATTGCGAAATTCTTGTTTGTCAGTGATCGGCGACAGATGCCTTATGTCTGGGAGAGACTGCTTGTCAGACAATTATGGGAGGTAATAGTAGCCAATCATTTTGATAACCGGCTTTGACTCAGACATATTAGAGATGCTGTGTGATGATATTGGTGCACTGATATTGTGAATTATTCAGTCGCATGACTTGAGGCAAAGGTAAAAAAATCATACGTACTTCGTGGAAGAGCCCAGAGGCTCATTGTCTCCATTGTAATATGCAATAAAAATGTGCTTCTCTTTACATTACTGCCTGCTAATAAATCACAACGTCATAATTTTATCTTGCGGTAGAGCTTGTCTGATTTCATTGCAACCTAATGTCATGTGTCATCATGATTCTGTCTCGTAAATGCACAAACTGCATCTTCAGATTGGGACATGTATGTCTTGACTGTCCACAAGTTCTCGATGCATGATCAGCAGTTCTCCTGGCTTTCATCGTCTTGAACACAAAATGCAGCTGTGAGCCCATTCAGCATTTATTGAGGAGCTAAGAGCTTTGGGATGGGTCCGAATCTAGGGCTATTCCCCCTGCTGGGACCCTTTCTCTCCCTCTCCAAGCCCCTCAAATGAAGGGAAAAGGTGATGCTTTGCATGTGAATGTGCACCTTGGTCTCAGATGTGTAAATAGCAGGCTGAGAGAGTAGCTTTATTCTAGCGGACATGATTTTGGAGGCTCTACTCGGGTTTTGGCTTGGCATCATTCAGATGTAGGATTGGACTATAAATAGTGGCTGTCCCACAAGAGCTCAGCTGACCTTCTACTTTCCAACCGAGCATTGTTTTATTGAGCCAAGCTAGTGGCCTTGAGACAACGATTTGCTGTCATGAAAGTGCAAGACGTTACTGCCTCTGTAAATGGCAGACGAAAACGTTTTAGGCTCAGATTTGATTGTGGTATTAGAGATAGTGTTGGGTGATATGCTCAATTTTCATATCGTCCTATCGTCAGCCTGTGAGATCGCCGATACACGATATTATCGTGCTCATTTATTTAATTATTTATTTACTTCGTTTCATTGCCGGAAAGTGAACCAACTCCAGCATAAGGCTAAAAACAGCCTTTTTAATGTGACTGAATCTGTATTTAACATGATAACAATTCAATAGAAATATTGTAAGTTACTAATTATAATGCTTATATTTCCTCAGTTATTCAAAAATCAACTACAGATCAACTCAGTAACATTTACATTACCAAAGAACACCATCACAAGCTCAGTCTAGCGCAAGTTTATGCACTTTAAAATACACTCCCGTTAAAATCAGTGAAGCTATCTACACTGTATGATGAATAAATATCTTATACTTACATCGCACGTACATCTGCACTTTGTTGTTTATGATGAAAGAATTCAGTCAGCGCGTTCTGAACAATGAAACGCCTCTTATTGGCCATTGCATTCATAAGCATAACATAATCACGTGTGATTGGTTATAACGCGCAACACTGTTAAAATGCGGAAAAATAAATATAATGGAACAAATAAGCCCTAATATTAATTAGTATTACTAACCTGATAATATAATAATAATAATAATAATAATAATCGTCTTGCTATCATCAGTGGCATCAGCCACAGGCGATATCTCTGACTATCGTCGATACACAATAGTATCATCTATCGGCACAACCTAAATTAGAGATGGATAATTTTTTGATTTTTTTAAATAAAAAAAGATCACACAGTAACTTAAAAATGACCTTTAAATAAATACAGTCACTTTGTATTAACAAAATGCAAATATTTAAAGCAAACTAAAGTTTAACAAATTAAGTTATTTAGAAATTAATTGTCCATGTGAATATTTATTATTTATGATAAAAGTTTGTGGTCAGTAAGATTTTTTAGTGTTTCTGAAGTCTCTTATTACTCATTAATGCTGCGTTTATTTGATCATAAATACAGTAAAAACAGCAATATTGTTAGATATTATTACAATTTAAAATAACTCTTTTCTATTTGAATATATTTTAAAATGTGATTTTTTTTTTTTCCCCTGTGGTGGCAAAGCTGAATTTTCAGCATCATTACTCCAGTCTTCAGTGTCACCTGATCCTTCAGAAATCATTCTAATATGCTGATTTGCTGCTCAAGAAACATAATTGAATAGGAACTTTAAAAGAACAGCCATTTATTTGAGCTAGAAATCTTTTGTAACATTGTAAATGCCTTTACTGTCACTTTTGATCAATTTAATGCATCCTTGCTAAATAAAAGTATTAAGTTCTTTAAAAAATATTTTTTTTAATGAAAAAAAAATTTAACAGTAGTGTGCGCTATACCAGCAAATTCTAAATAAATATAAATTTAGTTGCAGAAATTATGCATGCGTTTTTTATTTTTGTTACGTTATACTCTCTGATGCCATAAATATATATCAGCTTTATATTGGCCGTTGGCCACCTTGCTGTCTAAGATATTGGCATTGACATCAGAAAATCAGTATCAGTCAACAGCTATCTCTAACCATCTCTCTGTTGCTCTGCTTAAGTGGAAATTATGATATCATGGCTTACTCAACTCCCGAGTTGGAAAAACAAGTCTTGGTATGTTGAAATGTTTGGCATTGAAAACGTGGCTCTGTGATCATGACTATTATATATAATCCTGATTGTTGTATGCCTACTGTAAATGAAGCGCACAACAATCAGGATTCATTGCTTCGACTTCTGGTCCCTCCAGTGTTGATCTGCTTCTTCCAATAATGCAATCAGCTGTTAGGTCCATGTTCTGTGGAGCAGATGGATGAACGTATGGAAGAATGGGGGATAAGTGAGCCGTGTCCAGGTGCTGGAGTGTGACCGACTAGGACAGCAGGGTGCTGTCCTCAAAGTCTACTCTTACCATCAGTCTCGAAGCCTGTCGATATCCAGCCTAACTGACCGTGGCTCACATGGAGGCAGTTTAGCATGTCCGAACATGCCTTTTATTCTCAGATCATAATTTTTAATTAGAACATTGGCCGTATGAGGCAGGGTGAAACTAAATTAAGTTTCAGACTGCTCTTTCTGCTCATCACCGTCAGTATGGTTTATAATTATCATTCATTTGCTTCCTCCCCAGTGATGAAGCTTCCTTATTAAGACTTTCCTTCCTTAATGAAGCATTATATATGTTTATTAATCTCTCTCTATGTTGCGAAAAACAAGGCAGTCTGTAGATGGTTGTTAGTAAAAGCTATGTACTGGGTCAAAGACGTGACAATATTTTTTTTTGTCCTATCTATTAATTTATTTTTTTTAAAAAGAAAGAAAAACCCCAAACTTTTGAACAGTGTAGATTTCTAAGAACTTGGCAAATATGTTTAAACTAGAGCTGTAATGTTTTTTTTTTCTTTTCCATTTTCTTTGTTGTGGACACGTCATTGAACCCACTGTCATTACTTGCTCCGTGCAGAAATTTCTTGTCTGCATGACTACTACTGTCGTCTAGCCCAAAAAATAGGCGCGTATTGTACAATGACTTGCTGCAGGTGGAGCGTGTAAGGACTTGTCCTGGTAGGAGTCTGACTGTCAGAGAGATTTGTTTGTATAGTGTTAAGAGCGAGACCGCGGCATAGCAGGGTGTGCCAGTGCCTCTGGTGGCTTCCTGCAGGTGGGCCGACAGGTGGGCCGATGGAGGAAGCGTTTCCTCGTTCTCTGAGTGATGTCATCCATTTAATCGCATCTGCTTCTGTTGATTCATACTTGTTAAATGCTCTTCTTGGACCACTGCCAGCTCCAACAGCCACAAGAGACGGTTCATGTGAATGTTTTACAGTTGTTGCACTAATTAAAGGTGTCTTGTTTGACGAGATGACTCAGGGGCGAGTTTAAGAGGGGCACTGTTCAACAGGAAAGCAGGAACATGTTTAGATCTTACGCAAACCAAGAGGAAAAGGCGTGTACTATGGCAGCTCTCACCACAGTTTACACTTTACTTTGTTTTCCAGTTCTCTGTCTGCTCTGCTGTAAGATAGCGTCTGACTTCCTCTTGCGACCTTCACTCGCCTCATTCACAGCTTTTACCTGCGTATGTTAAGACGTGCATGTTTTGTCTTCTGCTACTTAGACACAGGAGCCACACTCAGCTACATGATGTCTGTTGCCTGGGTGATGGGACAGTGGGACATTTATTCTTCACCCCCTGCTATGACAGGAAACAGAAAATGATGTTTTTGTCACTGACAAACAACCATAATGTGATAATGTACCAAAAGCACCAAATTTCATCCATAGTTCAAATGTCCCGTGTTGTCTGTATATCTTTGCCTTATATTTATATGCATGTTGTTATTTTTTTTATTTAATTTAAATTCAATTGCTTGTAATGTTTTCATTCAAATATTTAATGTTTAAGTCCGTTACATTTAATTTGATGTTTTAATTTGATTACATTTAATGTATTAAAATATATTAGCATTAAAAATTGCATCGCATTAATTTACAGATTGGTATGATATCTAATATACAGTAACAACACTGGGACATTTCTTTGTTTGTATCACTCTGTCTTTTTTTATGATTATTCCAGACCAGAGTATGTGTGTGGAAGGAGATCACATTTTTTATTTATTTTGTGTGTTGGCATTGTTTGAGAAACCGGTTGAAAAATTAATATTATTTTTTTTTTTGTAATTATGTTTGGAGACCGGGCGCATTCTTCCACTAAGTAACATTGGTGCCAGGCAACGTAGCATCATTTGCGTTTATCACCATTTTACAACCATTTTGATTCGAAGCTCAGCTAATCAGAATTCAGATTCGACCTGAACTATCTGTTATATATCTTGGGTTTGCATTTTTTAACTTTCCATTCCTCTGTAGCCACCTGCTGCACTGACCTCAACTTGCACCCAATCAGACCCCCAAAGCAGCCTGATTTTTTTTTACGTCTGGATTTACCCAGACAGACAGACAGACACCGAAAGAGACACTGGGGTTACATTGGCCAAAGCAGCTTTAGGACTCCCTGGCGTTAAGAGAGAGCCTGGTGCGTCAGTAAAAAAGGAGGGGGGAGGGGTCCAGACAGACTTAGCTGTTCCCCCCGCTTAGCCCCCCCCAAAGTCTGGACATAGATACACACACACACACACACACCACACACAACATGGCATTGTAATATGTTCTCCCACCAGCGTTCAGGACACTAGGCAGTAGGATCTGGTCAGAGGTCATGATTGTTCATTAGGTTGAGTTTTGTTTTTTGTGAGTTTCAGGTCAGAGTGTCCTGTTGTGTGGCGTGTAATCTCTTCTCACACACAAAATATACTAATGGCTCCCATTAGACTATGCCAACAGGCTGAATGTCTCCCTTAAGGTGACATTTATCCATTTACAAAACAGTTATCCAAAAAAAAACCTTCATTTCGGAATCACGTCCATTTTGTTGCAGAGAAAATGTCATTTGCATTGTTACGTTTCCTTCGGGGGTTGGTTTTGTATTCTTGGGATTGCTTCGCTGTATTGCAGGGGCCATTTGGAAGGAAGAATTTTGTGTTGTTCGGATGATTAATGACTGACTTGTGGGCCGCTCTTGTGTAAACATCCCTGTGTTCCTCTGCAAGCAACTCTCTGCGGGGCAAATGGTAACAAAACTCTAACATGAGACTGCAGCAACTTCACTTATGCGGGTCAGATTTGTCCTGAGGAAGTGGGATTGCAGGGAAAACCTTCCCCCCTCTGCGTCAATACTTAATCAACAAATCTCCTCACTCTCTCTCGCTCTGTCTGCTGTATAGAGCCACAGGCAGATGGAGCTTCCTGTAATGCACGGCATTAGCCTATGATTTTCCTGGAAGTCAAATCTTGAGACGGAGAGCATGTCTCTACAAACTTCATGAGCAAGGGCAACAAGACTCCCATAAGGACCCCAACAGTCACTGCACACTAAGACACACGATGCGCGCCATCAATGCCTGCATAGCTGAGACAACAAATGCATTTGTTGGTGCTTTACCTGTTTGATCTGTTTTGGTAGTTTTTGAAGCAGTTATTTTAGTTATTATCACGTGTAAAAAAGTGAATCTGAAAATAACAGAACAATTTACTGGCTCCATTACCGTACTTATCCATTAATTTTAATTTTACAGCACATTTTCTGTCAACTCTAAAACACAACGAATGCAGTGTCAAACAAAGACAGGTTAAAACACCTGTAACTAAAACTATAATATATAGATATATAATATTAAAAGGTTCTTTCAATTACATTTTACAGTACATTTAATCCATTTTACCGATTTTTTTAGTGTAGCTATATTTATAACTAGTGTAATTTTATTATAATTTTGAATATAGCTTTTGTTGTATATTTTAATTTTTATAAATATATTTTGAGTTTAATTTAGTAATTTTGCTATGTGATTTTAGTGTTTTATAATTTACATATTGCAAGGTGAAATTTAGTATTATTTGAGTTTTAGTCTATTTTTAGTGTTTATTTATTTCCAAGGCAACATTTCTAATTTCATTTAGTTGAAGTTTTTCATCTAATATGTAATTTTTTTTAGCTCTATTTTAATTAACAAAAGTGTTTTTAAAAGTTTTAGCGATAATAACCCTGGTTTGAAGCAGGGCTCCAAATTTATTAAAATCGATAGTGAAAATGGTCGGCAACTAATATCATTACTGATTAGTTGTGAACAGAAAGCCTTCATCCTTGATGTCACATTGCAGTAAAAACCTGCAAAAAAAAGGCATTTGGAAAAAATGCCAGAGGGGGGAAAAAAATGCACAACGCAAGTTGTCCAAAATGCTTCACATTAAACACTTCAAAGAAGGTAATTAGCATAAAGGTTTAGATGGGCTAGGTTGCTGCAATAAGGCTTTGATATTTTTTTGCTCACAATGTATAGCATGCTTTACATAGTCTTTAATTTGCACATATGCTTGAATGAAAGCATTGGGTAAGATATCAGATTTGAATAGAAGAAATAATCAGAAGATTATGCTATAATCAGAATACTAATTAGCCTTATTTTGAAACCAACACCGCAACCACATTGTTGTCTTGTATCCATCTACGTCCGTTCTGTCTTCATATTAATTCAGCTAATCTTATTGAGATGACCATGATATTAAGCAGACATTAGTGGTTGCATCCAGAGATGGAGAGCTGGTTTCCTGTAGAAGTAAATGTCCTGGACGGGTGGACGAGACTCTGATTATTATGAATAAACTGAGCAGCACTGCGAGCTCCACAGTCTCTGTTCAGCTCAATAAAATGCTCTCTGCCTGGTGTTTTGCTAATTATCTTGAGGCCTGTTTTTGTTTCAGAAAGCATATAAAGCCTGATAGCACTGGCATTAAGCTTTTTAAGATACATTTTCATGTATTTTACATGTTATGAGCCTGCAGCTGAATCTTGCACATGTTTGGTGTGCAGCCGTGTTTTTCCACTTCAACTTTGATTAAACGAGTACACAGAGATTCAATGAACACAAATTGTCCTGAGCTAAAGGGGCAAAAGCTGTAAAGCAGTAATTGTATTATTTTTCAATTTGCTGTTCCAAGTCGATGGCCTTGTCCCTGAGGCTCGGTAGATGTTACCTTATGAAACCATAGGTCCAAATAAATTCCTGCCTGTTAAAAAGATGGATTTGCCGTTTTTCTCTCCTGTATTTGATCGCTGCCTTGAGCTCGTCCTCATGAAAACATGGCTGTGTAATTGCTGTTGCAGCCAAATGACTTTTTTGATTACTTGTGTGAGCAACTGCTCGGTTCAGGGAGCAGTACTCCAGCTTCAATGTATACTAAGGCTTATGACAATTTTGGGAGTGAGGGAATCTCCATTTTTATTGCATCTATGGCAGCTGCAATTGTAGTTTGTAAATGTGTGAATTTTTTTTTCTTTCTGTAAAAATAGTTTCTCCTGAGTCCTGTCTTGGATTAATGTGCTGAAACAACTATATTAAAATATTAATACTAAAATGATATTATAGCTAATAATAATAAGCTGGAAAATATTTTAATGCTAAGGCTGATAACTGATAAACAACTGATTAAAATTGGTATTTTATCAGCATAAATTCAAAATAAAACTAAAAACTAAAATCTGTAATTTTAGATGTTACAAGTGAATTTAGGCATCACAACAGGATAATGTACAATATGTACAGCGTTAAATGTAAATTAAATAATGTGTTTTTATTCACTTAGGGTGAGCATTAGATGACAACAAAGGTAATCTAAATGTAAAAAAAAGAAAACATTAGCATGTGCATTTAAACTTCCAGTATCGATCCAGTATGGATCATTAAAATCTGTAATACTGATATGGCACATGGTCCATTTGATTTTAAGTGTATACTGTGGTTTTGTGGAATTGTAAAACTTCTTTCAGCATCCTGACTAGACTACCACAGCAACATTGACTTGACCAATGGTACAAGTTTGCGGGCGGGACAGTCTGTTTGACCGACCAATGGCAGATGAGGGGAGTATTCAGGAAACCAGTCTATATTTCTTAATTTCTTTTTGATGACACTAGTTGCACTTCACCTCCAAGCTATTTTCATAATGTATTATATATTTGTGGAATATGCATTTAGTTTTAAATAAAGCATGCAGTACTTATATTGATCCAACTCTGATATTGAGGAGAAATTTATGGTTTACTTTTGGGTTAATGGGGTCTTACTACAAGTACCACACTTAAACTTCTATGCATGATCTACAGTAAATGTTTATAAAGGAAAAATCAGAGTGTCTTCCTTTCCTTACTATAGTAAAAGGAAATTTTGTATTATATCAATATGCCACTTAATTTAACTGACTGATGGTCTTGCGTGGTTCTGCCCTGCCAGATGGCCCTGGAATTGCTGAACCATCCTCCTTCCTTTCATTTGGCCCCCAAGTTCTCGTAGGCCAAGCTGGAGTGAGGTTTCTGCTGGTGCCCCCTCCAGTGCCAGCACTCCCCCTCTGCCTTCCTGTATCTGAGAGCCAACCTGACAGCTTCCCTGTCCATAGAGACATTGGCAGGAGATGGGGCCTATGCCAGCCTCTCAGATAATCTACTCGAAAGGAAACGGCCGCAGGCCCTCCGGCTCTTTGGCAGACACAGCCTTGGCTTTTGGCCTCAGCGGAGATGTGATAAATTAATCACGATTTGTACTCTGCTTCGGTTCATGTAGTTCTTTACTCTGATGTATTCTTTATAATAAAAAAAAGCACATTTCATTTTTCCCAACGCCAGCAGACAAATCAGCTACTGCTGCTGTGGAGTACACCAGTTTTTTTGACTGCACTTTCCCTTTAAAATGAAGACTGAGAGGTGGGACTAAAAAGGGCTGAAGGTCCCCAGTAAGACAGAGTTGAGTGTTATCTGGGGAAAATGCTGACAGGCCTCTGAGCGGCAGCTCTAACCTTGAGCTGGTGCACAAACAGTAGCAGGGCAGAGTCAGGCTGGTAAAGACTGCCCCCAAAAACAATCCCACAATCCTCTCTCCTGCCTCCACCCTCCTCCCTTTCTGGTGTCCTTTCTCGGCGGAAAGCAGAGCACCCTGCCACCTAGAGGTGGTGAAATTTTCTCTTCGTCACCCACCAGGCAAAAATAAAGAGCAGAGTAATTTGGAAGATCCGACGATCCGACCAAAAGCGTCACTTGAGATTTCAGGACAAAAATATTGTGCCAGCAGCACATTTTTAATTTGTCTTCATGACTATTGATCACCTGTTATAGCATTTCCATCAGAGAGTTTCAGAGCTGAAGCCGGAGACATGAGCCCTGGAAACTCAACACATTCTCTGCACTGATGCAACAAAACTAAATTACTCCCATAATAATCAACAGTGTTGTACTACACAAAGCCAGTGAGGCGTGATGTAATGTGCCTTTAGTTAACAAACACCACTTTCTTATTTTTGTCAAGCTACACAACTACCCGATCCTCGTTGTTTTCATCTAAAATAAAACAGTAGCTATATTTATCTGTTATATATTATTGATTCATTTTATATTAGCTTTCATTTCCATCTAAATTAGAAATGACTACATTTCTAATTCATTGAGATCTGCTCTAGTCTAGGCTTTATAGCCACTGCAATTGGCCAAGGACCACTCACTGGTAAAGATCACCACAAACTAGGCTCCTGGAAAACCTTCAGAAGTCAGCCTGTCATATTTATAATTTTGTGCCATTGCGAAAGTGTTCCCAGTGTAGTGTGCCATGTGAATCAGACGTTTAGGGAACAGAGTGTGTGCAGTCTGTGGGAATGAGTCTGAGGCTGAACCTAGATACACTATAATACAGTAAATAAAAATGTACAAGTTGGCACAAAAGTTTATTTCATGTTTTTAAGAGATGTCTTTTGAATGTAATTTGTATAATATTATCTATTGCACATAATTTTACATGGGTACAGGGTTGGATATTCTCTGTGTTTCTCAAATGAATGTGACAGCAATGGAAAGCCTATTCATTTTGGGAATTGGAAAAAAATAGCCTATGACACAGGAACAAGACTAAATCTGACCAGACTGAGACTGAAAAATCGGCATAGACCTCTTGCAGGCAGAAGCGGGATTAAACACTCCATCCTGAGCAAACTTCTACCTCCATCAAATTCAGCAGTGCAGAAGAGAAGTGCCGAAGCACAACACATGTAAAAACACTCCTTTTCAAGTAACCAGCATTTTTTTTATTTCAGAACTCATAATTCTGAAATATACCTACAGTACACAGACTGTGATGCGTAATGATCGTTTATGGCCTTGTAATGCTGTAACAGTAAGGTTGGCTATATCATCAATCAGCATTTAAGTGATTGGAAACATGGGTCAGTTTTCAGAGAGGAAAATTGACTTGATTTTTCAGAAGACAGTTGAGAAAGCTCCTTCACCAACTCTATGCTAATAAACACAGATTTTGTCTGCGTGACCTGCTCTAAGGTTTAGCGTCCTGCTGTTTTTCTCCAGCACACAAACACTTAAGCCACTTATGGTCTTGATTCGTTGCTCTGGAGCCAGCCAAAACGCTACAGTGTTTTCCTTCACCGTGTGTTGCTTTGTGATTGGATCTGAAGGCCCTGCTGTAGGCCGCTCTTTTTCCTCTGCACCCCTGTGTTGTGGGGTAGATGTGCGGCTTAACTGCCAAATTACAGGAAACCGTTGTGCCTAATGACCTGTCTCACTGACACAAAAACAAAGACGGGGCCTAAAATACACAATCAACGTGATATTAATGTGATATTACACCCCGGTCACTCTCTCGTAACTGCACAAACACAAATGCTCAAGAGGAAGAGGACATGAGTGCTATCTGGCTCAGCCCTCATATGCTCATTACCGTCAGTTGAGACTGGATCCTCCATCTTTACCCCATAATTGGGAGGCATCTCCGAACCATCAGCAGCCCTTTATGGCCCCCAGTGGAGCTCTGTGTTTTGTTTTGAATAGGGGCTCCCCAAACTGAAACTATTTATTTTCCCCTCCACGCCGCTGAGGGACCGTTTTGCGCCTCGGTCTCGGGTTGAACAGCCGCGTTTTAGATTAAGGATTGGTCGATATAATGAGGAGTCCTGCAGTGTCAGGCATCCGCGGCTACGCTGAGGACACATTCATCTGTGCTCGCGTTACCACTTGCTGGTGTGTGTGCGGCGGGATACAAACCGGTGCAGCCGTTTCAGGCTCCGCTCCTGTAGAGGAGCAGACAAAGGCCTCCCCCAGGGACATACAGCGGCAATTCTCTCTCTCTCTGGACTCAGAGGGGACGTGGATACCGGCGATGATGCTACCAGGGGGCTTTTCCCCCTCCCAGCTCACTTGTCTGAACGCTGTGAATACAATGGTCCAGATGCATGACTTCGCCAAGCCTGTTAAATGAGTGGCATTATGATTTTTCCCTCTCAATTTGACAATTTGCATGACAGTGCGGGAAAGAGAGAGAGGATTAATTCATTGGATACAGTTTGGGTGAGTGCGGGCCAGCTGCGATGGAGATTGCGATCAGCCGACAGCAGAATTCAGCCCTGCTGGCTCTGCTCATGGAAATGAGGGCAGTCCTGTTGGCTAGGGCCCTTATCTGTCATCACGGTTTTGTGTTCTCTAAATACACGGCACCGCGCAAAACGTTCATTTTCTACACGTATGCTCAGCGCACTGTTGTTTCCCCCCTCCCTTCCCTTGTTGTCATGACAGTGACTTACGGGAAGCTTTGTGATGGAGTTTTTTGGGTGGTGCGCATTGTGTACAAGTAAGCAAATGTGTACATGGTTGGATGGAGGAGCAGCAGGTGCCGTGGGGGCCCCAGGTGTTTCGCTCCCAGCATAAAACCATCGGACAGTTTCAAATCTCCCCACCCCTCCTATTGCATCCGATTAATCAAGGTTTAGCTACGATCAGAAGTACGTGCCCACATTCAACCTGATTATCCTCACACAGAATGAACTCTTCAACTTCCTCCAGGCAGGAAATCATTTTGTAGGACTGAAAAAAGTCAAGTAGGCGCACACGGCATCCTGCATTGATTTTGTGGGGAAATCTGTGTTAAAGATGAATGTACTACTGAAAGCTTTATTAATTGCCAACATGTTATACAGGTGCATCTCAATAAATTAGAATGTCGTGGAAAAGTTCATTTATTTCAGTAATTCAACTCAAATTGTGAAACTCGTGTATTAAATAAATTCAATGCACACAGACTGAAGTAGTTTAAGTCTTTGGTTCTTTTAATTGTGATGATTTTGGCTCACATTTAACAAAAACCCACCAATTCACTATCTCAACAAATTAGAATACTTCATAAGACCAATAAATTTTTTTTTTTAGTGAATTGTTGGCCTTCTGGAAAAGTATGTTCATTTACTGTACATGTACTCAATACTTGGTTGGGTCTCCTTTTGCTTTAATTACTGCCTCAATTCGGTGTGGTATGGAGGTGATCAGTTTGTGGCACTGCTGAGGTGGTATGGAAGCCCAGGTTTCTTTGACAATGGCCTTCAGCTCATCTGCATTTTTTGGTCTCTTGTTTCTCATCTTCCTCTTGACAATACCCCATAGATTCTCTATGTGGTTCAGGTCTGGTGAGTTTGCTGGCCAGTCAAGCACACCAACACCATGGTCATTTAACCAACCTTTGGTGCTTTTGGCAGTGTGGGCAGGTGCCAAATTCTGCTGGAAAATGAAATGAGCTTCTTCAAAAAGCTGGTCAGCAGAAGGACGAATGGAGTGCTCCAAAATTTCTTGGTAAATGTGTGCAGTGACGTTGGTTTTCAAAAATCACAATGAACCAACACCAGCAGATGATTTTGCACCCCAAATCATCACAGACTGTGGAAACTTAACACTGGACTTCAAGCAACTTGGGCTATGAGCTTCTCCACCCTTCCTCCAGACTCTAGGACCTTGGTTTCCAAATGAAATACAAAACTTGCTCCCCCCCCCTCGCTCTGAAAAGAGGACTTTGGACCACTGGGCAACAGTCCAGTTCTTCTTCTCCTTAGCCCAGGTAAGACGCCTCTGACGTTGTCTGTGGTTCAGGAGTGGCTTAACAAGAGGAATACGACAACTGTAGCCAAATCCTTGACACGTCTGTGTGTGATGGCTCTTGATGCCTTGACCCCAGCCTCATTCCATTCCTTGTGAAGTTCACTCAAATCTTGAATCGATTTTGCTTGACAATCATCATAATGCGGCAGTTCTCTCCGCACTTTTTCCTTCCACTCAACTTTCTGTTAACATGTTCACATACAGTGAACAGCCAGCCCCCCTTTTTTTTCTTTGGCAATGAATGTTTGTGGCTTAACCTTCTTGTGAAGGGTGTCAATGATTGTCTTCTTTACAACTGTCAGATCAGCAGTCTTCCCTTTGATTGTGTAGCCTAGTGAACCAAACCCAAACTGAGAGACCATTTTGAAGGCTCAGGACACCTTTGCAAGTGTTTTGAGTTGATTAGCTGATTGGAATGTCACCATATTCTAATTTTGTTGAGATAGTGAATTGGTGGGTTTTTAAGTGTGAGCCAAAATCATCACAATTAAAAGAACCAAAGACTTAAACACTTCAGTCTGTGTGCATTGCTTAGACGTAATCCCCAAAACAGAGCTTTAAACTTGCGCAATACAGATTGTTGTTTTCTCTTCATTAGAACCACATGAAAAGATTTTTAACACAACGTTGTAGTCTGTCAGTCTTATAAAGAGGGAATGTAGATCACACGGCGTTGAATAAACAAAAACATAAACAAAACCAAATTAACCCGCGGCTCGGATGATTACATTTATGTGAAGACACAAACGTTCGAGTCTGTGCCAGAAACTGAACAGTAATTTATATCGTTTTTAAACCTCTGATTCACACCATGTCCGAACTGTTTCGACTGGCCTGAGCTTCGCGTCCTCCTGGCGTGTTCTCAACTAGCCAGGGCGTGTGAGGCGTCGCGTCATCTTCTTGCTTACCGGTGGATCGCAGACTTATACGTGCAGTCTGGGCCACCTTATCCTCTCAAATTGACCATTGACACTCCTCTCTACCAATCTCAATTAGGAGTTTCCAGTGGTCCACTTTTATCATTGTGGGAATCGAGGTCAAAAACTTTACATACGGTTCAGTTTCTTGCACATACCAATTGTTTTTGTGTCTTTAACACACAGGGGTTTAATTTGGTTTTGTTTGTGTACGTTTTTTTTTTACTCTCAAAGCCATGATTCCAATTCACCTCCATTGACAGATTGCAACGGTTTGTGTTAAAAATCTTTGTTTGTGTTCTACTGAAGAAACAGTCACCTACATCTTGGATGCCCTGGGGTAAGCAGATAAACATTAAATTTTCATTTTTTGGGTGAACTATCACTTTAAGGTGAAATGATCATAAGATTACTAAATAAAATAATAAATGAATTATTATTATCATACTTAACACATTAAGTTTGACAAAATAAAAATGTTTTTGTAAAAAATGTGCAACACGAAAAATATAATTTTTGACTTGATGTAAAGTCAAGAAGCCTTTTTTGTCTGATTTGAATGGTGATGTTAAAATACGTTATTGACGTAATCTTAGCCAACAGGTTTGGAGATTTTGATCTTTCCCCATTACTGATTATCAAAAAATAAAAAAAAATGTTGGGCAGGGAGTGGTTCTATCCATTGGTTGTTGATTTTTGAGATGTGGGTGTTACACTAAAGATGCTTGCAGGGGCAAAATGATTGGAGAAGTCCTGTATATGTCCAATTCTGAAAATAAAAAAATAGAACCTATATGGAATCGTTCACAATAAGATCTATAACATGCATTTAGAAAATAGATTTCATGGTGAGCTGTCTACATAGATAATAGCCACCTGGGGGTGTTTCCAAGATGGCTGCCATGTGGACTGACTTGCCTTAAAGGGCCTGGTATAAGTAATGATCACTTTGCTTTTCCAGAGAGTGTGTGTAGGCCTACAGGAAGTGTTTCTACTGGATGTTGTGTGTTCTGTTGTTAATAATCGAATCTTTTTCTCTCATTTTGTATCTCGGCAGCTGCTCAGAGTGAGGAGAGAGAGCGGGAGTGTGCATTTAATGACCAGCACCAGCAGGTGGATGAGCAGAGTGTGGCTGCTGACTGGCACATCACCAGAGAAAATAACACCATCCTGTGCAGCAAGAGCAGCCGCTGCTATGGCCTGTGGGAGAAAACACACGATGGAGAGATTCGCCTGGTCAAACAAGGTCAGAATGAACTCAAACACACACAAATTTTTGCATATATACTTATGAGGACTTTCCATTGACTTGTGTTTTTCTTAAAGAGACAGTTCAACCAAAAAATTGTTTCAGAAGTTTGTCCATTATTACCCTATGTAGTTTTAAAGTATGCTTTTATTTCATGCTAAGCATTTTACTCGATGAAAAATTACAGCATACTGGTTTGCAGGGGTGTGGACTCGAGTCACATGACTCAAGACTTGACTCGAACTCGAGTCCCAAATTTGATGACTTGAGACTCGACTCGACATAATTAAAGAAGACTCGAGACTCGACTTAGACTTTGACAGCAATAACTCGAGACTTGACTTGGACTTGAGCCCTGTGACTCCGAAAGACTATGATCAGATCAAAGTCATTATAGACGCGTCCCTGCAGCGTGCTTAATTAAGTTTAATGAAACCGTTTACTTCTGACTGAACTATTCCTTTAAATTAAGGTTAATAATGCCCTCTAACCCAGATTCTCCAATAGTTGGCATGATGTTTTTTTGAACATTCAGTAAATTTCTTCTTGTCATGTTAAATATAATATATATAATGATAAAAACATATATACAGTTAATACTGTATATATGTGAATTTTAAAATGACAGTGAATTAAGCTAAATTCATTTATTCATTAATACTATATATAAACACACATACACATACCCCACACACACATATAGTAGATAGATAGATATATAGATATATAGATAGTAGATTGCATTTTTTATTGATTGAAGTTATTAAATTGTTAATATGAGGAAAAAACTGTATATTAATAGCTTAATAGTAGAGTATAATATAATATAAAGATGCACACACACGTTTTTTTATCCCTACACATCTTACGACTTTGCTATCTCATTGGTGTCTCACTATCGTTCACTCAACCATCTGCATCCTTTCTTTGCAGGCTGTTGGACTTACATTGGTGACCAGCAGGACTGCCATGACGACCGTTGCGTGGTTACCACCACGCCGTCGCAGATCCAGAATGGCACCTACAGATTCTGCTGCTGCAGCACCAACATGTGCAACGTCAACTTCACAGAGAACTGGGTGCCCAGCCCCACCAGCACCACCCGTAAGTCCTACAATCACTAAACAGAGCGCTTCTTCATGTCTAGATCTCATCTGAAACCTCCATGTCATGTCATGTCATGTCATGTCATGTTCATGTCCCGTCTGAGAGTCAACGCCCGTATTAGATTTCTGTGACGCAGTAGAACTGGTCTAGCAAGATCCATTGTCATCAGTCTCACCACAATTCATGCTGATCTCTGTAACATTCTCATTTGAGTGTGCATGTTGTCATATAAATCATCAGATTACAGTGTTTAAGTCCACATCTATAAAGTACTCTTTTAGATGATGATTGTCATATCAGCTCTTTTCTACAGCTTCACTGTAAGTGCCAGTTTAATTATTGTAGTATTAACCCTAAAAAGGAGAAGCTTGCTAAAATTAACTTGCACTAGAATGACCGACAGTAACACACTCAATTACTAACATTAGAGTAGCTGTGTGTGGGTGACTATGATTTTACTGTTGAGAAACACATTAACGCTAACTGCATTTAAGGCCTTCAGCTGTGTCTGCAAATAAAGAATGTGATGCATTATGGGGTCTAGTTCTATTCTGGTCTATCTGATTGTATAAATCACGCTGTGTGTTTTGGACTGATTTCTCAGTTTTGTTCTCTTCTACTAACTACGGTATCGACTGCGCTCTGGAATGTTGAATAAGAAAACTCAATAGTCCTAATAGTCGTATTGACTTCTATGTACGTCATGGAAGGTCAGCACCTCTCGTCCATGATGTCCAATGCCATGTATATTGATGAGGCAATGCCCTTGAACGACATTCTCAAGTCAGTCCGACACAACATATTTCGCATGATCTTCACACTGCGAGTGTATGCATGTAAACAACGCCATGCTGTGTTTTCATGACATACATGAGAAAACAACATGCTGCACAAGGTTTGCAAAAATAGACATAGAGAAAATAAATCAGCATGCATAGCATCATATGTCTGTATGCATTCATCACTGTACCTGTAAGAGGTGTGCTGTGCCGCGGGATGGATCCTTCCACCGAGAAAGTCGTCCAGCGAGTCAGAGGAGAATGACTGCTGCAGCGAATACTTGACCTTGTTTACATACAATGACTTCGCAGAGCCGAACACGAGCCGAACGGCATTCGGGTTTTTCCGGAAAACAGATGCGGAATGAAAGCGGCTCCATGTTTAGTGTGGCCCAAGGTAAGTGAGTCTTGTACTATACATGATCTTTTCTTTTAACTTTATAAAAAGAAGAACATAGTTATATGGTTCTCTAAATCAAAAGTAACCTATAATAAATGTGAATAAAAATGTGAATTTGAGAATGTCACCAAAGTTTGTTTATTTATCTATTTATCATGACATTTCTTTCTCCCAAATTGAAATTCACTATTTCAACCATAGTTTCTGCTAGTAAAATGAACATGTAATCCTCTTCAGACAGTATAAGAAGCATCAGTCGTTTTATTTTATTTGTTGGTGGTAAATAACTATTGCTTATACATTTGACTATTATAGTTATGAATTACCCCTAAACCAAAGTTGGCACAGTTTTCATACAAATAAGCAAATAATACAAAACACAAATAATATCAATGACTGTAATGACATATGAAGAGTTCAGATGCAAAAGCCTCTACGTGCCATCTGAAAATTTCTTCTAAAATTAGCATTTTTATCAGGCTCTTATGTTTAGGTTCAGTTATTTTATTTTAATGGCAATGTATAGGTCCTTTTGTATGCCATTAAAGTTAAATAAATGAACATAAACATAGGAGCCTGATAAAAATGCAAATTTTAGAAGAAATTTTCAGATGGCCCTTATATGCTTTTTTGCATCTGAACCTTTCATATGTTAACCATTAGTGTTTTTTTGAAATAAATAATTAATTGTAATACAGTTGTTTCAACTGTATTATCCTTTTTACTTTTCTTTCTTTAAAAAAATTGTGGGCTCGGGTTGCTGCCAAAATGGACTTGACAAGCAAAAAGCCAACTTTAATAAATGTAATTTCTATTGAAATATTGATTTATTTTATATTTTGTAATTATACACATTCGCGGTAAAGTTGCCTTTGGACATGAGTTACAAACCCTCTATAGGACTAATTGTGAATTTACAGCTTAAAAATAATTGACTTTATATTTTACATTTATATTTAGGAGTAAAATCATTTTCCATTTTTTTGTCAGATTGTCTGAAACGTCACACACAATCAAATGCTTGTTCACTGTCTGAGAAGACGAGATCCCAGAGGTTATTAAAATGTATTAACTTTAAATGTAATATCAAACAACACACTAAATTCTAATCAAGTACTACATGTGCACAGTGTAACTTGTTAAAGGGGTCATATGATGCGATTTAAGTTTTCCTTTCTCTTTGGAGTGTCACAAGCTCTTGGTGCATAAGAAGATCTGTAAAGTTGCAAAGACCTAAAGTCTCAAATCCAAAGAGAAGATCGTTATAAAAGTTAAGAGACAGCCACGCCTACCTAAAACGTCTCGTTCCAACACGCCCCCACATATCATAGTCACGATGTGGGAAGATTTGCATAAAAAGGCGCCCAAATGTTTACGCAAAGAAAGAAAAGGCGTAACTTTTATTCTCATTGTAGAATTGTTGCCCCTGCCATGTCCTTAATATGCTGTGTGTTTTCGCGTTGTGAAAGCGACTACTTTGTTCTGGGTCTTCCCAAAAGAGGACGATCTCCGCTTCTTCTGCCCTAGTAGCATCTGTGCTTGTCGCTGAGGTAAGAACCCATCACAGCACACAGATGCTGTGGTCGCCGGATCGGTCTTTCCACCGTGGACGAAGCGGGAGTCCCAGCCCGGGTCATCACATTTGGTGGTGCCGCTCCTCATCGAGTGCCGCCACCGCGCCGTTCTCAAGCCGCGCGACCTCTTGGTAAAAAAGACCGTTCTAAGTCCTTATAATCATTAATATTCCCCACGATGCAACAAATTCACTGTAGAATCATTTATTTTCGGTTGGGAATTCTGTTTGAGATAAGAAATTTTGATCTAAAACTGTCCAGAAAGTGCCTGTATTTTTCATACAACGTTTTTCGCCTTTCGCACCTGTGGAATAGTAATCTGCACCGCTGATGTGTTTTAAAATTTTTCTCATACTAGGACCTGTTTACTTCCCTTTGACAAGGAAAAAACAGATACTAGGGGACTTCATACAGAAAGAGTTGTGTGTTTTTGTATTTGTGTTTCTGTAAAGAAAATGTCAGTTAAACACTAGATTGATTGTTACATTGACTCATTTGGCATGGTAGGGAAACCTTGTAGTTGTTAAGGTGGAATAATTGATTTTATTAAAAAAAGGTGGGCAGTAGACAGGAAAATAAATGTTTATGCAGATTTTCTGTTTAATCTCTTGTGTTTATGTCAGGGCCTGACCCATATGTGTGTTTGGACTGATAGCCTAGTGCAATTTCCATCAGAGAGCCACGGAAGCCTATTGAAAGTTAAATGGTATATTTTATAATCAAATGAATCATGCTATTCACAGTATGTAATGGTTGCTCTGTAATTATACCTGCCAGTATACATGATTCAAACAGTTATTATTGATGGTCATATAAAAATGGAATGTAAATGCACAGTAGACTGTTTGATTAGGTATTAAGAGATATTAGAAGTGTTTTGTGACAAAGGTGGCAATTTGGAGCAATTGGTTTTAATGATTAATTTCACCTTTTTAATGTTTTTTTTTGTGTGTTAAAACCACATTTTCAGTGAATAACCGTTTTTGATTTTTACCCTTTTAAAGTGACACTGTAATATTTCGATATCTATTAATTGTAAGAGCTTCATGCTTAATTTTAATTTCAAAGTAATGGCCTTTTGTAGCTGGCTAATTTAAGCCAAGGAAAAGTAGTAAGGATGTCCTGACAGGCCGAGGCAAGTGTGAGAGTTTTTTGATCTAGTTAATCAATGTATATGTGATATGTTGTACTATATCTTTTGAATCTTTGTTGATTATATGCATTTTTTTAATGCCTTGAAAAATGAAACATTATAGTTTTTTTTGGTAATGTATTAAACATTTTTGCAAATTTTGCTGATTTTAACATATCAGTTAATTGGTTGGCTGACACAGATGAGGTTTTGTTGAAACTGTGAGAATGAGTTGCTGATAGTCTTAGATGCATCAGTAGAATGGGATGAATACGTGCATCATATGCCATCATTTTTTAAAATCAAAAGTATGTGTAGGTATTTATAGGTGTCATGAAGTTACTGTCAGGAATATGGACCTGTTTTGTTTTTGTTTTTCTCCCCATGTGCTCCCGGTGACCTAGTTTCTCCTCCTTCTTTTCTCCTATGTTTCACATTGTCCTCAGTGATTCCTTCTGGTGGTCTCGTTAAGTACCGCTTGTTTTAGGTTCAGTACTTAAAGATTGTCTGTTCCTCCATGTTTCCTGGCGCCGGTGTCTAAAAATTCTCTATGTGCTAGCATTGTGTCTCCAGCCCTGCCCTGTGTTTTTCCCTGCGTCGTGTGGATTATTAAAGACTGGTGATTGTGGATTATCTCTCTTGTCTTTTGCGTTCCTCGCTCCCTCCGTAGGCATCGTGACAGAACACGCGTACCCCCTACAAAACAGTTTACTGTTGTCAAAGATAAAAAACCCCGCCTTCTCCCCTCTTCCCCCGCTTTGGTTCAGTTGTCTTTTTTTTTTTTGTTTTTTTCTTCCCCCGTTTGTCCCCATGGATCCCCTAGCCGCAAGGTTCACCTCCCTAGCCCGTAAGGACCTTCCCCTCTTGGAGTATGCGATTGAGTTCAGCCAGCTCACCCTTTTAACGCGTTCGACGATGC